>CM060689.1:143132360-144332360 GCA_030686995.1 Artemisia argyi
TTTGGATTTACACATTTCACTGTGATCATAAGTGTTCCAGTGGCTAAAAACTTTTGAGATTTATTTCTTAGGGTCATAGCAGCTCACTGAACTCTTAAGCTTGGAAGTTTTAATTGTGAAAAGTCAATTTAGCTATCAAAACCCCTTAACAGCTTAATTGTTAGGATTTGGAGATAGCATAATCTTCATTTGACCTCAAAACCTGTTAAGATTGTTAGATATAGTCTGATACCATCCTAATACATCAGTTTCAATTACCTAGGATCAAAGAAATCTCACCAAAATCAACTATTGTTCAAGTTTCAAAAGTCAAAAATGGGTCATTCAGTAAAATGAGACAAACTTCCAAGGGACATGTAGGCCTTAATTCTTTTTAGAAATGAGTGAAGTTTGTTGTTTTGAAAACCTTGTCAGCTTGTGCACCTAAATCAAAAAGAAAATTGGAATTTGAACAAGATTTGATCATAGAAAAGTGGACTGGAAGTTGGCTGTTTGCCAGAAACTTCCCCTGCATCTCAGTTTTTTGCTAGATTTCAATTGAATCTAGAGGCTTTAATTATAGGAGTAATCTCTTGATTTTTGCTGTTTTAGGAAGCTCCCTAGGTGTAGTTTCTAGGATTGCTTTTTGTTTGGACTAGACTGCTTATCTATTGCTTAATAATAAGCAATCTTTTAGCCTAGTTAGGATTGCATGCTGTTTATCAGAATGTTCTAAGCTGAGCTTGATCTTGTTGTTCTTCTTGATTATTGTTGTTGTCCTTGTTCTAGTTATTGTTGATTAGTGTTCTTGTTGTTGTTTGATTGACTGTGTAAGCTCTTGAAAGCTTGTAGCTTATTTGAGCTTGTTATGTTCTTCATTTTGTTGTCTGCTACTGCTTGTGTTCTTGTTCCTGTTTTTGTTATTTGATCTTGTTGTTGTTTATGCTCTTTGTTGCTGTTGTTGTTGTTATTACTTTGTTAGTTAAGCTCATTTGAATTCTTGGCTTATTTGTTAAATTCTTTGTTTAAAAGATTTGAACAAAAATTCCATATAAGTCTTTGAATCTGTGTTGATTTGGAATCTGGATTTGTTATGGAATTAATTTGAGTTTTGTTTGCAAAAGTCTGTTGTCCAAAATTAGTTTGTGTTTTAGTGTTTTGCAAAAATAATAAAAAAAAAACAATAAATCTGATAAAAAGCTTGGGGTGAGATTCGAACCCCAGACCTCTTGGCCATAACAGACACAGAAGCACACACTCATTAACCATCGCCCTAGGGACTTTTTTCAATTACATGTTGCAAAATTTAATACTTAACAAGTTGTTTGTCTATTAAGCTTATTTCACTTATTGGCTTATTACACTGCTTCTCATTAAGCACTTAGGTCTTTTTAAAATTTTCTTAGGTCTCTGCCAACATTAGGTACTTTTAGAAATTTTTTTATAATTTTCAAAAACCATTTAGTATTTTTAATCACCTTATTTAGTTATTTTAGTAATTTATTCATAATAAAAAATCTAAAAAGCAAAAAAATATTTTTCTTTTTCCAAAAATTTTCTTTTATCATTTAGGAGGTAGAAAAATAATTTTTGCACCCGTAGGACTAGCGTAGCAATAAATTCACGTTTTGTTTTGCGCACTCGCGTCTAATTTAAATAACGTTCGCGTTTTAAATTTAGATTACGTTTTAGGATTCCCCGTTTTCCCTAACATGTTTCCCGTAGTTTTTTTTAGGTAATTTTAAATATTTCTTAGCATTCCGTAGTTTATTTTTCCATTTAGGTTACATTTATTCCATTTTCGTTCGTTAATTCGTAATTTTCGTTAATTTAACGTATCACAAAACCAAACAATCTTTCACAACCAAACATACAAGGTTTTAATCTCGATCTTTTCGCGAAACTTTCCATTCACACCTCGTTGGGGTACGACCCGGGGAATCACTTCCCGGTCTTACAATTTGAATATCACTTTCACGAGTTTTGCGAGGTAATCTTTTTCCTAAAAGGTTTACTCGTATTTCTCCACATCTTGTTGTCTCACGATAACATAGACTACACGTTTGTTGATATTTTGATAAATTGTTTTTGCACACACCAAAACACAACGAATCAAATGGCGCCGCTGCCGGGGAGGCGTGTCGAAAGTCTCGATAAGGTTTAGACGATTAGTCTTGTAGAATCTTCGCAAGAAGTTACGCTTTTATAAAACTTATAAAAAAACCTAAAATATTTTTTTTTTGTTTATATATATGTATTATATCTATATAAGATAAGAAAAACACTAAAAGATTTTCCCGTTTCTTTGTTTAATAATAACAACATTAAAATCTTACCACCGCAAACCAAGGCAGAACACCTACCAACTGGAGGTGTGACCATAATAAGTTCCCAAACCAAAGATCAAAACTTGCCTTTGTATCACTTACGTTTTGGAAAACTTTTAATCGATAAGCTTACCCTAAGAGGAGTCGAAATGGTATAGGGCGATCCAACGAACTTCGCCCTAGTGAGAAATCCATTCTTTTCTCTCGCTCCTTGTACGTTTATCCTTAAAGGTTAACCTTGCGTTCTTGATTATTGGTTTAAATTCCCTTGTCGTTAAAGTGGTGTTGTTTTAATTGATTTTGATTTTGTGGTGCATGCGTACTCGTTCACAATCGAAGCAAAATCGTCAACTAAGAAACGTCACCGAACTACGTCCTATTGTTGAAAATCACATTCTGAAAATGGATGATAATCATGAACCTCCAAAGGATGACCCAATTCCCAATCTCCGCACGATGGAGGAATTGTGTCAACCTACTATGCACGGAAGGGGTGGCCCTATTGCCCCTCTTAACATCGCGGCTACGGATTTTTGACTTAAGCATCATATGATACAACAAGTTCAAAACTCGTGCCAATTCCATAGTTTGCCGGGTGATGATGCAAACAAACATCTTGATAAATTTCTCATCGTCACCCAAAGGATGAAACAAAACGGTGTCACTGATGAGTGTATAAATACTCATCATTTTTAGTCAAATTTGAGCTGCAAAACGATCAAAAATACTCAAAAACGCACCAAAATGCGAAGAAAATCCCAAACATCGTATTTTATATGTTTCTGATGCAAAACGACTGAAAACAAACGAAAAACGAACAAAATTTTCATATTGGCAGTTTCAGTCCCCCAACTTTCAAAGTTTTACAAAACTAGTCCCTGGTCAATCATTTTCAAAAAAAAGTCAACCCTTGCTCTTTAAAAGTCAAAATGAATCGAAAATGTTCTTTGGCTAAAATGCTTTCAAAAGATTACAAACCAAACCTTTGAAATTTCACAATTGGCATGTTTGGTCCCTGCACTTTGCAAATTTGGCGGATTTGGTCCCTGGTGAAATAATTTGGATGGAAAAGTCAACATTGATCCCTGAAGAATCACAAGTTGTAAATTTCAGTCCTTGGGGGAAGATTTTGGAAAAATTACAAGTTGGGTCCCTAAAGTTTAGAAATTGGCAAAAAGGGTCCTCGGGTGTCAAAATTTGGAAAATCACATTAAGAGTCCTTTAGGAATTAAGTGATGGCAAGTATGGTCCTTGGGTGAAGTTTGAAAGCATGGCAAATTGGGTCCTCAAGAATCAAAGTGTTACAAAATTGTTCCTTATGGTTTCATGGTTACACATTACAAACGGATCCTCATTATTATTAAGCAGTCATCCACGAGCCCACCCAATAATCCCTAAAGCCCAAGTATCCATCCCTAGCCCAATCCCTTAACCCTAAAAACATTTTTATTAAACGTCCATCCCTTCTTCCCCATTCAGTTAAACTGAATAAAAAAAAGATAACACCACTTCCACCTCTTAATCTCCCCGTGGCCACATCCCTCCAAGTAACCATCACCATCTTACTCCATTCTCCAATCCCACTTCCCTAATCCCTCACACAACCCATACCTAACACCTTCAAGCCAGTCATGGAAGGACAAGTTGGCAATCCACAACATCAAATAGGCGCCAAAAATGGTTTTTAAAGGTTGTGATGATGTCTGAAGAAACTCAAGGGCTGGGATCGATACAAGAAAGCACAAGGGATGAATATGCACTGCCCTCTCTCACAAAACAAGCACAACAGAGTAAGAAGACAAGAAGGCAAACTTGTACCTACCACTTAGTAGTAGTATAAATAGTATGCTCTTGTAAGCCCTGAGAGGCATTCAATCTTAGTCAAAATTTTATGTTTTATCTTTTATTTTCAGTATTGTATTCTTGAAATTTAAATTTAATTCAAGTTCAATTAAAGTTCAGTTCAAATTTACCAGAGTTTTTCTAATTACTTCATCTTATGCTTTTTATCTCTTGTTTTCAAATGTTCTTTAAATATTGGTGAGATTATCTGATCAAAAGAGAATAAGAAAATAGAAAGGCAGTGAAGAAAACAAGAAAATGTGGGGTGAGAATCAAAGAAAGACTTGGTTAGGAGATAAGGAATGCAGCAGTAGCAGGGCATGAATGGAAGGAGTTTGGGTTAAAGTCTCAAGGGAGACACATAGGTGGTTCATTGGTTCTTAGTTCTCATGTGGTTTCAGTATGCTGGTTCACAAGTAATGTTCGAATCCAACTTTTTTATGTTGTGCACAATTTATAATATGTTATGTTTGAGTATTTAGATTTGCTAAATTAGGATCAATAATGGTTGGTGATAGGTAGTAATCTGATCAGTTGATGTGTAAAACCATTATAGCAGTCCTAACAAGAGTGTTTGGGTGATTACAGTTTGTTTGTAGTTTCACTATTTTAGGGACACTAGTTAACTAGGAACATCATTTAGGTTATAAGTGGTTTATACACATTAGGAGTTTGCTTTAAAAAGTCAAAATCAGATATAAGACACTTTAACAGCTTAGCTTTTAGAAATTGGATATAGCATGATCCTTGGTTGAATTCAAAACTTGTTTAGGTAGGTTAGTCAAGTCTCACTTAGGTGTTTTATAACTTAAATCAGTGTTGCAAATCCTTCAAAGTTTATCATAGTCAACTGTGGTAATATATTTCAAAAGTCAAAAAAGTTTTCCCACTCAGTTTTTGAACAAACTTCAAGATCGTTTCTAGCATTGGTTAATGATTGGAGTTTGATAAAAATTATTTTTTTGAAATCTATTGTGGCTGGTCTTTCAAGATAAAAAAGAGTTTTGCTTTTTGGAAATGGAGTGGTCATTGAAACTTGCATCCAAAGTGGTTCACTTGAGCATGTTACTGCCCTGACCCAACAGACGTGAGTTTGGTTTGATTTTCAACCAACCATGTCTTGGTGAATTCTGGGTCCAGATCCTTGATCTCAGATGTTTTAGAATCCCACTTAGGTAGTCTAGTTAGAAGTACTTGTGAATTTTGCTGCTTGGCTTATTTAGTGCTTAAAAATAAGCTGTCTTTTGATCTCTTTTGCAACTGTTGCTGCTACTTTTTCAGTCGATTCATGAGATAAACTTGTTAAACTTCTTGTTGTGTCCTTGATTATTGTTGTTGGTTTTGTTCGAATTATTATTCCTAGTTGTAGACATTGTAGTTTATTAGATTATTTGTTCTTTTGAATACTAATTAGTTAATCGGCTTATTATTGTTCTTGTTAGCTGTTCTTGTTGTTTGAGTTTGTTGTTGATTCTGTCGTTGTTAACTGTTTTGGAAAAGAAATAAAAGTAGTGGGAATTGTTTGAGTTTTGTGAAAACAAGGGAAGGAAAATGGAAAGTTGTTTTTGCAAAAAGAAAAAGGTCAAGAGGGGATCGAACCCCAGACCTCTTGAAAGCCTACGACACAACACACAAATCACAAACCACTATGCCCTTGGGTCTTTTGTCAATGGTTATTTTCAATTAAATGTTTTAAACTAGTTTATTCCCAATAACACTTTTAAGCTTATTTAAACTGTTCGGGCTTATAAGGGCTTATTGATAAAAGATTTTCCTGATTTTGCATTTTTCTTAAGTTAATATTAGTTCAAGCTAATTTCCAAAAAAAGTTTCAAATTTTTAGGCTTTATAAATTAGTCGTTATAAATTAATTAGTTTTAATTGGTGTTAAATTCATATTAAATAGAATTTTATTTGAAAAATTACTTTTCTTTTTTCAAAAATTTTCTTTTGATTTTTAGTGTGTTAGAAAATTAATTAGAACCCCGTAGGACGTTTGGAACTTAAAATTCACGTTTTATTTTGCGCACTCGCGTAATTTTTAATTAAAACGTCACGTTTCTAGTTTAATTTATGTTTTAGGATTCCCGATACCTAATTACGTTTTCCCGTAGTGTTTTAGGTTTTTCCTAGTTAGTTAATTGCCTTAGGTTAATTTACTTTTACCTTCGTTCGTTAATTTTCCAAATTCGTTAGTTTAACATACCATAAAACCAAATAACATTTCCAATCATACAAGATTTTAATCCAAATCTCATTCGAAGCTTTCCATTCACACCTCGTTGGGGTACGACCCAGGAAATCACTTCCCGGTCTCACAATTTGAATAACACTTGCACAAGTTTTGCGAGGTAATCGTTTTCCTAAACGGTTTACTCGTATTACTTCACGTTTATTTGTCTCACGACGAATTAAACCTCACGTTTGTTGATATTTTGATAAATTGTTGTTTACACACACCAAAACTCAACGAATCAAATGGCGCCGCTGTCGGGGAGGCTGTGTGTCGAAAGTCTCGATAAGGTTTAGACGATTAGTCTTGTAGAACCTTCGCAAGAAGTTACGCTTTTATAAAACGTATAAAAAACCAAAAATATTTTTCCTTTGTTTCTAGTATATTTATTATATCTATAAAAGTTAAAGAAAAACACAAAAAGATTTTCCCATTTCATTGTTTAATAAATACAACGTTAAAATCTTACCACCGCAAACCAAGGTAGAACACCTACCAACTGGGGGTGTGACCATAATAAGTTACCAAACAAAAGATCAAAACTTGCCTTTGTATCACTTGCGTTTTGGAAAACTTTTAAACGAGAAACACACTTTAAGAGGAGTCGAAACGGTATGTGGCGATCCAATGAAGTTCGCCCAGTGAGAGATCTATTCTTCTCTCCCGCTCCTTTGTGCGTTTTTCTTTAGAAGTTAACCTTGCGTACTTGATTATTAGTTTAAGTTCCCTTGTCTTTAAAGTGGTATTGTTTTAATTGATATTTTTTGTGGTGCATGCGCACACGTTCGTCTACGTCAACGAGTCCTTTGTAATCGCTTAATAACATTCCGAGAAGGCGTAATCGACGACGTACCAATCGAATAGTCGAACCCGAGCTTCGTACTATTCCCATCATGGCGGCCGAGCCCACTATGAATGAGCTTCTCCAAGCACCCATCGAGGGTTACGGAGATGCTATCATCATTCCAGCCATCGTGGCTGACAATTTTGAGCTAAAGACGGGGTTGATTAACCTAGTCACCTCGCGTCAATTCTATGGTTTCGAGAGGGACGATCCTCAAGATCACATTCGATGGTTCAACAAAATCACGTCTACCATCAAATGCAAAAATGTCCCTGAGGAAGCTATCAAACTTCTTCTCTTCCCGTTTTCCTTCGATGGGGCTGCCAAAAATTGGCTAGACAAACAACCCCCTCGATCGATTGAAACGTGGGAAGATTTGGTCAAGAAGTTTGTGAACAAATTCTTTCCTCCATCTAAAACCACCACCCTCAAGAATGAGATCATGAAATTCACTCAAAAATTTGATGAATCATTCGGTGAGGCATGGGATCGTTACAAGGACATGCTTCGTAAATGTCCTCATCACGGTTTCTCCGAGTTAATGCAACTCGACACCTTCTATAATGGTGTGAGCCAAGTCGATCAAGACTCTCTTAATGCCTTCGCGGGAGGTAATTTCTTGAATCGCACCACCAAAGATGCTTTGATGATCATTGAAAATAAATCTAAGGTCCGCATTCCACGAAGCAAATCGGTTGTTTCACAAGTTAATGTTGGTTCTTCTTCCTCATCACCCGTGGCTCAATCTAGCACCGATGCTAGACTTGACAAGCTCACGGAAGCTATTCATGCTTTGGTTCTCACCAAAACAAAGAAAGTCTCTTCTCAACCTGCTGAAGTCAAAAAGTTTGACACTTGTGTTACTTGTGGTGGTCCACACGCTTACTACAATTGTACTGCCACCGATGGCAATCCTTTTGAAGTTAATGCAATAGTCGGTAGTTCTAACCAAGGAGGTAACCAATATCGTCCTCAAATGGAACCAAATTACCGTACTAACAATCAAAGTAGTCCACCCGGTTTTTCTCAACCCAATAATCCAAATAGATTCAATCAAAATCAACAAAGAAACCCGAATGTTCAAAACCAATTTCAAGCCCCTATGAATCAATATCAAAATCAAGGGGGAAATTACAACCAAGGTTCTCAAAATCAAGGAAACTTGAATAGAAACCAAGGTTATGGTAATTTCAATCAAGGAAACAATTTTCATGGTAATCAAAACCATGGAAACTTTCAAAATCAAGGTTTCAATCAAAACAACCGAGCTCAAAACTTTCAACAAAATCAAACCGTTGTTCAAACTCCATCACCCACTGATGAGTTATTGAAACAATTTATGAAAGCTCAAGAAGAAACCAACATGTTGTTGATCAGTCAAATTTCTGAACTAAAGAAGTCTTTAAATGATCGACCTTCGGGATCGGAAACGCTACCAAGCAACACGATCGCCAACCCGAAGGGCGGTGTAAAGGCGATCACAACCCGTAGTGGAGTTTCTTATGATGGACCCGCGATTCCTACTACCTCATCTTCTTCTCCTCCTGAGGTAGTGGAACGTGAACACGAGGCTACAAAGGATAAGGTGCAAATCACAAGTACACGAAGTACCGCACACGTCCAACCTCATGTTGTCCCAAAAACCAAATCAAAACCGGGAATTGTTTTTGAACCCTCGGAAAATCCCGTTCAACCAAAAGCTTCAATACCGTATCCTTCACGGTTAAATGATCAAAGACTCCGCGAGCAAACTAATGATCAAATGAAAAAGTTTCTTGAAATTTTTCAAAAATTACACTTCGACATTAGTTTCGCGGATGCTCTTCTCTATATGCCCAAGTTTGCTTCCACGTTCAAGAGTCTTCTAAGTAACAAAGAGAAACTTTTTGAACTCACCGAAACTCGTTTAAATGAAAATTGTTCGGCGGTTCTCCTAAAGAAACTTCCCAAAAAATTAGGGGACCCCAGAAAATTTCTCATTCCATGTGATTTCCAAAAGCTTGAGGAATGCTTTGCCTTGGCCGATCTTGGCGCTAGCATAAACCTCATGCCTTTCTCTATTTGGCAAAAACTTTCACTTCCCGAGCTTACACCAACACGAATGACTCTCGAATTAACAACCCGTTCGGTTACGATTCCGAAGGGTATTGCCGAAGATGTCTTTGTGAAGGTTGGCAAGTTCCATTTTCCTGCCGACTTCGTAGTCGTTGATTTTGATGCCGATCCTCGTGTCCCCCTTATTTTGATGGAGGATGACTATAAACCGGCGATTTAACAACAAAGACGGGTAAATCCTAAGATTCATGAGGTTATCAAGCAAGAGGTCATTAAACTTCTTGATGCCGGTTTGATCTACCCTATTTAGGATAGTCCTTGGGTAAGTCCCGTTCATTGTGTGCCCAAGAAAGGTGGCATAACGGTTGTCAAAAATGATGATAATGAGTTAATTCCGACTCGATTGGTAACGGGATGGCGCGTTTGCATTGATTATCGAAAATTAAATGACGCCACCCGTAAAGACCACTTTCCATTACCTTTCATGGATCAAATGCTCGAAAGATTGGCGGGAAACGAATACTATTATTTCCTTGACGGTTTTTCGGGTTATTTCCAAATTCCCATCGATCCTCAAGATCAAGAAAAACGAATTTTACGTGTCCTTATGGAACATTTGCTTATCGACGCATGCCTTTTGGCTTGTGCAATGCTCCGGGCACGTTTCAAAGATGCATGATGGCCATTTTTCACGACATGATCGAGAAACAATGGAGGTCTTCATGGATGATTTTTTGGTCGTTGGGAATTCATTTGAATCGTGTCTCTCCAATTTAGACAAAATGCTTCAAAGGTGTGAAGACACCAATCTTAGTCTAAATTGGGAGAAAAGTCATTTCATGGTCAAGGAAGGAATTGTCCTTGGCCATAAGATTTCCAAGAGTGGGATTGAGGTTGATAAAGCTAAAATCGACGTCATTGCTAAGCTTCCTCCTCCCACTACTGTCAAAGGTGTTCGGAGTTTCCTGGGTCATGCCGGTTTCTATCGTAGATTCATTCAAGATTTCTCGAAGATAGCTAGGCCTATGACCCGACTTCTTGAAAAAGAGACTCCATTTGTATTTTCCAATGAGTGCATCGAAGCTTTTCAAACTCTCAAGAAAAAGCTTACCGAGGCACCCATTCTAGTTGCCCCCGATTGGGACCTACCTTTCGAACTCATGTGTGATGCAAGTGACTTTGCAATGGGTGCGGTCTTGGGGCAACGAAAAACCAAGCATTTTCAGCCGATTCATTATGCAAGCAAAACCTTGACCGAAGCTCAAGCTCATTACACCACAACGGAAAAAGAATTACTTGTCGTGGTGTATGCGTTTGAGAAGTTTCGGCCATATTTGATCTTTACTAAGTGCATAGTGTACACGGACCACTCGACTCTAAAATATCTCTTTGCCAAGCAAGACGCAAAGCCGAGATTGCTCCATTGGGTTCTCCTCCTACAAGAATTTGATATCATCATTCGTGATAAAAAAGGAGCCGAGAACCTCGCTGCTGACCATCTTTCCCGATTGGAGAATCCTCATCAAGGATTTCTCGAGAAAAAGGAAATAAACGAAATGTTTCCTCTCGAGACGCTCAATGTGATTTCCTCTCGTGGTGATTCTAGTACCCCATGGTTTGCCGACTTTGCAAACTACCGTGCGGGGAACTTCGTTGTTAAAGGGATGTCGTCCCACCAAAAGAGCAAGTTTTTCAAAGATGTTAATCACTACTTTTGGGACGATCCCTATCTGTTTAAAATTTGTGCGGATCAGGTTATTCGAAGGTGTGTTCATGGCCAAGAAGCCATGGAAATCCTTAAGGCTTGTCATAATATACCCACCGGGGGACATCATGGCCCGAACTACACCGCTCGAAAAGTATTTGAGTCCGGTTTTTATTGGCCCTCCATTTATAAAGACGCCCATGACCTAGTCAAATCTTGTGACTCGTGTCAACGTTAAGGAAAGATCACACAACGGGATGAAATACCACAAAATGTCATCCAAGTGTGTGAAATCTTTGATGTTTGGGGCATAGACTTTATGGGGCCGTTCCCGTCTTCACGAGGGAACAAGTACATACTCGTGGCCATTGACTACTTGTCAAAATGGGTCGAGGCAAAAGCTCTCCCAACCAATGATACCCGAGTAGTTGTAAAATTTTTAAAATCGTTATTCTCTAGGTTTGGAACTCCCCGCGCTATCATAAGCGATCGCGGTACTCACTTTTGCAACGAACAATTTGCAAAAGTCATGCTCAAGTATGGTGTCACTCACCGACTTGCTACCGCCTATCACCCACAAACGAGTGGTGATGAGGCGAAAAATGATCCGTTTTTAGGGGTTCATTTAAGCCCGAATTCGAATTTATTTGATCAAATATTACCCTAAATCGTTCCTTTTGTGATTTTAGGTACTTTGTGAGTGAATTCTGGAAAAGGAAGCATTTTGGACGTTTTTTGAGCATAAAAGTGAAGAAAACGACAAAGTCTTAATTTTCCTTGCTGGGAACAGTACCTGACGGCGTCAAGAGCATTTTGGTGACGGCGTCAAGAGTAAAAGTGGTGACGGCCCAGAGAGAATGTGAAGGCGTCACCCAAGGCCGTCACGTGTTAACTTGTCAAAACTTGCGCGCGGAGTAGCTGATATTGTTTTGGTCATAACTTTTGCATACGAACTCGGATTTAGGTGATTCAAAAGCCCACGCGAAGAGGACGAAGAGATCTACAATTTGGTGAAAAAATGGTCATGACGGCGTCAAGAGAACGAGCTGACGCCGTCAAGCCTTGCCGACAGAAAACATGCCTATAAATATAACATCATAACTTCACTTTTTGTAAGCCCTAAACCCTAAAGTCGATTCCTGGGTTTAGGTGGGTGTTTTTCCAGCAACTTAGAGGGTTTCAATCACTCCAAAAACATCATGTATTGGTTTGATGATTCTATGTCAACTATGTCTTTCATTATTTTTGTTGATTGTCCTTCTTTGATTATGATTTGCTAATTCACCTTGTGTCTACTTATGATTATGTGAAACTTGTATATAATTGATTAGATCTCATTGATTTCTTATTGATGTTGTGTCTGTCTCCATTAATTAAGGCGTGACAACTTCAATAGATCTAGTTGGTTTAGTTTATAATCCTTGTTTCCTATTGATTCTTGTTTTGATTGAATGATTTATATGTTAGGCTTAAGAAAACTGGCAGATCTCCAAATGGTAACATGCTTGAACGTCTTAAGAAACATGAACCGAGGCGTACTAGGTCTTCATTGGTTGTATTTAATGCATGAGCCACTGTTTACAATCCCTATAGTTGTGCTGGGCATGGTGTAGGAGGAGATAAGAGCTCATAGAATTGGGGAGTTATGTATGCCACCCCATGAATGGTATTAAGGAATACAACCCGTCAATTAAAACAAAGTTACAATTCAATAGGTAGGATTGGATAGCTAGCAAGGAGTAACATATCATGGGTAGACATGCTTCACTTATCTTGTAGAACCTTAGTTTAGTTTTCTTGTTAATTAGTTTAATTAGTAGCTTTTGGGTTAGTTGATTAGCAACTAATTCCGCCCACTCTCCAAATACCCGAGATTTTTACTTGCTTTTCATAAAATATAAAAATACAAAAAGAATCATCCTTCACCTTTAGACCTAGTTAGATTAATTTCAATCCTAACGACACTATTCCTAGCTGAACGATCAATCCCCCGGTACTTGTCACTATACTATACTACAACGATCAGGTACACTGCCTGGTGGGGGTTGTAAGCTTCTCGAGATCCCTCGAGAGGTAAAGCCTGTTGCGATTCCCACGCATCAAGTTTTTGGCGCCGTTGCCGGGGAAATAGTTATTGTTTAGGTTGAAATTTATTTTGATTAGGTCTACTCATTAGATTCCATTTTAGTGAGATTTTTATTTTCTTTTTATTAGGGTTCTCGTAGTCTATCTTTTCTTTGTGTATTTGTTCGTAGAAACCTTTCCATTGACTCTTCCGTTCACCACTATGGAGAACGCGAATCCACCATACTACCGACCACGAAACCCATTCACTCCTAATGACATCTTGATGTTCAAACAATATCGAGATGAACCTATTTATGATGCATGGACTCGTTTAAAAAATTTACTACGAATAGTCCCTCATCATGGTTTCAATCTATGGTACCTAAATCAAATCTTTTACTATAGTGTCCACCCGTATGACCAAAGGCACATTAACGATTTTACCAACGGGGACCTTAGGGAATTAAATGCTGAAGAAGCATGGGATGCCATAGAAGATTGTGCCCAATATTATTATAGAGTAGACAACCCGACAAACAACATCACAAACCAATCAATAACAAGTTTGAAGGAGCAAACAGGAAGTTTGTCTGGGGATGATTACTTAGGGATACCTGCGTGGATGTCACCTAAAATCATAGTACAAAACAAACACATAGGTAATCTAGGTACAATGGAGGATGAGGTGGACAATCCAAGCCCACAAAGTACCCCACAAGTCCTACCATCATTTGAGGCACATACACCGCCCGTGACTTACCCGGAAGAAGTAGAAGAGACTATAGGAACCCCAAATGAGGTAGAACCCTTGGACCAAGCACCACTAGAGGATATATGTTTGAATACTTGTAGTGATAACCTTACTCCTAGTTCTAGGGAATTTCCTGCTGTTGATGAACCAGAACCTCAACCTTTACACAACTTCCCATCCTTAGATTTATTTCTAGGAGACAAAAGAGGAACCGACCCACCCATCAACCTATATTATCCGGGTAGTTTTAGGATAAAGGAAGCCATTCACTCACCCCCTTCACCTCACGTGGCATATTTCCACCTTAAGGGTGTGTATCACTACTTCCACCCACACTTAATCCTAAGTGTAGGGAAAACCTCCCCGATTTCCGTTAAATAAGGGTAGAGTCAGGCTCGTGACTCGAAAAAAAACAAGCGCTTCTTGGGAGGCAACCCATGTTTTTAATTGTTTGATGTTTTTATTTTATTTGTTTGTTTGTGTCATATATGCTTAATCATAGTTGTTTAATTTTCATGTTTTGAATAATTTGTGAAAATGTTTTATTTTGTTTTTAACCTCGTCTTAATTGCATATAAAGGTATTTTACAAAAAGATAAGTGTAGGAAAATTTATATCTTGTTAAAAAGAACTAAATTCGAACATGAAAACTTCACAATTCATGATTAGCATATATTTTATCTTGTTTGTGTGTCAATAATTGTGGATATGTTTTATGAGTTCCTATTTGTAATTCATTCCACAAGTATCCTATCCTTTTGTTGCTTTGTCTTATTTCTATTTCTAAGTCTGGAATTACATCTAGTTGTGATTTTTGTTCGGTTTGATGCTTTGGTTTTTGTGTTTGTTGATTACAGGACAAGAAGATGATTTATATTTCTGGAGGGAAGCTTTCAACGTTCGTCTTCTTGGAGGTAGATTTAACCATGTTGTCACATTATCCACGGTGAACGAATCAGGGGAGTATTAGTTTCTTTCATTCTTATTTATTTACTTTTACATCTTTTATCTAGAACATTGGGGACAATGTTCGGTTTAAGTGTAGGGAGGGTATATTAGAAACTATTACTCCACTTGGTTTTTGTTTTGTTTAATAGTGAATGTGTAATAAAACTGAGAGAAATATTTGTTAGGGCAATTTTAGCACCAAATTTAAAATTTTTTGCAACATGTAGGAGTGAAACTTTAGTCTTAATAAGCGTCTCATGGATAGGAGATTGTATGACTAGCACATAACCGTATATTCAGAAAAATTTTCCACCAAAATATGTGAGGTTCGCCTTTAGATTTGATAGGAAAAGCATTTACTATTAGTGCTTATGAGTGTACCGGTAGCATTTAGATTCTAGAACTTGCGTTAGTGATGCATCCCGAGACCGCTAGTGAGACTACATTCGTGTGGTAGGATTTACTACATGATAAGAGGCATTAGGATTACCCTTGTGTTAAACCCGTATCATAATTACTTGACCATTTAAGTCATATTACTTGGCTAGTTAAGTCAACTAATTTTTCCCACACCTTTAGCGTTGTACTCATTTTTAGTACACGAAACCCCTAGTACACCCCTCCGAGCCTATCTTTTCGTTTCTAACTTTAAGCATTTTACTTAAAGGAAGAATTTGTTACACCCCACTTAAATGTACACCCAAATCGCCTTAGCCTTCCGTGTATGTGCTCATTTTTAGTGCATTATTGTTATTTGTTAAACCCTAAGTTAACTTTCTAATTGATTACATGGTTGCTAAGTCGAGTCATATCCTTGTACATATTGTTTTGGGACGATTGGGACTCATGGGTAAGTACTTATTTTATGGAGTAATGGGGAAGAACATCATTTATTACCCCCATATGTACGTTAATCTTAAAAGTGCTCCAAGTGTTTTGATTTTTCTTAATTCGAGTCATTAGATTAGTTTAATTGTAAAGTATGTAAAGATTCAAGTGTAAGGGGAACGTTCATTCCCTATGATGTATTATTTTGGATGGTAGGGTAAGAGTGTATGCAAAAAAAAAAAAAAAAAAAAAAAAAAAAAAAAAAAAATCGTAAAAAAAAATAAAATAGAAAAAAGATAAAAAAAATAGAAAAAAAAAAAAAAAAAAAACATACGGACTACCATCCCGTTTCATTCTATGTTCATTTTATGTTTTTAGTTATTTTTCATTTATTAGCATAAGTCGAGTCTAGTCTTGGCTTAGCAACGCCATCTTGTACATGTAATTAACCAAGATTGTTAACTCGCCACCAGTAAAACTTCCTTTATCCAACAAAACCGTGTAATTCATATCCCTATACCTAACGTTACAACCCTTTAAAAGACCTCCTTGATAGTTTATCCTAGGTGCTTACGCCATGTGGTGGAAGTTTGATCCTTTCCCAAGCCTATGGTAATCTATTTGCTATGACATGTAGAGAGTGATATTTCTCCATTTCCAATTATGACATATAAATTTTCAACACCCTAGAGATGAGAGTATCCAAATACTTAATGTGAGGTGCTAGTGTATAATTTCCGTGCTTGTTTTGACTAAGGTGGAATGATCATTTGTTGTAATTACTTTTATATTAGTGTTAAATGACCCCTAACTTGTATTTTGATTGGTGGAAAAGCTCATTTGCTTGAGGACAAGCAAATCCCAAGTGTATGGATATATGATGAGGCAAAAAATGATCCGTTTTTAGGGGTTCATTTAAGCCCGAATTCGAATTTATTTGATCAAATATTACCCTAAATCGTTCCTTTTGTGATTTTAGGTACTTTGTGAGTGAATTCTAGAAAAGGAAGCATTTTGGACGTTTTTTGAGCATAAAAGTGAAGAAAACGACAAAGTCTTAATTTTCCTTGCTGGGAACAGTACCTGACGGCGTCAAGAGCATTTTGGTGACGGCGTCAAGAGTAAAAGTGGTGACGGCCCAGAGAGAATGTGAAGGCGTCACCCAAGGCCGTCACGTGTTAACTTGTCAAAACTTGCGCGCGGAGTAGCTGATATTGTTTTGGTTATAACTTTTGCATACGAACTCGGATTTAGGTGATTCAAAAGCCCATGCGAAGAGGACGAAGAGATCTACAATTTGGTGAAAAAATGGTCGTGACGGCGTCAAGAGAACGAGCTGACGCCGTCAAGCCTTGCCGACAGAAAACATGCCTATAAATATAACATCATAACTTCACTTTTTGTAAGCCCTAAACCCTAAAGTCGATTCCTGGGTTTAGGTGGGTGTTTTTCCAGCAACTTAGAGGGTTTCAATCACTCCAAAAACATCATGTATTGGTTTGATGATTCTATGTCAACTATGTCTTTCATTATTCTTGTTGATTGTCCTTCTTTGATTATGATTTGCTAATTCACCTTGTGTCTACTTATGATTATGTGAAACTTGTATATAATTGATTAGATCTCATTGATTTCTTATTGATGTTGTGTCTGTCTCCATCAATTAAGGCGTGACAACTTCAATAGATCTAGTTGGTTTAGTTTATAATCCTTGTTTCCTATTGATTCTTGTTTTGATTGAATGATTTATATGTTAGGCTTAAGAAAACTGGCAGATCTCCAAATGGTAACATGCTTGAACGTCTTAAGAAACATGAACCGAGGCGTACTAGGTCTTTATTGGTTGTATTTAATGCATGAGCCACTGTTTACAATCCCTATAGTTGTGCTGGGCATGGTGTAGGAGGAGATAAGAGCTCATAGAATTGGGGAGTTATGTATGCCACCCCATGAATGGTATTAAGGAATACAACCCGTCAATTAAAACAAGGTTACAATTCAATAGGTAGGATTGGATAGCTAGCAAGGAGTAACATATCATGGGTAGACATGCTTCACTTATCTTGTAGAACCTTAGTTTAGTTTTCTTGTTAATTAGTTTAATTAGTAGCTTTTGGGTTAGTTGATTAGCAACTAATTCCGCCCACTCTCCAAATACCCGAGATTTTTACTTGCTTTTCATAAAATATAAAAATATAAAAAGAATCATCCTTCACCTTTAGACCTAGTTAGATTAATTTCAATCCTAACGACACTATTCCTAGCTGAATGATCAATCCCCCGGTACTTGTCACTATACTATACTACAACGATCAGGTACACTGCCTGGTGGGGGTTGTAAGCTTCTCGAGATCCCTCGAGAGGTAAAGCCTGTTGCGATTCCCACGCATCAAGTGGGCAAGTGGAGGTTTCAAACCGTGGTTTGAAAAGAATTCTTGAAAGAACCGTAGGCGAAAACCGTGCCTCTTGGTCGGATAAGTTAGATGACGCTCTATGGGCTTTTCGCACAGCTTATAAAACACCCATCGGGTGTACTCCTTATAAGCTCGTGTACGTAAAAGCTTGTCATCTACCGATTGAGCTCGAGCACAAAGCTTATTGGGCTTTGAAGAATGCAAATTTCAATCTTAAGTCTGCAGGTGATCAAAGGAAAGTTCAACTCAATGAACTTCGTGATCAAGCTTACGAAAACTCTCTAATCTATAAAGAGAAAACAAAGAAAATCCATGACTCCAAAATCAAGAACCGCGTTTTCAACGTTGGTGACCGAGTCCTTCTTTTTAACTCTCGATTAAAGATCTTTTCGGGTAAGCTTAAAACCCGCTGGACTGGACCTTTCACCGTTGCCAAAGTTTATCCTTATGGTACCGTCGAGTTATCTCAAGACGACGGTCGAAATTTCAAAGTAAATGGGCATCGGTTGAAACATTATTTTGGAGGAGACATACCGCCTATTGTCCCGGACCTCCAAACTTTCCCCATGGACCAATGAATTCGGGGATCGAGTCAAGCTAGCGACTCGATAAACAAAAACAAGTAACAACAAACATGGGTTTTCACCCGTGTATCTGATTTTCTTCTACTTTCTAACACCCTAGTGTGGGGGAGTGGCCACCCCCCGCAGCTACTTGAGATGTACATATCTTTCCTAAAAAAAAAAAAAAAAATGTGTGTTTGAATAAATAAAGTGAAAAATACAAATGACATTCCCACAATTAGCTTCTAATATTATCTTCTTACGTTCAAAGATTCGGCATAATCCCCGGGATTTTGAATATTGAGGACAATATTCAATTCTAAGTGTGGGGGAGGGGAAAATTCTAGCGAATTTTATCAAATTATACCGTCTAGTACCCCCGTTTTTGGCCAAAATTTTTTTAAAAAAATTTCACTTTATTTCAAAATTTTTGTGGTTATCAATTCGCCGTGTCTAAACGACAAAAGGGATTGGCTAATCCAGGAGCAAACGGCTCTTGGTAAAGATAACTCAAACCCGTTGATGGCTTGCAATTTGCCAAAAATTGTATGGTTTCTCAACTCCCCATTATCCTCAAAAGCTAATGAGTTGGCTAGCCCGCAAGATTATGGCTTGTGGTAAAGGCAGTGGAAAAACCATAATTGGTAATCAACTCACCAAGATGTTGACTATTCCATCAAGAGTTGGCTAGTCCAGGAGCAAACGGCTTCTGGTAAAGACAAATCAAAACCGTTGAAAGCTGGTGGTTTGCTCAAAATCACACGGTTATCAGGTGTGCCACAATTCTTATACCTGGCTACTCCAGAAGTGATGGCTTTTGGTAAAGAGACTTCAAATCCATTAATTTTTCTCAAAAAGATTGCTAGGGACTAGCAATAGTTTAGTGTGAGGGATTGATGAGTGTGTAAATACTCATCATTTTTAGTCAAATCTGAGCTGCAAAACGATAAAAAATACTCAAAAACGCACCAAAATGCGAAGAAAATCCCAAAGATCGTATTTTATATGTTTCTGATGCAAAACGAGTGAAAACAAACGAAAAACGAACAAAATTTGCATATTGGCAGTTTCAGTCCTCCAACTTTCAAAGTTTTACAAAACTAGTCCCTGGTCAATCATTTTCAAAGAAAAGTCAACCCTTGCTCTTTAAAAGTCAAAATGAATCGCAAATGATCTTTGGGTAAAATGCTTTCAAAAGATTACAAACCAAACCTTTGAAATTTCATAATTGGCATGTTTGGTCCCTGTACTTTGCAAATTTGGCAGATTTAGTCCCTGGTGAAATAATTTGGATGGAAAAGTCAACATTGATCCCTGAAGAATCACAAGTTGTAAATTTCAGTTCCTGGGGGAAGAGTTTGGAAAAATTACAAGTTGGGTCCCTAAAGTTTAGAAATTGGCAAAAAGGGTCCTCGGGTGTTAAAATTTGGAAAATCACATTAAGAGTCCTTTAGGAATTAAATGATGGCAAGTATGGTCCTTGGGTGAAGTTTGAAAGCATGGAAAATTGGGTCCTCAAGAATCAAAGTGTTACAAAATTGTTCCTTATGGTTTCATAGTTACACATTACAAACGGATCCTCATTATTATTAAGCAGTCATCCACTAGCCCACCCAATAATCCCTAAAGCCCAAGTATCCATACCTAGCCCAATCCCTTAACCCTAAAATCGTTTTTATTAAACGTCCATCCCTTCTTCCCCACTCAGTTAAACTGAATAAAAAAAAGATAACACCACTTCCACCTCTTAACCTCCCCGTGACCACATCCCTCAAAATAACCATCACCATCTTACTCCATTCCCCAATCCCACTTCCCTAATCCCTCACACAACCCATACCTAACACCTTCAAGCCAATCATGGAAGGACAAGTTGGCAATCCACAACATCAAATAGGCGCCAAAAATGGTTTTTAAAGGTTGTGATGATGTCTGAAGAAACTCAAGGGCTGGGATCGATCCAAGAATGCACAAGGGATGAATATGCACTGCCCTCTCTCACAAAACAAGCACAACAGAGTATGAAGACAAGAAGGCAAACTTGTACCTACCACTTAGTAGTAGTATAAATAGTATGCTTTTGTAAGCCCTGAGAGGCATTCAATCTTAGTCAAAGTTTTCTGTTTTATCTTTTATTTTCAGTATTGTACTCCTGAAATTTAAATTTAATTCAAGTTCAATTAAAGTTCAGTTCAAATTTACCAGAGTTTTCTAATTACTTCATCTTATGCTTTTTATCTCTTGTTTTCAAATGTTCTTTAAGTATTGGTGAGATTATCTGAGTCAAAAGAGAATAAGAAAATAAAAAGGCAGTGAAGAAAACAAGAAAATGTGGGGTGAGAATCAAAGAAAGACTTGGTTAGGAGATAAGGAATGCAGCAGTAGCAGGGCATGAATGGAAGGAGTTTGGGTTAAAGTCTCAAGGGAGACACATAGGTGGTTCATTGGTTCTTAGTTCTCATGTGGTTTCAGTATGCTGGTTCACAAGTAATGTTCGAATCCAACTTTTTTATGTTGTGTACAATTTATAATATGTTATGTTTGAGTATTTAGATTTGCTAAATTAGGATCAATAATGGTTGGTGATAGGTAGTAATCTAATCAGTTGATGTATAAAACCATTATAGCAGTCCTAACAAGAGTGTTTGGGTGATTACAGTTTGCTTGTAGTTTCACTATTTTAGGGAGACTAGTTAACTAGGAACATCATTTAGGTTATAAGAGGTTTATACACAGTAGGAGTTTGCTTTAAAAAGTCAAAATCAGATATAAGACACTTTAACAGCTTAGCTTTTAGAAATTGGATATAGCATGATCCTTGGTTGAATTCAAAACTTGTTTAGGTAGGTTAGTCAAGTCTCACTTAGGTGTTTTATAACTTAAATCAATGTTGCAAATCCTTCAAAGTTTATCATAGTCAACTATGGTAATATATTTGAAAAGTCAAAAAAGTTTTCCCACTCAGTTTTTGAAGAAACTTCAAGATCGTTTCTAGCATTGGTTAATGATTGGAGTTTGATAAAAATTATTGTTTTGAAATCTATTGTGGCTGGTCTTTCAAGATAAAAAAGAGTTTTGCTTTTTGGAACTGGATTGGTCATTGAAACTTGCATCCAAAGTGATTCACTTGAGCATGTTACTGCCCTGACCCAGCAGACGTGAGTTTGGTTTGATTTTCAACCAACCATATCTTGGTGAATTCTGGGTCCAGATCATTGATCTCAGATGTTTTAGAATCCCACTTAGGTAGTCTAGTTAGAAGTACTTTTGAATTTTGCTGCTTGGCTTATTTAGTGCTTAAAAATAAGCTGTCTTTTGATCTCTTTTGCAACTGCTGCTGCTACTTTTTCAGTCGATTCATGAGATAAACTTGTTAAACTTCTTCTTGTGTCCTTGATTATTGTTGTTGGTTTTGTTCGAATTATTATTCCTAGTTGTAGTCATTGTAGTTTATTAGATTGTTTGTTCTTTTGAATACTAATTAGTTAATCGGCTTATTATTGTTCTTGTTAGCTGTTCTTGTTGTTTGAGTTTGTTGTTGATTCTGTCGTTGTTAACTATTTTGGAAAAGAAATAAAAGTAGTGGGAATTGTTTGAGTTTTGTGAAAACAAGGGAAGGAAAATAGAAAGATGTTTTTGCAAAAAGAAAAAGGTCAAGAGGGGATCGAACCCCAGACCTCTTGAAAGCCTATGACACAACACACAAATCACAAACCACTATGCCCTTGGGTCTTTTGTCAATGGTTCTTTTCAATTAAATGTTTTAAACTAGTTTATTTCCAATAACACTTTTAAGCTTATTTAAACTGTTCGGGCTTTTAAGGGCTTATTGATAAAAGATTTTCCTGATTTTGCATTTTTCTTAAGTTAATATTAGTTCAAGCTAATTTCCAAAAAAAGTTTCAAATTTTTAGGCTTTATAAATTAGTCGTTATAAATTAATTAGTTTTAATTGGTGTTAAATTCATATTAAATAGAATTTTATTTGAAAAATTACTTTTCTTTTTTCAAAAATTTTATTTTGATTTTTAGTGCGTTAGAAAATTAATTAGAACCCCGTAGGACGTTTGGAACTTAAAATTCACGTTTTATTTTACGCACTCGCGTAATTTTTAATTAAAACGTCACGTTTCTAGTTTAATTTATGTTTTAGGATTCCCGATACCTAATTATGTTTTCCCGTAGTGTTTTAGGTTTTTCCTAGTTAGTTAATTGCCTTAGGTTAATTTACTTTTACCTTCGTTCGTTAATTTTCCAAATTCGTTAGTTTAACGTTCCATAAAACCAAATAACCTTTCCAATCATACAAGATTTTAATCCAAATCTCATTCGAAGCTTTCCATTCACACCTCGTTGGGGTACGACCCGGGAAATCACTTCCCGGTCTCACAATTTGAATATCACTTGCACAAGTTTTGCGAGGTAATCGTTTTCCTAAATGGTTTACTCGTATTACTTCACGTTTATTTGTCTCACGACGAATTAAACCTCACGTTTGTTGATATTTTGATAAATTGTTGTTTACACACACCAAAACACAACGGATCAGTCACCGATGATGCCCTTCATTTGTGCCTCTTTCCATATTCTTTGACTCATCATGCCACTGCGTGGTTTGATCGACTTCCAAAGAATTCATTTCATACCTTTGAAGAGATGGTTGCTAAATTTTTAGCCAAATACTTTCCACCATCTATGGTCACGAAGTTACGTAATGAAATTAGTAACTTTCGTCAGCTTCCCGAAGAGTCCTTATTCGAGGCATGGGAACGCTATAAGCTTTCAATCGATCGGTGTCCTAATCATAACATGTTGCTAGTCACTCAAATAGAAACCTTCTATAATGGGTTGACAATGAGACACCGAGATACAATCAATGCTGCTGCGGGTGGTACCTTTATGAAAAGGAGACCCGAAGAGTGTTATGATCTCATTGAAAACATGACCACTCACCATAATTTTTGGGACTCCTCAGCCGAGAGAAACGAGTCATGTAGATCTATCACTCCCGCATCCAATGAAATAGCGACTCTCACAAAGAAGCTTGATGACTTATCTATGGCTATGCTAAGGATGAATCAAACCATCCAAAACCAACAAGTCAAAGCCATAGCTCAAAGTTGTGAAACTTTTGGAGGTCCACATTCTTATTCCGAGTGTCCTGCCGTCAGTAGCCACACTCAAGAGAACGTATACGCTGCTCAAAGTTCCTACAATACGGGAGGTAATGTTCACCAACCGCAAGGGGACCGCAATCTTCTTAGCTATCGTGCTAACAATTTCCTTGGACCACCTGGGTTCAATCAAAACCAAAACCAAAGTTTCAATCCTAACCAAAATGCCCAAAACCGTAACCAAAACCAAATTCGAATGAACCAAGGTTTTCAAAACCAAGGGAATTTCAATCAAGATTTTCAAAATCAAGGAAACTTGAATAGAAATCAAGGTTATGGTAATCAAGGTTATGGAAATCAAGGAAACAATTTCCATGGTAATGGTAATCAAAACTAAGGAAATTTTCAAAACCAAGCTTTCAATCAAAACAACCGAGCTCCAAATTTTCAAAATCAATACCAATCCGTTGTTCAACCTCAATCATCATCTGATGAGGTTTTGAAACAATTCATAAAAGCTCAAGAAGAAACAAATAGGTTGTTGATCACTCAAATTTCTGAACTAAAGAAGTCTTTAAATGATCGACCTTCGGGATCGGGAACGCTACCAAGCAACACGATCGCCAACCTGAAGGGCGATGTAAAGGCGATCACAACCAGTAGTGGTGTTTCTTATAATGGGCCCAAGATTCCTACTACCTCTTCTACTTCTCCTCCAAAGGTAGTGGAACGTGAACATGAGGCGACAAAGGACAAAGTGCAAATTACTAGTTCACCAAGTACCGCACACGTCCAACCTCATGTTGTCCCAAAAACCAAATCCAAACCGGGTGTTGTTTTTGAACCCCCAGAAAATCCCGTTCAATCCAAAGCTTCAATACCTTATCCATCACGTTTAAATGATCAAAAGCTCCATGAAAAGGCTAATCACCAAATGGACAAGTTCTTGCAAATCTTCCAAGAATTACATTTTGACATAAGCTTTGCGGATGCTATCATGTTAATGCCAAAATTTGCTTCAACTATCAAAAACTTGTTAAGCAACAAGGAAAAGTTATTTACAATGGCAAAGACTCCACTAAATGAGAATTGCTCAGAAGTTATACTAAAGAAGCTTCCCGAGAAGCTCGGAGATCCTGGAAAATTCCTCATTCCTTGTGTTTTTCCAGGAATGGTTGAATGTTTCGCCTTGGCCGATCTTGGTGCTAGCATCAACCTAATGCCTCATTCAGTGTGGAGAAAGCTTTCACTTCCCGAACTTACTCCTACATGCATGACTCTCGAGCTTGCGGATCGTTCCATCACTCGTCCACTCGGCATTGCCGAAGATGTGTTCGTGAAAGTGGGAAAGTTCCATTTCCCTGCTGACTTTGTAGTTGTTGAGTTTGATGCGGATCAAAGAGTTCCTCTCATTCTTGGAAGAGGATTCCTAAGAACGGGATGAGCTCTTATTGACGTTTTTGAACAAGAGATCACTCTACGTGTTGGTAACGAAGCAGTTACTTTTAACCTTGATCAAACTTCAAGGTACTCCTCAAATTTTGACTCTGAATCGTAAACCGAATTGATGTCATTGATGTTGCATCTGAGGAGTACTCTCAAGAAGTTCTCGGTTTTTCTTCAAGTGGCAATCCCACTCCTTCTACTACACCAATCATTGCCGACTCTTCCCCTTCTCTCACTCCATTTGAGGGAAGTGACTTTCTTTTGGAAAAGGTCGATGCTTTTCTTTCCCAAGATAGCTCAATGTCACACGAGTTTGATAGTAACTATCTTGATTCCGAGGGGGATATACTTATGCTTGAAAAATTGTTGAATGAAGATCCTTCACCCCCTCTTCCTCCAAAAGAACTTCATATCGAGGAGGTCAAAAATGTTGAAAAAACTGATGACTTTCCCGAGGTTGAACTCAAGGAACTACCACCTCGTCTCGAGTATGCATTTTTGGAGGGAGACGATAAGTTTCCTGTCATAATTGCCAAAGATTTGAATGAGGAAAATAAAACCGCTCTCTTCAAGGTTTTAAAGTCGCACAAGCGAGCCATTGCTTGGAGACTTTCCGACATCAAGGGTATTAACCCGGAATTTTGTATGCACAAGATTTTGATGGAGGATGACTTTAAACCGGCGGTTCAACAACAAAGAAGGGTAAATCCAAAAGTCCACGAGGTTATCAAGCAAGAAGTCATAAAACTTCTTGATGCCGGTTTGATTTACCCTATTTCGGATAGTCCTTGGGTGAGTCCCGTTCATTGTGTGCCCAAGAAGGGTGGCATAACGGTAGTTAAAAATGATGATAACGAGTTGATTCCTACTCGATTGGTAATGGGTTGGCGTGTTTGTATTGACTATCGAAAGTTAAATGACGCCACCCGCAAAGACCACTTTCCTCTACCTTTCATGGATCAAATGCTCGAAAGATTGTCGGGAAACGAATACTATTGTTTCCTTGACGGTTTTTCGAGTTATTTCCAAATTCTCATCGACCCTCAAGATCAAGAGAAAACAACTTTCATGTGTCCATATGGAACATTTGCTTATCCACGCATGCCTTTTGGCTTGTGCAATGCTCCGGGCACGTTTCAAAGATGCATGATGGCCATTTTTCACGACATGATCGAGAAAAAAATGGAGGTCTTCATGGATGATTTTTCGGTCGTTGGGAATTCATTCGAATCATGTCTCGCCAATTTAGACAAAATGCTTCAAAGGTGTGAAGACACCAATCTTAGTCTAAATTGGGAGAAAAGTCATTTCATGGTCAAGGAAGGAATTGTCCTTGGCCATAAGATTTCTAAGAGCAGGATTGAGGTTGACAAGGCTAAAATCGATGTCATTGCTAAACTTCATCCTCCCACAACCATTAAAGGTGTTCGGAGTTTTCTGGGTTATGCTGGCTTCTATCGTAGATTCATTCAAGATTTCTCAAAGATAGCTAGGCCTATGACCCGACTTCTTGAAAAAGAGACTCCGTTTGTCTTTTCTGATGAGTGCATCTAAGCTTTTCAAACTCTCAAGAAAAAGCTTACCGAGGCACCAATTCTAGTTTCCTATGATTGGGACCTACCTTTCGAACTTATGTGTGATGCAAGTGACTTTGCCATAGGTGCGGTCTTGGGGCAACGAAAAACCAAGCATTTTCAGCCGATTCATTATGCAAGCAAAACCTTGACCGAAGCTCAAGCTCACTACACCACAACGGAAAAAGAATTACTAGCCGTGGTTTATGCGTTTGAGAAGTTTCGGTCATACTTAATCTTGACTAAATGCATAGTGTACACGGATCACTAGGCTCTCAAATATCTCTTTGCCAAGCAAGATGCAAAGCCGAGATTGCTCCATTAGGTTCTCCTCCTACAAGAATTTGATATCATCATTCGTGATAAAAAGGGAGCCGAGAACCTCGCTGCTGACCATCTTTCCCGATTGGAAAATCCTCATCAAGGTTTTCTTAAGAAAAAGGAAATAAATGAAACGTTTCCTCTCGAGACACTTAATGTAATTTCTTCTCGTGGTGATTCTAGTACCCCATGGTTTGCCGACTTTGCAAACTACCATGCGGGGAATTTTGTTGTCAAAGGGATGTCGTCCCACCAAAAGAACAAATTTTTCAAAGATGTGAATTATTACTTTTGGGACAATCCCTATTTATTAAAAATTTGTGCAGATCAGGTCATTCGTAGGTGTGTTCATGGCTAAGAAGCCATGGAAATTCTTAGGGCTTGTCATAATGGACCCATCGGGGGACATCATGGCCCGAACTACACCGCTCGAAAAGTATTTGATTCGGGTTTTTATTGGCCCTCCATTTACAAAGACGCCCATGACTTAGTCAAATCTTGTGACTTATGTCAACGTCAAGGAAAGATAACACAACGGGATGAAATGCCACAAAATGTCATCCAAGTTTGTGAAATCTTCGACGTTTGGGGCATAGACTTTATGGGGCCGTTCCCGTCTTCACGAGGGAACAAGTACATACTCGTGGCCGTTGACTATTTGTCAAAATGGGTCGAAGCAAAAGCTCTCCCAACAAACGATGCCCGAGTAGTGGTAAAATTTTTAAAGTCTCTATTTGCTAGGTTTGGAACTCCCCGCGCTATAATTAGTGATCGCAGTACTCACTTTTGCAATGACCAATTTGCAAAAGTCATGCTCAAGTATGGTGTCACTCACCGACTTGCTACCGCGTATCACCCACAAACGAGTGGGCAAGTGGAGGTTTCAAACCGTGGACTAAAAAGAATTCTTGAAAGAACTGTAGGCGAAAACCGTGCCTCTTGGTCGGACAAGTTAGATGACGCTATGGGCTTTTCGCACGGCTTATAAAACACCCATCGGGTGTACTCCTTATAAGCTTGTGTATGGAAAAGCATGTCATCTACCGATTGAGCTCTAGCACAAAGCTTATTGGGCTATTAAGAATGCCAACTTTGATCTCACGTCTGCGGGTGATCATAGGAAAGTTCAACTCAATGAACTAAATGAACTTCGTGATCAAGCTTATGAAAACTCTCTAATCTATAAAGAGAAAACAAAGAAGATCCACGACTCCAAAATCAGAAACCACGTTTTTAACGTTGGTGACCGAGTCCTTCTTTTTAACTCTAGATTGAAGATATTTTCGGGTAAGCTTAAAACCCACTGGACTGGACCTTACACCGTTGCCGTCGAGTTATCTCAAAATGGCGGTCCAAATTTCAAAGTGAATGGGCATCGGTTAAAGCATTATTTTGGAGGGGACATACCACCCATAGTTGTCCCGGACCTCCAAACTTTCCACATGGACCAATAAATTCGGGGATCGAGTCAAGCTAGCGACTCGATAAACAAAAACAGTAGCACAACATGGGTTTTCACCCGTGTCTCTAATTTATTTCTACTTTCTAACACCTAAGTGTGGGGGTGTGGCCGTCCCCTGCAGCTGTTTGCAATGTATATATCTTCAAAAAAAATGTGTTGTATGTATAAATAAAGTGAAAAATGAAAAAATGACATTCCCACAATTAGCTTCTAATATTATCTTCTTACGTTCAAAGATTCGGCATAATCCCCGGGATTTTGAATATTGAGGACAATATTCAATTCTAAGTGTGGGGGAGGGGAAAATTCTAGCGACTTTATCAAATTATACCGTCTAGTACCCCCGTTTTTGGCCTAAAAAAATCACTTTATTTCAAAATTTTTGTGGTTATCAGTCCGCCAAGTCTAACCGAAAAAAGGATTGGCTAATCCAAGAGCAAACGTCTTTTGGTAAAGATAACTCAAATCCGTTGATGGCTTGCAATTTGCCCAAAATTGTATGGCATCTCAACTCGCCATATCCTAAAAAGTGAAAGAGTTGGCTAGCCCACAAGATTATGGCTTGTGGTAAAGGCAGTGGAAAAACCATAATTGGTAATCAACTCACCAAGATGTTGACTGTGTCCATCAAGAGTTGGCTAGTCCAGAAGGAAACGGCTTCTGGTAAAGACAAATCAAAACCGTTGGAAGCTTATGGTTTGCTCAAAATCATATGGTTATCAAATGGACCATAATTCTTACTTGAACCGAAACATTTGGCTACTCCAGAAGTAATGGCTTTTGGTAAAGAGATTTCAAATCCATTAATTTTCACAAAAGATTGCTAGGGACTAGCAATACTCAAGTGTGGGGGATTGATGAGTGTGTAAATACTCATCATTTTTATCGTATTTTAACTGCCAAAACACGTGAAAACACTCAAGAATGCATCAAAATAATGAAAATATCCCAAAGATCGTGTTTTATATGTTTCAAATGCAAAATGATTGAAAACAAACGAAAAATGAACAAAGTCTGCATAATTGGCAATTTCAGTCCCCCAACTTACAAAAGTTGTCAAAACTAGTCCCTGAGCGTTTATTTTGAAAAGTCAAACCAAGTCTTTAAAAAAATCAAAAGTTACCAAATAATGATCTTCGGGTGAAAAATCTTTCAAAAATGTACAAATTTTCATGTTTGGTCCCTCAAGTTTCAAGGTTTGGCAGATATGATCCCCGGGAATTATAAATCGAAGAAAAATGACAGATTGGACCTTGGAAATTCATAACTTGGCAAGAATGGTCCTTTGTAGAAGTTTGGAAGGTTGGCAATTTTGGCCCCTCAAGAAAATCAGAATTACATTTTTGGTCCTTGTGTTTTATCTCTACAAAAACAAACGGACCTTTGATATTAATAGTCAAAAACCAAACCCAATCCAATAATATACCCTAAGCCCAAAATACCCAAAATCCGAAAACCATTTAATATCAAAAGACAGTCAAACACTAGGTCAAACTCATCCCTGACCTCACCTCTTTACCCACCAAGCCATAACCAACCTCCATAGCTTTTCCTGCTATACTCCACCATCTCCCCAAGACCTCAAAAACTTCATCCTACTATCACCTCCTCCAATACCTCACAAACTCCTACCTAAAACCTCCACCCTGGCAATCCACCAAATCGATTTAGCGCCAAAATGAGATTAAGGGCTAGGATTCACCAAACTTTAATTGAATGGTGGGGATTTGATCAGAAGCTCACAAGGATACTTTTTGGTCATTTTGTCTCAGAGAAGAAGCACAAATAGGAAGAAAAACCCTTGTCGACTTTGGCTATAAGTAGTGAACTTGTACAAGCCATTAGGGCATCAATTTTTCTCTTGTATTTTTCTTTATTTAATCTTAGTTCTCAGTTGTAATGCATTTTCTTTAATTGAATTCAAGTTTCCTTTAGTTTCTAAGAAATCTCGAATTTCATTTAAATTTTCAATTTTTGCAAGTTTTTCTTGTTGCTATTTCCCTTAAACCATTACTCATTTGATATCAGAAGTCTTACCATAGTTGTCTAAAAGTTTTTCTTTTGAAGCATTGAATCAAGAAAACTCAGAACAAAAAGAAGAGAAAATCAGTTGAAAATAAAAAAATAAAATAAAAAAAATAATAAATATTGAAGAAGAAGATGGCAGTAGCAGAAATGATGGTGGAATGTGGTTTAGAGCTCTTGGGAGCAATTAGGATTGTGTTATGAGTACTGGTTCAACAATGGTTTGTTGCTTTGGACAACTTGTAAGAATTTTTCCATTTTCTTGCATAAGTTGATATAATTGATTTCTGTCATTGCTTGTTGTTATTTAATGTGTATTTATGCTTATGTAGTGTTAGTATAGGTTTATATTTCTGATTCATAGGATAAATCTTGAATTTGTGTTGAAAGAATTCTAATTTTGTTTCACAAGGGGTGTTTGGATTTACACATTTCACTGTGATCATAAGTGTTCCAGTGGCTAAAAACTTTTGAGATTTATTTCTTAGGGTCATAGCAGCTCACTGAACTCTTAAACTTGGAAGTTTTAATTATGAAAAGTCAATTTAGCTATCAAAACCCCTTAACAGCTTAATTGTTAGGATTTGGAGATAGCATAATCTTCATTTGACCTCAAAACCTGTTAAGATTGTTAGATATAGTCTCATACCATCCTAATACATCAGTTTCAATTACCTAGGATCAAAGAAATCTCACCAAAATCAACTATTGTTCAAGTTTCAAAAGTCAAAAATGGGTCATTCAGTAAAATGGGTCAAACTTCCAAGGGACTTGTAGGGTTTAATTCATTTTAGAAATGAGTGAAGTTTGTTGTTTTGAAAACCTTGTCAGCTTGTGTACCTAAATCAAAAAGAAAATTGGAATTTGAACAAGATTTGATCATAGAAAAGTGGATTGGAAGTTGGCTGTTTGCCAGAAACTTCCCCTGCATCACAGTTTTTTTCCTGATTTCAATTGAATCTAGTGGCTTTAATTGTTGGAGTAATCTCTTGATTTTTGCTGTTTTAGGAAGCTCCCTGGGTGTAGTTTCTAGGATTGCTTTTATTTTGGACTAGACTGCTTATATATTGCTTAATAATAAGCAATCTTTTAGCCTAGTTGGGACTGCATGCTGTTTATCATAATGTTCTAAGCTGAGCTTGATCTTGTTGTTCTTCTTGATTATTGTTGTTGTTGTTGTTCTAGTTATTGTTGATTAGTTTTCTTGTTGTTGTTTGATTGACTGTGTAAGCTCTTGAAAGCTTGTAGCTTATTTGAGCTTGTTGTGTTCTTCATTTTGTTGTCTGCTACTGCTTGTGTTCTTGTTCTTGTTTTTGTTATTTGATCTTGTTGTTGTTTATGCTCTTTGTTGTTGTTGTTGTTGTTATTATTACTTTGTTAGATAAGCTCATTTGAATTCTTGGCTTATTTGTGAAATTCTCTGTTTAAAAGATTTGAACAAAAAATTTACATAAGTGATGAGGCGAAAAATGAACCACTTTTAGGGGGTCATTTAAGCCCGGAATTGAATTTATTTGATCAAATATTGCCCTAAATCGTTCCTTTTGTGATTTTAGGTACTTTGGGAGTGACATCTGGAAAAGGAAGCAATTCGGACATTTTTGGAGCATAAAAGTGATGAAAATGCCAAAGACTTAATTTTCCATGCTGAGAACAGTGTATGATGGCATCAAGAAGGAAATTATGACGGCGTCAAGAGTAAAATTCATGATGGCCTGTATAAGATGTACACATGACGGCGTCAGACCCAGATCTAGGCAGTCCGAGGAACTATTTGGTGGCGAGATGACGGCGTCAGACATTTGTTCTTGACGTCGTCACCTTCTAAAATCTATATATAGTTTTCTATTTTTCATTCATTAAGGAGGAACTTGTGTGGAGAAACCCTAGGGCCGAACTTTGTGAAACCTAGCTCGTATTTTACAGTAAATTCAAGTGTTTTCACCCCTTGAATCCTTTCATGTGTTATTAAGATAAGTCTTCTCTTTAATTCAATCAATATGTCTATGTGTTGGTTGTCTATATCTTGTGCTTCTCTTGATTTCAACATGCTAGGCTAGATCTATCTTGTGTTTGCTTAGATCTAATGAAACCTAGATGTTAATTATGTGTTGATTACTTGTTTATGGTTGTATTGGATGAATGATTTCAATGTTAGGCTTAAGAAAACTGGCAGATCTCCATTGTGTAACATGCTTGAACATTTTAGGAAAAATGAATTGATGTGTACTAGGTTTTATTGGTTGTATTTAATGCATGAGTAAATTCTAATGATCCCATGTTAGGAGCTTCTTAGCCGGCTCGACATAGGAGTGAAGTAGGCACTCATAGGATTGGGGAAGTAAGTACGCCACCCCATGAATGGTATTAAGGAATACAATCCGTCATCCACGCAACTATAAGAAATAATTAACGTGTAAAAGATGTCTAGGGAGTAGTGAAATCTAAGTAAACACATTTCTCCCACATATTGCTCACAAATTTAGTTTAATATAGTTTATTTTCATTTTTAGTATTTTATTTGATTGCATCTTTAGTATCGGGTTAGTTGACTAGCAACTAATTCTGCCCAAATCCTTCAAATCCGAGATTTTAATTTGCTTTCTAAAGAATATAAAAATACAAAAAAGAATTATCCCTCATCTCTAGACCTAGCCTTTAGGTTTTCTAATCCTAGCGACACTATTCCTAGCTGAACGATCAATTCCCCGGTACTTGTCATTATTCTATACTACATCGATCAGGTACACTGCCTGGTGGGGGTTGTAAGCTTCTCGAGATCCCTCGAGAGGTAAAGCTTGGTGCAACCCTAAGCACATCAAGTTTTTGGCGCCGCAGCCCGGGGAATAGTTATTGTCTAGGTTAGAATCTCTTTTTATTAGGTCTACTTGCTAGATTCCTTTCTAGTAAGATTTTATTTTTATTTTTAGGTTCTCTTTAGTCTATCTTATTTCTTTGTTTCCTTTGTTTGTAAACTAGCTCGATGGATAACAATAACATTGATCGTTTGATTCCTGTTATTCGTGTTTTTCGTCATAGGATTTTCCAAATGCCCGCCCCGATCCCTTTAGTGGAAAATGAGAACCCACCTAACCTTTCGCCTAACCACCACTTTGACAATAATTCTGAGTTAGAGGAGTCTGACCATGATGATGACCATAGGGCTAGTCCTTTTTACTATTCAGACTCTGACGAGGATCTTGATGATGGTGATGTGATTAATGAGGATAGGATAGAAGAGGAAGTGAACCCTTCTAGGTATGTCGACCCTAGAACAAGGATTGAGAGTGATAGTTCATTCAACATGCAATTTCCTTGCAAGATCGGATTTAGGAGCTTTAACGCCTATCTTAACTCATCTCTCCCAATAAACATAATCTCGCGTAATGAATATAAGAAAATCATGGTAGATGAGTTAGAATACAAAGGGGAAAATATTATTGCTAGGGCAATACCATTACATGTGTTTGTTGGAAGCTTTGTTTATCTCGTTGAGTTCATGGTTATGGAGAGTCTAGGAGAATTTATTGATAATAAGTTAACCCAAGTTGTGTTTGGAAAACCCTTCAAAAGGTTGACCAACCTTGATGAAAAACTTATAGAAGGGTTAATTACATTATCGGATAGGGATGAAGATTTTGTCTACCAAATGCCCTGCACACATCCCAGGTTCAAGGATTTTTCCATGGAGAAGTGTAGTAGGTATCCACCCATAGAAATGCTAAGTGAGAATGATAAGAGAAAATGGCTTAAATATACTCATGAAAAGAATAAAAGATACTATAGCGGATGTTTAGAGTTAGGAGATGATTATAAGAAAGATGAGGCGACCATTAGATGACTCACGCTTGGTTATGTGAGCATAAGCGATACACGGTAACCCATGACCTTGAGTCTAGCTACAAGACTCGTAAATAAAGAAAAGCGCTTCTTGGGAGGCAACCCATGATTTTGTGTGATTTTTATTTTGTTTGTTTGTTCTTTGCTTCCGTATGCATGCTTTATTTTTATTGTCGGTAGATCATGTTTCAAAACTAAATAGTGGAAATACTTTATTTTGTTGTTTTGGCCTAGTCTTAACTTCACCCAAAGGTATTTTTGCAAAAGATAAGTGTAAGGAGAAACCCCAAATATGTTTTTAAGAAACAAACCGATCATGATTCTCTACAATATTAAGTGAACATGTATATTCATATTTGTTAGAGTCAAATGCCTGTATCGAGTCATAATGAAGTTTTGCAGGATTTTCTAGGAAGTAGAACCAAGTTTTTCCAGAAATTTTCCAGAAACTTAACATAAGAATTTCTGCAGGTCACTTCTGACGACGTCATGAGCTTACTCTTGACGGCGTCACGTGTAAAAATCTGGAAATTTTACCGGTTTTGTTTTTCTAACGGAGTCTTAAAGTTTTTGTTGAATTATTAGTTTTATAATCTCCAGGAAATCTGCAAACATCATTCCACAAGCATTATATCTTATTTTGTTTTCTAGGATTTAGTAACTTATGTAGATTGCCGCCGATTTTATGCGAGGTTGCCTTGTCTGTTTTCTCAGGATTTACAGGTTATGTATGACAAGAAGATGATTATTATTCTGGAAGGGAAGCTTTGATTGTTCATTTTCTTGGAGAAAGATTTAACCTGGCCACCTTATTATCCATACCGAGCGAATCAGGGGGTATTTGATTTCATTCTTTTTACTTATTTCACTTTTACATTCTTTACTTGAACATTGGGGACAATGTTCATCTTAAGTGTAAGGGGAGTGTAAAATGATGATACCTTACAGATACACTTTCGCTTGAGTTTGTTTGTTTGATAGTAGATGTGTAATAAAACTATGAGAAATACTTGTTAGTGCAATTTTAGCGCCAAATTTAAATTTTTTTACAACATTTAGGAGTGAAACTTTAGCCATAGCAAGCGTCTCATGGATAGGAGATTGTATGACTAGCACATAACCGTACCATTCAGAAAAAATTTCCACCCAAAGATGTGAGGTTCGCCTTTAGATTTGATAGGAAAAGCATTTACTATTAGTGCTTATGAGTGTACCGGTAGCATTTAGATTCTAGAACTTGTGTTAGTGATGTATCCCGAAACCGCTAGTGAGACTACATTCGTGTAGTAGGATTTACTACATGATAAGAGGCATTAGGATCACTCTTGTGTTAAACCCGTATCATAATTACTTGACAATTTAAGTCATATTACTTGGCTAGTTAAGTCAATTAATTTTTCCTACACCCTTAGCGTTGTACTCATTTTTAGTACGCGAAACCCCTAGTACACCCCTCCGAGCCTATCTTTTCGTTTCTAACTTTAAGCATTTTATTTAAAGGAAGAATTTGTTACACCCCACTTAAATGTACACCCAAATCCTTTAGCTTTTCGTGTATGCACTCATCTTTAGTGCATTATTGTTATTTGTTAAACCCTAAGTTAATTATCTAATTGATTACATGGTTGCTAAGTCGAGTCATATCCTTGTACATATTGTTTTGGGACGATTGGGACTCATGGGTAAAGTACTCATTTTATGGAGTAATGGGGAAGAACATCATATATTACCCCCATATGTACGTTAATCTTAAAAGTACTCAAAGTGTTTTGATTTTCTTAATTCGAGTCATTAGATTAGTTCATTGTAAAGTATGTAAAAATTCAAGTGTAAGGGGAATGTTCATTCCCTATGATGTATTATTTTTTATGGTAGGGTAAGAGTGTATGTAAAAAAAAAAAAAAAAAAAAAAATCGAAAAAATAAGAAAAAGAAAAAAAATAGAAAAAGAAAAGAGAAAAAACATACGGACTACCATCCCTTTTCATTCTATGTTAATTTTATGTTTTTGTTATTTTTCATTTATTAGCTTAAGTCGAGTCTAGTCTTGGCTTATCAACGCCATATTGTACACGTAATTAACCAAAATTGTTAACTCGCCACCAGTAAAGACTGCCTATATCCAACAAAACCGTGTATTTCATATCCCTACACCTAACGTTACAACCCTTTAAAATACCTCTTTGATAGTTTTATCCTAGGTGCTTACGCCATGTGGTGGAGGTTTGATCCTTCCCCAAGCCTATGGTAATCTATTTTGCTATGACAGGTAGTGAGAGATATTTTTCGTTTCCATATTGTGATATAACTTTATTACACCCGAGAGATGTGAGTATCTAAACACTATTTGTGAGGTGCTAGTGTATGACCTCCGTGCTTGTCTTTGGTCTTTAGTGGAACGATTATTTGTTTTAATTACTTTTATATTAGTTTTAAATGACCCCTAACTTGTATTTTGATTAGAATAAAAGCGCATTTGCTTGAGGACAAGCAAATCTCAAGTGTAAGGGTATATGATGAGGTGAAAAATGAACCACTTTTAGGGGGTCATTTAAGCCCGGAATTGAATTTATTTGATCAAATATTGTCCTAAATCATTCCTTTTGTGATTTTAGGTACTTTGGGAGTGAAATCTGGAAAAGGAAGCAATTCGGACGTTTTTGGAGCATAAAAGTGAAGAAAACGCTAAAGACTTAATTTTCCATGCTGAGAACAGTGTATGACGGCGTCAAGAAGGAAATCCTGACAGCGTCAAGAGTAAAATCCATGACGACCCAGAAGAAACCTGAAGGCGTCACAACAAGAGTGTCAAGAGTTAAATTCATGACGACCTGCATAAGGTGTACACATGACTGCGTCAGACCCAGATCTAGGCAGTCCGAGGAAATATTTGGCAGCGAGATGACGGCATCAGACATTTGTTCTTGACGCCGTCACCTTCTAAAATCTATATATAATTTTCTATTTTTCATTCATTAAGGAGTAACTTGTGTGGAGAAACCCTAGGGCCGAACTTTGTGAACCCTAGCTCGTATTTTACAGTAAATTCAAGGGTTTTCACCCCTTGAATCCTTTCATGTGTTATTAAGATAAGTCTTCTCTTTAATTCAATCAATATGTCTGTGTGTTGGTTGTCTATATCTTGTGCTTGTCTTGATTTCAACATGCTAGGCTAGATCTATCTTGTGTTTGCTTAGATCTAATGAAACCTAGATGTTAATTATGTGTTGATTACTTGTTTATGGTTGTATTGGATGAATGATTTCAATGTTTGGCTTAAGAAAACTGGCAGATCTCCATTGTGTAACATGCTTGAACGTCTTTGGAAACATGAACCGATGTGTACTAGGTTTTATTGGTTATATTTAATGCATGAGTAAATTATAATGATCCCATGTTAGGAGCTTCTTAGCCGGCTCGACATAGGAGTGAAGTAGGCACTCATAGGATTGGGGAAGTAAGTACGCCACCCCATGAATGGTATTAAGGAATACAATCCGTCATCCACGCAACTATAACAAGTAATTAACGTGTAAAAGATGTCTAGAGAGTAGTGAAATCTAAGCAAACACATTTCTCCCACATATTGCTCACAAGTTTAGTTTAATATAGTTTATTTTCATTTTTAGTATTTTATTTTGATTGCATCTTTAGTATTGGTTTAGTTGACTAGCAACTAATTCCGCCCAAATTCTTCAAACCCGAGATTTTAATTTGCTTTCTAAAAAATATAAAAATACAAAAAAAAATCATCCCTCATCTCTAGACCTAGTCTTTAGGTTTTCTAATCCTAGCGACACTATTCCTAGCTGAACGATCAATCCCCCGGTACTTGTCATTATATTATACTACATCGATCAGGTACACTGCCTGGTGGGGGTTGTAAGCTTCTCGAGATCCCTCGAGAGGTAAAGCTTGGTGCAATCCTACGCACATCAATAAGTCTTTGAATCTGTGTTGATTTGGAATCTGGGTTTGTTATGGAATTGATTTGAGTTTTTTTTTTCAAAAGTCTATTGTCCAAAATTAGTTTGTGTTTTAGTGTTTTGCGAAAATAATAATAATAATAAATCTGATAAAAAGCCTGCGGTGAGATAACCCCAGACCTCTTGGCCATAACAGACACACAAGCACACACTCATTAACCATCACCCTAGGGACTTTTTTCAATTACATGTTGCAAAATTTAATACTTAACAAGTTGTTTGTCTATTAAGCTTATTTCACTTATTGGCTTATTACATTGCTTCTCATTAAGCACTTAGGTCTTTTAAAAAATTTCTTAGGTCTCTGCCAACATTAGGTACTTTTACAAATTTTTTTATAATTTTCAAAAACCATTTAGTATTTTTAATCACTTTATTTAGTTATTTTAGTAATTTATTCATAATAAAAAATCTAAAAAGCAAAAAAATATTTTTCTTTTTCCAAAAAATTTCTTTTATCATTTAGGAAGTAGAAAAATAATTTTTGCACCCGTAGGACTAGCGTAGCAATAAATCCACGTTTTGTTTTGCGCACTCGCGTCTAATTTAAACAACGTTCGCGTTTTAAATTTAGATTACGTTTTAGGATTCCCCGTTTTCGCTAACATGTTTCCCGTAGTTTTTAGGTAATTTTAAATATTTCTTAGCATTCCTTAGTTTATTATTCCATTTAGGTTACATTTATTCCATTTTCGTTCGTTAATTCGTAATTTTCCTTAATTTAACGTACACAAAACCAAACAATCTTTCACAACCAAACATACAAGGTTTTAATCTCGATCTTTTCGCGAAACTTTCCATTCGCACCTCGTTGGGGTACGACCCGGGGAATCACTTCCCGGTCTTACAATTTGAATATCACTTTCACGAGTTTTGCGAGGTAATCTTTTTCCTAAAAGGTTTACTCGTATTTCTCCACGTCTTGTTGTCTCACGATAACATAGACTACACGTTTGTTGATATTTTGATAAATTATTTTTGCACACACCAAAACATAACGAATCAGTATGCTTTTTCAATATTATGATGTCTTTGATATTTGAGTAATCTTTGTGACAATTTTATCCACAGGGAATGCATGAAAACAAACTGGTGCTTCATTTTATGATCCTCTAGATCCACTTGTGAACAATAGCTTCACTAGATAAATTGGGCGTGTAAAATATTTTTAATATGATATTCTGATAACGGTCTATAGTTATGTTTATTTTGGCACCAAGCTTGAAGATTATCATTGTGTTTCTTTGAAATTTTCAGGTTTCGAAAGAATTGGAATTTGGAAGGTTGGTGTTGAGAATCAAATCATTTAGAGATGATATTGAGGTTGTTGCGGTCAACGACCCTTTTATTAACTTCGAATACATGGTAAGGATGAGCTTTAATCAAATCATATATATATATATATATATATATATATATATATATATATATATATATATATATATATATATATATATATATATATATATATATATAGTTGAGATCAAATAAGATCACCCTTAAAGTTCTAAAAATAAGACCCTTTGAAGAACCAATTAGAGTAAGACAAGTGTCAGATTTATTAATTAATTAGTTTAATTATAAAATTAAATGAAAAGGGCATATAGGGAATTTCCGATTCATTAGATATAGATGTATAAGGTATACCACAACCCTAAGCCTAAAAATTTATTCACCTACTTCCTAATTTCTCTCTCACTAAACAAAACAACCGGCCTCCATCTTCTCCACTTCTCTCCCATCTAATTTTTCTGCGCCTAAAAGCCGCTGTTGTCATCTCTTTATCAAAACAATATTTTAACCATTTTTCCTTTATCAAAGCTGCCGAAATATGGGTACCAAACATCCTAATTTTCGGGAACCCACAACCACCTCTGCTCTTTTTTGCTACGAGTTTTGTAATCGGGTAGGTGTCTATTTTGATGAATGCAATCTCAGATCTTGATATCACGATCTGTTATGCTAAAGTAGTCACATATCCAGTGACGGTTCTTTGTCCACCACCCTTGTTTTCGATTAGACGATTACTCTTTGGGCCACTGGGTATTAGATCGAGACCCATTTTTAGTGTGGCGCTGCTATGCCTGAATCTACAACAGATCTGTTTTTCATCACAAAAAAATCTGATCGGTTGAGATACATAGATACATCTGGGTTTTGTGGATTTCGAGATACATTGATACATCTGGGTTTTAGTTGTGGGTTGTATCAGTGGGTTCACCAAACTGTAGGCCTTGTTTTGTATTTTTTTTAGAAGGGATGTATAAGTTAGGACATTTGTGATTGATGTTTTGATGGTTGTGGTTTAACATAATTCTGATTTGAAGTCACGCCGATTTGTCTTACACTTTGAGAAACAAGTTGCGTATCAGTTGTATTTACTTTCATTATGTGTACCAGGTGTTGGCATTAGTTTCGATCTCTATATCGATTTGTTGTTATTATTAGTTTAGAGTTGTTACACACTTGTTGTTATTAGTTTCGAGTTGTGTATCGATTTGTATCGGTTATCGATTTGTTGTTATCAATCTTGTTGTTACCAGGTGTTGACATTAGTTTCGATCTCTGTATCGATTTGTTGTTATTATTATTTTCGAGCTGTTACACGCTTGTTGTTTATTAGTTTCGAGCTGTGTATCAATTTTGTATCGGTTTTTGAATAATACTTTTTTTGTTTATTGTCTAAATGAAAAATGGTGGGAAAAAAAAACTTCCTGGGGTAAAAGTTTTTATAAAAAAAGTCAACTACTAAAATAACTACATATTTCAATGTTACCCAAATATGTATCATTCAAAAAAAAAAAAAAAAAAAGCTGGTGAAAATAAATTTTACCAAAAATTAATTCAAAAATTATGAAAATTAATTTGGATTTGGAATGTCCAAAATACCCTTAAAACTCTATTTAATAGCTATAATGATATTCATTTAAGGTTAATCTCATCTAATACAAAATAATAGATCCAATGATTGTGATTAGGTCTTACTTTTACTACTTTAAGCATGATCTCACAATAACCCTCATATATATATATATATATATATATATATATATATATATATATATATATATATATATATATAGTGTTGTAGTCAATGCAGTACTAATATTAAATACAGTACTCTACAGTACCATTAAAATGAATCTGGGCCATTAGATTGGTTTGATCAAAGGTTAGGATTAAAAGTGCCAAAATTATAAATAAACAAAAGATGAGGGATATTTTGTTAAGGCTGAAAGGGTACTAAAGGGTATTTACGGTATTTCGATTTAAGGATTTTCAATAAACCGTCATTCCCTATTTGACCGGATCTAATTTCCTCTCTTTCTAGTTTTTTCTCAGATCCACGTCTCTCCTCCCTTCCTCAAGATCTGACACCCGCTTGTTTCTTCATCACAAAGTCGCTTCTTCCTCACAGAACCATCCGAATATATTTTTCATTGGGAAATAAAATTCTCTGAATGTTGGCGTATGTGTCCGAATGGTGCACAGCTTCGGACTATTCTACGCCCTCCAGTAACTAACCCTTCGGATCCTTAGCCATAAACCGGAGGGTCAGAAAGTACTATCATATTATCCGAGGAGTTCTCTTTTACACGAAGGACAATAGCATTAATTGCGGTCACGCCGCCATCCCAGATTATCAGGGATTGTGTCACCCACGTGATCTGACACCTACCTACTATGAACAGCGTAACACTGTTTGCTTCTTCCCGAGGTAGAGCAGGTAGTGAGGTGAGGTAGTATAAATACCCCCACCTCATTTATGTCACACAACTAACACACACATTACATTTACTCTCAACTACTCACTTATCCTTCGTACCATACGTACTTACTCTCACACCGGAGGTGGGTCCTGGGAACACTCCCGGGGCGAGCCTAACGTGTGCTTCTTGTGTGCAGGTCTCCACGTTTATCCGAAGGTCCTATACAAGAAGTATACGCTCACAAGATTTTACCTTAACACTGAAATTACTCAATCTCATTAAATTATGGTACATTTTTTATTCAATTAAATCATATCCGATGTTGAGTATCAATTTTTAGTTTCTAATTTGACTTATTGATGAAACCCCTAATTAGATTTGTTTAATTGTTTGTTATTTTTTTGTAGTTAATTGCGAAACTTCTTGAATGACGGAGATATGCGGATGGGTATGAACGAATCAAAAAGGTAACATTTTTTTTTAGTTCTATAGTTGCTCATTAATTTGGTTATTTGGTTGTTGTCGTCGTACACTTAAATATGTGAGCAATCAAATATCAGTTTAGTGGTGCAAACTTTTACTTGAGGATTAGAAAAACTTTTAGGTGTATTCTTTATTTTTATTTATTTTTTTTTAAATAGAAGCGTATATGATTTCCTTTAGTTTTAAATACCTATCTTTTATTCTTGTGTTTGCTCCATAAATTTATTCGAACATATGTATATGAGCAGATTTTCTTGTAGTTTGTGTTTTTATATGTAACTATTACTTGATGTGCATATGTGTTTTAAGGATGGTATAAAATCAACAAAATATGTTTGCATACATGTTTTAAATTGTGCATGTGTGTTTGATACTATTTTTTGTAGTTTCAGGTGTTGGAACAAGTTTGATAAAGATGGAGACAATGACCAATATAAAGAGTGCATGTGTGTTGAACAATAACAATTTTTTGTAGTTTCAGGTGCATGTGTGTTTAGGTGAAGCGTGCACATATGTTCTTGGAACATTGCACACGTGTTTTTGAATGACGTGCACATCTCTATTCAACGATATACATTTTGTATTTGAATTGTATTTTTATTTGATATCAAATTTATATACTATTTATGTTTTTGGTTTGTTTTAAATTTAGAGGTTACATGTATATGTCTATGTCTATGTTTATGTTTTTTATTATAAATTTAGAAGATAAAAAAAATGCACACTAGAAACATATGTGTAAATTGTAATTATCATTTTAAGCAAAACAAGTTTGATATATAAACAATTGTATACAAGAAACATATAAAAATTTACAATACTTAAGAAAAAAACGTATGCACTCTATTTTCCTGAAAACATGTATACTTGAAAAAAAAAAAAAAAAAAAAAAAAAAAAAATCCGAAATTTAAGGGAATTTGAAAACGTTTTTTAATTAAAAAAAATCAAAAAGAAAATAAAAATGTGTGTTGACTATTATGCCGTTTTTAATTAAATAAAAATGTTTATTAATACTAAATTCCTATTGGTCTAAATGAGTACTGTAAAGTACTGCATCTAATATTGGTACTGTATAGAACGCGCCTTTATATATATATATATATATATATATATATATATATATATATATATATATATAGTGTAGTACTTCAAAAAAAAGTCTACAATTAAATCTGCTCAACGATGATAAAACATTGTAACTCTCGCGAAATAAACAAAAACTACCCGCTGCAGCGGGTGACCCTGCTTGTTAGATATATATAACATGGCGCAAAGGACTTTTGCAAAATATTATTATTTCTGTCCGTCAATCCAACTTCTTTAAAATAGTAATTTCTGTGGCAAGTCCATGCAAGGGAGTATGATATTCTCAGATCATGTGCAGTTTCAGGCCCATTGTTAGCCCAATGTTAGTTTGAAGTTATCCGTGGGTGCTTTGTATAACGGACCATTTTTTTCAGACAGGTTTCTATTTGTTGTTATTATTGTTGACTTAAAAAAGATACTAACGCTTTGGTTTTGCTCATACGTAAAAGCCTTTCAAAATTTTGGCCCATCTGTTTTCAATCGCTTTGTTTTTGCGTACTTTATGCGTCTGTGCCTCTTTTCGGCATGAAAAAAAAGAAAAAAAAAAAAAAAAAAAAAAAAAAAAAATAAAGCTATAACTAAACGTCCGGGTAACCTGTCACCGTCGTCGGCTTGTGCGAGTTCTTATGGTATTGACAACACACATTGCCGCAAAACCACGAATCCTGAATACGTCGATATCGGCACTCACCGGGATTTTCCGGTCGACATCGGGCCATGTAATGGTAAGCTTTGGTATGTTTGCTGTTATTTAAGTGAATGTCAAGTTGTGTTGGTTACTAATTTTAATACCTCTTTGTTTATGAAATGTAGCTGCAGCCGGCACTTTGGTGGGTTCGGGTAATCAAATATCCACTTCCATACTTAATGGTGACATGGCTTCTGACAATATGGAATTGAACATGGGAAGTATGCCATCAGTCCATGGCTAATGGGGATACTCGCCTAAATACCACAAGTGCATATACGCTTCGCGAAGATAGTTTTTGACATGTTTTTGGCTATACTAACCTGTTTGTTAAAGTAGTATTTCCTAAACTAAACATATTTCTTATTGTTGTCGCCAGCCGTCTTGCGTAGCCCTGTCACATTAGATTTTACCTTAGGTACTTTTGTGACTCCGTATAGGCACGTCCCTATTCCGTTAGTTGGGATTCAAGATTTGTATCATTCTGTTAATAATACTGGCAAAGTGACCAACGACCGTTATAGTGTCCAGGAGGATGTTGCTATGCATGGTGATTCTATTTCTGTACCCATTTCTACTTTTAGTCAATTCCTTCATCCGTTGTTGTGTAATAAACTGCTCTTTTACAAGTATACTGATTTTTTTTGTTCTTTCCGCCATGCATGTCACAGCTGATATTGGTGGTTCCATTGGTTCCAAGAGAAATATTCACCAGCCATGTCACGAAGGTAAATTGATTAATCCTTATCCAAAGTTAATGACGTCTTATGTATGCTTTCTTCCCGATCGCTGATGTGTTTTGTGTTCATTTACTGAATATTATATCAGATGCCGTTGATCCAAGAATGAGTCGGCTAAAAGGCTAGCCAGCGAAAAGATGTAAAACAACTATATCCACCGTTCGGGAGTCCGGTGTGTTACACAGGTCTTTCTTCTTCCAGGATCGAATAAGATCATAACAACATCATATGTATACCAAACAAGAATCAAAACAGAAACAAAGAATGATATGGGATGAACCCTTAATAACTGATATTTAAAAACGAATTGGGTTGCATTCTGTTTACAGAATCCTACTCTATATATACTAATTGAAACGGTGCATCACAAGAGACACAACGATTCATCATAACGTTATAATACTTCTAACCGTTGTAACCCTACACTATATAACCGTTTCTTTCTTGTGACCCAGCCCAATACAATGGGTCGGTTTACAGAATACATACATAAACTTACACTAAACTACCCTAACTTTTGCTTCTATAACATTATGGTCCAACATTCTCCCCCCTAATGTTATAGACGCAAATCGAGGCTTCTTTACTTGACTTCATTCGCCATGCTTTCTTCCTTTCTCTCTTTCTTTCTTCTTTGAAGTCCTTTAGCCTTTCTTGCTTGTACCACACAGGTTTTCCTTTTGCTTACTTGATCGTACCACACAGGTTTTACTTTTTCTTACTTGACCGTACCACACAGGTTTTACTTTTTCTTACTTGATCGTACCACACAGGTTTTACTTTTTCTTACTTGATCGTACCACACAGGTTTTACCACGAAGGTTTGTTCCACGAAGGATTTGTACCACTAAGGTTGTTCCACGAAGGATTTGTACCACTAAGGTTTGTTCCACGAAGGATTTGTACCACTAAGGTTGTTCCACGAAGGATTTGTACCACTAAGGTTTGTTCTTTTGACCTGCTGCCTTCTGTTAAAAATAGCAACAATTCCTTTCTTTCTGAAACTGTTTCGACATCTCTTCTTCCCATGGCTGCATTTTTTCATACCACTAACTGCAACAACTGATCTTCCCAATCATATTCTGGTTGTTTTTTATCACAAACAAACAACCCTCTCGCTTGTTGGTTCCTTTGATGTCGTCATATCTTCCCTAAGATCAGCCATGTCTCTTTCTCCTGTTTAACCGCCAATTATATGGCAAGTGTAACCGTCTTCCAATCTTTCTTTTCTTTTCTGTGTCTCTTTCTTGAGACCGTTAATTCTTCTTCTTCTTGGTTAACCCCCGGTTGGGGTAACCGTTTCTTTCTCTTCTTACTTTGATTGATTCTTGCTCTTCAATCGATCATCACTTGCACTCGTTCTTTCCCTGGATTGATTAAACTCTTGCTCTGATGCCAATGTTACACAGGTCTTTCTTCTTCCAGGATCGAATAAGATCATAACAACATCATATGTATACCAAACAAGAATCAAAACAGAAACAAAGAATGATATGGGATGAACCCTTAATAACTGATATTTAAAAACGAATTGGGTTGCATTCTGTTTACAGAATCCTACTCTATATATACTAATTGAAACGGTGCATCACAAGAGACACAACGATTCATCATAACGTTATAATACTTCTAACCGTTGTAACCCTACACTATATAACCGTTTCTTTCTTGTGACCCAGCCCAATACAATGGGTCGGTTTACAGAATACATACATAAACTTACACTAAACTACCCTAACTTTTGCTTCTATAACATTATGGTCCAACACGGTGTTGCTGGAATGTCCATAAATGGTCAGAGGCTCTATTTTATATACGTTTAGTTTTGTCTAGCAGTTATTGAGTTACTTGTAAATATTCTGACTTACGTATCATGGTTGTTATCATGCTATAGGTTGTAATTCTTTCTTCATATTTTTTTCAAAAATGTTTATCAACGTTATGTTCAGAATTAGTTTACAAATGTTTGTTGTTCTTATGTCAGATGCATCGATTTCTGGGAGAGCAGAACCTCACAGTCACCGTTCAAAGAGGTCCCGACAAGAGCTTGCATCAGAGGTTATCGTGTGTCAAACGACTGCAGCCAGTGTCACGCCATCGTCAGTGAACGACTGTGAAGGTGCCCCCTATCTTGCTATTTCAGAATACGTGTGGCAATTGTTGTGAACGCAGCAACCGCAATTGTTTCCCAATGCTTTTTATGAGAGCGTTTATCAACAATATACACTGCCATGATTTAATATTACTTATTCTTTGTTTTTCAGGTGTATCATTTTGGGAAGGAAATGCACATATCAAACGCACTCCTAAAAGGCGGCGATGTCAGCCTGTAACAGATGCTAATCGCACACAGCAACATGGTTCTTCTACGCATACGACTTTTCTGGATGGCCTAGAAAGTGTTGTTGGATTTAATCTTACTATGATGAATTAAACACACGTAATAATATGAATATAACTTTATTGATACTTGCTAATTTTCGTTCATATCGAACTTACAACAATCGACCCTATATATAGTTTTCTAACCGACACCTTTGAAGCGACATAATGCTTCAACCGTTTCTATAACTGACTTTCTAAACAATACATGTCGTTTGATATAAACGACATCACCCTTAATTGGGTTTCTTAATTTACATAATGACACCCTAAACTTACACTAATTACATACTTTATACTAATACATACTATACTTTCTAATATGACCCATTTAACCCAAAGTTTAGGTTAACAATCAACAAGTGTGACTCCATCTGTTGCTCATGTAAATGACGCCGTCAATTGATACTGAAAGAGGTTTGTGTTATGCCAGCTTTCTGAGCTTCACATGCCTATGGGAATGCCTTAATTTGACAACAGAAGGTTATATATGTTGTCCCAATCGTATGTATATGGATCGATGTTGGTGAAACAAATACTGATTTGCAAACTAACAATAACAAAAGATAACTTATATTTGTCTAACCATTGTAATGTTACAATTCATAAGTACTTATACTAAGCGAATGGTTGTGTTCGAACCATTGCAACGTTTCAATAGAAGGTTGTGTTGGTTCTGTTTCATTCGAACAGGTACAAACCAAACAACACACCTTTTCGGTTATTAACTAACTTCTGGAAATAATTAACTTAACTAACTTAACTAACTTAACCGCTATTCGGTTATTTACTTTATAACGAACACGTTTGGTCCTTCATGTTTCTTTCAAAAGCTATGTCGAGATTATCTTGGTTCACATTCTCCTCCTTAATCTTGATCATTGCTTTGTCCAAGGTCTTGAACTCCGAGCATCTGTCTCATAGTTGCAAACTTGAGTCTTGGTAAAGCTTTTGTTAAGATGTCTGCTCTTTGTAGTTCTCCACTAACGTGTTCTACATTTATATGACCATTCTCTACGCATTCCCGAATGAAATGATAGCGAATGTCTATATGTTTACTCCTTCCATGAAATACTGGGTTCTTTACGAGTGCTATTGCTGATACGTTGTCAACTCTGAGCGTTATCCTCTTTTCTTCAATTCCAGTCAGTTCACTAAGTAAACGTTTTAAACATAAGGCTTGACATGCTGCTGCAGTAGCCGCCATGAATTCTGATTCACATGATGATAGCGCCACTGTCGGTTGCTTCTGAGTACACCAGGTAATAGGTGACTCTCCAAAGTAAAATACGACTCCAGTAGTTCCTTTTCCTTGATCGGTATTGATTCCATAACTACTGTCACTATAACCTGTTATCTTGCAGCCGCCTTCCTTCTTGTATATGATTCCATGTTCTTTTGTTCCTTTCACATATCGGATTACTTGTTTCACTGCCTTTAGGTGATGATCCTTCGGGTCTTGCATAAATCTGCTGAGTAGTCCGATTGAGTAACTAAGATCCGGTCTTGTATGTAATAAGTATCTTAGACTTCCAATTAAACTTCGGTAATAAGTTGCGTCAACTGGTTCTCCATCTTCCGCCTTGACCAACTTAGTGCCGGGATCCAATGGTATCTTCGTATCATTGCTATCCGCCATACTTGTTTCTTTTAGGATCTTGTTAATGTATCCGGTTTGCTTGATTGTAATCTCTCCTCCTGTTTGTGTAACTTCTATCCCAAGGTAATATGCTAGCAATCCTAAGTCGCTCATTTCAAATTTATCTTCCATCTGGGATTTGAACAAGTCTATCTCTTTCTTTGGGGTGCCCGTGATTATTAAATCATCTACATATACTCCAACGATAAGTGTTGAATTCTTGCTTCTTTTTGTGTAGACTGCTTGTTCGAGATTACATTTCTTAAAATCTAGTGATTTCAAGGTTTGATCAAGCTTTACATTCCAAGCTCTTGGTGCTTGTCTTAAGCCATACAAAGCTTTTGTTAGCTTGTATACTTTTCCTTGGTTTCCTTGCTGAATAAAACCTTCAGGTTGTGTAACATAGACTTCTTCCTTTAATTCACCATGTAAAAATGCTGATTTTACATCTAAGTGGTGTACTTGCCATCCATGATATGATGCTAGTGCTAATATTAATCGAACTGTCTCAATCCTAGCAACTGGTGCGAATACTTCATCAAAGTCTATTCCTTGTTCTTGTACATAACCTTTTGCTACTAGTCTGGCTTTATATCTAATGATCTTTCCGTGTGCATCTCTCTTGGTTTTATAAACCCATTTGAGTCCGATTGCCTTCTGATTTTCTGGCAAATCTGTAAGAGTCCATGTGTGATTCTTGTTGATTGAATCTAATTCAACTTTCATGGCCTCAATCCATTTCTCGTCTTTTGATGCTTCCTTGTAGTTACGGGGTTCTTCTTCAATGAAAAATAAGCTTGGTGTTTCTACTTGTTGTGCATGTTGATAAATTTCATTGATATTCTTTAAACCTCGTACTGGTCTGTGATCATATCTTTCTGAGCTTCCTAATGAGCTTCCAAATGAACTAATAGTAGTTTGTCTTTCACTTTCTGAGTTGGGTTCGTAATTGTATGTTGGTGGTGTAATTGGTGATGCTGGATCATGTAATGGATCTGGTATTGGATCCAGTATTTGATCTTCTTCATGATACGTATTATCTATGTTTTCTATGTTGATTGGTGTAGGATTTCCATTATCAACTTCGTCTACCACAAAACTAGCCCAAAATGTGTCTTGTGTATCCGTATCATCTCCATTCTTATTCCAATTCCACGGTTTCGTTTCCATAAACTTTACGTCCCTACTAACATGTTTCTTCTTTCTTACTGGATCATATAGCCTACAAGCTTTTGATCCTTCCTCTACTCCTAAATAAACCATCGGTATGCTTCTATCATCTAACTTCTTCAAGTGAGGTATGGTTATCTTAGCATAAGCTGTGCATCCGAATATTCTAAGGTTTTGTAGGTTCGGTTTTCTCTTGTAGAGTGCTTCATATGGTGTTTTATCTTCTAGTGCTCGTGTAGGTACCCTATTTAAGATGTAAATGGCATGCTTTACTGCTTCCGCCCAAAAAATTAAGGGTAACTTCATTGCTTTCATCATACTCCTGGTAGTTGATAACACCGTTCTATTCTTTCTTTCAACTACTCCATTCTGTTGCGGTGAGTATGGTGCTGTTAACTGTCTTGCTATTCCATTCTCTTTACAGTACTTGGTGAATTCATGTGATGTGAATTCTCCACCTCTATCTGTTCTTAGCATTCTTAACTTCAATCGTAACTCCATTTCAACCTTCTGTCTAAATTCCTTAAATATATTGAAGGCTTGATCCTTAGTTGTTAGAAAATAAGCCCACATGTAACGTGTACAATCATCTACTAATAAGAAGATGAGTTTCTTTCCGGATTGTGTTGTTGGACTTATGGGACCACAGAGATCTCCATAAACTAAGTCTAGTGGGTTCTTTGATCTGAATTTAGCTTGATTGGGAAATGGTGTTCTGCTATGTTTTCCTAGTAAACATGCATCACATACTTGTCCAGTATGGTTTATTCTTGGTATTCCTTCTACTAGACCCTTTCTTGTCATCTTGCTAATGTCGTCAAAGTTCAGATGACCTAATCTAGCGTGCCATAACCATGCTTGATTATTCACATTTGCTAAGAGGCATATAGGTGCTTCTATCTGTAATCTAATACTGTAAAGTCTATTTTTCGACCTTTCTACCTTCATCAACAACTTCTTCTTCTTATCATACAAAGTCAGCTTGTTTCCGTCCATTATGATCTTACAACCTATTTCAGTAAGTTGTCCTAGACTAAGTATGTTGCTCTTGAGGTTTGGTATGTAGTAAACATCTGTTATCACCTTCTGCTCCTTGTTTCTACATCCTAATATTATTGAACCTCTACCCTTTATCTCTACATATGATCCATCTCCAAAACGAACGCGTCCAGTGATACTTTCGTCTATATCTTTAAAATGACTCTTCGTTCCCATCATATGGTTGCTTGCACCATTATCTAAATACCATATGCTATCATCTGTTGTAGCATACTTTCCGGGTTGTATTTGTCCTTCATTTAACAATACTTCTTCATGTGTAGTCATTAATAGTGATGGTTCATCATCTTCATAGATAAGGTTTGATTGTTCTTGAGTTGTTGGTTTACTTCTACATTCTTTCTGAAAGTGTCCATGTTTCCCGCAATTGAAACATTTAATCTTCTTCTTCCACTCACCTCTTTTTCTATTATACTTATCATTGTGAGTTGGGTTTTCTCCATTCGAGTTGTCTCTATTTCCTTTATTCTGCCAGTTTCCTTTTGAGTAGTTTGATCTACCCCTATTCCTGTTGAAACGTTTCTTATGTCTAGAGTGTTCGCCTTGTGCGAATAATAGGTTATCCTGGCTTTCTGCTTGTCCTCCCTTTCGGAGTTTTATCCTTTCCTCGAATGCTTTTAACTTTCCAGTGATCTCATCTAGGGTGATATCATCTAGATCACTTGTCTGTTCTATGGATGCTACTATCTGAATGAACCTATCTGGTGTGGAGTCTAATAGTTTTCGTACTAAAAGTGATTCATCCAAGGTTTTTCCTAATTCTTTTGCCTTCGTGGCATAACCATTTAGTTTATCTGTAAATACATCCACCGTCTCTTCATCCTTCATTTGAAGGGCATTGAATCCTATCATTAGGGATTGTAATCGTGCTTGTTGCACTCTTTCTTCTCCAACGTGTCTCTTTTTCAATGATTCCCACAGTTCTCTAGCAGTTTTACAACTTGCTACTTGTAAGATCACATCCTCGGTTAATGCTTGATATAGGAGGGCAATAGTTGCCTTATCCTTCTTATCATCGGCTTGGGTGTTTTCTTTGGGTTCTATAGTCTCCCATAAACCATGTGCTTCTAATATGACCTTAATTTGAATAGCCCAAACAGTGTAGTTTGTGGTTTTGAGTTTAGGACATTGATATTGTGTAAGCGATGTAATGGGTTTAACTACAGTGCTATTGACGTTAGTGTCATCTCCACCCGACATTCTAGATGTGTTTATGATCTTCACTTTTGACTTATATGGGAAATCTAACTAGTATGGTATAACCTTACTACTACGGGGAATAGAAATAGTTATCCGGGAATCCTAGTAATACGGGGATCAAATATAGTTCTCGGGATTTCCTAATAAATGACTATCTATACTATAAACGTATGAATGAAATCCAATAATGATAACGTGACCTCGTATGTTTTGCGTTCCCACTTGTGTGTCGATACAAAGAGATATATCAACCACGTACTAATCTTTCCTCGTCTCCTTTCAAATCTGGTTGTCGAGTTTTATTAACCAAATTTCCACGTTGTTCCTTTTCTTCTTGACTTGGCTCCTACTACTTTGCCTCGTACCCTTGTTATGTATAGGCTTACTCCAAAAATTCCTACTCGAATTGAATTTCTGGCCACGATCAACCTTCAGAATTTGTTGTCGTTGTTTCTCTTAATCCAAGTCTTCTCTCGGTAAAGATTGTTACCGTAGCAAATATATTGCTCTCCTTCTTCTTTTAGTACTCGTAGTACCAAAATCACAAATCAACGTCTAAACAAATTTATTTGTTTGTCGTTCCTGCTATTGCTTGCTTCTTGTGCAACGTTGCTCTCACAATACTCCTTCTCGTTCTTTATTTCTTGTCCACACCGTTTATTCAACAACGCCTAATACCTAGTCGGTATTTTTCTTCTATGAAGTGAGTGATCAATTCGCTTCAGATTTCTTCAAACTTGTTGTTGCTTCTTGTATTGCCAACGTGCCTATTCTTCGTATATATGTTTGTATGTACCGGTATCTATCTCTAAATCCAAGCAATGCCAATTTGTTTTTCTTTTTTCTTCTGCTGCGCGCTTCTCCTTCTTGCGTACCAACTTTGTACACAATCTTTCTAGACGTCTAATCTTCTCTTGTTGTGTTGTAGTAGAGAACACACAAGTACGTTTCTTGTTGTTAACTTTAACAAGAAGATCTTCCAAGTTTCTGGTTTTGCTGTGGCGTACGAATCACAACAAACCAAAGTACCAACGTTTTCTGAATGGTAACCTTTTTCGTTTGCAAATTTCGACACAAAGAAAATGTATACGGTTTTTCTTATGTCCCCAAGTTATCTATGCAACCTTTCTAATATAACAAGGATCAAAGGTTTGCGTTATTTTTGGTTGTGGGTTTCTGGGTTTGGATTCTGGTTTCTGTAACTCGATACACTAGTTTCTGGATTTCAGGGTTTGTTTTCTGGTTGTAACGAGATATCCAACAAGGCTCTGATACCAAATGTTGTCCCAATCGTATGTATATGGATCGATGTTGGTGAAACAAATACTGATTTGCAAACTAACAATAACAAAAGATAACTTATATTTGTCTAACCATTGTAATGTTACAATTCATAAGTACTTATACTAAGCGAATGGTTGTGTTCGAACCATTGCAACGTTTCAATAGAAGGTTGTGTTGGTTCTGTTTCATTCGAACAGGTACAAACCAAACAACACACCTTTTCGGTTATTAACTAACTTCTGGAAATAACTAACTTAACTAACTTAACTAACTTAACCGCTATTCGGTTATTTACTTTATAACGAACACGTTTGGTCCTTCATGTTTCTTTCAAAAGCTATGTCGAGATTATCTTGGTTCACAATATAACATTCTCCGGTGTTGAACAATCAGGTACACTGGCCTCTGATAGAGGTACGCGTTTACCACGTGCTTCTAGAAGGCGTGCTCCCGTTCCTGCAACGGACACTAACACCCGGCAGGCTCATGGCTCCCGTACACCTACAACGCGTACAGGTTACCTTCATACACATAGTTACTGTCATTACTTAGTATGATTCATAATATATATATTTTCTCTAAAGTTTAACAGATTCTTTGTTGTCTAATGTGTAGGACCACCCGAACAGAACAAAGCGTTTGGGCCTTGCAACTGTGTATGCCACTATTGTCATGCACGGTTCTGGTATGAGGAGAAGCTGTTGTATTGGTGGCAAGGTTCGGCTGATTATGCCACATGACTATCCACCGTATATCAAGCAACTTTTTTCAGATAACCACTTTATGACCAACATCCGGGCATACAATCAGATGTTTACGATGACATCTCTTGGAGCTACTATAGATGAGGATGTTAATGTTGGTAGAGGCCCGTATGTGTTTAAAGTTTCCGGACAAATATATCACCAGATTGGTCACTATTGTCCCGAGGAAGGTGAGACGCCAAGGTTTTTGCAGTTGTACATTTACAATACGACTAATGAGGTCACTAACAGGATGAGTCACTTTCGAAACAATGGTGCAAGTGTTCTGCGCGAGGACATTGTTGAGGGTCTTATAGAATTCTTGGATCACAATAATGCAATGGTTCAGTTATTCAGGATTGTAAGGGATAAGATCAATGAAAGGGACGTCCCTGAATTTAAGCTACGCCTGTAGCAGGAGCTGCCCAGTATGAGCTTCCAACTGCTGATTCTATTGGGGCGTTGGTATTCGAAGCAGGTATCTATTGTTTTTTTTTAAGCATTTGCCTTTGCATAGTCGTTGCATATTCCTTTACAATGTTTGTGACTGTTATACCTCAAAGACTATCATTTATCCACATATTTTTTCCAATAAGAACGTGGCATTCTTACTAACACACCATTGCTTTATAGTGTTATACACATTGGAATTCCAAAAGAGAGGGCTACCGCATTGCCATATACATTTATGGAATGACGAGCATTCAAAGGTCACCAGCCCAGCGGATGCTGACAAGTACATATCTGCAGAGTTACCGAATGAAGCGGAAGATCCAGAGGGTTTTAGAGTCATTTCCGAGATGATGATGCATGGACCGTGTGGTTCAGCATTCCCTTTTGCAGCATGTATGCGGGGCAGATCCACGTGCAAAAAGTTTCCCCCAAAAGATTACTGCTCTCAAACATTTATAGACAAAGGCGGGTATGTGCATTATAGAAGAAGGGATGTCCGGTTTCAAACAACTAGACAGAATATGCAATTGGACAACGCATATGTTGTGCCACACAACCGGCAGCTATGTATGGAATTTTGTGCTCATATAAACGTCGAATGTTGTGGATGGACTATGCTCATCAAGTACCTGTTTAAGTATATATCAAAGGGAACCGACAGAATTGTGGCCCGCATAACACGCCCTGCACGAACAGTAAGTCACATTGAAGCATCCACATCATCAGCTACTTCTTCGGCTACTGGCACTGCCACTCCAGTTGATGAGATAAAAAATTTTGTTGATGCAAGGTACATAGGACCACATGAGGCCTGTTGGAGGATCTTCGGTTTCGACATTCACAGCCGTGAACCGGCCGTCCAGATTCTGGCAGTGCATTTGGAAAACATGCAACCCGTTACGTTCAGGGCCCGACAACGGCTGGACTCTATTGTTAGTAACCATAGAGCTCACCAAACCACTTTAACAGAATGGTTTGCTTACAACAGAGGTTCAACCAATGGCCGACACCTCACCTATTTGCAGTTTCCTTCTGAATTTGTACGGTCTAAAAGCGACAAAGACTGGTCTCCAAGGTGTCACTTAAATAAGCCATCAATTGGCAGGCTTACGTATGTTCATCCAAGTTTGGGAGACCTTTTTTACCAAAGACTACTCCTATGTCACCAAAAAGGGTGCACTTCCTTCCCTGGGATACGCACTATTGATAATCACACTTACACAACTAATAGGGAAGCTGCAGAAGCTTTAGGCCAGCTTACTTGTTGAGACAAAGACCTTGATAGATCTTCTGAGCACTCTAGAATCGTTAGTTATGTTAATGTAATCACCAACACACTAATAGACAATCTCTGTAACTTGTATTTTAAAGTGGAAACAAACACAAGTTTTAATACTAAGAACTGTTGATCCTCTATGGATCTTTTTAATAACAATGAAAGTGTTTTCTAAAAAAAACGTAACTCAATACATAATCGAGTGTTCCTTTTATACACAAGGAATCCTAAACCGTTTCTCAAGAAACGTATATTCTAAAAACTTTAAAAGATATGCATTATCACTTCCTAAATAAACTCATGCATATCCTAACTATATTACATAAATCACGGAAAAACTATATCCGCAGAAACAACTAATACTGAAACTAGACTTCAGCAGATACACTGCTTCAGCAGGAACCAGCTCTTCAGCAGCATCCTTCAGCAGTAACCGTCAGCAGAATTCTTACTTAGCAGAATTCCCAATATTACTTGAAGACGACGAGGAATGGTCAGTCGAACTACAAGAGGCATCGGTTACAGCATCCGCTTCTGAACTCAGAGCACTGTTTGTGTAGATTCTTTTATATTGTGACGTTACATCTCCCATGCTTTTATGGAATACATTCTGGGAACACATGTCAGATGACATACCCAGGATACTTTCGGCATTGCATGGTGCAAGTTTTCTGCATATCAATGAACGAGAGTTGAAAGGAGGGATCCTTTATGAGCTAGAGGCATCTTTGAATGAGTATGGGAAATCATTGGATGACTTTGGCCTGCCCATGCCTCCTGACGGTTTACTGAACATACTCACAAATAGAGCCGTGATGGAAGAAAAAAACTACAACCAAGCAGAATTGGCCAAAGAAAGAGACATTCTGATTCCCAAATTAAATTCAGAGCAAAAAAGTATATTCGACATGATCATGCGTGCTTCAACAATGCAACTGCAGGAGTTAGTTTTTGTCTATGGTCACGGTGGTGCCGGGAAAACTTTTCTGCGGAAAACAATAATTACAACACTGAGGTCCGAAAGGAAGATTGTTTTAGCTGTCGCTTCATCTGGTATTGCCTCTCTACTGTTACCGTCGGGTAGGACAACCCACTCCCGATTTAAATTACCTTTAGAACTCACTGATGAGTCCGTTTGTAGCATTAAAAAGAACACACAGCTCGCTGAATTGCTTAGGCAAACCGACTTAATCATATGGGACGAAGCCCCGATGAATGACAGATGCTGTTTTGAAGAATTGGATCGCACTATCAGGGATCTATTTGACACGCCTACGATTCTCTTTGGTGGCAAAACAATGATGCTTGGTGGGGACTTTAGGCAAACACTACCGGTAAAAAAAAAAAGCAACAACTGAACAAATAATTTCATCATCAGTCTCTGAATCATACTTATGGTATCATTTCAAAATATACTTCTTGCAACAAAACATGCGGCTACGCAGAGATTCGATCAACAATGGAGACCGTGAACGTATGAATGTATTCTCAAAATGGCTCCTCGCTATAGGCAATGGAGATATTGGTACTCCAGACACCACCGATCCTGAAAATGTCTCATGGATCACTATTCCGGAGACATACTGCTTCCCGGACACTGACGAAGGCAAATGGAACCGCATTGATTTTATTTATGACGCACAGACACTTCATCGACCAACCGCAGAGGCTTTTCAAGATAAAGCAATCGTTTGTCCCAAAAATGAAACTTCAGATTTGATTAATGCACAGGTACTGGGAAAACTGAAGGGTGATAGCCGTTTCTATATGAGTCTTGACCAAGCAACACCACGAGGGAATGACGGCGGGGCTACAGAGTTGCTATACCCAATGGAATACCTTAATTCACTCCACTTCACAGGCCTACCTCCACACCAACTTGAATTAAAAATAGGGACGCTAATCATGTTAATCCGAAACCTTAATCCCACTGGAGGCCTTTGTAATGGTACAAGGATGATTGTTACTCAATTACTTACAAAAGTTGTTGAAGCAAAGATTATAACCGGGGCTCGAGTTGGTCAGAAGGTTTTCTTACCTCGCATCATACTTACTGTTAATGACGAAAGGATGCCTTTTATCTTCAAAAGAAAGTAGTTTCCAACAAAAGTGTGTTATGCCATGACAATTAACAAAAGCCAAGGCCAACCATTAAAAAAAAATTGGCGTTTACTTGCCATAGCCAATATTCGGGCACTGGCAATTATACGTGGCGTTATCAAGAGCAACCTCACCAGAAGGTCTCAAGATGGTTATCACACAGCAGCCCACCTAACCTCCTTGCACTACCAAAAATATTGTTTACAAACACTTTCCAAACAAAATAAACTTGCGACAGGTTCTCTTCCTTTTCGGAAACATTGACTGTTTCTATACCAAAACTGATTTTTGTTTGCCGTTATACTTTCATTGGATTTTGGTGCTTCCATTATTTCGCCAAAATTGGTTTTGTGCTGTCGTTTTATTTATACCAGTTCTTTATACACACTTGTGTCAGTCATTCTTTTGTTTATTAATATTCCATTACATTTTTTTGCTCTTCTGCTTATGTGCTGCAGCAGATATATGTAGCTATACCATGCTTATGACAGGTCCTACAACAGTACAATAAAACTAAAAGAACGAGGTAACTAATGTTTCGTTCGTTTTATAGACAAATGACTGATAAAGGTAAACAGAGTGTTACGACAGCAGCCACACCAGAGAGCAGTAAAGATGAATGAGAAATAGCACATCGGCCAATGGATAAAGGAAAGGGACTGGCTATGGAAACAGAAATACTAGACCTCATGGATCTCAAACCCGCTGACCTGAACAAGCCAATTGAGGTAAAGGTAAGTGGACATAGAAGAATGTACCTGAATATAATTATCCTGTTGGGTAAAAACGTAAGTACCTTACTAACTAACATTACCATAAAATAAATGTTGTACGCAAGCTTTCATATTTACTATTTTAACTCTCAAAAAAAAATTCTATTCATAGGGATCCGCTATACAAGCAAATGTCAACCTTTGGGACATGCGATAATTTGATAGCAAACTCCAGACGGGGTCGTGTTATCGTATTGAACGCTTTGGTTGCAAGAAGACTGACAATTGGCAACGCACTTTGAACAAGAGTTTTTGGATAACCATGGCATTTTAAAAAAATATTTAACATAATACGTGTTTCTGAAATTATTTAACTAAATATTTAATTATTAGTTTTTTCTTATTACAAAGTTATGAAACCTCAGGCCAATCAACTTTCGTATCCATGATCTTCAACAAAGATCTTTGAAACAAAAAAATTATCCGTCATCCCGATTTCCTAAGTCTTTTTCATTGTCCACTCCCTTGTAGATGATAGTAATGATTTCACGGCATGATTTCGATGCCATTACTCAAGTCAAAAGTACCAACAACTAGCATAGAAAACATAATAATCTAATTAGGCAAACAATGTTGTTCAAAGTCGCGCGGATCGATTGACTTCTTCACATCAGTTCATATTGTTTCTTAGTTTGTTATGGTATTGGTTAAGCTTTGTTGATCATATTATTTATGTTTATAGCAGCCTGGATGTACCTTGTATGTTTATTTACGCCATTGTTTCCTCGATGAGGTGATGCTGAAATCGGTTCATGTTGAAATCATACAAAAGAATACATAAAGTTCTTCGAGTTATCAGTTATTACGTCCGAGTCATTTCGTACATCGTCGTTGTCATATTGTCATCTCGTTCATTACATCATAACCATCGCTATGAAGGATTCGGCAATGATGAGGACATAGATGCAGGAAAAGACGATGGCTACTTAATATAATCTTCTTTCATAAGCTTTTATGATATTAGACAAAGAAAAAGAAGACAACTAAATATTATGTTAATTATTTTTTAAAAGACGTACTTTGTTAAATAAATTTCTAGATTACCATGCTCATCTAAAAAACTCCTTTGAACAACCCGATGACACTACTGTTTGGGCGCTACACACACGTAACACCAATACAAGATGATGGCTTTCCGGAACATAATTTCAGTTTTACCGCGTACAATGAGCTAAGCTAGCCAGCGGATGCAAGAGACTATACACTCACAGGTATTATACATAATCAAAACACGATTCCACTTATCACGTGCGTTAGCCTCTTTGTTTTCCATTAACAGACTACATAGGCATCATCAGAAACATTGGGAATATCTGACAATTCGGGGACCCAACTACCAACAGAATTTTGCGTAGAAACGTAGATATACAAAACCTAAAGTAAGTTCATTTCATTCATTATACGGCTATCCGGTAAGACCATGAGACTCATACCCTACTTTTTTGGAACAGCGGTAACGTCGTCACATTCACTGTCTGGAATGAGATGGCAACGAACTTTCCACTTCAAACTTTGAACCAACTAGAACAGCTAGTCATTATTGTAGTTAGCTCGTGCTGGGCTAGGCAGTTTTCAGGTAATTACTATCTTAGTGCGACAGATACAATGACAAATGCTCAGACCCTCATACTTACTGCATTTTACAAAAACAGGAGGACTCCAGCTGTCAGCGACTCCCGCCACTAGCTACTATCTGAATCCGCGTGTGGAAGAAGCGGAACATATCTGCCAAGTGTGAGTACCGAAGGCACATTTCTCTAACCATGTACCGTCATTTTAACATATTACTCATACCATTTATATGACCAGGTACGAGGAAATGATGCCCCCACGGCCCCACAGCCACCCCCGCGGATTGCTGTCGCACCACTGGAACACCCACCAACAAGGCAATTGACACCACTGAATATAATTATGCTAGAGAGCCCATAAAGCATTGTGGTATGTTTTATATTAATATTCTTCAAACTAATAACAAAAACAATAACAACACTTTTCCATTCATAAAAATTACAGCAACAGTTTACTACCCAAGCTGTTATCCTACGAATCGATGACCAAATGGGATGGTATTTCGATCACTGTAGAACATGCGGCAACAAGATATCACATGGCATGCCATATATGCACTGGCAACAGCCTGGGGTACAACACTACAACCAATACCAAATTACAGGTAGATCCATAACACCTAAATATACAACCAGTACATATACTGACCAACAAAAAAACCATGAACATATTACTAACAAAAATATGAATGCATTCTATCATTGCAGCTACTGTTTCAAAGCAACACTGGCTGATGACATGGGCAGCATATTAGTCACCTGCTTCAGCCCAGAGGCTGATTCACTGGTCCCTAATGTGACTAAAGTACTGAGTTATGTACCTGACCCCAACCCGTATGTCCTGCCTGACATCATACGTGATCTAGAAGACACAGAGCATATATTCCATATCCATCTAGCAAAAGGCAGCCGCAGGGGATTCCCAAGATTTATCCTTGATGGTGCAGAGGATGTTCTAATGCCTGCCCTTCCAGAGGTTCCAGTACACATTGAAGAAGCTGAAGCGTCTGCAACCGCCGAGTCTGCCTCAGGAACAGCTGAAGAAGGCGGGCCATCCGCAATGACAGAAACTGCACCCGAGCCAAATGTTGTTACAGAAATACCCTCAAGTAGTATAACCCCGCCACTACACTCAGATGAACCAGCAGAAAAAAGAGGCCAGCAACTGAAATCGAGTCCACCACTGTTCGCCGTCAACTATTTGAAGAAACAAGTGAGGAATCGCCTGCAAGGGACGCCAAGAGAGCAAAGCATGACTAACCTACCAGTCATCAATATACCGCCATCAGCAACTCTCTTAATGTAACATATGTAATGTACATAGTAAGAAAACCGTCGTGTGGTATGTATAGTACGTAGACATAGGTCCTACTAAACTAAAAGTGTTATGCACACTAAACCTGTCGCAAATGCAGGCTACATACTAGTGTAGACAACTGCATAATTTTGTATTGCCCAGGTTTACAACAACCTCCTTATAGGTTGTCCAATGCTGTCACAAATGCAGGAATACCTGCATAGTTTTGTACTAGGCAGCTCAAGTAATGTAACAACTATGTTTCATATGACAACCATATGAGTGTCCAGAGTTTTGTAAATGCCCCCGCCGCAACGCGGCCGGCTACCGCCACTCGTTCCGTATAATTAGTTTAGGATAGACATGAAATGCATATCTTATTCCCTATATATCTGATGAAATGAATAACAGTATTGAACAGAGGATAACGGAGTTGCCAGGAAGGCAGCTCTATTACCAATTGAAACACACCACTAAGTTCACTTAAGATCAATAATGGATTACAATGAGCTTAGACAATCAAGGAGATAAGAATAGAGAGTCAAAAGCTTCAATGCATTTTCAATGGAGGATAGTTGTTATGAATTTGTTACAAGTTTGTTACAACTAATAACAGAGAGAGTTACAGAGAGAATCAGAGAAGAAAATGAATTATCCAAAGCTGACGAATGAAAGTGAACAATGAGTGGTATTTATAAGTGTTTGGCGGCAACAACTTCTCTAACTGAATTTTGGTGTCTTTGACCCGCGTTGACCATTATGGTTGACCATTTCCAATATGACCCATAACAATCCTTCCCCTTTAGAATTGATCTTGTCCTCAAGATCATCAACAAAAGCGAATATTTATGAATCTCATCTCTGCTGATCCATTCTTCCAACAAAAAAAACGCAAACGCTTCCAATGCTAGTTAGCTAGGTTGCACGGACACGGACACGGTGTCCGACACAGACATGCTTAATGAAATCACCTAAGTTGCATGCACTAATCCCAAGTACACGGACACGGCAATATGGCAAAATCTAAAAATATAGTACACGGACACGGACACGGCGTGGATACGAGAATTATATAAAAACTTTTATTAATTTTATTACTAGTATTATATTTAATTCTTTTAATTATATATTTAATGCAAACGTGGCAAAAATTACATTGTTACACTTGTTATCTTTATATTTAATGGTTGGCCTATTTGTCTTATTAACTGGGCCCAAGAGAAACCATGGCCCAAGAGAAAAAAATAACAAAAGCCCATCTAGGGTAACATGATAACACTCAGCCGCTTTCTTATCTTTCTTCAAGATCTGTATGCCCCTTTTCCCTCTTTCAACATAGTTTCACAGAAAACATCATCACCACAATCATAACACCAGCAATCCGTGTCCAAATCCGTGTCCGGCCCAAACCGCACGCGGGACACGACACGTGCGTGTCGGACACGTGTCCGAGCCGTGTCCGTGTCGGACACGTGTCCGACACTGCCACTTCATACTTACAGGCGTGTCCGTGCTTCCTAGCTAGTTAGAATCTTAAGCCAAACACCCCTTATGACACAATCTTGTCTTCAATAGGCTCGTGAATATGCATTCCCTATCTCGTTGATGCTTGCAATGGTACAGATAGAACACAACCGAAGCCATCAGAATCAGTTAAAAATTGGCATATCACTCTGACCCATGAATTTGCGAGTTGTATGCTTAGTTTTCAAATGAAGAAAGCAACATTCTACTAGCAACCAACACCTCACATTAGCAATCAGAACACCAACCCAAAGAGCACCATCTGTCATTCATGAGAAAGGACAAGTATTGGTTTCTTTTTCCTATTAGGCCATTTCCAAATATCAAACTTCCACTTTCTGTGCTCAAATTTGCATTCAGTACCGCCCATTTTCTTCCTTTTACGCCATACCCACATGTCAAACTCCCAAAGTCTGCACTTGAATTTGAAGTTAACATGACTTGCCGTTTTCCTGTTAGGCCATTCCAACACCCCACATATAATTTTCAATGTAACTTACGTCAACATTATCAATTTCATCATCACTTAGGTACCTACCCAATCTTCCTGGTCTCAACATAACCGAACCAATAACATCATCAGACCTGTTAGTAGCAGCCAACACACAAACTCCCGTATTACCCGAAAACCCATCCAATTCAATCAATAATTGATGAAGTGTTTGGCCCTTTTCATCATTTTCCCATCCTAAATACCCTCCTCTTTGCCTTCCAACCACATCTATCTCATCAAGAAACTCAATACAAAGTGCTTTCGACTTCCAACAGACCTTCTGATCAACTTTAAAGGACTCCGCCATATCTAAAGGACAATGATCAGAAAATATTACTTGGCCTGCTATTTCAGCATCATCCAACTGACCTTTATCTATTGAATCAACGTCCACCACATCAAGACTAAGCCGCTCATCTATGTTAACATCACCACCTTCGGTCACAGGACTCATAGCAACTTTATCCGAGCCGGATTCGCTATTGGTTCTGTACCCAGACGACGGAACAGATCCAACATCACCAAAATGTCCCCAAGTAGAGTGTCTAGTATTCTTCAGAATACTTTTGCCAATACCACTGACTCGTCTCTTATCCGTGTTTTCAAGATCACTTCCTTCTGGACTCTTTTCAAATTCGACTACTTTCAGGTTTTGTACCGTTGCTAGACGGTTGTCTTCCATGACCAAGTTCACACCAATCCTTTTTGCCTCCACCAACCTAACGTTTTCATGTGGAATATCACAATCTTCAGCATCTCGTTTCTTAAAGTTTCTTGACTCATTTTTAGTATCCCCTTTTTTCAGGCTTCCTATGCTACTGCTCACTGTCTTGCCTTCTTTATTAAATTCAAGGTCCTTCAAACCAATAAACTCTGAGTCTACACGCTCACTAGTATTTACCGTCATACGCACATCATCATAAGCCAATCTTCCTAAATTCATTCTCACCTTATTCGCCTCAATCTCATCATCTTCTTTAATAAACATATCACAAATGATCACACAATTTTTTTTTATTCATCTCGCTTACCTCCAATTCAGTTTGGTTACGTTTTGCACCATCTTTACAAAGTTCAACAAAAGCCCTCAACCCCGTAGTATTTTTCACTACTTCTTTTGAATCATCACATTTTATAGAAGTGAACAATGGCGGACAAGACTCTTTTATCCTAGATTTGTAGACTGCTTCTTGCAATTTTGTCGTACAATACGCATCTGAGAGGGTTTTAGGTCTAAACATTCTGATATTCCCTCCAATTTCCAACAACAATCCACATATAAAAAGATCAACTAAATAACATTGCTTAAAAGTTATCTCACTGTACCGTGAATTAAATAAATCATAACATTCTGTAACCGTACTGGTGTGTGCTTATTCACACACCTTTTTCTGTCCATTTTAAGACCCAAACAGACACAAACTAACCATAAATGTCAAAGATATTCTGTTTATGTGTTTGTGATCGTGCAGGAACATATATTTCAGAAATTGGCACAAATCAGGCCAAAAAGGACAAAAACGAGCACGAGTTTGGAAATCGTATCAAAAGCCAAAGCCGGGGAAGAAAATTATAATTTTTGAGCTCAGAGTGTCAAATCACACCCTAGAGAATCATCAAATGCCAACAATAGCCCTTGGAGCAAAAGATTGCTCATTTGCCTTTTAAATTTGTTAAAACAGTTTTTAAGTAGGTGTTTGAGTCAGCTTGTTACTCTGTGTTCCTGTGATTATTGGGAGTCATATTCAGTATGGTCATACTCCCCGGGTCATATTAGAGTAATAAGAAGCATAATAATGGTACCTCACTAGCGTAAAAGTCAAAATAACTTTCAAAATCCTCAACTGCTAAACTGCATAAGCAGTAGCTTAGCATAATTGTGGAATTAGGTTTAAAAACTTGTTTAGTGTGCTTAAATCAATCTCATTTTAGGTTATAACATCAAAATCAGTAGCCTAGGTTCATCAAAATTTCATTTAAGTCAACTTTTTAGTTAAAGTAAAAAAGTCAAAAATTGCATAGTAGGCAGAAATGTGGAAAACTAGAAGGGGGTTGAATAGTTTTCCCGTCGTTTTTAAATTTATAAAAACTTTGTTTCCAAAAACTTCGATTCTAGTTTTATGTGAGATCAATATTAAAATGCTTAAGTATACTAATATCTACATGTATAAATGACAATATAAGTAAGTAAATAAGTAAAGAGATAGAGATGGAGAGATCGCACCACAAGATAAAGGATTTATAGTGGTTCGGCTACGAAGCACCTCTTTGCCCTACTCCACTCCCCCAGCACCTAACTCGAGAGTTTTCTTCACTATGTCAACAAGCTCCCTTATGGCGGAGAAAACCTTACACAACTTTTGCTTACACCAATTAACGACACTAAGCTAAATGTCGAGTCCTAATAGTAGCTAGAACCAATCTCACACCACTAGTCACTTCACATCTTCTTCACAACTCATACACACCACAACTACTAAACAACTACTCACAACTTCACAACACTACTACTTCTTCACTACTTCTATACAACTACTAACAAACCTAGATCTACCAATTACACACCTTCTACACCTTTACAAATAATCTACACAACAACTAACCATATTCACAAATCTACAATACTTCTTAACAAGATGTTGGACGAGCATTCTTCTCTTGCACTTTGAATGACGAGGGATTAAATCACTGAAACAAGAACTAATAAGTATATGATCAAAGGTTTTAGGAAGATGATTTGAGAGGATTTGGACAAAAAGTTTTAGTGCAAAAGGCGAGGAAAGATTATAGATTTGAACCAGTATTTATAGGCAAAAGATTTTGACACAGGAGCGTATGCCGGCCCCTTTAATTCATGGCTGGCCCCCTTAAAATTAAGGGGGCCGCCCACCTGTAACGGCCTGAATGTTTTATCTTTTCTGGGGAAAGTTTATTTGGTGTAGATTTAACTGATTTTGGTTAAAATTTTGAATTCATACATTTATTATGAATTAAACATTTTCCTTTAATTACCGAAAGTGTTTTTCTAAATATATAAAATGTTTATACCATTTTATATAATTTGTAATTAGTAAATAAACCTTCCTTTGATCATAAAATGTATTAGACAATTGTTTATTCATACCTTAAGTGATTTAGTTGGATGTAATGATATTTATTCACTAAATACTTGTTTACGTAATGATTTTACGTTTAATGATTTTACATTTTGTGATCGTCAAAACATAGGGATATCGAGAAATATTAATAACATTTTTACGCATTATTTATATCAACAATCTCCCCCTTTTTGATGATTACAAAATCTAAACTCATTAAATAAAAATTTATTATATATGCAAGTATTTAGTGAGTTTATATCACTTCTCCCCCTTTTTGTGAACATCAAAAAGGTTATCCCGATGTTGGATGAACTCCCCCTTGATGTGTACTCCCCCTCGTTTTAAGGTTATAAGACAAATCGAGATATGGAATGCTCGCAAAAACAGTTAGAACATACAATATATATGATGCATGAAACAAATATAAATAAAGCAAGAAGACTCATAAAAGTGCAAAAATAAATCTCAACAAGCATTCATTATTTATTAGAATAGATTATGTTAAAAACATAATCATTGTTACATAAGCATACACATATGCTTTTCTTAGCAAACTACATTAGATAATACTAGGTTGCCAACTAGAGGTCTCTAGGACTTGCTTGGAGATTGGAAGTATGGAGCATGGATTTAGTGGAGGTAGACTTTTGTGGGAATTTTGTTCGGAGAGTTTGGAGTGGTTGATGGAGGTTAGCTTGGAGCGGAAGAGTTGGATTGTTGTGTTTGTGATGGTGGTGAAGAAGACCTTGTGAGGAGATACTCAATCCAAGTAAAGTACTCATTGAGAGCAATGGTTTGTTTTTGGAGAAAGATGCAACAAGGACAATTGTTAACATGATTCTCAAGTGGGACAATGTTGTTGGATGGTGAGGATGGAGTAGTAGAGGGTTGTTGATCAAAATTGCGTTGAGCAAGATGTAAGGCAAGGAGAGCACTAAGCTCATGGGCTTCTTTGAGCTCCTCAACGAACTTTTTATGTTCGGAGGAAGGTGATGATGGTGGAGTTGGATTATTGTTGGGGATTGAGGCTTGGACATGTAGCATAGGATTCATGTCTTGATGGATGTGGTTTTGGGATTGAGTATGTTCCTCAGAAGGATCATTTGGAAGAATTGAGTGAGATGGATGTGGAGTATTGTTGGTGAGTGAGATAGTGAGGTTGTCATGTGGAGGTAAAATAAAGGTTTCATTTGGGTGAAGTGGATGTTTAGTTGTTGGTTGGTTGGAGACAACATCAATAATAAATGAGAATTTATGACATGTTTCAAGTTTTCTTCTCCACACGTGTTTGACGGTGATCCTTGCACCTCTTGTAGGCTTAGTTCTTGGGTGATTGGGGGATGACATGATGGATTGAGTGATGATTAATAATGAATGAGGGTATTTATAGTGTGATGATTTGGTGTTTATGGAAGGATAGTATGTGGTGGATTTGATAGACATAATATGTTTGTGAATTAAGGGAAGCGGGGAATCAAAATAGGGTGAAATGGGCTAAAAAGCAAAAAGCAAACAGGCCGCCTGATGCGTTCATAAAAACTCATCATTTCTGTTCCATTTTAAATACGAAAACAGTTAAAAACACACAAAAATACTACATAATACTATAAATATCTTTGAATTGTGTTTTTATATGTTTTAGGTGCAAAAGGAGTGAAAACAAAGGAAAACATACAAAGTTTGCACAATTGGCAAAATCAGTCCCTGAACTTTCAAGAAATGTCAGAAATGGTCCTGGGAAAATTATTTTGAAGAAAAGTCAACAACAGTCCCCCAGGAATCATGAAATTACAAATTTAACCCTTGAAGTTCAAAATTGCACAAATGGCAAAACAGGTCCCTCAAGTTTCATAAATGACAGTTTTAGTCCCTAGAAGTTTATTTTGGAATGAAATGTCAACTTTAGTCCTTGGGAAGTCAAAAATGTTCACTTAGAATTTGGAACATTTTGATAACTTTTGGGAAATTACAATTTCACCCCCTCAACTTTGGTGAAATTACATAAATGGTCCTTTTAGGTTTTTAAAATTTAAAATTTATAATTATTATCCTTGTACTAATGTTATAGGGCAGGAATGGCCCCTTATGATACTTTGGAAATATGGCATGATCAGCCCCTAAAGTTTCATCAAATTACAACTTTAGTCCTTGGGTTAAAATTATAAAACTAAACCGGATCCATTATCCCTTAAATCCAAAATAATAAAACACCCAGCCCATCCTTTTATCCAAGCCCAAATACAAAACAGCCCAACTCCACCCTTTTGATATCCCAGGGTCATTGACCCGCGTTGACCATCTTCAACCTCTACCCTACACCCTGCTACTCTCCATCATCCACCACCAGCTTCCACCCTTTCCACCTCACCACCCTCTTTGTCACCTCCTCAACCAAACCCACCTCCCAGGTTTATCCTAGGAGGTGCCACGTGGAATCCTCACAACCTGTCACCACCCCTACCCTGCCAAACCTCACATCCACCACCCTAGATCACCCCTACTTCCCAAATTGTCCCCTCATCATCACTAGTCACCTCATGAAGCATTAAATGCTTAGAAAAACCCTGCAAGTTACCCCTTGGGATTTGGCGCCAAAATCCATTTAAACAGGTGTTGAGAAATTGGACACGTATCAGGGATGATAACTAGTGGGATTTGCTTCTAATGACACCTGGATCATGTGAATGCTATAAAAGGCAGAGGAGGGGCAAGATTGAAGACCACCGTTAGTTTTAAGCTTTGGTCACTTAGTGTAGCTTACTGCTTTATTTAATTTCATGTAATTTATATGCTTTCAAATGATTTGTATTACACTGACAATGTAAAACAATCATTCCTTTCAGTTTAATTGCAATTTGTCTTTCAATTTCAAGTTTTAGCTTAAATTGTACCTTTAAATTCAAGTAATTTCAATTATTGTTAATTATAGTTGTTTATTGGACTCTTAAGCTAATGTAAGCTCCTGACACAAGCATCGAAAGCTTTTAGAAACATTAATACAGCTATAGTTGTTAAAAAAAATACCAAAAATTAACAAGAAAATCAAGAAAAATAAAAAAATAAATGGAAAGAAGAAGAAGAAGCTGAGCAGGGTGTTGATTTGGGTGAAAATGGTTTTATTGGTGTAGTGACAAACCAATGGGAGTAATTTTGTCCTTGGTTATCTTTGTATCAGCCTATCTTCATTTGTAAGCAATTCTTCAATTTTTAGCTTTACTAGTTTTAATGTTTTTGTAGTGTAATTTTAATTCAAATAGCTTTAATATAGTTAACTTAATCTGTTTTAAGCTTTAAATCAACATATATAGTTTTGAATATAGTAGTTGTAGTGTAACTGTCATTTTTAAGGGATGTTTGGCTTAACCTGTTTCTCTGTGTAAACCCTTAGTCTTGTCTTTAGTTTTGGTTCTTACATCTCTTATTAGGTTATATTAGCTTAGTTAAAACATAAAATTGAGTAGTCATGTTTTAAAAAGTCAAATTTCACTTCAATTCATTATCACAGTTTCACTGTGAGAATTTTAGAAGCTTTGATTGTCATTTTGTGTTTATAAATGGTATTAGTAGCTTAATTAAGTCTCATTTTAACTTAATATGTCATTCTAGTTAATTAGGATAAATTAAAATTCATAATAGTCAACTAATTAGTAATAGTAAAAGTCAAATTTTCTTAGTAATTTATTTTTGAATAAACTTTGGATTTTTACTATGATCTTACTACTAGGTTTTAGGACATATGCTTTTTTAGGATTTAATATTTTGCTGCTCTAATTTCTTATTATATTTTTGTTAATTTTTACTTAGCTTTTTAAACTGCTTATTTACTAGCTTCTATTTGGCACTTTTTTATAATCTTGTCCTGTGCACAGAGTTGCTAGTTACTTTCATTGGCTTTAATTTTGATCTCCAGTGCATGAAAGTGTGAGATTATTGTTGTTTTTAATAGCCCTTATGACTAGTTTATACTGCATGCTTTTATATTTCCATTTCAAGCTTATTGTTAGAACTTATCATGCTTCAAACTTTTATCAAACTCACTCCCTACACTGAGAAATCAGTGTAGGTGAGTCATATTCACAAGCCAATCAAAAGCTCATCTCTGAGCTTCAGCTTGTGAATCTTGGTTCTTTTAGAAGGCAACCATATTTCTAGTTCAAAGCTTGTATTTCATTTCAAGGCTTATATACTAGGGCTGCATACAAGCTTTAACTTTGATCATTTCATTGGGTACACTGACTCATCAGTGTATTCAAGGCTTACTTCATAAGCTCCTCATCAGCTTATCTGTGGACTAGAGCTTGTGACCCTTAGCTTTTTAGGAAGCTTGGGTGTCCATCTTAGTGGCTTAAGACTTGCTTTTCATTTCCAAACTTACTTACTAGGGCTGCAAGTGACTTTAATTTATCCACAATTCACTAAGTATGCTGAGAAACCAGCATACTTATGCCAACTTCATAAGCTTGCAAAAAAAGCTTATCCCTGGGTCCCAGCTTGTGAGATTAGCTTCTTTTTGAAGCTCATCTACCATGATATAGGATTCTGTGCTTTAAAAGCATGTCACAGCTTATTTTATGAGCTTGTGACAAGCTTTTTGCTTGTCACATTTCCTGAGTATATTGGGAACCTAGTTATACTCAGTAATTTGGAAGCATTTTCAAAAGCCCATCACAAGCTCATCTGTGGACCCCACTAGGTGAACTTGGGTTTTTTGGAAAACTAACCACCTCAGATTGCTATTACAATGCTTAATTTTTGCTCTTGAGCTTATTTACTACGCTTAAGTTGACCAAATTATTGACTGCAGGGGTGTTTGGAATTCAGGTTACCTGGATTTTCTTATTTGCTTATAACAAGCTTATTGGTGAATCCAGTGCACCAAGCTTGTATAAATCTGTCCATAATACTTGCACATACACACTTTTACTCTTAGTTTTCACTGTATAGCTTTTTCAAGCTTATTATGAGCTTATGAGTCCACTGTGAGCCCAAAAGCTCAACTGAATGACTCATAAGCCTATAATTTGCTTATTTCATAGTTTGTAAAGTTCCAATTTTGTTAAATATGTTTAATATCTGTATATAATTAGTTCTATAAACAGAAAAAGCCAAAAACAAGTTTCAAGGCTAAGTGATAGCCTCTATTTAGAAGGTTTATGGCTTATTTGCCTCTTTTGCTTAACTGCTAATAAAATAAGCTAGTACAGAGCTTATTAAGCTTTTGTGAAAAGTTTGCTTTTATTAAAGTTGCTTGTATACAGTTAGTAAATAGATTTGTAAAGAAAAAAATAAAACAAATAAAAAATTTGGGTGTGTGTGGGAGTCGAACCTGGGACATTTGGCTAGTATACATGCATAAGTCACACACCCCTTCCAATAGCTCTGGGATTCTTGCAACATTAATGTACTTAACATGGTTTGGGTGCATTTGGCTTATTTGGACTGTGTAGCTTATTCCAGCTTATTGGAATAAGCTGGTGACCCACTTTTATTTTTCCTTGCTTATTCATCAGTAAATACATTTTCTGTAATTTTTTCACATTTTTTACTATTCATATAATATGTATAATAATTAAAATAGTTTAAATATCTTTTAGTAAATAATAAGTATTATATTTTTAAAATAGCTTATTTATAATTTTTATAAACTTTTTATATTTTTTATGGATTCCTGAGATGGTTAAGTAAGTTTATAAAAAGTTTTATAATTTTATAAAAAAGTTTAGTATGTATAATAATTAAATGAGTTTAATTAGTTTAATTAAGTAAATAATAGTTTTAAATTAAGTTTGCTTAATTCTGTTAATAACATATAGTTTTTATATTTTTCTTAGCTTCTTATATTTAGTTTAGAATTATGTCAAAAGTTTCAGAATTTTGTTTGCTTATTTAGTATTTATAATAAATCAATAGTAATATTAGTAATTAGATAATAGTAAATAATTAATAATAAATACATAATTTGTGTAATAAATATATTTTCAGTTTTAAAATTTATTTTACAGTATTTTAAACTTTTCTAAGTTTTAATTTTATTTTTCTAAGCATTTTTTAGATTTTTCTTATTTTTAGGTAATTATTAAATAGTAAATAATAGTTTTTAATTAATAGTAATTACATAAATACTTGTAAAAATTATTTTAATTCATAAATAATTTTCTTTTATTATTAGGATCACAAAAATATAAATTTCACATTTGTGGGATTTGTATTGATCAGTTTTCAGTTTTATTTTGTTACGTAGACGTTTATTTAAACGTAAATGTACGCGTTTTAGGTTTTTAGGTTTTCTTATCTTTTAATTAAAGTTTGTAAATATAAAGTAAATATTTTAAGTTTATTTAATTTGCATTTAAGCCCCTAAGGCATGTAAATACCTACTGTAGTTATATTTGTTGTTTTGTTTTGTTTTGTACGTTTACGTTTATTTGAACCTAAACGTACGTTTGTAAATCCTTTTACATTTTAGGGTTTATGATTGCACGTTTTTACTGAAATAGCTGTGACAAGAGCTATTTACTATTCACATTCCTAGTGTTAGTCAGTCAGATTCCTGTTTTTATACTTAACTTCACCAGATCACAGATTCGTTGTATTACAGATTTCACACCTCGTTGGGACATAACGACCTAGGAATATCTATACTCCTCGTTCATAATTGCATTTCCTCCCAGGCTGTTCAGGGCCTTTATTACGGTTGACCATTCACAAGTGGTTGTCTTGTGTGATAAAACCTGACGGTTTGGGAGGAATCAAAATTTGGCGCCGTTGCCGGGGAGGCTGTGCTGCGTATAACGAATTTATGTTTTGTTGAAATATCTATCATATGTATATAATATATATAATATGAAAAACATATAAAATACAATAATATTTTCCTTTTCATAGCATACAACTTGCCCAGTTTGACAGTCCCTCAGTTACAACATTTGGATGTTGGCTGCTTTGAACACAATTTGATAGACGTTACAAACCTAGATTCCCTTTTTAGGGGCGGAAACACGCAGTTTGTTAACTCCTCTATTGAGAATGTTTGATCGTTCAGTTGTTGGATTCCAGTTGCTGAGCTTTGTCAAGCCCAGATTCCCTTTCGAGGGGCGGTTGTTAAGATTTCCTTTTCTTTGTATACAAATATAAAAACTTAAAAATACAAAAACATTTTTTGTTTCTGTTTATATTATATCAAAAACCCAAAAAGATTCTCCTTACCTTATCATTCATAATTCTGTGAGTGGACCCCACTCCAATTTCTCTTCCACTCATTTCCCCATGAATCAATTAATTCGGGGTCAAGTCAAGCTAGCGACTCGATAATCAAAAACAGTAGCTCTATATGGGTTTTCACCCATATTTTTGTCTTCTTTCCCCTTTCTACCACTTTAGTGTGGGGTAGAATACCCACATGTTGTATATATCTTGAAAATGAAATGAAAAATTGTAAATACACAAAAATAAAATAATTGTTGTGTTGCCCCACTTAGCTATAAATATTATCTTTTTACGTTCAAAGATTCGGCATAATAGCCGGGACTTTGAATATTGAGGACAATATTCATTTCTAAGTGTGGGGGGGAAATTCTGGCGAATTTGATCGATTATGTACTCTTTTATGCCCTTTTTCCCCAAAATAGCCAAAATTTTAATTTTTCACTTAGTGGAAGTGCTTTGCACTAAACACAACAAATGGTAATCAATCCACCATGTCTAAAAACACATAAGGATTGGCTAATCCAGTAGCAAACGGCTCTTGGTAAAGATATCTCAAACCCGTTGATGGCTTGCAATTTGCCCAAAATTGTATGGTACCTCAACTCGCCATATCATAAAAAGCGAATGAGTTGGCTAGCCCGCAAGATTATGGCTTGTGGTAAAGGCAGTGAAAAACCATAATTGGTAATCAGCTCACCAAGATGTTGACTATTCCATCAAGAGTTGGCTAGTCCAGAAGCAAACGGCTTTTGGTAAAGACTAATCAAATCCGTTGACAGCTGGTGGTTTGCTCAAAATCATATGGTTATCAGGTGGACTTGATACGATACACTTGGCTACTCCAGAAGTAATGGCTGTCTGGTAAAGAGATATCAAAATCCATTAAATTTTCAAAACGGGTTGTTATTAGATTATAGATTGCTAGGGACTAGCAATGTTTTAGTGTGGGGTATTGATGAGTTCATAAAAACTCATCATTTCTGTTCCATTTTAAATACGAAAACAGTTAAAAACACACAGAAATACTACATAATACTATAAATATCTTTGAATTGTGTTTTTATATGTTTTAGGTGCAAAAGGACTGAAAACAAAGGAAAACATGCAAAGTTTGCACAATTGGCAAAATCAGTCCCTGAACTTTCAAGAAATGTCAGAAATGGTCCCTGGGAAAATTATTTTGAAGAAAAGTCAACAACAGTCCCCCAGGAATCATGAAATTACAAATTTAACCCTTGAAGTTCAAAATTGCACAAATGGCAAAACAGGTCCCTCAAGTTTCATAAATGACAGTTTTAGTCCCTAGAAGTTTATTTTGGAATGAAAAGTCAACTTTAGTCCTTGGGAAGTCAAAAATGTTCACTTATGACCCCTGGATAAAAGTTTACACAAAATGACAACTTTTACCCCTCAAGTTTCAAAATTGGCAAAATTAGTCCTTGGGTATTTAAATAATGGAATTTATTAAAATACACCCTTGTACTATTCATAAACTTGGAATTTGGAACATTTTGATAAGTTTTGGGAAATTACAATTTCACCCTCTCAACTTTGGTGAAATTACATAAATGGTCCTTTTAAATTTAAAATTTATAATTATTATCCTTGTACTAATGTTATATGGCAGGAATGGCCCCTTATGATACTTTGGAAATATGGCATGATCGGCCCCTAAAGTTTCATCAAATTACAACTTTAGTCCTTGGGTTAAAATTATAAAACTAAACCGGATCCATTATCCCTTAAATCCTAAATAATAAAACACCCAGCCCATCCTTTTATCCAAGCCCAAATACAAAACAGCCCAACTCCACCCTTTTGATATCCTAGGGTCATTGACCCGCGTTGACCATCTTCAACCTCTACCCTACACCCTGCTACTCTCCATCATCCACCACCAGCTTCCACCCTTTCCACCTCACCACCCTCTCTGTCACCTCCTCAACCAAACCCACCTCCTAGGTTTATCCTAGGAGGTGCCACGTGGAATCCTCACAACCTGTCACCACCCCTACCCTGCCAAACCTCACAACCACCACCTTAGATCACCCCTACTTCCCAAATTGTCCCCTCATCATCACTAGTCACCTCATAAAGCATTAAATGCTTAGAAAAACCCTGCAAGTTACCCCTTGGGATTTGGCGCCAAAATCCATTTAAACAGGTGTTGAGAAATTGGACACGTATCAGGGATGATAACTAGTGGGATTTGCTTCTAATGACACCTGGATCATGTGAATGCTATAAAAGGCAGAGGAGGGGCAAGATTGAAGACCACCATTAGTTTTAAGCTTTGGTCACTTAGTGTAGCTTACTGCTTTATTTAATTTCATTTAATTTATATGCTTTCAAATGATTTGTATTACACTGACAATGTAAAACAATCATTCCTTTCAGTTTAATTGCAATTTATCTTTCAATTTCAAGTTTTAGCTTAAATTGTACCTTTAAATTCAAGTAATTTCAATTATTGTTAATTATAGTTGTTTATTGGACTCTTAAGCTAATGGAAGCTCCTGACACAAGCTTCGAAAGCTTTTAGAAACATTAATACAGTTATAGTTGTTAAAAAAAAAATACCAAAAATAAACAAGAAAATCAAGAAAATAAAAAAATAAATGGAAAGAAGAAGAAGAAGCTGAGTAGGGTATTGATTTGGGTGAAAATGGTTTTATTGGTGTAGTGACAAACCAATGGGAGTAATTTTGTCCTTGGTTATCTTTGTATCAGCCTATCTTCATTTGTAAGCAATTCTTCAATTTTTAGCTTTACTAGTTTTAATGTTTTTGTAGTGTAATTTTAATTCAAATAGCTTTAATATAGTTAACTTAATCTGTTTTAAGCTTTAAATCCATAGATATAGTTTTGAATATAGTAGTTGTAGTTTAACTGTCATTTTTAAGGGATGTTTGGCTTAACCTGTTTCTCTGTGTAAACCCTTAGTCTTGTCTTTAGTTTTGGTGCTTACATCTCTTATTAGGTTATATTAGCTTAGTTATAACATAAAATTGAGTAGTCATGTTTTAAAAAGTCAAATTTCAGTTTAATTCATTATCACAGTTTCACTGTGAGTATTTTAGAAGCTTTGATTGTCATTTTGTGTTTATAAATGGTATTAGTAGCTTAATTAAGTCTCATTTTAACTTAATATGTCATTCTTAGTTAATTAGGATAAATTAAAATTCATAATAGTCAACTAATTAGTTATAGTAAAAGTCAAATTTTATTAGTAATTTATTTTTGAATAAACTTTGGATTTTTACTATGATCTTAGTACTAGGTTTTAGGACATATGCTTTTTTAGGATTTAATATTTTGCTGTTCTAATTTCTTATTATATTTTTCTTAATTTTTACTTAGCTTGTTAAACTGCTTATTTACTAGCTTCTATTTGGCACTTTTTTATAATCTTGCCCTGTGCACAGAGTTGCTAGTTACTTTCATTGGCTTTAATTTTGATCTCCAGTGCATGAAAGTGTGAGATTATTGTTGTTTTTAATAGCCCTTATGGCTAGCTTATACTGCATGCTTTTATATTTCCATTTCAAGCTTATTGTTACTACTTATCATGCTTCAAACTTTTATCAAACTCACTCCCTACACTGAGAAATCAGTGTAGGTGAGTCATATTCACAAGCCAATCAAAAGCTCATCTCTGAGCTTCAGCTTGTGAATCTTGGTTCTTTTAGAAGCTAAGCAACCATATTTCATAGTTCAAAGCTTGTATTTCATTTCAAGGCTTATATACTAGGGCTGCATACAAGCTTTAACTTTGATCATTTCATTGGGTACACTGACTCATCAGTGTATTCAAGGCTTACTTCATAAGCTCCTCATCAGCTTATCTGTGGACTAGAGCTTGTGACCCTTAGCTTTTTAGGAAGCTTGGGTGTCCATCTTAGTGGCTTAAGACTTGTTTTTCATTTCCAAACTTATTTACTAGGGCTGCAAGTGACTTTAATTTATCCACAATTCACTAAGTATGCTGAGAAACCAGCATACTTATGCCAACTTCATAAGCTTGCAAAAAAAGCTTATCCCTGGGTCGCAGCTTGTGAGATTAGCTTCTTTTTGAAGCTCATCTACCATGATATAGGATTCTGTGCTTTAAAAGCATGTCACAGCTTATTTTATGAGCTTGTGACAAGCTTTTTGCTTGTCACATTTCCTGAGTATATTGGGAACCCAGTTATACTCAATGATTTGGAAGCTTTTTCAAAAGCCCATCACAAGCTCATCTGTGGACCCCACTAGGTGAACTTGGGTTTTTTGGAAAACCAACCACCTTAGCTTGATATTACAATGCTTAATTTTTGCTCTTGAGCTTATTTACTAGGCTTAAGTTGACCAAATTATTGACTGCAGGGGTGTTTGGAATTCAGGTTACCTGGATTTGCTTATTTGCTTATAACAAGCTTATTGGTGAATCTAGTGCACCAAGCTTGTATAAATCTGTCCATAATACTTGCACATACACACTTTTACTCTTAGTTTTCACTGTATAGCTTTTTCAAGCTTATTATGAGCTTATGAGTCCACTGTGAGCACAAAAGCTAAACTGAATGACTCATAAGCCTATAATTTGCTTATTTCTTAGTTTGTAAAGTTCCAATTTTGTTAAATATGTTTAATATCTGTATATAATTAGTTCTATAAACAGAAAAAGCCAAAAACAAGTTTTAAGGCTAAGTGATAGCCTCTATTTAGAAGGTTTATGGCTTATTTGCCTCTTTTGCTTAACTGCTAATAAAATAAGCTAGTACAGAGCTTATTAAGCTTTTGTGAAAAGTTTACTTTTATTAAAGTTGCTTGTATACAGTTAGTAAATAGATTTGTAAAGAAAAAAATAAAAAATAAAACAAATAAAAAATTTGGGTGTGTGTGGGAGTCGAACCTGGGACATTTGGCTAGTATACATGCATAAGTCACACACCCCTTCCAATAGCTCTGGGGCACCAGTTCCGTTTATTCTTGCAACATTAATGTACTTAACATGGTTTGGGTGCATTTGGCTTATTTGGACTATGTAGCTTATTCCAGCTTATTGGAATAAGCTGGTGACCCACTTTTGTTTTTCCTAGCTTATTCATCAGTAAATACATTTTCTGTAATTTTTTCACATTTTTTACTATTCATATAATATGTATAATAATTAAAATAGTTTAAATATCTTTTAGTAAATAATAAGTATTATATTTTTAAAATAGCTTATTTATAATCTTTATAAACTTTTTATATTTTTTAAGGATTCCTGAGATGGTTAAGTAAGTTTATAAAAAGTTTTATAATTTTATAAATCAGTTTAGTATGTATAATAATTAAATTAGTTTAATTAGTTTAATTAAGTAAATAATAGTTTTAAATTAAGTTTGCTTAATTCTGTTAATAACATATAGTTTTTATATTTTTCTTAGCTTCTTATATTTAGTTTAGAATTATGTAAAAAGTTTCAGAATTTTGTTTGCTTATTTAGTATTTATAATAAATCAATAATAATATTAGTAATTAGATAATAGTAAATAATTATTAATAAATACATAAATTGTGTAATAAATATATTTTCAGTTTTAAAATTTATTTTATAGTATTTTAAACTTTTCTAAGTTTTAATTTTATATTTCTAAGCATTTTTTAGGTTTTTCTTATTTTTAGGTAATTATTAAATAGTAAATAATAGTTTTTAATTAATAGTAATTACATAAATACTTGTAAAAATTATTTTAATTCATAAAAAATTCTCTTTTATTATTAGGATCACAAAAATATAAATTTCACATTTGTGGGATTTGTATTGATCAGTTTTCAGTTTTATTTTGGTACGTAGACGTTTATTTAAACGTAAATGTACACGTTTTAGGTTTTTAGGTTTTCTTATCTTTTAATTAAAGTTTGAAATATAAAGTAAATATTTTAAGTTTATTTAATTTGCATTTAAGGCCCTAAGGCATGCAAATACCTACTGTAGTTATATTTGTTGTTTTGTTTTGTACGTTTACGTTTATTTGAACCTAAACGTACGTTTGTAAATCCTTTTACATTTTAGGGTTTCTGATTGCACGTTTTTATTGAAATAGCTGTGACAAGAGCTATTTACTATTCACATTCCTAGTGTTAGTCAGTCAGATTCCTGTTTTTATACGTAACTTCACCAGATCACAGATTCGTTGTATTACAGATTTCACATCTCGTTGGGACATAACGACCTAGGAATATTCTATACTCCTCGTTCATAATTGCATTTCCTCCCGGGCTGTTCAGGGCCTTTATTACGGTTGACCATTCACAAGTGGTTGACTTGTGTGATAAAACCTGACGGTTTGGGAGGAATCACCGCCCTTATAACTTTAAGGGGTCCGCCCATCTGACAAATTTTTTTTCCAGAACATTTAAATTTCAGAAAGTTTCAAACTTTTAAGAAAATTCAATCAATTTGCTCCATCATTCCTAATCATAGACGCAAGTGGTTAAATAATTCACGCTTAAAGGGTTTAGTAAATATGTCGGCAACATTATCTTCTGAAGCTACCTTTTCTATTGTTATGTTTCCTTTTTGTACGTTATCCCTAAGAAAATGGTGACGTATTTTTATATGTTTAGTCCTAGAGTGTTGAATGGGATTCTTACTTAATTCTATGGCTCCTTTATTATCGTACATTATATGAATGTTTTCTAACCTAACGCCATAGTCTACAAGAGCTTGTTTCATCCATAGTGCTTGTTGACATGCCTTTCCAACGCTTACATATTCAGTTTCGGTGGTCGAAATAGCAAGTGCGGTTTGCTTCTTGGAAAACCAAGACGTTAGGCAACATCCCATAAATGTACAAATACCACTAGTGCTTTTTCGATCCACGTAGTCTCCCGCATGATCCGAATCCGCATAGACAATAGTTTCTATGTCGGATCCCTTAGGATACCATAATCCTAAGTGTATAGTGCCTTTAATGTATCGGAAGATACACTTAACTGCTTCTAGGTGAGAGGTTTTGGGATCCTCTTGAAAGCGGGCACAAAGCCAAACACTAAACATGATATCGGGTCTACTTGCCGTTAAGTATAGTAAACTACCTATCATTCCTCTATAGTTAGTGTTATCTACGGACTCACCTTCTTCATCTCTTGTGAGTTTCACTTCCGTAGACATAGGTGTCTTAAGGGGTTTTGAGTCTTCTAGGCCAAATTTCTTAAGCATTTCCTTAATATATTTAGATTGGTTAAAAAATATTCCATCTTTTAGTTGTTTTATTTGTAATCCTAGGAAAAAGTTTAATTCACTCATTATGCTCATCTCAAACTCATTATGCATGATTTTGGCAAATTCATCACACATATGCTGACAAGTCGATCCAAATATAATTTCATCGACATATATTTGAACAATGATGATATTTGGGTCACTTCTTTTAGTGAAGAGAGTGTTATCTACCATTCCCATGGAATAATTATGCTTTACTAGGAAAGCTTTTAGACTATCATACGAAGCCTTTGGAGCTTTTTTAAGACCATATAAAGCTTTCTTTAGTTTGTAAACATAATCAGGTTTTGCGAAGTCAATGAATCCCGGAGGTTGTGCCACTTAAAACTCCTCATTGATAAAACCGTTGAGGAATGCACTCTTCACATCAATTTGGTATAACTTAAAGTCTAGGGAGCAGGCATAAGCTAAAAGGATTCTAATGGAATCTAATATAGCTACAGGGGCATACGTTTCGTCATAATCAATTCCTTCTTGTTGATTATAACCTTGGGCGACTAGCCTTGCTTTATTCCTAGTTACTATTCCATTTTCATCTAATTTATTCCTAAATACCCACTTAGTTTCTATTATGGTCACATTCCTAGGATTTGAGACTAGTTCCCGAACATCATTTGATTTAAATTGATTTAATTCTTCTTGCATAGCCATAATCCAACTTTCATCCTTCAAGGCTTCATTTATATTCTTAGGCTCTATTGTTGACACAAAACAAAAGAAGTTATTTATATCTTGAGCTTGTGACCTAAGTGTTCTTTGATTAAGATTGCCTATAATGTTATCTAATGGATGTGGCTTTGATTCCTTAACATTTACAATTTCATTTTCTTCTAAAGTTTCTACTTCAAGATCATTGCCTAAGGGTTTAGTTTTACTAACCTCAATAGCTTCTTCCTCTATTATATCATCATCTTCTAAGGGCAATGTTTTAGGTAGTGGAGGAGTTTCATCAAAAGTTACATTTAGGGATTCTTCTACTTTCATAGTATGTTTATTTAGAATTATATATGCTTTACTATTTTGTGAATATCCTAGAAAAACTCCTTCATAAGCTTTGGGGTCGAATTTAGTGAGATAGTCTTTTGTATTAAGAATGAAACATTTACTTCCAAAAACTCTAAAGTAACCTATATTGGGTTTTCTACCTCTTAATAACTCATATGGAGATTTTCCTAAGATTCGTCTAATAGAAACTCTATTAAGTATATATGTTGATGTATCTACGGCGTGGCACCAAAATTTTTGTGGGATAGATTGTTCATTTAACATTGTTCTACTCATTTCTTGTAGAGACCTATTTTTTCTTTCTACTACCCCATTTGATTGCGGAGTACGAGGAGCGGAAAAGTTGTGAGATATTCCATTTTCATCACAAAATTTCCCGAATTGTACTTTGTTATCAAATTACCTACCATGGTCCGTCCTAATTGAAATTATGGAGCATCCTAACTTATTTCGTATCATTTTACTAAATATCTTCAATTTTTTAAAGGCTTCGGTTTTATCACTTAAGAACCTAGTCCACGTGTATCGTGAATAATCATCTACTATAACTAAGGTGTAACGATTTCCACCGTAGCTCTGCACAGCGGATGGGCTAAAAAGGTCCATGTGAAGTAATTCTAAGCATCTAGTAGTGGATAACATATTTTTAGCTTTGTGGCTAGCGTGTGCTTGTTTTCCAATTTTACAAGCATCACAAAAGTGTTGATCGTATCTTAAACTAGGCAAGTTTCTAACTAGTTCCTTAGAGGCTAAAGATTGTATTTGTTGCATGTTTGCGTGACCTAATCTCCTATGCCACAAAGTGGAGTTTTCATCTATAGTAGCTAGGCATATCCTATCTTCCGGTTTGTCTCCTAATTTCATGACATATATACCTCCTTTCCTAATTCCTCTACCTATGACTTTTCCATCCTTAATTATTTCACTATCTTTGTCGGTAAATGTAACCCTACATTTATTATCACATATTTGACCTATACTAAGCAAGTTATAAGTTAGATTATCTACATGCTCAACATTTTCAATAGTTAGAGAGTCTTGAGAGATCGTACCTTTACCAATGATTTTTCCACGACGATCACTACCAAAAACAACGTTACCTCCATTATATGCCTTATATGTAAAAAATAGCTCGCGATTTCCCGTCATGTGTCTTGAACATCCACTACCCTTTATCCATTCATCGGGCTCTAAATCTACTCCTAGTCATACTTCATTTGGTGCTTGAGCTACGAAACATTTGTGCTTCATTGTTTCGTCTTCGTCACAAGATTTTCTACTTCGAGTGGTTTTCCTTTTGTCTTGTGCTTTTAGTTGTTTTTTAATAATTTTCTTGAATTCTTTGACGACCTTTGCATATTCTTCGTCTTCACTTTCGGAACTATACTAATCATCTTCATTAAGTTCATTTTTGATCGTTGACATTATACACTCTTCTTGTTTGCTCTTGGTATGACTCATGGGATTTTCGCCATCATTACCTTCACACACAAAATTTAACTAGTAGCACTTGTACCCATTCAACTAAATACTTATCTACTATACTTTTATTTTCAACTATTTTGCATACAAAATTTTCTTTGGCTTGACATTTCTCTTGATGAAAATTTAAAAGACTCTTCCACATATCATTTTCCGTTTGACAAAAAAATATTCTTTCATATTCAATTCTTGGTAAAGCTTTGTATATAATCATTTTAGCAATATTGTTTTTATCAAGCACTACTTCGAAATAACTATCTTGTTTTTCAAAAACGGTTTTTGTTGGTTGAAAATCACCATTTGAAATGACATGTCAAAGATCATAATCTATTAACTTCACATAACTTTCGAATCGATTTTTCCATTCAAGAAAACTTGTATTTTCAAAATATGGTGGTTTAAATGTCATGTTCACTTCTAAATATTTTTCCGATTCCATAGATTGATTACAAGTTTTAAAATACAATTTATTTTAAAAAATATTGTTTAACCTGGCTCTGATGCCAATTGTTGAAAACTAGAAGAGGGGGGGGGGGGGTTGAATAGTTTTCCCGTCATTTTTAAATTTATAAAAACTTTGTTTACAAAAACTTCGATTCTAGTTTTATGTGAGATCAATATTAAAATGCTTAAGTATACTAATATCTACGTATATAAATGACAATATAAGTAAGTAAATAAGTAAAGAGATAGAGATGGAGAGATCGCACCACAAGACAAAGAATTTATAATGGTTCGGCTACGAAGCATCTCTTCGCCCTTCTCCACTCCCCGAGCACCTAACTCGAGAGTTTTCTTCACTATGTCAACAAGATCCCTTATGGCGGAGAAAACCTTACACAACTTTTGCTTACACCAATTAACGACACTAAGCTAAATGTCGAGTCCTAATAGTAGTTAGAACCAATCTCACACCACTAGTCACTACACACCTTCTTCACAACTTATACACACCACAACTACTACACAACTACTCATAACTTCACTACTTCAACTTCACAACACTACTTCTATTCAAAACTACTAACACACCTAGATCTACCAATTACACACCTTCTACACCTTTACAAATAATCTACACAACAACTAACAATATTCACAAATCTACAATACTTCTTAACATGATGTTGGACGAGTATTCTTATCTTGCACTTTGAATGATGAGTGATTGAATCACTTGAAACAAGAACTAATAAGAATATGATCAAAGGTTTTAGGAAGATGATTTGAGAGGATTTGGACATAAAGTTTTAGTTTAAAAGGTGAGGAAATATTACAGATTTGAACCAGTATTTATAGGCAAATTATTCTGACACAAGAGCGTATGCCGGCCTCTTTAATTCATGGCCGGCCCCCTTAAAATTAAGGGGGCCGCCACATGTCACGGCCTGAATGTTTCGTCTTTTCTAGGGAAAGTTTATTTGGTGTAGATTTAATTGATTTTGGTTAAAAATTTGAATTCATAGATTTATTATGAATTAAATATTTTCCTTTAATTACCAAAAGTGTTTTTCTAAATATATAAAATGTTTATACCATTTTATATAATTTGAAATCAGTAAATAAACCTTCCTTTGATCATAAAATGTATTAGGCAATTGTTTATTCATACCTTAAGTGATTTAGTTGGATGTAATGATATTTTGTTACTAAATACTTGTTTACTTAATGATTTTACATTTAATGATTTTACATTTTGTGATCGTCAAAACATAGGGATATCAAGAAATATTAATAACGTTTTTACGTATTATTTATATTAACAAGAAACTCACTTTTTGCATGATTTTTCCTGATTTTTGTGTATCAAATTAAACTTTGAAATTTCTTGAAGTTGAAATATACCAGCTAGACTACAGGAATCAACAAATAGCTTATTTTTAAGATTTTTTATGTGGTCTGTGCAAGAGCTTATTTGAGGGTGCAGGGCAATTACCCTCCCATGCACCAGGGCTATTAGCCCATTTTCTTTGGCTTATTGTGATCTAACCAGTGGGCCCCACTCTGAGATTTTTGTCTTTTTGGAAAACCAAATAAGCTAACTTGTTATATCTGAGCTTAATTTGTAGTTGTGAACTTATTTGGACCTTGGGATCAGTGCATGCAACTTAGGTGATTTCATTAAGTAATCTGAGACCTAAGTGTGTTTTGGCTTATTTTCAAGCACTCATATCTAGTTTATTAGTGAGTGTTAGGATCTGATTTTTGGCTTATTTAAAAGCCCTTCAGCTTATCTTTAAGAATTTGGCTTTTAATTGGATCCCTAACCATTTGTGTGGTCCCCACAACGCCTGCAAGTTGGCCTGTCTCACTAAGCCAACTGATCATCTTAATGTTTTTGGCTTATTTTAAAATCTTATTATGAACTTATTAGTGGATCATTTGGTCTGCTTATTAACTCACTTGAAAGACCACCAGTCCATCTTGAAGGTTCAACCCTTGTTTTGGACCCCTGACCCCCTAATGGACCCCATAGAGGGCTACAATTGGCTCTTTTTACCTAGTTTGGTTTGTGAGATTTTGGACTTGGCTTATTTGCTTCCACAACTTATTACTTGTGCTCATTTGCTATCTTTCTACTTATTTCAAGTTAGTCTCAACCATTTGTAGCTTATTTTAGTTTGTGGAACCTTGTTACAGCTTTTTGGTTAGCTTTTTCAAATTGCAAAGTCCAAATAAGCTTTAAGTGCTAACCTGTTAAGCTCATAAGCTCACCATTTGCTTATTTTTAAGTTCCATAAATTTTATCTTCATTAAAGATTGTTATTTCCAGTATTTAATTAGATTTGTAAAAGAAAAATCAAGAAAAACCAATTTACTATTTTATAGCTTATTACTTAGCTTTTTCAAAAAGCAATTTACCATTTTATATTTTTATTAAGTTTCTAATATAATAAAATAATTTAGGAAAAATTTTCATAATTTTTTGAATTAATTTAGTATTTATAATAATTAAGTTAAGTTCAATTAGTTTTAATTAAAAAAGCCAAATATTAATTTTCCTTCTGCTTATTAATAAGCAATAGTAGCCATTTATATTTTTCCTAGCTTTTCTAATAAATAAAGTATTTTTAGAAAAAAATTTAGAATTTTCACTATCCATTTAGTATTTTTCCTAATTAAATTAGTTTAAATAGATTTTAATTAAATAATAATTAAATAATTAGTAAATTAGATTAAAAATAATTTTTATAAACTGTTTATAATTTTCTAAGTCATTTCAGTATTTTTCTTAAATTTAAATTAGTTATAAATTAGTTTTATTAATTATTAAATAGTTTAAATTAGTTTTTAATTATTATTAAATAATAAAATAATCAAAAAATTATTTTCTTTTAAATTAAGTTTTCTTTTAATATCAAGTTTGTAAAAGTTTCATTTTCACCCCTGTAGTTTATTTTTGCTAAAAACTCACCTTTTATTCTGTCTGTAACTGTTTCTGATATGTAATTTGATTTACGTTTATTTATATCTGTAATCCTGTTATTGTATATACTATTTCATTATCTTAATATCAAGCAATCAGTAGTATAATTAAATCCAAATCATTATCTGGTACTATTCCCAAATCACTGATTCCCATAAACGTTTCCAAAACAAAATTTGAATCTCGTTGGGACTTAACGACCCGGGGATTTCCTTGTACTTTCACGGATTATATATCTTGCACTTTCTCTCAGGTTGGACCTGTTGACCACACCTGGTTAACTGGTTAGTTGGGAGGAGTCAGTACCATATTTTTTTGAGAAAACTACTCATTGACATTTTGACAAACACCTTATGTGCATCAATTTTATCATCATTATTTGTTCCATTCCGATTGTTTCTTTTGCCAAGATTTACTTTCTCTTCTTTCAATACTCGCATCTCACCACCCAAAGATTCGTTCTTGAAAGAAACCCCATTACTGGACCTTGAAAGCTTCATAACTTTGTCTGAAAATCTATCAATTCGATCTTAATCTGTTGGAATGCTGACGTTATAGCTTCCTTGATGATTTAATTCCTCTTATCATCTAAAGCCGTGTTCATCATACTTTTATCCATCTTGATCGAAACCCAATTGAAATACAATCAAGATTTAAGAACCTTTTTTTGTTCTTTTTCTTTTTTTTTAATTGAATAACAGTATTGAACAGAGGATAACGGAGTTGCCAGGAAGGCAACTCTGTTACCAATTGAAACACACCACTAAGTTCACTTAAGATCAATAATGGATTACAATGAGCTTAGACAATCAAGGAGATAAGAATAGAGGGTCAAAAGCTTCAATGCATTTTCAATGGAGGATAGTTGTTATGAATTTGTTACAAGTTTGTTACAACTAATAACAGAGAGAGTTATAGAGAGAATCAGAGAAGAAAATGAATTATCCAAAGCTAAGAAATGAAAGTGAACAATGAGTGGTATTTATAAGTGTTTGGCGGCAACAGCTTCTCTAACTGAATTTTGGTGTCCTTGACCCGCGTTGACCATTTCCAATATGACCCATAACATGAGGCTGTTAATTGTCTCTTTATCACAAGGTTTAATTCATTTCTTTATTATTATTATTATTATTATTATTATTATTATTATTATTATTATTATTATTATTATTATTATTATTATTATTATAAAGATTCAATCTTTTTTGTTTTGATTATGTATATTTTATGTTTTTACAGGAATTGAGTGACTAATTGAGGTTATGGGGTCAGTGTGAACCGTTTGGGGGGTTGTTTAGGTACCTTTTTCTTTAATTGTAATGGATTTAATTTTTTGATGGTTAAAGTGCTGCATACAGGATATCAATGCTAATTTAGATTATAAAACAAAATTCAACACTGATGTTGTTGCAGGCATAAATGAACTACGAGAAGATGACGACGACAGTTTATGTAGAAACAATAGTCGGAAACGTTCAACGGAAACTTAATTCATTAATTCCTTTCTTTTTTCTAATTAAAAATCTTTCAACATTTCTTTTATAGTTCCCCCTTTTTACAATGTGTTGGGTAACTGAATTCCCCAAACTTCCTCTAACTAGGATTTGAACAAAAAATAACCTAAGTGTTTAATATCCGTAAACACAAACAAGTCACTGAGTGAAGAAAACGAGTTGATCCCAACTCGACTGGTTACGGGATGGCGTGTGTGCATTGACTATCGAAAGTTAAATGACACCACCCGAAAAGACCACTTTCCTCTACCCTTCATTGACCAGATGCTCGAAAGATTAGCGGGAAACGAGTACTATTGTTTCCTCGATGGTTTCTCGGGTTATTTTCAGATTCCCATTGATCTGCAGGATCAAGAAAAGACCACTTTCACGTGCCCCTACGGAACCTTTACCTATAGACGTATGCCTTTCGGCTTATGTAGTGTTCCAGGCACGTTCCAAAGGTGCATGATGGCCATATTCCACGACATGATCGGGAAAACTATGGAGGTCTTTATGGATGACTTTTCAGTCATTGGGGATTCGTTCCAATCTTGTCTCTCCCATTTTGAAAACATGCTTAAACATTGCAAAGAAACAAATTTATGTCTAATTGGGAAAAGAGTAACTTTATGGTCAAAGAGGGCATTGTCCTCGGCCATAAGATTTCCAAAAGTGGGATCGAGGTTGATAGAGCCAAAGTTGATGTAATAGCTAAATTGCCTCCTCCCACTATAGTCAAAGGTGTTAGAAGCTTTCTAGGTCATGCTGGTTTTTATCGTAGGTTCATTCAAGACTTTTCAAAAATAGCCCTGCCTATGACCCATCTTCTTGAAAAAGATGCTCCTTTCATCTTCTCACCCGAGTGTATCGAAGCTTTTCAAACCTTAAAGAAAAAGCTTACTGAGGCACCAATTCCTGTTGCCCTCGATTGGGACCTACCCTTTGAACTTATGTGCGATGCAAGTGATTTTGTAATAGGTGCAGTCCTGGGGCAACATAAAACCAAACACTTTCAGCCTATACATTATGCCAGTAAAACTATGACTGAAGCTCAAACTCACTATACTACTACAGAAAAAGAACTCTTAACAGTGGTGTATGCTTTCGAGAAGTTTCGGCCATACCTTATCTTGACCAAGTGCATAGTGTATACGGACCACTCGGCTCTGAAATATCTCTTTGCTAAACAAGATGCAAAGCCGAGATTGCTCTGATGGGTTCTGCTCTTACAAAAAATTGATATCATCATCTGTGATAAAAAAGGAGCTGAGAACCTAGCAGCTGATCATCTATCCCGACTAGAGAACCCTCACCAAGAAGTCCTCGAGAAAAAGGAAATAAATGAAACCTTTCCTCTCGAGACACTCAATGTGATCTCTACTCGTGGTGATTCTACTACCCCATGGTTTTCAGACTTTGCAAATTACCATGCGGGTAACTTCATTGTCAAAGGGATGTCGTCCCAACAGAAGAAAAAGTTCTTCAAAGATGTTAATCACTACTTCTGGGGAGGATCCCTATCTTTTTAAAATTTGTGTGTATCAAGTCATTCGACCGTGTGCCCATGGCCAAGAAGCCATGGATATCTTCAAAGCTTGTCATGATGGACCCACGGGGGGACATCATAGTCCAAACTACACCGCCAAAAAGGTGTTTGATTCCGGGTTCTATTGGCCCACGATCTACAAAGACGCCCATGAGTTTGTCAAAACCTATGATGCTTGTCAGCGTCACGGGAATATTTCTAAGAAGGATGAGATGCCTGAAAACGCCATCCAAGTCTGTGAAATATTTGACATCTGGGGCATTGATTTTGTGGGTCCATTCCCGTCTTCACGAGGGAATAAATATATACTCGTGGCTGTCGATTATCTGTCAAAATGGGTTGAAGCAAAAGCTTTACCCACCAATGACGCCCGAGTTGTTGTCAAAATTTTGAAAGCTCTTTTTGCCAGATTCGGAACTCCACGTGCCATAATCAGTGATCGTGGTACACACTTTTGCAACGATCAGTTTGCAAGAGTCATGAAAAAGTACAGTGTTACTAACCGTCTTTCCGCTGCATACCACCCCCAAACAAGTGGGCAAGTGGAGGTTTCCAATCGTGGTATCAAAAGAATTCTGGAGAGGACAGTAGGAGAAAACCGTGCCTCTTGGTTGGATAAGCTAGATGATGCACTCTGGGCTTTTTGTACAGCTTACAAAACACCCATCTGGTGCACTACATACAAGTTGGTTTACGGGAAAGCATGTCATTTACCGATTGAGCTCGAGCACAAAGCCTACTGGGCCTTGAAACATGCCAACTTCGACCTTAAGACAACGGGTGATCACTGTAAGGTTCAATTAAATGAATTAAACAAACTTCGTGATCAGGCTTACGAGAATTCTTTGATCTACAAAGAAAAGAAAAGAAGATCCACGAATCAAAAATCAAGAACTGCGTTTTCAATGTTGGTGACAGAGTCCTTCTTTTTAACTCAAGATTGAAGATTTTCTTGGGCAAATTAAAAACCCGTTGGTTTGGGCCTTTCACAGTCACCAAAGTGTTTCCATATGGAACCGTTGAGTTATCTCAACTCGACAGTCCCAACTTCAACGTGAATGGTCATAGGTTGAAGCACTACTTTGGAGGGGACATACCACCCATGGTTGTCCCGGATCTCCAAACTTTCCCCACGAACCAATGAATTCAGGGATAGAGTCAAGCTAGTGACTCGGTGAACAAAAACATTAGCAATCACATGGGTTTTCACCCATGTTTCTAACTTCTCTCTTCTTTCTAATAAAGTAACGGGAAGAGGGCAACCCCTTCTGCATCTTTTGTATTGTGGTTGTTGTGTTTGTACAGGTGATTGTTCCCGATGCATGAAGGCTCTCGTGCTCGTGTTTTTGTCCTTACTTCATAAAAAGCTTCATCGTTCAAGAAATCTGATATCCTTTACTAACATTATCTTTTGGCATAATTAATAAATGGCCTTAGATACAACATAGAATGACCCTCGCCTTTGAAACATTGAGGACAATGTTTAACTTTAGTCTGGGGGGTATCTCTGATTTGACTTGCACCTTTCATGTGCCGTTTACTCATGCAACTCTGTTTTTCTCAAAAATCCAAAAAAAAAAAAAAAAAAAAAAATTGAAAAATTGTCATCAAAAAGTACCAAAAAATTGAAAAATTTGAAAATTTTCTGCAAAAATATATTAAGTTTTGACACTTTGTTCTGACTTTCCGCTGGGTAGAGTAGGAATAGAATTTTGACCTGACTGGGCACATTGAGCCCTTGTTGTTCCCTTAACTCCGTGAGGCTAAGTGTTCGTGAATCTCATTTCTTGAGGTAGTGACCATCCGATTACTAAATTAACTGACTAATCGCGCCAGCGAGCCAAGAAGTGCACTAGTGACAAGCATGGAAATATTCGTGCCAGCGAGCTACTAATTGAGTTTGTTAGAAGTTAGATGCTAAACGTGGAGTAGTTGGTTCTCTTTAGAGCTCATCGTAGGTACTTGTGGCTTTTTGCTCCCACAAAATTATCTCACCCTATATCTGTAAAAATAATAATTAAAGACATTATGTTCTGACGAAACTTAGTTTTGTATATTCTTAAGAGAACCATCGTTTTAAAAGTTGGGTACACATCAATGTGTGAGGTCTTGATCTTAAACCTTTGAGTCCTCATTTTAGAGTAGAAATCCAAGTGAAAACTCCGTTATGTACGAAAAGTTCTCTATCCTTTCTTCAAAAAAAAAAATGTATGTATTATGAATAAGAGTGAGTTATGTGCTTAAGTGTTAGAAAAAAGTTGATGGCGCCTGAGGTGCATGTACAGGGTCCTAGACCAGATACATGAGGTGCACGTGTATTTCTCCTCAACTAATGTCTATGAGTCTACCCGAATCCCAACTCTTTGATATGGACCTCATTTTTAAAGCAGTGATTCTCAAGAAAAGATACAAAACTACTTAGCGTCTTAATATGGTATCTTTATGGGACTAAAAATTATCGAAACGAGAAAATATGAAGAAATTCATCTCTCACCAAAAATAAAATAAATAGAGGAAAATAGGAAAATGGGAGCTAGGAGTTTTGCACAACTAACTTTTATGAGTAGTGTTAGCATCTAACTTGTAATTTAAGCTATGACTTTGTTTTTACGTTTAGCATGGGAACTGGTGAAAAATCAGGAACGATGAATTCTATCCGTATGGACACTTTTGTGTTTCCTACTCTGTAACCCTAAACGTTATTGAAAAATGATGAAAGTCAAAACATCCCGTCACATAACAAGTGTAAAAAGTATGTAAATATTAGTGTAAGAAATAAAGTTGAAAAACGGAGCGTTCTCTGAAATAAATGATTTTGTACTCTCTTTTGAACATTTTGCTCCTTCTTCAGTGTCAGTAGAAAGAGTTATGAAAGTTATCTATTCTCGCGGGGCGTGAATTGATCCCATTGCGTGAGGACACGCCAATACCTTAGTCTGGGGGATTTGGTATGTGCTTATTCACACACCTTTTTCTATCCATTTTAAGACCAAAACAGACACAAACTAACCATAAATGCCAAAGATATTGTGTTTTTGTGTTTGTGATCGTGCAGGAACGGATATTTCAGAAATTGGCACAAATCAGGCCAAAAATGACAAAAACGAACTCGAGTTTGGAAATCGTATCAAAAGCCAAAGTCGGGGAAGCAAATTATCACTTTTGAGCTCAGAATGTCAAATCACACCCTAGAGAATCATCAAATGCCAAAAATAGCCCTTGGAGCAAAAGTTTGCAAAATTGGCAAAAATGGTCCCTCAAGTTTGAAATTTGGTAGAATCAGTCCCTGGGCATTGGATTTTGGAAGAAAAAGTCAACACTGGTCCTTGGAGTTCACAAATTGCCAAGTTTAGTCCCTGGTTGAAAAGTTAGAAGAAAATACAAGTTTGGCCCCTGAAGTTTCAGATTTGACATGTTTGGTCCCCAAGATATTCAAATTTGGAAAATATCAATGAGGTCCTTGTACTATTCATCCTTGGAAAAATTGGTCCTTATGATAACTTTGGGAAAATTACACAACCAGCCCCTTAAAATTCTGGAAATTACATTTTTGGTCCTTATTGTTATTTCTACAAACCAAACGGATCCAAAGTTATTATGGCACCAAATCCAAGTCCAACAAATACAACACAACCATCACCTATCCAGTCCACACCCTCCCTTGGCCCAAAACCACAGCCCAATCCACACCCTTTGTAATATTAAAAACGGGGTCAAAGGGTCAACGGGTCAACAAAACTAGTCAAACCTCCCTTTTCCCTCTCCCACCTTCTTCCCTGGTTTTCTGCAAAACCACCCTGGTTTGCCACCCCCACTAGCACCATCACATCCCACCACTCTCACCTAACATCACCTCCATAAATGCAACCCCCTTGCAATCTCTCAGAGCAATTTGCAGTTTATTCTTTTGGCGCCAAAACCAATTTGAAGGCTAGGATTAATCCTAGTGATCCAATGGTCAAGATTGTTGCTAGGAAGTGTTCAAGTGGGTCTCCAAACCCTAATTTGTCATTATAAAAGGGCCAAGGAAGCTGTGAAGAAGGAGAGTAGATTTTAGCTTAATTTTAGTTTAAGTCGAATTTAATTATAACCTTTCAATTCTAGTAAACTTTAGCTTGTAACTTGCTTCTTTCAGTTAATATCAAGTTTTCAGTTAATAATGTCAAGTCTTTTCACCATTTTCAGTTTCATTGAATTTTTCAAGTCTTAACAAAAAAAAATTTTATGGTATAAGGCTCTGGTTATCACAAATGTTTCATAAGCTTACTTAAGCTCTCAACAAACATAAAAAAGATGAAAAGAGTAGAATTAGGATAAAAAATAGCCACAGAACAATACCTATGCATGTGAGACAGGAAGCTAATGGAAGTGCCAAGTAATGGAAGTGGTAGATGGACTTTTACCTAGCTTGTAATAGAGACAAGACACCCTTGTTCAGCTTGGGTTCAAGGTTTCATATCCTAGTTATCTCAGTTTCACAAGTCTAGTGTAAATCTTGCATAAGTTATAATTTGTAGTTATAATAGTTTATTGTTGTTTGGTTCTGTTTATTTGAGTTCACATTAGCCTAGTATAAGCTTATGTATCAGTGTTATGGTTTAGATTGCTCATTTGCCTTTTAAATTTGTTAAAACAGTTTTTAAGTGAGTGTTTGGGTCAGCTTGTTACTCTGTATTCTTGTGATTATTGGGAGTCATATTCAGTATGGTCATACTCCAAGGGTCATATTAGAGTAATAAGAAGCATAATAATGGTACCTCACTAGTGTAAAAGTCAAAATAACTTTCAAAATCCTCAACTGCTAAACTGCATAAGCAGTAGCTTAGCATAATTATTGAATTAGGTTTAAAAACTTGTTTAGTGTTCTTAAATCAATCTCATTTTAGGTTATAACATCAAAATCAGTAGCCTAGGTTCATCAAAATTTCATTGAAGTCAACTTTTTAGTTAAAGTAAAAAAGTCAAAAATTGCATAGTAGGTAGAAACTCACTTTTTGCATGATTTTTCCTGATTTTTGTGTATCGAATTAAACTTTGAAATTTCTTGAAGTTGAAATATACCAGCTAGACTACAGGAATCAACAAATAGCTTATTTTTAAGATTTTTTATGTGGTCTGTGCAAGAGCTTATTTGAGGGTGCAGGGCAATTACCCTCCCATGCACCAGGACTATTAGCCCATTTTCTTTGGCTTATTGTGATATAACCGGTGGGCCCCACCCTGAGATTTTTGTCTTTTTGGAAACCCAAATAAGCCAACTTGTTATATCTGAGCTTAATTTGTACTTGTTAACTTATTTGGACCTTGGGATCAGTGCATGCAACTTAGGTGATTTCATTAAGCAATCTGAGACCTAAGTGTGTTTTGGCTTATTTTTAAGCTCTCATATCTAATTTATTAGTGAGTGTTAGGATCTAATTTTTGGCTCATTTAAAAGCCCTTCAGCTTATCTTTAATAGGCTTTTAATTGGATCCATGACCATTTATGTGGTCCCCACCAAGGCCTGAAAGTTGGCCTGTCTCACTAAGCCAACTGATCATCTTAGTGTTTTTGGCTTATTTCAAAAGCTTATTATGAGCTTATTATTGGATCATTTGGTCTGCTTATTAGCTCACTTGAAAGACCACGAGTCCATCTTGAAGGTTCAACCCTTATTTTGGACCCCTGACCCCTTAATGGACCCCACGGAGGTCTACAGTTGGCTCTTTTTACCTAGTTTGGTCATAGAGATTTTGGACTTGGCTTATTTGCTTCCACAACTTATTACTTGTGCTCATTTGCTATCTTTCTGCTTATTTCTAGTTAGTCTCAACCATTTGTAGCTTATTTTAGTTTGTGGAACCTTGTTACAGCTTTTTGGTTAGCTTTTTCAAATTGGAAAGTCCTAATAAGCTTTAAGTGCTAACCTGTTAAGCTCATAAGCTCACCATCTGCTTATTTTTAAGTTCCATAAATTTTGTCTTCATTAAAGATTGTTATTTCCAGTATTTAATTAGATTTGTAAAAGAAAAATCAAGAAAAACCAAAATTAAAAATAGTGATAGCTTCTATTTAAGTCAATAGGCTTATTACTCAGCTTTTTCAAAAAGCAATTTTCCATTTTATATTTTTTTTAAGTTTCTAATATATTAAAATAATTTATGAAAAATTTTCATAATTTTTTGAATTAATTTAGTATTTATAATAATTAAATTAAATTTAACTAGTTTTAATTAAAAAGCCAAAGATTAATTTTCCTTTTGCTTATTAATAAGCAATAGTAGCTTTTTATATTTTTCCTAGCTTTTCTAGTTAATAAAGTATTTTTAGAAAAAATTTTAGAATTTTCACTATTCATTTAGTATTTTTCCTAATTGAATTAGTTTAAATAGATTTTAATTAAATAATAAGTAAATAATTAGTAAATTAGTTTAAAAATAATTTTTATAAACTTTTCAGAATTTTCTAAGTCATTTTAGTATTTTTCTTAAATTTAAATTAGTTATAAATTAGTTTTACTAATTATTAAATAGTTTAAATTAGTTTTTAATTATTATTAAATAATAAAATAATCAAAAAATTATTTTCTTTTAAATTAAGTTTTCTTTTAATATCAAGTTTGTAAAAGTTTCATTTTCACCCCCTGTAGTTTATTTTGCTAAAAAATCATCTTTTATTCTGTCTGTAACCGTTTCTGATTTGTAATTTGATTTACATTTATTCATATCTGTAATCCTGTTATTGTTTATCCTGTTTCATTATCTTAATATCAAGCAATCAGTAGTATAATTAAATCCAAATCATTATCTGGTACTGTTCCCAAATCACTGATTCCCATAAACGTTTTCAAAACAAAATTTCAATCTCGTTGGAACTTAACGACCCGGGGATTTCCCTGTACTTCCACGTATTATATATCTTGCACTTTCTCTCAGGTTTGACCTGTTGACCACACCTGGTTAACTGGTTAGTTGGGAGGAGTCAGTACCATATTTTTCGAGAAAACTACTCATTGACATTTTGACAAACACCTTATGTGCATCAATTTTATCATCATTATTTGTTCCATTCTGATTGTTTCTTTTGCCAGGATTTACTTTCTCTTCTTTCAATACTCGCATCTCACCACCCAAAGATTCGTTCTTGAAAGAAACCCCATTACTGGACCTTGAAAGCTTCATAACTTCGTCTGAAAATCTATCAATTCGATCTTAATCTATTGGAATGCTGACGTTATAGCTTCCTTGATGATTTGATTCCTCTTATCATCTAAAGCCGTGTTCATCATACTTTTATCCATCTTGATCGAAACCTAATAGAAACACAATCAAGATTCAAGATTTTTTTTTTTTTTTTTTTTTTAAATGAATAACAGTATTGAACAGAGGATAACGGAGTTGCCAGGAAGGCAGCTCTGTTACCAATTGAAACACACCACTAAGTTCACTTAAGATCAATAATGGATTACAATGAGCTTAGACAATCAAGGAGATAAGAATAGAGAGTCAAAAGCTTCAATGCATTTTCAATGGAGGATAGTTGTTATGAATTTGTTACAAGTTTGTTACAACTAATAACAGAGAGAGTTATAGAGAGAATCAGAGAAGAAAATGAATTATCCAAAGTTAAGAAATGAAAGTGAATAATGAGTGGTATTTATAAGTGTTTGGCGGCAACAGCTTCTCTAACTGAATTTTGGTGTCTTTGACCCGCGTTGACCATTATGGTTGACCATTTCCAATATGACCCATAACATGAGGCTGTTAATTTTCTCTTTATCACAAGGTTTAATTCACTTCTTTATTATTATTGTTATAAAGATTCAATCTTTTTTGTTTTGATTATGTATATTTTATGTTTTTACAGGAATTGAGTGACTAATTGAGGTTATAGGGTCAGTGTGAACCGTTTGGGGGGTTGTTTAGGTACTTTTTTCTTTAATTGTAATGGATTTAATTTTTTGATGGTTAAAGTGCTGCATACAGGATATCAATGCTAATTTAGATTATAAAACAAAATTCAACACTGATGTTGTTGCAGGCATAAATGAACTACGAGAAGATGACGACGACAGTTTATGTAGAAACAATAGTCGGAAACGTTCAACGGAAACTAAATTCATTAATTCCTTTCTTTTTTCTTATTAAAAATCTTTCAACATTTCTTTTATAGTTCCCCCTTTTTTCAATGTGTTGGGTTACTGAATTCCCCAAACTTTCTCTAACTTGGATTTGAACATAAAATAACCTAAGTGTTTAATATCCGTAAACACAAACAAGTCACTGAGTGAACAGTAACTCAGTGAGTCATCTTCAGGATGCTTAGAACGAGCCTATGAAGAAAGGTTCTCCATTCAGTGAGGCGGAACTCAGCGAGTGGCATCTAAGCCAAGAAGAAGGTGATGGGTTCAGTGAGGATGACAATAAATCACTGAACCCCTAGGACTCCTCAACAACTATTGAAGTACTGAAGACTAAAGACTGAAGATCTGAAGACTGAAAATGGGCGAGACAGAGCGGGAAATGTTTGACCATATCAACAGGTGTCCTTATCAACCTGAAGTCAAACTTTCCCTGAATGGCATAATGTCAGGATAGTGTCATCATTGTGCATCAGAAAGACACATTGTCCTTTACCCAATATAGTCTATTGTAACAGAGAAAAAATATGTAAGTATTTTGTCTCTACTAGATAGGTCATCAATTTGTCTTTATCTGTAACATTGTAATTTACTTGTGTATAAATAGGTAGCATAATCGAGGAGTAAAAGTTGACAAATTTGTGCAATTAATACTTAGATATTCACAAACCACTTTTACTCCTCCAAAGAACAACACAGTCCCTGAGATAGCTCAGTGTGACCTTTAGTTGTCACTCAAACATAGTTTGTGTTTAGAGAGGAGTCATACCATACTTGTCGTTTCAATCCCATGTGTTATTCCGCAAACATTTAGGTATAATTCTTTGATTAACTTCTAATAAGAATTAACCTTTGAAAAATACCGTGTCTCTTTTCTTTACGTTTTCTTTGTTGCTAATCATTTACATCTTTGTTAAAAGTCATGGAACTTGGTTAGTTTAACTCTCTAGTTATTATTAACCCACCATGGCTGACATAGATGTTCCCCAACTTGTCGATAAAAAGGGTGGAAGTTATTCTGCTACTACTCCTAGACTTGAAGTTGGAAAATTTAACAAGTGGAAAAAGCGCATGCTTTGCTACTTGACTGGGATGGAACCATATTACATTAAACTTATTAATGTTGGTCCATATGTCCCAACAACTGCCTAGGGTTTAATCAAACCTGAAGCCCAGTGGACCCAAGATGAGAGGAGGGTGGTCAATCAAGACCAACGCCTGAAAAACATCATTATATCTTGTCTTCCTGACGATATAATGGAATCAGTCATCAACTGTCGTACTGCTAAGCAGACATGGACTGACTTGGTTCACAGCTACGAAGGTCCCTCAGATACCAAGGAAAATAGGATCATGGATCTGAAACTTGAGTACAATACTTTTAGGGCCAAAGACTGAAAGTCTCTCAGTGGCCTATACCCGGTATAAGACCCTCCTCAATGAACTGACCAATGATGGTGTCACCTTGTCTAAGCATGAAATCAATGTTGGCTTTGTCAACAGTCTCCCTGAGAAGTGGTTAAAATTCTCTCAGGGTCTTAGAAATGCCAATCATATCCAGAACCTTGAGCTCCCTGAGATTTATGGGAAGTTTGTCTATGAAGATAATCTTATCACCAGGAGATACCCTGTTAAAGCTCAAGAGACCAAAAAGACCCTGACCTCCTCACCCATATCCACTGCTTTCTATTCCAATGGTGTTGTGCAGGATTTTTAAGATGAATCTGATGATGAGGTTGATGAAAGAACATGTGAGGAGTACCTGAATGATTTACAAATTGAATTTCATGAAATGACACTCTTTGCAAACTCAAGAAGGTTTATTAAAAGAAAAAAAAACTTTTCTAACACAAAAGCAAATGACAACACTGAATGTTTTAAATGTGGTAAAAAGGGTCATTTTGTAAAAGACTGTTTCTCAAAAACAACCTCAGAACCATCTTACAAATTCTCAGGAAACAACTCTTTCTCAGGAACTAGCAAGTTTCAACCAAAATTGCTTCAATCGAGTCAGTTTGTTCAAAACAAAATTGAAAAAATTCCTCAAAAAGATTTTGAAGCCAAATACAGAAAGGCCAAGGCCAAACTTTCTCTTTTTGAGTCTGCCTCCACAGTCACTCAGTCACCTCAGGCTCCTAAACCTTCTCAGGCCAAAAAACAAGGGGGCTAGTTGCTGAAACATTTGACTGGGACGAGGTTGAAGTGTATTCTGATGATGAAGAAATTCATGTCAGTGCCCTGATGGCTCTCTCAGAAGACAACAAGCTTGCTGTGGGAAAGAGTCATGCAAGGAATGGAGAGTGGGTAAACATCACCATGAGAAAGGTAAACATCTTACTTTCAATGGATGATGATGCTGATTGGAAATCCTACTTAGATTATGTTGGGAACGTACTTTTATATTTATTCAAGTCTCGGTCATTACATTTTGTAATAAGATGATCGCAACTACATCAACTATGAACAAAGAACGATGAATGATTTAGAAGACGTCTAAAGCATTGAAAGTCAAAGATTAAGACGAAGACGTCAAGCAACCTTGATGACCGACCCTTAGGGGGAGATTGTTGGGAACGTAGTTTTACTATTTATCAAGTCTCGGTCATTTACTTGTAATAGGTTTCTAAGGCTTGTATGTTTATTATAACTTAAGGCTTATGTAGCAAGCCCATGGGCCTTAAGCCCATTTCGTTTTCCCGATAGGGAGGAAGGGAGTGTTGCCCTACTCCTTCCCTATATAAAGTCTTGTAACCCCTCCTTTGAGGGTGTTGGTTCTCTAGTGATTTTATCTCTTTCATTTCATTCTAAGGGTTCCTTCCACTCTCTCTAGATCTCTAAGTGATTATGTTATAAAATCATGACCTAACAAGTGGTATCATTCGCCAAGGGATAATATAGGTTGGTTTAGGTTTGATTTGGTAGAAAAACTAGGTTTTCTAATAGTGATTTTTGTCAAAAACGGTACTGTTCATCGCAACCTTGCGAGTTAGGGAGTTTGAAACTTAGCGAGTTAGAAAATTGGTCATATCGAGTTTGAAGTTTTCTGATTCTGTCGAGTTAGGACTAAAACTTGCGAGTTAGGATTCTTAAGTTCTTACCGAGTTAGGATCTAATCCTATCGAGTTAGGATTTTTTAAGATTTTATCGAGTTTGGACTCAAAGTTGGCAAGTTCGCCTTTTACCTAATCGTTTATCGAGTTAGGTTCTGTGTGGCAACCTTCTAGGGGAAACTCTGCTAAAATTTCATCTACTTATCGAGTTAGACTTCTTCTCAGAACTTATTGAGTTTGGAACATCTCAAAACTTATCGAGTTTGACTTATTCTTTTATCTTATCGAGTTTGAAACATTAACAAGAACTTTCGAGTTTGAAACCTTGTCAAGACTTACCGAGTTTGAGTGTGTCCAGAACATATCGAGTTTGAACTATTTGCAAAGTTATCGAGTTTGATTGATTCTCTGAGTTTACCGAGTTTGAAAATTTACAAGAACTTCCGAGTTTGAAACATTGTCAAGACTTACCGAGTTTGATTGTGTTCAGAACTACCGAGTTTGAACCACTTTCAGAACATACCGAGTTACACTTATCAAGGTCTCAAATCAACTTAAAACTAAAACCTTTATTTATCCTTAAAGATCCAAATTAACATAATCACATCATCTCATCTTATCAAAGTTTTCTTCCTTATTATCTTTATTTTCATACCAAAAAAAAAAAAAAAAAATAATAAAAAATAAAAAAGGTTTTTGGCGGGAAAATTTGAGTAAAATTTATTTTTTACAGGAGACTAAACGTTCGATTTTTACGCGAAATTTAAATTTTGGTATAACGTTGAAAATTTTGGCCAAAAATTCAAATTTTTAGGCCAAAATTCAAATTTTTTCGGTGAAATTTGGCGGCAAAATTTTTTGAAACTCAAATTTTTCTTGCAACCGTATAATTGCATTTCATAGTGATTTTCAAATTTTGGGAAAGAAAATTTTTTCAAATAATTTTTGGAGGGAGAATCTGAATTCACTATTTCGACCTTGCATGTGACATTTTGCTTGATTATTTCGATTAAATCGCAACAATCAAGGGGGAGAGCAATGTCATCTACAACGTCTCAATCACCTTCTTCCAACTACCTTCCTCACCAATATTCTCATCAGCAACAATATCATCAACAACAAAGTCACAGCTCCCTCATTGATCATGTTCTACTCTTTGGCAATGAATCAAGGCCTCCAATGTTGCTACCAGGAACGTACATTGTTTGGAAACGGAGATTTCTACAATGGCTCACAGATCGTCCTGCTGCAGATCTAATGCTTAAATCCATTCAAGATGGTCCATACAAAATGATATCTCTTGCTGACTCAACAGGGATTATCAGACCACAAACTGATGATGATTTGAATATTACTGAACTTGCTCAGTACGATGCTGATCGACAAGCTGCATGGTTCATGACACTCGCCCTTCCCAACTCAATTTACATGAATATGGACTTTCAAGCCAGTGCTTATGAAATGTGGAAATATCTTGAAGCTATGCATCGTACAGAAGAACTTCATCACATCAGAATGAAGCAAATTCCTGAATCCTATTTAAGCATGAATCCTCTGAAAACCATTCTCCCTGCTCCACCATCTCTAGCTGTTGACCATGGATCCTTAATTTACACTCCAAATTGTCTCTTCTTCAATCCTCCGAATGCACCTGAGCCTTTCTTCATTCCTCAGTACCATCCTGCTACACTACACGATTATGTGCAATCTCTTCTGCAAAATCTAGTGAAGCTTAGTCAAGTATCTACCAAGAAAGGCAATGGCGCTATGACTTCAACTTCTGAATGGTTAAACACAATGGAAGATACTGATGATGAAGAAGATCTTATCGAACCAAACATGGCATTCTTGGCATATACAGAAAATATTGCAGAAGAGGAAGATCAAGATTATGATTCAACCTCACTCTCTGACGATAATGTTGAATACAATGCCACACTTAGTCCAATGGAAGTTGAAGGGGGTAATCTCAATGCAGTTTTGCAAAGGGTCATGGGAGATATTCCATCTGATGATGAATATGCACTTTTGGAATCCAATACAGCAGATTTGGAAACCGATACAGCAGATGTGATGTTAATGGCAAACATGCAGGAATCTCACATGAATAATACATGCCCAGATCATGATTCTGATGATTCTGAAGATCCAATTGTGAGATTAAACAGAGAGAAAATGTATCAATCAAGGTCGCTGATGCATGAGATAGAGGCACATTTAGTGAAGAGATGCATGGAACAGTATAGATCACTTAATTCACACCTTAAGATCCTCTCAAACATTGACTTAGCAGGAACTCGTTCCGAGGATGGATTCAAACGGGCATTTTCATCACTCTTTGGAGAAGACTTTGACATTTTCACGAATATGATGTTCGACAACATGAATCAACTTGAAAAGAAAATTGCAATAGAAGAATTTCACAAGAATGAATCTTATGCCACCTTTAGAGTGCTCAAGGAATAGTTTCAGAAGTTCATCAATTCTGGGAAATCTTTTGACCTGTATTTTTTTAAATACACTCGATTCGAGGTTCAAATTTTCAGAGAAATATTGATCCAACTTATGGATTCGTTTGAGAGGACAATTCTTCACAGAAGTGAATATGATAAAAGAGCATATGTACAAAAGTTGCAGATTCAAGAAGTGCAAGCTAAAAGGGTTAAGGCATTTGAAGCTTACTTGGTTTCCATGGAAAGCAATGGGACAGAATCAAAAGTGCAGGATGACACAGCAGATTGGGGAATGATAATGATGCAGACTGTGCAGAGATCAGACCCTCCTATGACTCAGAGCCCAACTTTGACAAAGGACAGATGGATGAGGAAGATGTCATACCCATCTATGACACAGAACCTAACTTTGACAAAGATCAAATGGTTGAGGTACAATCTACTGTTGATCATATTATGCCTGCAAATGAGAAACGACAATCTGAGCAACCTAACTTCAGTAATGAAGGAGAGGTTGACCAGAACGTTGTTCAATGTCTTGACAAACGTTCTGAGTCTGAGTCCTTACCTGTTAATCTAATAACTGAAACATCATACCAGACTCTTGAGTCTGAAAATATTCTTCTCAAAAAGACCATTGCCCAGTGTCATAAAGATTTTTCAAAACTAGAGGCACATTGCATCTCACTTGAACTTCAATTGCAAGATGAATCTCTAAATTCGGGCAACAATGGTCAATTTTTGAATGAACAAAGAAAACGTGTGGATACATTAGTTAAAGAAAATGAGCTTTTAAAAGGTCAAATTCAAGAAAAGGTGTTTGCACATGCTGCATTACAAAACAAATTAAGAAGACTGACTGGCCAAAGTGTGGATACTAAGTTTGCAAAACCATCAATCTTGGGGAAACCGCCTTCTCAAACAATCAGAAAACAATCAGTGGTTAGACAACCGACTGCATTTAAATCTGAACGACCTAAATTTTCAAAACCTCAGTTTGCCTCCCAAGTTGTTGAGAAAAACAATTTGACAAAACCAGTCACTCCACATTCTTGGCCTAAGGAAAATGCATCTGTGTCTGCTAAATCTCAACACGTGATTATACCTGGCTCTTCTAGGATTAGTTCGAAAACAGTGTCTAAAATGAACATTAAAAGTAAAGAGTTTTATGGCAAATATGACATGTACAAGAACTATGATCTAGAAAAGGCTAGGAAAAGGCGCTACTTCAAAAGGATGGAATACTAGGTTCAAAACCTCATGTGGAGCCTTCCAATGTAGTGCAAAACGCTGCTAGTAGTAGCAAACCAAAACCTAGGAGTTCTCAACAAACTAATAGGAATTGGCTAGCATCTAAGAGTAGTTGTGGAAATAATCATGATGTCTGTGCTTTAAAATATCTTCAAAAGGGAAATCCACTTGAAAAGGCTCAATCGACTAAGACAAACAAACCCGTTGAACCAAAAGTCATAAGTCAGAAACCTAAGAAGTGGATCAACATAGGACGTAGGTTTTCTCAAAGAAGTGATGCTCCCACATTTCATTCAACTGCATCTAAAAAGAAAACATCTCCTAGATCTAACACTAGGTGGGTACCCACGGGTAGAATTTTCAAATCGATTGTTCTTAGGTGGATTCCTACAGGAAAGATTTTAGACATTTGCACCAAAACTAATGTGAACTCCACTATATCTACCCCTGAGACAAGAAAGAAAACCGTCGGAATTGTGTGTTCGAGTGTCAAGAAGATAATTGACACTACATCTTTATGCTTCTAACATCTGGAACCCAGTTTCTCTTGGGGATCCGTGTTCTCTGTTTTTCTTGTCTCTTCTTTCCTTCTTTGCAGATATAACAGGAGTGGCTTCGGAACAACTCAGTTTCGGACCCGAGCTTAATGTTATGGCTTCTAAGCACAACAGCTTAGGACCCGCATCCAACCGTCTAACCTTTCCGGATTCTTCGGCTGAACCATTGTCACTCTCTCGCAAGGAATTGGAAACCCTGTTTGCTCAACTGTTTGATGATTCAATTGAAAACTGTCCTCAAGAAGTCTCACCAATTTCCACTGCACACCCTGAGAATATTCAACAACCACTGTTGAGAAAGACGGTCTTCCAAGTGAATCTCCAACAATAGCAGGACAAACCGCTTCTAACTCTATACAATCAGCGGAAGATCCATAACAACAATCAGTACCACAACTTGCAGATTATGACGGAAATACGTTCCTCAATCCATTTGCACCGACTCCAACCATTCTTGATATAATAAAGTCATCTTCTCGCAATTTGGATCCGTCTAATATGCATACATTTTAACAACATCACCCTTCGCCACATCATTGGAATTAAATGGATTTGGAAAACAAGCTGGACGTAGAAGGCACAGTGATTCGCAACACATCTTGTTTAGTTACAAAGGGATCCAGTCAATGAAGTAGGATTGTACATCACTGTCATCAACAAAAGCTTAATATGGAGCCATGTCTGTTTTCTGTGGTCAAGTCATTTGGATGAGAACTTAGCTCATGGACTACGGCTATGTATTTGAAAAGATCTCAATGTACTGCAACTCAAAGTGTGCTATTGCTATCTCGTGCAACACCATTCATTATTCCAAGGCCATACATATTGCTCTCCGCTACCATTTCATCAAGGAGCATGTTGAGAAGGGTACAATTGAATTAGAGTTTGTGGGCACTGAATACCAATTGGCAGACTTGTTTACAAAGACATTACCTCCATCAAGGTTTGTTGATTTAATTCACCAAAATGGTATGTGATGTTTGACTCCAGATGATTTGTAAAATTTTCTTAAAACCTAGGAAGAGTCAAACATCAAAGTCTTTCTGTAAATATTTTTTCTACAAAAAGAATCTTCTTTCTTTGTGTACAAACTTCAAATCTTCAAAACTATGTTCCTCCATTTAAACAAATTTTGCTTTTCTCTGTCAAAATGGAACATGTTTTGAGTGGGAGAAAACTTTTAACATTATCATGAAGTTTGCACACCTTATCATAATTCTTCAAGGATAAAATGTTTCTTCATCATTCGGATTAAAATCTCATTTTCAAAAACTTCTATGATCTCTCGAATTAAAATGTACAAAAAGGTTTCACGTAATATATGCTAATTCGAGGGGGAGAAAGGAAATTCTTTTTGCAATGATTCCAAGTTGACCTTGTTTGGACTTCAAATGGAAAAGTAATTAACCTTTAATGAGTAAAGATTCACAAATGTCTTAAACTTAGGAAAAAGGATCTTGCATGGAAAATAAAACGGGCTCTAATAAATGTTTCTTTAAATATTCTCAAAAGTATCACACATAATCGATAAACCTGACGATTCAAACTAACGATTTTTTATCCTCGAATGTCCCCGATTGTGAGTTTCTAATTTCTTCATGGTTGTTGTCTAATCGTTCCCTAAATGTTTCAAGTATTTTCAATGGTCAAAAGGGCATAATCAGAAACTAGGGTTATCAATCAGGGCTTTCATTTTTTTGTGTTTAGTCTAATTAACTAGTTTATATAGCTTTAGAGAACACCAAAGAATGCTCGATTGGTGTAGTTGCTCGATTAGGAAAATCATAGGTGTAGAATCATGTGATTTAGGGTTTACGATGTCGATGTCTTTGCTGCTATTACTAGGACGTTTGTTTGTTTAATATACAGGCATTATGATGCTAACAAGTGTGCTTAGACTCTTATCATAACCCCAAACCATAATCATAATTGGAAAATTTCGAGTGAAAGAATGAATTAATCTGTGATTTTGTGTGTTAATCTGAGAATTCTGAGCACTTAGGTTGATTTAGAATGAGATTTTTGATTTATCTTATACTTGTTTGTGCCTGATGCATTTTCTCTGTGTGTAAGTACATGTCATCCCATTGAAAGTCAAAATTTCAACATTCGACAAAATGTTTCTTATGGAACATATTTTGAGGTCAAAGGGCAAAAAGTGTTTAAAGGCTAAACTGGTTAATGGATTTAAAATGGTGAGAAACAAATTTTTCCAAACTCTACACTATTGTTTTACACCAGTAAAGCAAGTGTGAAGACCAAAGCAAAGTTGTCCTAAACTTTTCAAATTTTCATAATCTGGAATGCTTTGGCTACGATTAAAGAATGATTCTTATTTGGGCATCCCAAATACCGGAAGTTTTCCATTCATCACAAAAACAAATCTTCAAAAAGAACCCATGAGGTTCAACTTTAAATGGAAATCTTCTTCTTCAAGATTTTAAAACTCAAAAGAGAGACTCCGGGTCTCAAACAACTTTCAACAGTAAAAAAGTTTTGAATTTCAAGCATTCTATGTTATATAATACTTGATTATGTTTTCTAAAACCTTGAGCAGAATCATCTCTCGAATTTTTCAAAAAGTATTTCTTTAATACGATTCTAAATTCTGCTCAAGAAGACTATCTCTCGAATAATGTTCATTATTTGAGGGGGAGTGTTTTGTTTAATAGAAAACTAATTTTGTATAAAAACAACAACTTGTGCACTCATTTCAGTGTACAACTCGGGTTTCAGAGAAAGGAGAGTGCCTTGCTAAACCATTCATTAAAATCAAACGTGCACTTTTCCTTGAAAACCAAAAGCAGTTCTCATGCAAAGCTTATCTAAAACTCTCTTAATCTTGAGCAGTGTTGCAAAACAAGGCCTACAAAGCCGATTAATCACCGATTAGGTGTTACAAGGTCACCAACCTTGCCGATTTGTGTAAATCCGTCAAACAACTCGGTCAACCATGGTCAACAATGGTTAATGACGATCAAAGGTGGTCAAGCTTGTCCGAAACCTTCAAACCTTGCTACAAATTCCTAAAACTCGCCATAAAATTGTTTAATAAGTTATACTTGTTGTTTATTTATATTTCAAGATGTTTTTTAAGAGAAATCTTGCCAGTAATACCTAAAACTTGCCGGAAATACAGAAAACTTATCAAAAATGCCAATCCGATTAATCATCGATTAATCCCGCCCAGACCGATTACAAGCTACAGGGGGGTCGACCGCCCGACTACCGATTCACGATTTCCGCAACATTGATCTTGAGCAAAATTTATTCAAAATTTTTCAAAAGGTTTTTCAAAACTTTTCAAAATTTTGCTCAAGATTTTTCAAATCTTTACTTCCCAATTCGATCCACAGTTTAAAAAATGTCAAAACACATGCTCGTTTTGAAGGGGAGTATTTTGAAATCAAAATGCTTTGTCAAAATCATGTTCTATGGTTTGTGCACACATAACAGTGTACAACCCGCACTTGTATTGAATGGACCCTGAGGTACGCATCAGTGCCTCAATCCTTAGATAAGGAGCGAAGGCTTCTTACTTTTGAGTAGAATTAATCAAACATTTCCTGATTTTCATAATTCTGCTCAAAAGATAAGTATTTCACCTCAATGAGTATTCACTTGTTGAGGGGGAGCACTTGAAAACTCATCGTTCTCAAAATCAAAAGTTCTTTTTGATTTCTCCCCATAAAACTCAAAAAGCATATTTTAATCAAATTTTTCTCAAAAACAACATCTTATATGCTATTTTTGAGGGGGAGAAAAGTGAAAGTGATTAAAATATGAAAGTTAAATGTTGCTTAAAAGACAAACCTCATGCGAGCTAGACCCAGATTCACCCAGGAATTGACGAAACATAAAAGTTAGTAAATTCGAAAAGACTTTTCCTCGACGGGTAATAACATCAAGTTAGTTACTAGAGCTAGTTGTCACCTAAAAGCTGACAATGGAACTCTTTAACTAGCCACGTAAGCGTGTCTCGAAAAGGATTTGTCTTAGTAGAAATGTACCGTTTCGAGAAACTTTCTGTGGACTTGACCAGGCCGGGTAATAACTTCAAGCTAGTCTAACTAGTGATGTAAGCGTGTCTCGAATCGGTCTTGTTCACTGAAAGTGGATCAATTCTAAAAGTGTTCGCTCCTCCTGCATGTGCAAATTTATTTTATACTTGTGAGCACATGTGAAGGGGGAGCCCTTCATAAACACAAAAAACTCTCAAAGTGTTAAACAAAATGTTTGATAATCACAAACACTTTGAGAGATTTTCAAATGTTTCTTGGCTATTGTCGGATAATCACGGAGTTATAAGGTGATTAAGATAGGAAAAAACCGTCCTATGATCCGCCAGAGCCGGAGGGATCTACCCAAGGACATCACCAATAGTTAGAATTAGAAGTCCTTAGGTATGATACGAAAAAAGGAGAAAAGAATGAAAGGGGAAACAAGGAGTTGAAGAATTAAAAAGAAAAGTAAAGAAAAGGGTGAAAAGAAATAGCCCTCCATATGTTCAACCTTAGGGCAGACACCGGGTTCAACTCGTATGCTACTGGTTGTTGCTAAGGCAACACCGGTATTGAAGATAAAGTCGTCATGGACCCAGTGACGCAATGCACTAAACCTTCTTAACCACTCAAGTTCTCTTAAAAGAGCTTGTTTCATTCTCACGGGGAACCAGTGTAATCTATCGACTTATCTCTTAGAGATAGTTGATATTGAAGCAGAAGACCCCTCCCTAGTCTCCGTATAAGAAACCTAAGTGAGAACTTATCGAGTCTAGAAGCCATGAGATACATCAAAGATCTCTTAGGAACACTTAGTATTTCTACAACTGGTGTTCTGCATCAATGGGCACCAGATGTAAATTATCGAGTCCTTCGCAGATCTTAGCAATCTGCCTAGAACGTTTATGAGAGAATTGCATAACTGTTTCTCAATGATTGAACGGAAACTCCTGTCAGGGTCATCATCTAACAGCCTTGACAGGTCACTTTGGTAACTCCTCGTGAGTTACGCTTAGTGTTTGCGGTGGTTTCTAACGTCTACAGTCGTGGAGTGATCCCCAGTTACTCACCTAGTCATTGAGCTACCTAGTAGGTCTCGTAAGCTCCTTCGGGAGTATCTGATATGGGAACGGCCTTGATAAGGGTTAGAAGGAGTCTTCACACTATGCTGTTGACAATCTATAATTTCTTATCTGTAAGTACCGGTTGTTTATTGCTAACTGTTTACTTTCAGGGACATATCATCTCCATGGAGACTGATTCCGCATGCTCATACATACATCTTGATGCAAATGAAAGCTCCCCCAAAGATCTTAGCACCACAAAGTTTAAAGAAAGATTCTATGCCAAAAAGAAGAATCTGCAAAGTTTAAAGACCAAAGATCTTAGAGTATGCAAAGGAACTTCATTATTTCGAAAGTCAAAGTCCTTAGATGTATGAGCATGTTGGAATGGCGGACAACCACCACAGACGCAGAAGTGACGCATGGCAGATAACTTCATAAGATGATCACTACCACATCTATTACGAAAAATGAACAATGAAGCAAAAGAACACCCACTCTCTTTTGAAGACGTCTTAAGTTATACAAGTCAAAAGTCAAAGACAAAGAAGAAGAGGTCAAGCAACCGTGATGACCGACCCTTAGGGGGAGATTGTTGGGAACGTACTTTTATATTTATTCAAGTCTCGGTCATTACATTTTGTAATAAGATGATCATAACTACATCAACTAAGAACAAAGAACAAAGAACGATGAATGATTTAGAAGACGTCTAAAGCATTGAAAGTCAAAGATTAAGACGAAGACGTCAAGCAACCTTGATGACCGACCCTTAGGGGGAGATTGTTGGGAACGTAGTTTTACTATTTATCAAGTCTCGGTCATTTAGTTGTAATAGGTTGCTAAAGCTTGTATGTTTATTATAACTTAAGGCTTATGTAGCAAGCCCATTGGCCTTAAGCCCATTTCGTTTTCTAGATAGGGAGGAAGGGAGTGTTGCCCTACTCCTTCCCTATATATAGACTTGTAACCCCTCCTTTGAGGGTGTTGGTTCTCTAGTGATTTCATCTCTTTCATTTCACTCTAAGGGTTCCTTCCACTCTCTCTCTCTCTAATCTCTTTCTCTCTCTAGATCTCTAAGTGATTATGTTATAAAAATCATGACCTAACAGATTATATTAATGTTGATCTTAAGTATGTTGAAGAGCAGAGATTAAACTTGTTTTCAAAATTTAACAAACTGAGTTTTGAATTAAATCAGTGTAGTGATGAACTTCTTGCTTTAAAAGAAGCTAAACTTGAAAATGGCACACTTCAAATTCAAAATTCTGAACTTGTAAAACAAAATCAAGCTCTTCAAGAAGAAGTTAAGAAAGAAAAGGCTGTCATTTGGGAATGGACTCAAAAGAACCCCAAACTCTTTAACACATTGAGTCTTACACCCAGCACCAAAAAGGCTACTCTGGGTGAAGATCAACTCGCTGAAGTTTCTGGAGATCAACAGCCTTTCTATCAACTAACAAACTCTCTAGCAAAGAATTTGCTCCTAAGCCCAGTGATTGGATTGAAAGAGTCAATCCTGATAGTAAAATGCTAAACTTCAACACTGGAAGAATTCTGGAGTCTGAAAGTCAGGCAATTAAGGAGTTGCTAGGAGTTACAGATGAACCCAGTCATACTGAGTCCATCACTAAGTCTGAGTCTGATTCCAAATCACCACTCCCTCCACTGAAACAACTTTAGGGAGCTACACCCAGTTCTAATCTAACTCCATATGTCTATCAACCACATTCTCCCAAGGAGAAATCAGGGTTGGGAAGAACCATCCTGAAAAGACCTACTCCTACACCCACTGAAACCCACACACCTTCAGTATCTACTGAAGTGAAAACAGAAAGCACTGAATCTAAATATGATCAGTTAGCTGAACTTGTCAGGAAGTTAAATGAAAAAATTGAGTCCACTGAAAAACCCACTAGCTCAAAATCTAAATCATCAACTTCCTCAAGTTCCTCCAAACCCAAATCCTCATCCAAACCCTCAGTGAGATGTGAACTTTGCAATTATCCAAACCACACCACTGGCAATTTCTATAGAATCCTGTTCTGCATGATATGCGAACAAGAAGATCATAGGACTTCTGATCACAAATCTTACTGTGTGTCCTTGAATTCACAAGGACTTTACAAAACACAAGGTCATAAGTATCCTTCTCCGTCCAAACAAAGACAAAGGGAAAAGCCTTTCTTGACATGCCCTCACTGTGGATTCAATGATCATCCTCCTGATGATTGCATGAACAATTGTTGTAATATCTGTGGTGACCCCACTCATGATGACAGAGGACATTACAAAGTTATTCAGGCCAGGAGAGGCAAGACTTCCAACACCTCTCAATCTACTGAGTCTTCATCTACCACCAAGTGTAAAACTTGTGGTAGCACAGTTCACTCTACCTCTGACCATGATTCAATAGCAAATTTCAAAAAGTCCCTGAGGACTAAGCCCACTAGGAGGTGGGGTAACAAGAAAAACTAACCCAATTTACTATTTGTGCAAAAACATACCAGGGATCCTGTTTGGCATCTAGACAGTGGATGCTCAGGGAGTATGACTGGTGTGAAGAGTTATCTGCATAAATATGTGGATGAACCAAGACCCAAGGTAGTGTTTGGTGATAACTTATCATGTCCCACTGAAGGTTATGGTTCAGTAAACTGTAATGGTATAGTTTTTAGAAGTATTGCTTATGTCAATGGTCTGAAGTATAATCTCATCGGTGTGAGTCAACTATGTGATGCAAAATACATAGTTCAGTTTGATGATAATAAAGGTACCATCTTCAATGCCAAAATGGAAGTTGTGTTGATTGCTCCCAGGAGGGATGATGTCTATGTCCTAGACATGTCAACCCTTACCCAAAATGGGAATTGCCTCTTAAGTAAGGCAAGTGAAACAATCAACTAGATCTGGCATAGGAGGCTCTCTCATCTTAACTTCAAAAGTATCAACAACTTGGCCAAACAGAACAAAGTTCTTGGCCTTCCATCCCTTGTGTACACCAAAGACAAGCCATGTTCTGCTTGTGAAAAAGGAAAACACCACAGGGCTTCATTCAAAACCAAACAATCCTTTTCTATCAAAACCTGCCTTCATCTCCTTCACATGGATTTATTTGGACTTGTCAGTCCTATGTCCATTCACCATGAGAAGTATACTCTGGTTATTGTGGAAGAATACTCAAGATACACTTGGGTTTACTTCCTGACCAAAAAGAGTCAGGCAGCTGACACAATCATGTCATTTGTCAGGAACATTGAAAATCAAAATGATGTCGAGGTTAAACAGATTAGAACTGACAATGGCACTGAATTCAAGAACCATGACCTTGAGTGTTTTTGTGATGAGAAAGGGATTTCTCAGAACTTCACTTCTCCCTATACTCCTGAACAAAATGGAGTAGCTGAAAGGAAGAATAAAACACTCATAGAGGAAGCAAGGACAATGTTGAATGGCTCAGTCCTCTCAAAACACTTCTGGACTGAGGCAATCAGAACAGCCTGCTACACTCAAAATAGGTCCATTATTGTGAAAAGACACAATAAGACTCCCTATGAGGTATTCAAAGGAAGGATCCCTGACATCAGCTACTTTCATGTATTTGGGTGTCCTGTGTTTATTCATAATCACAAGGATCACTTAGGTAAATTTGATGCCAAAGCTGATGATGGATACTTCCTGGGACACTCTCTGGTTTCCAAAGCCTTCAGGGTGTTTAACACAAGGAGACAACAAACTGAGGAAACTTATCACATAACTGTTGATGAGAGCACTGAATCCATCAGGTTCTCTAGTTCCTCAGTTGAAGAAATCGGTATTGATGGTTCATCAAGGTATCCTCCTGATGAGCATCTCCCTGAGAATCACACTTTAACTCAATACCAAGTTTATGCTGATGTTTCATACTACATCATCCCTCACAATCTACCCCAACCAACCATCAGTGAGTTCATTGAAACTCAACAAGTCTCCAATGAGACAGCTACCACTGAACCGATTGTTCAGGAACCCTCAAACCAAATTGTTCACACTAAGGTCACTGAAGATCAAAATCTTGAGTTACCTCAGGTTCCTGTGACTGAAACCACTCCAACAAACCAGGCTTCAATAAGATCTAACTCCTATCCTAGACCTCAGGATAGCTGGACTAAGTACAAAACACTTAAGCTTGTGAACATCATTGGTGAGCCCACTAAAGGGATGGCTGCCAAACTCAAGGCAGCCTCAGCCAATGTTTGTCTCTATGTGGATTTTCTTTCTGACATAGAGCCTAAAAGTGTTAAAGAAGCTTTAGCGTATGAGAGCTGGGTTCAGGCCATGAGAGAAGAGTTGGAATAATTTGACAGAAACGATGTCATGACCCTTGTTAAATCCCCTCAGGGTGTTTTAGTCATTGGAATGAAGTGGGTATACAAAAACAAGACTGATAAATGTGGAACTGTCATCAAAAACAAGGCAAGACTTGTTGCAAAAGGATATAACCAACAGGAAGGTATTGATTATGAGGAAACCTTTGCACCTGTTGCTAGAATGGAAGCCATCAGGATCTTCCTAGCCTATGCAACATACATGAACTTTAAAGTTTACCAAATGGATGTAAAAAGTGCCTTCCTGAATAGTAAAATTAAAGAAGATGTCTATGTGCAACCTCCTGGCTTTGAAAGCAGTGAATTCCCTAACCATGTCTGCAAGCTTAACAAAGCCCTTTATGGACTAAAGAAAGCACCCAGGGCATGGTATGAAACACTTTCAGCCTTCCTGATCCAAAACAAGTTTGTCATCGGAAGGATTGACAACACCCTGTTCATCTATAGAACAAAAAGTGATGTCATCCTTGTTCAAGTGTATGTTGATGACATCATCTTTGGCTCAACAAGTTACAAACTTTGTAAATAGTTTGAAAAACTCATGACCACAAAGTTTGAAATGAGCATGATGGGTGAACTCACTTACTTTCTTGGACTTCAAATCAAACAGACTGACAAAGGCATATCCATTTGTCAAGAAAAATACATTAGGAACCTATTGAAGAAGTATGAGCTCACTGACTGCTCTTCAGTAAAAACCCCTATGGTTCCTCCAAACAACCTTGGTCCTGACCTCATTGGTAAATCACTGAATCAAACCCTATACAGAGGAATGATAGGGTCCCTGATGTACTTACTTGCCTCAAGGCCTGACATCCAATTCTCAATCTGCCTATGTGCTAGATATCAGTCTGAACCAAAAGAGTCTCATCTCACTGCTGTCAAGAGAATCATCAGATACCTGAAGGGTACACCTAACCTTGGTTTGTACTACCCCAAATGTTCAGGGTTTGATCTCAAAGGATACACTGACTCAGACTATGCAGGCTGTAATATGGATAGAAAAAGTACTTTAGGATCCTGTCAATTCCTTGGTGGCAAACTTGTGTGTTGGAGTACAAAGAAACAACAGTCAGTGGCCATGTCCTTAGCTAAAGCTGAATATGTGGCTGCTGCAGGATGTTGTGCAAATGTACTTTAGATGATGAGCCAACTGAGTGACTATGGCATTCAGTAAAAGATGGTACCCATCTTTTGTGATAACAGAAGTGCCATAGCCATCTCCAACAACCCTGTGCTTCATCAAAGAACCAAACACATTGACATAAGATACCATTTCATCAGGGACCACATCATGAATGGAGAAATTGAATTACATTTCATCCCTATTGAGTATTAGCTAGCTGATATCTTTACAAAACCCCAGGATGAACCCACTTTCACCAGACTGAAAGCTGAATTGGGCATGTTGGACATAAAATTAGGCAACTGATTAAAGTTGTTCCAACCTAATGTAAATTCTCTTAGGTCCCTGAATAACCCCATTTTTCAGTGATGTATACCTCAACATACTCACTGATCACCCATTTCTGAATTTCAACCCACTTATTGAAAAATCATTCAGGGGGCTCAAGATATCAAATGGCATTAAACAACTAACTAAATGCTCTAAGTACTTAGTTAGTAAATGTCCTAGGTTGGTAACTGATTCCTATTAAATATAGGAATATATGTTACTTATATAACTGGCATCCATATCTTAGGCCCCCACACCTACCCCACAAATTCCACTGAGCATTAAATGATCCCTCTTACATAATTATTTATGTGGTGACATCACTCTGCAAAAGTGTCTTTGCAGAGCCACACAACTGTTCATCTAATCATGTTGCGAAAAAAATAGGGGTAATGGGAATCATGCAAATTAATGCAGACATCAACCAATTATATAACACCCTTCAAATTAATTTCAAAACGTTTTGATATCTGTATCACCTCAACCCTAATTCCTTCCCTTTAAATACGCCCACAATGAAAAACACACACACGCTTTCATTACTTGTTAAACTCTTGCAAACTTTTTTCAAGAATAAAATCTCTTTCAAACTGTGTGTGTTCCTTCTTGTGACCTAAATCCTTTTCAAAAAACCAGACCTATTCACCACAAATGGCTTCTTCTAAAGCTATAACTTACGCTCCAAATGTCGAATACCAAATAGAGAGCGTTGACCTTACTAAAAACAATGTGGTGGGAAATTTTGCTTACCCTGAAGGGTTCCTTGAATACAGGGCGGTGGTAAAATACCTCCAAAACTGTTTTCTCTCCACCGCATTGACAAAACCCCCTTTATCATCTATCGTGATTACTTGAGGGAACTTTGGTGCACGACAGTGGTTGAAAACCCTGAAGCACCTAAGGACGCTACTATAAGGTTCTTAGTGATGAACGGGACAAAGTCCCTGACTCTTAACTATAAGACCTTTGTCAAAGCCAATGGCCTTGACTACACTGAGACCTTTGCTGCCCAACCTAAAGAAGAGGATGTGAAAGCAATTTTGCTGGAACTAGGGCCATACGATAAGAAACACCCTGATGTGACCCCAGGGTCCCTGTTATCTAAGGCCCCAATCATTAAAACCTAGTTCCATGCCCCCTGGAGGATCCTGATGACCTTTGTCATTCAGGTCCTTGGGGGGAATAAATCCTCCATTGAGAAGCTAAACACTACTCAAGCAATGATAGTGTATTGTCTCCTGGAGGGTATAAAAATAGACCCTGGAGAAATCATCTTCACGGACCACATTGCCAAATTGGGTGGGGAAGTCTAGGCAAAAACTTATGTCATACCATAGATTGATTTCCTGTGCCCTACAAAACTTATTGGGGTCTGAGTATATTAAGCCTGATGGCGCAGGCTTTGAGCCTGAGGTCTTACATAAGACCAATTACTCTCGTGACCCCACTGAGGTTACAACTGTCGCCCTGACCACATACATGCTAACTGCTATCAAGGGTGACAACAAGATTTCACCCATTCCCTCTCCCACCAAGAAGGTGAAGAGGAAGAAGGGACAGGGGTCCAGGAAGGTGGCTCAACCCAAGTCACTCGCCACTGGTACCTCTTTCTCCAAGCCTGAAAAAAGGAGGCAACAACAGACCTTGACTGCTGCCACCCTTAGGATCATTGCCAATTTACTGACCCCAAAACAACTGCCAACGGAGGGCACTAAGACATCACACTCAGTGTCCTCGGGCAAACCAATTCCCAAAGGCTCTGCTGACATACACAAGTCACTGGAGTTGGAATCAACTCAACCTCCATATCCTGTTAAAGGCTCTGGCAAATCACAACTAGGGTCTCAGGGAGCAAGGGGTCCTAAATCCTTGGTGGGGCAGCCCTATTCCAATGAGACGGGGACCCACAACCTTTCACATCCTACAAAAGGCTTGGGTAAATCACAACCCAAGCATTAGAGAGTAAACATCACTAAACCTTTGACAGGCCAACACAAGCCTGTTGGAAAGGGGGACATAACCACTCAGGTGCCTGATGAGGACATTCACAAATCCAAGCTTTTGTCTGAGGGCACAACTACTCATCCCAACGACTCAGAGGTAAATATACCTGATTGAGGCAAAAGCAGTCAACTAAAGTCAACCACGGATGTGGTCAATATAGTCAAACTCCTGAGGCTCAATGCTCCGTGGAATATAGTGTTTCCCCGGGTCGTTATGTCCCAGCGAGATTGCAATGGTGCTTTGAAAACGTTTTTGAGAATGAGTGGCACTGAGGACAGTAGCCAAGGATGATTGAGAAGTGATTATGCTACTGATTATTTGGTATTTAAACAATTTGAAATAATATTAACAATAACAGATATACAGATATAATCACACAAGCACAAACTAGAAATCAGATATGTTTACAGACAGAGAAAAAGGTAAGATTTAAACAATTTACAACTACAGGGGGTGCAAGTGAAACTTTTACAAACTTTAAATAAAAAGAAAATTTAAAATGAAAAGAAAATTATTGATTTTAATATTTAAATGCTAATTAATTAATTAAAACTATTTAAAAAGTAATTTAAATCTAATTTAAACCAAACTAAAAATGATTAAGGCTACAAATTAAACTAAAAACTTGCAAAATTATTTTCTAAACTTCTAAATTAACTTAAAGAAAATATAAAAATTAAAAAGAAATGTTTTTGTCTTTTTTAGGTTTTCTTTTAATTAAATACTAATTATATTACTTAAACTATTTTAAATTACTAATAATACTAAAAATGACTAGATAATTATAGAAAAATTTATAAATCTAATTAACCATCACAGGAATCCTAAAAAAGTATAAAAAGTTTCTAAAAATTATATTTAGACTATTTTACTAATTATTTACTTGATTATTAATTTAAATCTAATTTAACTAAATTAATTAAGAAAATTATTGAATGAATAGTAGAATTTAAGAAACTATTTTCTAAAGGTGTTAAATGATTTAGGAAACCTAGAAAAAATATAAATACCTACTGTTGTTAATTAAAAATTAAGAAAACTATTTAATTACTAATATTATCTAATTATTTAATTAAAATATTTTTAATTCAAATAATTATCAAACTAATAGAGAGAAATCTAAGAAAATTATTGAAAATACTTTAAGGTGACAGGAAATTAAGAAAATTATGAAAATGATGAAATGCTTATTAATAAGCTAAAAGGAAAATTAAAAAGATAAAATCTATTAAATAGAAGCTATCACTATTTTTAAATTTGGTTTTTTGGTGGTTTTTCTAATTGACAGTTAATAATAAGCTAAAAATGAGAAACGTTTACAAAAACACTTTTGGAATAGCATATTAATAAGCTAAGTGCACCCCCTTGTGCTTAACAGTTGAAATTTTAAGCTTATTAGGACTTATGACTTTGTAAAAAGCTATTAAATGAACAAATAAGCTCAAACAGGTGTATATCAACTTGAAATAAGATAAAAGGAACAAATAAGCACTCTGGAAAAGCTATTTTGATCAAAATAAGCACTTAAGTAACTAAGAGGCCAAAACACGCCAAACCAAAGGATTTTGGACCTCTGTGGGGTCCACAGAAGTCAAGTGAAGTCCAAAGTAAGACTTAAAACTTGAAGAGGGACTGGATGGCTTCTCAATAAGCCAATAAGCTAGGTCTATGGCTTATTTTTTAGTACTGGAGAGGCTATGGAACTAGTGGTTACACACTGAGTTACTCAGTGTTCACTCAGGGAATGGTTAACCTAAATGGTGCTAGCAGGCCTATCAAATAAGCTCAAGATCACAAAATAAGCACTGGGTCTTGCCAATGAGCTTATTCGCTTTCCAAAAAGCCAAGGTACAGGGTGTGGGGTCCACTAGGGTGATCATAAAACAACTTGGAAAATTGGTCAAAAACCTGTGCACAGGGCATATGCTTGCCCTGCAGGTCAAATTAAGCACTTGCAAAAGCTTATATAAAAATCTAAAAAATAAGATTTCTGTGGAAACTTGTAGACTAGGTGATAAACTTCAACTTCTGAAAAGATCAAGGCCTCAGGCTAAACACAAAAATCACAAAAATTCTCCCAAGTTTTGGATTTCTCAGAAAAGCGTGTTTTTGACTTTTTGAAATATCAAGCTTAGGTTGACTTTTATGAACTTTGATCCTGATTTTCTCACTGAATATGTTATATTAAGCTACAAGATTATGAAATAAAGCTTCCCTAACAACTTATGAACTGATTTGGGTGGCTTAAATCACTAAAATCCTTACAGTGAACAGTTATAAGAGATTACAATGAGCTATGACTTTTTTTCACAAATGAGCACTGAGTTTTATGGTTTCTATGACCTATGTGAGTCTAAAGTAGCATGTAGTAACCAACAACAACAGCATAAACAAGCTAGAACACAGAGGGACAAGTTAAACCAAACACTACTTAATGTCTGTGATGATGAAATTTTCAAAGCAAATCAAAGGTTTAGGACTTGAAACAGATTAACACTACTCTAATAAGATCTAAAACACATAAATAAGCATAAATAAACAGACAAATATATAGGGAATAGTAGATTAGAAGAAATGAGAAATTCTCTTACTTCATGCCATCCAAGCTTTACTTTTTATGAACCAAGGGCCACAGAACCAATCCTATAGATCTTCCACAAGACCACTAACCCAGGGCCATCCACTATTCACCCTGCTCCAGCTTTTATCACCATTAACCTGCAATCTTTGACTTTGGTTGACTTTTTTGTATTTTTTGATTTTTGATACTAAACTGTATTTTAGAGTTTCTAAAAGCTTAATTAAGCTTTCTGGGAGCTTAAGTGATCCTATGAGTCCATGCCATTACTCAGAAACAATAAACAAGCTTAATGAAATTCTTGAAATTAAATAGAAATTGCATATACTAATATTTCAACTGAAACTTGATTTTTATTGAATAAAAGACTTGAAAGTACACTGAAATCAGGAAATACACTAGTTAAAAGCTAAATTGCACATTAAAAACTTGAAATTAACTTATACGACATAAAATTTACAAAATTAAGCTATATCTTCTTCTCTTGTTCTTCTCTTCTATTTATAGGCACCAATTAGGGTTTCTGAAAGCTTTCTGATCATATCCCATCCAATCTTGACCCTTGAATTCCTCTGAATCAATCCTGACACTCAATTACATTTTTGGCGGGAAAATTAGGAGAGAGTGAAATATTTAAATACTGCAACAGGGGGTGGCATTTATTATGGTTGTCCTGTTAGGTATAGATGGTGTGTTTGACTGGGGTTTGATCGAGGGGTGGTCAAATGTTGACCCCTGGTTTTGATATTAAACGGGGTGTGGTGTTTGCTTGGGCTTTGGTTAATTGGGCCAGGGGAGGGAGTGGGCTGGTTGTGTTGGTATGTTTGGATTGGATTGGTATTTGGGTGGTATAATATCAAAGGGTCCGGTTTGGTTTAGGATAAAAACAAGGACCAATTTTGTAATTAAGCCGAAAGTGAGGGATTGATCATGGCATTTTTCCAAAGTATTTCATGGGCTGTAATTTGCCATATGAGAATATTATAAGGACCTGTGTTGATTTTTTCACTTATGGAACCCTAGGGACCAATTTTGCCAATTCACCAAACTTCAGGGACCTGTTTTGTAATTTCACCAAACTTGCCAACCAAGGACCATTCCTGCCATATATGAGAAGTACAAAGAAAAAATTTGTTTTTCTCAAAGTTTTAATATCACAGGGACCATTTTTGTCAATTTTCAAAGTTGAGCGACTAAACTTGCAATTTTGTGAAACTTTGTACCAAAGGACTAAATATGTAACTTTGTGATTTAAAAGGACCTTTGGTGACTTTTTCAAGTTTTTAGAATAGCCAGGGACTAGTTTTGACAACTTTTGAAAGATGAGGGACTAAAACTGCCAATTATGCAAACTTTGTTCATTTTTCATCTGTTTTTGATTATTTGCATCTGAAACATATAAAACACATTCCTGGGATATTTTCAGTATTTTGATGCATTTTTGTGTGTTTTTGGATGTTTTGGCAGCTCAGAATAGGTAAAAATTATGAGTATTTACACACTCATCAATACCCCCCACTGATAGGCAAATCACTTTCAAGATTCCTAAGGATGGCACTAAAAAACGCCCGTCAGTGTTTGAAGGGATCTCAAGGGACAAAGACTCAGAGGGAAACATACCGCCCGCTGATATGGAACCTAAACCCACTCATGGAGGTGCACAAAACTTGGGAACTGGCTTTAAGGACCAGGCATATAAAACCCAATCTGCTGGATTAAAGGGGTCAGGACCTGGCCAAAACCAAGGCGAGTCTTCTTATGAAGAGGAGCCGGCTAACCAATTTTGCAGATTCAGTCCATGGCTTATATTCAGGTAGCCTTGTTCTCAGATCATGAATTCCACAGTAACGAGGAGGTGTTTGAAGCTGGAGAGGACATGAACACGGAGGAGCAAACCACTGAACCAATTCCTCAGTCTTCGGAACATGAAGCTGCTGAATCACATTCAGAGTCTGAAGCTTCTGACGAATGATACAGCTCCTCTCACTGAGAGATTCTTCACCAAGTTCATCAAGAAGGCCACCAATACCTTGTTCAGAGGGGTCACTGATGAAGTCTTTGACATGCATACTGAGCAAGCTGTTGATGTGTAGGGATTGCACCAGGCTTTACCTCTTGAGGGATCTCGAGAAGCTTACAACCCCCACCAAGCAGTGTACTTGATCGTTGTAGTATAGTATAGTGACAAGTACCGGGGGATTGATCGTTCAGCTTGGGAATAGTGTCGCTAGGATTAGAAAACCTAAAGACTAGGTCTAGAGATGAGGGATGATTATTTTTTGTATTTTTAGGTTTTTATTAAAAGCAAGTAAAATCTCGGTTTTTAGAGGAGTGGGCGGAATTAGTTGCTATTCAACTAACCCAATAACTAAAGATGCAATCAAAATAAAATACTAGAAATGAAAATAAAATAAACTATACTAGTGGTGTGAGCAATATATGGGAGAATTGTGTTTACTTAGATTTCACTACTCCCTAGATATCATTTACAGGTTAATTACTTGTTACAATTGCGTGGATGACGGATTGTATTCCTTAATACCATTCATGGGGTGGCGTACTTACTTCCCCAATCCTATAAGCTCCTACTTCACTTCTATGTCGAGCCGGCTAAGAAGCTCCTAACATGGGATCACTAGAATTCACTTACGCATTAAATACAATCATAATAACCTAGTACACATTGGTTCATGTTTCTTAAGACGTTCAAGCAAGTTACACAATGGAGATCTGCCAGTTTTCTTAAGCCTAACATTGAAATCATTCATCCATTACAACTATAAACAAGCAATCAACCTATAATTAACATCTAGGTTTCATTACATCTAAGCAAACACATGAAAGATCTAGCCTAGCATGTTGAAATCAAGACAAGCATAAGATATATTCAAACAACACATAGACATATTGAATGAATTGAAAGAGGACTTATCTTAATTGAACATGAAAGGTTTCAAGGGGTGAAAACCCTTGAAAATACTGTTACAAACGACCTAGGGTTTATTAGGTTCGACCCTAGTATTCTCCACACAAGTTCCTCTCTTTATGAATGAAAAATAGAAAAGTATATATAGATTTTGTGAGGTGACAGCGTCAAGAGTAAATGTCTGATGCCGTCATGTCGCCGCCAAATAAATTCTCGGGCTACCTAGATCTGCGTTTGACGCCGTCACGTGTATTCCTTTTGTAGGCCGTCACCAAAATTACTCTTGACGCCCTTTTCTTGACGCCTTCAGGTTTTCTCTGGGTCGCCATGGATTTTACTCCTGACGCCGTCACAATTTCCCTCTTGACGTCGTTAGGTATTGTTCTCAGCATGGAAAATTAAGTCTTTGCCGTTTTCTTCACTTTTATGCTCCAAAAATGTCCAAAATGCTTCCTTTTCCAGAATTCACTCCAAAAGTACCTAAAATCACAAAAGGAACGATTTAGGGCAATATTTGATCAAATAAATTCAATTCCGGGCTTAAATGACACCTAAAAACGGTTCATTTTTCGCCTCATCATATACCCTTACAATTGAGATTTGCTTGTCCTCAAGCAAATGCGCTTTTATTCTAGTCAAAATACAAGTTAGGGTCATTTAACACTAATATAAAAGTAATTACAATAAATAATTGTTTCACTAAAGACCAAAGACAAGCACGGAGGTCATACACTAGCACCTCACAAATAGTGTTTAGATACTTACATCTCTCGGGTGTAATAAAGTAATATATCACAATATGGAAATGGAAAACATCTCTCACTACCTGTCATAGCAAAATAGATTACCATAGGCTTGGGAAAGGATCAAACCTCCACCACAAGGCGTAAGCACCTTGGATAAACTATCAAAGAGGTCTTTTAAAGGGTTGTAACGTTAGGTGTAGGGATATGGAATACACGGTTTTGTTGGATATAGGCAGTCTTTACTGGTGGCGAGTTAACAATCTTGGTTAATTACATATACAATATGGCGTTGCTAAGCCAAGACTAGACTCGACTTAAGCTAATAAATTAAAAATAACAAAAACATAAAATGAACATAGAATGAAAAGGGATGGTAGTCCGTATGTTTCTCTCTCTTTTTTTTTATTTTTTTTATTTTTTTACCTTTTTTTTTATTTTTTTTTTTTGCATACACTCTTACCCTACCATCCAAAATAATACATCATAGGGAATGAACATTCCCCTTACATTTGAATTTTTACATACTTTACATTAAACTAATCTAATGACTCGAAGTTATATTACACTAATAAGTATTTCTCATAGTTATATTACACATCTACTATCAAACAAACAAACTCAAGCGAAAGTGTATCTTTAAGGTATCATCATTTTACCCTCCCCTTACACTTAGGATGAACATTGTCCCCAATGTTCAAGTAAATAATGTAAAAGTGAAATAAGTAAAACGAATGAAATCAAATACTCCCCTGATTCGCTTGGTATGGATAATAAGGTGGCCAAGTTAGATCTTACTCAAAGAAAACGAAAAATCAAAGCTTCCCTTCCAGAATGTAAATCATCTTCTTGTCATACATAACCTGTAAAATCTAAGAAAACAGACAAGGCAACCTCGCGTAAAATCGGCGGCAATCTATATATGCTAACAAATCCTAGAAAAAAAATAAGATATAATGCTTGTGGAATGATGTTTGCAGATTTCCTGGAGATTATAAAACTAAAGATTCGACAAAAACTTTAAGACTCCGTTAGAAAAAACAAAACTGGTAAAATTTCCAGAATTTTACACGTGACGCCGTCAAGAGTAAACTCGTGACGCCGTCAGAAGTGACCTGCAGAATTTCTTATGTTAAGTTTTCGGAAAATTTCTGGAAAAACTTCATCCTACTTCCTGGAAAATCCTGCAAAACATCATTATGACTCGATACAAGCATTTGACTCTAACAAATACGAGTATACATGTTCACTTAATATTGTGGAGAATCATGATCGATTTTGTTTCTTAAAAACATATTTGAGGTTTCCCCTTACACTTATCTTTTGCGAAATACCTTTGGATGAAGTTAAGAATAAGCCAAACAACAAAATAAAGTATTTTCACCATGATCTACCAATAATAAAAATAAATCATGCATACGGAAGCAATAACAATCAAACAAAATAAAAATCACACAAAACATGGGTTGCCTCCCAAGAAGCGGTTTTCTTTATTTACGAGTCTTGTAGCTAGACTCAAGGTCATGGGTTACTACGTGATACGGGTGAGTTCCTCATTGAGGACATCTTTGGGGATCAAACTTAGGTTTTAACTTCCTATCAGTTTTCTTAGTACGGTATGACCTTTCAAACTTTTGTCCACCCGGATCATACAAAATCTTCTTCATATGCTATGATCCGTCACCTTCCTTAGGTGCCTTGTCCCACCTCCATTTACACTTATCTCCCTCTCTTTTCCACTTGTTCATCTCTATATTAATAGGCATTACGCTTAAGAACTCAATCATCTTCCTAAAGACTAAGGGGTCCTCAAAAGAGTCTAGCTCTTCATCTCTAGCTATGAGTTGTTCCACCGAATGTGTCTTATCAATGAAATCTTTTTCTAGATAGAATGGGCGTTGAGGTCGTATAAAGTTCCTTTCTATCCAAGGTCCATATCTAGATGGTCTCCTATTCATCTCTACTCAATGTGGTGTCGGTTCATCCTCACAATCGTAGCTATGTTTCTTAACGTCATATACCGACCAAGTATCGCCCTCACCTACCGCTATCTTAGACTCTTTACAATCTATCATGGCGCTAGTGGTAGCTAAAAATCCTGTTCCTACCAACAATGGGCATGTAGTGTCACTAACCATGTCTAGGACGTGAAAATCCACTAAGATAGTTAACTTCCCTACATGAACAACTACATCCTTAATCATTCCAATCGGGTGGGCAATACTCCCATCCGCTAGACCAATTAATACCTCGGTTTCCTCAAACTTTCCTAGCTTGAGAGTGGTGAAAAGGGATAAGGGAATCAAGTTGAGGCTTGACCCTAAATCGGCTAGTGTGTCAAAAGCTTCGGATCTTCCTATCTTACAAGGCAAAACAAATATACCCTGATCATCAAGCTTTTTAGGCAACTTGTTTTGAACAAAGGCAGTCCCATTTTTACCTAGTTTAAACTTCTCATACTTTTCTAGGAGGGCACTATATTAGGAAGCACGGGCTAAGACATCAATGACGGGGCGTTCAAGGTAAAGCTCCTTGAATTCATCGTCAAGGTTTTGCGTAGGAGGTGTTTCAACTATGCTTTTGACCGGTTTTATATCGGGTGTTTTATTTGATTGGTCCTTTTGAAGAATTTGGTTTTGCTTGAAACACATGCTCGTTGATTTAACCGAGTAGTATTTCGGACAAGAAGTGGGTGACGAAACTGATGATATGGAATTAACGTTTAGTTTCGGGTTCTTGACCGTGTCGCTTGGGAGTGCTCCCATTTCTTGGTCATTGAGAACTTTCAACAATGTGTCAATTTTGGTGGTCATCTCGCTTTGCTTTTGTTTGAAATCGGCTTCAAACTTAGATATGCGAGCTTCTTGAGATGCAATAAACTTAGACATCAATCCTTCAAGATTGTTGGTACTACCATAGTTGTTAGAAGGATTGTTGTTGAAAGTACTGTTGGAGGGTGGACCGTTTGGTTGGTAATGATTAGGCGGATTGGAAGAATTGGCTTGGTTTTGTTTCCACCTAAGGTTTGGGTGATTTTTCCAAGAAGGGTTGTAGGAATCACCATACGGGTTTGGCTTGGGTTTGAAAGTGTACCACTTATCTCCCACTTCGTCGGTACGAGAGGATGCGTAGTCTGCAAAAGCTGTTCCGGGGAGTTCCACACAATCACGAGTGTCATGGGGACCACTACCTAATTCGCATGAAGAAGTGATTTTGTTCACTTGGCTTGAAGGCTTAGGAACTTTGTAAGATTTCATGAGAAACTTGACTTGGTCCTCAAGTTCCATGATCCTACGGTCGGGAGTGCTAGAATTGTTCGAAGGCAAAGATATTGCCTTGACCATTTTGTTCAAATCACGGGGATCATTCCAACTTTCGTTGTCAAAGAGAGCAAGATCTTCTATGAGTTCCCATGATTGTTCCACACTTAGATCACGTAGCTTACCACCGGCCGATTGGTCAATGGCTCGCCTTTTGGAGAGATCGATATGGTCATAGAAGATTTGGACTTGGAGCCAAAGATCTATGCCATGATGAGGGACTTTTTGGAGTAAGTCCTTGAATCGAGTCCATGCTTCATATAGAGTTTCACCTAAACGTTGTTGGAACATCAAGATATCATTTCTAAGCTTGGTAGTTCTCCCCGGTGGGAAATATTAAGCAAGGAAATGAGTGGTGAGATCATCCAATGAGGTGATGGATCCCGCGGGTAAACGCTCAAGCCATTGCCTAGCTTGATCACGTAGAGAGAATTGGAATAGGCGTAATCGGGTCGACTCTCTAGTTGTAGCATAAAGGTCTATAGAATCTATGATTTTAAGGAAGTCCTTGAGATGTTGATTTGGATCTTCGGAACGAAGTCCATGGAATGCACATCCGCTTTGCACCAACCGGATTGTGTCGGATAGCAAGGGAGACAAATTGGCAACTTGGGTGAGCTCAATGGTGTTTCGATAGTCTTGGTGGCTAGGTCGGGAATACTCTCCTAGGGTTCGGGGCCTAAGAGGTTGGTTAGCTAGTGGTGGGTTTTGTGGGTGGTCTTGTTGTGGTGGGATGATGGGTTCAAAGATGTTACCATCGTCCATGATGTCGGATGGCGAAGAGTTACGAACAGAAACACGAAGAAATAAGATAGACTAAAGAGAACCTAGAAATAAAAATAAAATCTTACTAGAAAGGAATCTAGAAAATAGACCTAATAAAAAGAAATCCTAACCTAGACAATAACTATTCCCCAGGCTGCGGCGCCAAAAACTTGATGCGTAGGGATTGCACCAGGCTTTACCTCTTGAGGGATATCGAGAAGCTTACAACCCCCACCAGGCATTGTACCTGATCATTGTAGTATAGTATAGTGACAAGTACCGGGGAATTGATTGTTCAGCTTGGGAATAGTGTCGCTAGGATTAGAAAACCTAAAGACTAGGTCTAGAGATGAGGGATGATTAGTTTTTGTATTTTTAGGTTTTTATTAAAAGCAAGTAAAATCTTGGTTTTTAGAGGAATGGGCAGAATTAGTTGCTATTCAACTAACCCAATAACTAAAGATGCAATCAGAATAAAATACTAGAAATGAAAACAAACTAAACTATACTAGTGGTGTGAGCAATATATGGGAGAATTGTGTTTACTTAGATTTCACTACTCCCTAGATATCTTTTACAGGTTAATTACTTGTTACAATTGCATGGATGACGGATTGTATTCCTTAATACCATTCATGGGGTGGCGTACTTACTTCCCCAATCCTATAAGCTCCTACTTCACTCCTATGTCGAGCCGGCTAAGAAGCTCCTAACATGGGATCACTAGAATTCGCTCATGCATTAAATACAATCATAAAAACCTAGTACACAGCGGTTCATGTTTCTTAAGACGTTCAAGCAAGTTACACAATGGAGATCTGCCAGTTTTCTTAAGCCTAACATTGAAATCATTCATCCATTACAACTATAAACAAGCAATCAACCTATAATTAACATCTAGGTTTCATTACATCTAAGCAAACACATGAAAGATCTAGCCTAGCATGTTGAAATCAAGACAAGCATAAGATATATTTAAACAACACATAGACAAATGACCTAGGGTTTATTAGGTTCAACCCTAGTATTCTCCACACAAGTTCCTCTCTTTATGAATGAAAAATAGAAAAGTATATATAGATTTTGTGAGGTGACGGCGTCAAGAGTAAATGTCTGACGCCGTCATCTCCCCGCCAAATAAATTCTCGGACTGCCTAGATCTTGGTTTGACACCGTCACGTATATTCCTTTTGCAGGCCATCACCAAAATTATTCTTGACGCCCTTCTCTTGACGCCTTCAGGTTTTCTATGGGTCGTCATGGATTTTACTCCTGACGCCAATTTCCCTCTTGACGCCGTCAGGTACTGTTCTCAGCATGGAAAATTAACTCTTTGCCGTTTTCTTCACTTTTATGCTCCAAAAATGTCCAAAATGCTTCCTTTTCCAGAATTCACTCCAAAAGTACCTAAAATCACAAAAGGAACGATTTAGGGCAATATTTGATCAAATAAATTCAATTCTGGGCTTAAATGACCCCCTAAAAATGGTTCATTTTTCGCCTCATCATATACCCTTACACTTGAGATTTGCTTGTTGATTCGCCTCAAACGGTCAGATAATTATTGGTCAACCACTTATGAATGGTCAACTATAATAGTAAAACAGCTTAAAACCAATGCTTCGTGGAAGTATAGGGTTTCCCCGGGTCGTTATGTCCCGACGAGGTGTGGATGGTATTAAAACGGGTTTGTGATCGGGTGAATTTGGACAGGAAAGGGTATAAGTGAGTTGTGATGATTACACTACTGGAATATGAAAGATAATAGCTTAAATACACTATATTAACAAGACTGGAAAGTCAGAAAAACCAAAAACGTTTAAAACATAAAACGCGTGCGTTCACGTTTAAATAAAACGTACACGTACGAAATAAAAAGTAAAAACTGAAATATGAAAATACCCAGGGGGTGAAAAGGACTTTTTTACAAACTAAAAGATAAAAGAAAATTTTTAGAAAATTAAAATAAATTTTTACACTAATTAATTATTTATTATTAATTAAATACTAATTATTACTAATTATTAATAATTAAAATACTTAAATACAATATAATATTAATTAAGCACTAGAAAAATGAAAATAAAATTTCTAAAATTATAAAATAACTAAAAATAAGTTTTAAAATTAAAAATAAGTGTTTTTGTCTTTTTGTGGATTTTCTATTAATTAATTACAAATTAATTATTAATTACCTAATTAAACTACTTTAAATTAAGAAAAATACTAAATGAACAGTAAAAATTCTAATAAAATTTCTAAAATTATTTTATAACATATAAAAGCTATAAAAAATATAAAAACTAGGTTTTGCTTAATAAAAACTAATTATGCTATTTAAAATTAATTATTAATTAATAATTAATAAAACTAAGATTAATTCTAATAAATACTAAATAATAAAATAAAAATCTGAAAAAATTACTAAAAAAACTTTAATATATAAGGTAATTAATAAAAATATAAAAAAGCTAAATACTTAATAAAAATATAAAAATGAAAATCAAAATTAAATTACATTAAATAGAAACTATCACTTAATTTAAATTTGATTTTTCTTGGTTTTTCTTTTCCCAATCTTTTTTACAACTGAAAACAATAAACTTTTGTGAAAACAAACTTTTTATAACTTTGAAAATAAGCTAAATGGAAAGCAAAAAGCCAGCAGTTGACTTTGTTTGACCAAATGGTGAAAAGAGCTAAAATGACCAAAAGTGGGACCCACTCTGGATGAATTAGGTCCCAATAAGTTGGATGAACAGGTATAAGCTGGAAAAAGCTAAATGAGATCACAGAATAAGCAATAAGCTAACATTAAGCACATTTAAACTTATTTGAAACTGAAAATGGGGACATAACTTTGAGCTTAATTTAAGTGGGTCCCAGTGGATCTCAGGTCAACCCAATGGTCAAACCATACACCCTACCATGGGGGGGGGGTTGAAATGGACCAAGTTGGGAGGTTGGGGCCCACTGTAGTGGCTGGAAACAACCACCAAAGGGTGGTGTTTGGAGTGAAGTCTGCTGTCACAAGGGAGATCTCAGCCCTGCAGCTGAGTTTCAAGCCAAGTGGGGCCCAGGAGAAAAATCTCAAAAATATGAAAATTGTGGGGTTTTGTAGATGAGGTGGGGGACATTCATATTCCAGAAACTCAAAGTTTGAATCCTTACACAAAAATCATTAAAATTCCCACAAAAAATGAAAAAAAATGAGGTGCACAACTTTTGACTTTTAGAAGAAACATGATTATTTGACTTTTGCCAACTTCCACTGATCTAAACTGCTTCCAATTGACATGCTATGATGAAATGAGATTAAATGTAGCTACATCAACTAATTATACAACTACTGTCATGGTAATTAAACTCAAATACTCCCACAGTAGCTGAGAATGAATACACAAATAAAATTTTGACTTTCTGTGTTTAGAGTCCCATTTTTATGACTTCCACAGCCTAACTAACCCTAGTACAAGCTAATGAGACAGAAATCAACGCAGAACAGCAATAAGAAGCCATAGCACTCACTAAACCAAACACCCCCTTATGTGAACTGAATTTTAGTTTTTATGTGTTTAGGATGAAATGAGCTAAAGTACTGATGCAATCTTCTTCTATAACCTAAATAAAATTGGTAAAAGCTAAAATTATGCAGGGATGAGCAGTGGAATGAGCTACATCAAATAACACTGATTATGACTAAAATAAGGAGAAACAAGCAGATAATGAAACTAGAACATGAAGTATACCAAATAAACAGCTAATTAACTAATCTATGTCAAACAAGCAATAAGTACTCAAAATAAGCATTGATCAAACAGTAGATAAGCAGTTGCTTTTAAAAAGGAAAATGAGGAACTTACAACTAAAATCCTAGCTGAACAAGGGGGGTATTGGAACAAAACCTATCCTTGGTTTGGCCTTAACAACACCAGTGATCATGAATCACACATCTCCATACCCCAATTCATCACCATAAGTCCCTGTTTGACTTTTTTTTACTGTTCGAGTTCAAGGAAAATGAGACTTGCAGAAGGCTAAAGTCAAGCTTCTGTGAGCTTATGTGGGGTTGTTTTAATGACAATGTAACTTGAACAAAGTTTTGACTAATAACAACTTATGAAATTTATTAAAACTGAAAACAAACAAGAAAGCTGAGAATTGAAACTGAAGACTTTTATTAATATTGAAATTGGATTACAGTATTAGGCTAAGATAACATGACTTAAAAACATAAAGAGAGGAATTACATGATTTAGAATTACACTAAAAGCTTAAAACTAAATTGACTACCTAAAATCTACTAGCCTCTTCTCTGCTTCTTCCCCTCTCTTTTATAGTCAGCCTTTAGGGTTTCTGAGCATGTTCCCTCTTTATTTGTGACCATTGGATGACTTTAGAGTAATCTTGGCCCTTCAATTTAATTTTGGCGGGAAACTTGTTTTTATCCAATTAGAGTCTGACTTGGCAGGGGGGTGGGGGGTTTTGGTGTGTAGTGTTTGTTTGGTGTGCCAAGGGGTTGAGTAAGGCAGAGGTAAAAGTGGTGAGTGGATAGGTGATGATGGAGTTGCAGAGTGTTTGCAGGGATAAGGTTGAGGTGGAAGGGAGTGTTGACTGAGGGTGGTGAGGGTTGACTGGGGAGGATTATTTAACACGGGGGTAATGGATTTTTGGGAGTGGGCCGGTTATTGGAGTGGGCTAGGGGTAGGCTAAGTGGGCTGGGGTTTTAGTGGTGTTTGTTGGATCAGTTTAATAAAAAGGGTGGAGGTTTGTTTGTTTAGTTTAGGCTTATGAAACCACAAGGACCATATAGGTAAAATCTGAAAATGGAGCGGGGTGTTTTGCCATTTTTCCAAAGTTAACACAAGGGACCATTCCTGCTAATATGATAATTCCACAAGGACCAATATGATATTTTCCAAAATTTAAATCCCCAGGGACCAATTGTGTCAGGTTGCCAAACTTCAGGGACCAAACATGTAATTTCCACAAATATTTTACCCAAGGACCATTTTTGACACATTTTGATTTTCCAAGGATAAAAATGATTTTTTCTTTCAAAATTATCCCACCAGAGACCAAATCTGCCAAATACTGAAACTCCAGGGACCTTTTATTGCAATTTTGTATTTTGAGGGGTAAAAGTGTAATTTTCTCAAACTTTTTCACCCAAAGACTTATTTTGATAATTTTTGACTTTTCTTTGCCTTGGGTTGACTTTTCTTTTATTTAAAACTTCCAGGGACTAGTTTTGCCAAATTTTGAAACTTGAGGGACTGAAACTGCCAATTGTGCAAACTTTGTTCATTTTTCATTTGTTTTTAAACATTTTGCATATAAAACGTATAAAACACAATTTTGGAATATTTTTAATATTTTGATGCATTACTGAGTGTTTTTGGACGTTTTGGCAGTTCATATAAGACAAAAATGATGAGTATTTACACACTCATCAGTTGTCCTCAAGCAAATGCGCTTTTATTCTAGTCAAAATACAAGTTAGGGGTCATTTAACACTAATATAAAAGTAATTATAACAAATAATCATTTCACTAAAGACCAAAGACAAGCACGGAGGTCATACACTAGCACCTCACAAATAGTGTTTAGATACTCACATCTCTCGGGTATAATAAAGTAATATATCACAATACGGAAATGGAAAACATCTCTCACTACCTGTCATAGCAAAATAGATTACCATAGGCTTGGGAAAGGATCAAACTTCCACCACAAGGCGTAAGCACCTAGGATAAACTATCAAAGAGGTCTTTTAAAGGGTTGTACTGTTAGGTGTAGGGATATGGAATACACGGTTTTGTTGGATATAGGCAGTCTTTACTGGTGGCGAGTTAACAATCTTGGTTAATTACATATACAATATGGCGTTGCTAAGCCAAGACTAGACTCGACTTAAGCTAATAAATCAAAAATAACAAAAACATAAAATGAACATAGAATGAAAAGGGATGGTAGTCCGTATGTTTTTCTCCTTTTTTTTATTTTATTTTTTATTTTTTTGCATACACTCTTACCCTACCATCCAAAATAATACATCATAGGGAATGAACATTCCCCTTACACTTGAATTTTTACATACTTTACAATAAACTAATCTAATGACTCGAATTAAGATAATCAAAACACTTGGAGTACTTTTAAGATTAACATACATACGGGTGTAATAATATGATGTTCTTCCCCATTACTCCATAAAATAAGTACTTTACCCATGAGTCCCAATCGTCCCAAAACAATATGTACAAAGATATGATTCAACTTAGCAACCATGTAATCAATTAGATAATTAACTAAGGGCTTAACAAATAACAATAATGCACTAAAGATGAGTGCATACACGGAAGGCTAAGGCGATTTGGGTGTACATTTAAGTGGTGTGTAACAAAGTCTTCCTTTAAGTAAAGTGCTTAAAGTTAGAAACGAAAAGATATGCTCGGAGGGGTGTACTAGGGGTTTCGTGTACTAAAAATGAGTACAACGCTAAGGTGTAGGAAAAATAAATTGACTTAACTAGCCAAGTAATATGACTTAAATTGTCAAGTAATTATGATACGGGTTTAACACAAGGGTGATCCTAATGCCTCTTATCATGTAGTAAATCCTACTACACGAATGTAGTCTCACTAGCGGTCTCGAGATGCATCACTAACGCAAGTTCTAGAATCTAAATGCTACCGGTACACTCATAAGCACTAATAGTAAATGCTTTTCCTATCAAATCTAAAGGCGAACCTCACGTATTTGTGTGGAAAATTTTTCTGAATAGTACGGTTTTGTGCTAGTCATATAATCTCCTATCCATGAGACGCTTGCTAAGGCTAAAGTTTCACTCCTAAATGTTGTAAAAAATTTTAAATTTGGCGCTAAAATTGCACTAATAAGTATTTCTCATAGTTATATTACACATCTACTATCAAACAAACAAACTCAAGAGAAAGTGTATCCGTAAGGTATCATCATTTTACCCTCCCCTTACACATAGGATGAACATTGTCCCTATTGTTCAAGTAAGAATGTAAAAGTGAAATAAGTAAAATGAATGAAATCAAAATACTCCCCTGATTCGCTCGGTATGGATAATAAGGTGGCCAGGTTAGATCTTCCTCCAAGAAAATGAACAGTCAAAGCTTCCCTTCCAGAATATAAATCATCTTCTTGTCATACATAACCTGTAAAATATGAGAAAACAGACAAGGCAACGTCGCGTAAAATTGGCGGAAATCTATATATGCTAACAAATCCTAGAAAAAAAATAAGATATAATGCTTGTGGAATGATGTTTGCAGATTTCCTGGAGATTATAAAAATAAAGATTTGACAAAAACTTTAAGACTCCGTTAGAAAAAACAAAACTGGTAAAATTTCTAGAATTTTACACGTGACGCCGTCAAGAGTAAACTCGTGACGCCGTCAGAAGTGACCTGCAGAAATTCTTATGTTAAGTTTCTAGAAAATTTCGGGAAAAACTTCATCCTACTTCCTGGAAAATCCTGCAAAATATCATTATGACTCGATACAAGCATTTGACTCTAACAAATACGAGTATACATGTTCACTTAATATTGTGGAGAATCATGATCGGTTTTGTTTCTTAAAAACATATTTGGGGTTTCCCCTTACACTTATCTTTTGCGAAATACATTTGGATGAAGTTAAGACTAAGCCAAACAACAAAATAAAGTATTTTCACCATTTTAGTTTTGAAACATGATCTACCAATAATAAAAATAAAGCATGCATACGGAAGCAATAACAATCAAACAAAATAAAAATCACACAAAACATTGGTTGCCTCCCAAGAAGCGCTTTTCTTTATTTACGAGTCTTGTAGCTAGACTCAAGGTCATGGGTTACTACGTGATACGGGTGAGTTCCTCATTGAGGACATCTTTGGGATCAAACTTAGGTTTTAACTTCCTATCGGTTTTCTTAGTACGGTATGACCTTTCAAACTTTTGTCCATCCGGATCATACAAAATCATCTTCATATGCCATGATCCGTCACCTTCCTTAGGTGGCTTGTCCCACCTCCATTTACACTTATCTCCCTCTCTTTTCCACTTGTTCATCTCTATATTAATAGGCATTACGCTTAAGAACTCAATCATCTTCCTAAAGACTAAGGGGTCCTCAAAAGGGTCTAGCTCTTCATCTCTAGCTATGAGTTGTTCCACCGAATGTGTCTTATCGATGAAATCTTTTTCTAGATGGTCTCCTATTCATCTCTACCCAATGTGGTGTCGGTTCATCCTCACAATCGTAGCTATGTTTCTTAACATCATATACCGACCAAGTATCGCCCTCACCTACTGCTATCTTAGACACTTTACAATCTATCATGGCGCTAGCTGTAGCTAAAAATCCTCTTCCTACCAACAATGGGCATGTAGAGTCACTAACCATGTCTAGGACGTGAAAATCCGCTAAGATAGTTAACTTCCCTACGTGAACAACTACATCCTTAATCATTCCAACCGGGGTAGGCAATACTCCCATCCGCTAGACCAATTAATACCTCCGTCTCCTTTAACTTTCCTAGCTTGAGAGTGGTGAAAAGGGATAAGGGAATCAAGTTGATGCTTGACCCTAAATCGGCTAGTGTGTCGAAAGCTTTAGATCTTCCTATCTTACAAGGCAAAACAAATATACCCGGATCATCAAGCTTTTTAGGCAACTTGTTTTGAACGAAGGCGGTCCTATTTTTAGCTAGTTTAAACTTCTCATACTTTTCTAGGAGGGCACTATAGTAGGGAGCACAGGCTAAGACATCAATGACGGGGCGTTCAAGGTGAAGCTCCTTGAATTCATCGTCAAGGTTTTGCGTAGGAGGTGTTTCAACTATGCTTTTGACCGGTTTTATATCGGGTGTTTTATTTGATTGGTCCTTTTGAAGAATTTGGTTTTGCTTGAAACACGTGCTCGTTGATTTAACCGAGTAGTATTGCGGACAAGAAGTGGGTGACGAAACTGATGATATGGAATTAACGTTTAGTTTCGGGTTCTTGACCGTGTCGCTTGGGAGTGCTCCCATTTCTCGGTCATTGAGAACTTTCAACAATGTGTCAATTTTGGTGGTCATCTCGCGTTGCTTTTTTTTTTAAATCGGCTTCAAACTTAGATATGCGAGCTTATTGAGATGCCATAAACTTAGACATCAATCCTTCAAGATTGTTGGTACTACCATAGTTGTTAGAAGGATTGTTGTTGAAAGTACGGTTGGAGGGTGGACCGTTTGGTTGGTAACGATTAGGTGGATTGGAAGAATTGGCTTGGTTTTGTTTCCACCTAAGGTTTGGGTGATTTTTCCAAGAAGGGTTGTAGGAATCACCATACGGGTTTGGCTTGGGTTTGAAAGTGTATGTTGGGAATTCTGCTAAGAGAGAATTCTGCTGAAGAATCTGCTGATGGATTCTGCTGAAGAGACAGATTCTGCTGAAGAAGTGAATCTGCTGAAGTAGAGATTCAGCATATTATGTTTCTATAGATATAGTTATTCCGTGTTATTTATTAGTTTGTTAGGATATGCATGAGCTATTTTAGGTAGTAATATGCATTTATTTTATATTTTATTATTGTATTAGGGTTCCTTGTGTATAAAAGGAACACTAGGCTTTTATTTTATGTACGCTTCTTGAATAAAAACTCCAGGAAAAACACCTTTAGTGTGTGTGATATTGATCCATAGAGGATCATTGTTCTTAATAGAAAAACCTTGTGGTAACTTTGATTGTGTTCTTTATTATTATTTCGCTGTGCAATCAATCATTGTTATGTATTGATTCACTTCTTCAGCAGAATCTGTCTCTTCAGCAGATTCTTCAGCAAAATTCTCTCTTAGCAGAATTCCCAACAATCCTCCCCTAATCTTGATGTTAACTGTGTTAACTTCAAGATTCCTGGATAAATCTCTGAACATATGAAGCTTGAGGATTGTAACATAATAAGTGTGCAGCAGAATATGAGAACTAGCAGCAACTAGAAACCAACTTTGAAGAACAAGGTACCATAAGCAACTCCTAAGTATGAGCAGCAACAGAACCAGCAGCAACAAGAGTAGATTTGATAAGCCTTTACCAAGTAGCTACTCACTCTTGGGCTAGCTAGTCCTTTGGTGGAATCATGGCATCACCCTGGTGAACTAGTTACCAGTTCAACACATAGAACGTGAATCATCGGTGTGTTGAAATACCCTAATGATTTTTGGCAAATCATCACAGCCATAAACGGATTTGAGATGTCTTTACCTGTAGCCGTTTGCTCAGGACTAGCCAATCCTTTGGTCACCCAATAGGGCAGCAACCATGGTGAATTGATGACCATTTCAACTCTCAGCAATGAAGCATGGGTGAGTTGAGTACCCTATGGTTTTGAGCAAACCATTACAACTATCAACAGATTTGATATGTCTTTACCAAAGTTGTACCCTTTGGACTAGCCAACTTTTGGATGGAATGCCGTCATCATCATGGTGAGTTGATTACCATTTATGGATTTCCACAGCCTTTACCACAAGCCATAATCTTGTGGGCTAGCCAACTATTGTGTCAGTAAGACATGGTGAGTTGAGAACCATTTGTGTGGTAATTAACCACTAAAAGTACCTGCAAACAAGATAAAACAAAAACTATACACATTTTTTTTAATTAATTGTTTTTTTTTTATATTGATTTTTTTTATTGATTTTTTTTCTTTTTATATTGATTTTTTTTATCTAATAAAAGAAAGAGAAAAAAAATGAAATATATAAAATATACCATCAATCAGCAGCAGAAACCAAAGAAAAATGTAGTGCCAACAGAAGCACTAAGCCTCCCCTTAGGCTTATGAGGATCCAACAGCTGCAAAAATGGTTAGTATACAAAGAATACAACAATAAGCCTCCCCTTAGGCTTATGCCTCCCCTCAATCAGTGCACCTGATAAGAACTATTGTTCTTGGGTACCCAGAATGAACCTTTTCTTTTATTTGTCCAAGAACAACCTGTTGAGGGCTTAACATCAGTATCCCATCTTGTCCCCCACCCCATATACATTGGGTCAAAATAACTAGACCAAAAACCATTCTGAAAGTAAGTGCTAGTAGGTCTATAGAATGGTCTAGCAACATGTCTTTTCCAATGAGCTAAAAAAGATCTACCAGCAGAAACTGGCTTACCAGCAGGAACTGACTTATCAGCAGAAACTGATTTATCAGCAGGGGTTTGGTCTGCTGGTTTTTACATGTGCTTGTGGGACAAATGGAGGAATACTGTTAACATTGGTCCACATTGGTCTAGGTCTCTTTTGGTCAGCACACACTCCCATTCTCTTCTCATGAAAATCACAATCTTTAATGAGATGAGACTTACTACCACACACAAAACAAGATTTCTTTTTAACATTACTTGCCATTTTATTAAAACAACCATTCTTATTTCAAGAAGTCCTAGAATTGTATGTATTCTTATCAGATTTAGTACAAGTGAAACTAGGCAAATCTTGAACAACAATGGGTTCTTGTTTGGGTGCCCTAACAGTGGATTCAATATCAGCTTTACTCTTAGATGTAGAAACACTAGAAGCAGATGCAAAGGAGGTAGACTCAGTAGAATTGGACTCTGAACTTTTGACACTATAAGCACTGGGGGAAGGGACATTGACCTTTGAAGACTTGTCACTTGAATCAGTGTCTGGTAAGTCAGTAGACTTTTTGCCATATAAATGGTGTGATCCATCAAAGTCAACAGGTCAATGAGCATATGTTCTCCTCTAATAGGTCTAGGTACAACATTCATTCCCCCTGCCTTAACATATTTTACAGGTTTTTGAAATTCTAGGACAGGTTCAGGGTCAAAAACACTGGATATATCAGGGTAAGTTAATTCCTCAGGATCTATATATTTATCATACCCTAACGCTTTTCTAGACCTAACAGATTGACTACTATCAATCAATTTATTTAAATGAGAAGCCCCTTCTTGCCACTTCTTACGACTAGCCACTTCATTATCAAACTTTAATTGCAATTCTTGTTTCTCTAGTTCTACATTAGATTTTTCTTTTTCAGTACGCCTTAAGTCTATCTTTGCACATTCTAAATCACTTTCTAAAACTCTTATCTTTTCTTCATATTGAAGCTGATTCTTTTGAAACCATACTTTTTGTTTTTCTAAAGTTTTTAAAGCCTTTTTATAAGCCTCAACTTCTACATAGCATTCATTATATTTAGGTTTCAATTCATCATATGCTTCTTTAAGTTCATTATATCTTACACTACAACCAAAGACACAATTATGTACCTGAGAAGGGAGACCCATCAGTGCAAATTCTTCAGTCTTGGATATAGTGCAAGCTTCCTTTCTCATTTTCTTGGATTCAGCCTTTTCACCATACCTTGCTTTGATTGCATTCCATATATCACTTGCCTCATCCATATAATGGAAATCTGCAACATGATCAGAAGGAATAGATTTAAGCAAGGTAGTTCTTGCCTTTGATTCCCTTTGTACAACAATGTGTTCATCAGCAGTCGTTGGAGGAAGAATAATGACATTTCCATCTTTATCTCTTCTATGCCTTTTCAAGCTGTTGCCATTTTGAATCACCTTCCAGATATTGATATCATTGTTCGTGATCCATTGTTCCATTTTGATAGCCCAGACCTCGTACTCATCATTCATCAAATAAGGAAATTGTGCATCATTCCTTTCAATTTCAGGTTTGGCCATTTTAATGGTGTGGAGAGAAGTTTGGTTGTGAGGTTTGTAGCAGTTTCGAACAAAATTTCACACCACTGGTAACTTTAATAATCATCAGCAGAAACAAGCGTAGCAGAAGTAATTAAGCTAATCAGTAGAAGCGAAAAGTAACAATAGCAAACCGAGAACAGCAGCAACACGAATTTTTGAGAGCTGCACTAACCAACCAAAACTCTTATCACAGCAAATGATTCACTAAAATAATATTATACCCACAAATCGACAAGTTGTAAACTGAAACTTGTAGCAGCAGAAACTACGTGATGTACTCCTTTCAGTTCTTTGTGAAGAATAAAATATTACATCCAACCTCCTACCATGTATTGTCTCATATGCTGAAAACGACAGCACACAGTTCCAATATTTTAATCTTCCAACAGCAGCAATAGCATCCAAAGAAAATAATGCCACTGATCGACCAATTAATTTAAATATTGTACCTTAGCCCCACATTCAATTCATACGAGGTAATTGATGTAGTATAATGCAATTAATGACAAGAGAATGTTGACTAATTGAATGTATCAACAACACAATTAATGCATTAAATTCACAAACATTCAATACCAATCAATAACAACACCTCATTAAATATTAAATAGTACGAGGTGAATTAAATAGCACCGATCCACAAGTATATCAGAAGACAAAACCTTTAATGTAAATGATCACTGGCCCACATTAATCCAACCGAACCACTATCTCAATGAAGTAAATCAGCCAACCAAATCCAAAACATAATTACACCACACGTGACCCTCTATTCCAATTCATACAGCAGCAGCCAAAGATAATTAATACCGATTCATAAATAAATAAAATAGATCTTCTTAAAACTCCACCGGCCCACGATCAATATTAAATACGAAAAATGATTATGAATCATTTTCTTCTTAATTCGCCAAACCAATAATATCGACTATATCAAAAACAATTAAGCCTTTTCCAAATCTGCTATGATCTGCTTGCTTCTTCGACACATAAAACCTTGTAGATCCCTAGATCTTATGAGCCCCCTGTGCTCTGATACCACTTGTTGAAACTTTAGACCTTGATAGATCTTCTTGAGCAATCTAGAATCGTTAGTTATGTCACTATAATCAATAACACACTAATAGACAATCTCTGTAACTTGTATTTTTAAAGCGGAAACAAAACACAAGCTTGATACTAAGAACTTTTGATCCTCTATGGATCTTTTAATAGTAATAAGAGTGTTTTCTGAAAGTTATTCAATACATAATCGTGTGTTCCTTTTATACACAAGGAACCCTAAACCGTTTCACAAGAAACGTATATTCTAAAACTTCTAAAAGATATGCATTATCACTTCCTAAATAAACTCATGCATATCCAAACTACATTACATAAAATACGGAAATACTATATCCGCAGAAATTAATAATGCTGAAACTAATCTTCAGCAGAAACTAATAATGCTGAAACTAATCTTCAGCAGAAACACTGCTTCAGCAGAATCTGTCTCTTCAGCAGAATCCATCAGCAGATTCTTCAGCAGAATTCTCTCTTAGCAGAATTCCCAACAGTGTACCACTTATCTCACGCTTCGTCGGTACGCGAGGATGTGTAGTCCGCAAAAGCTATTCCGGGGAGTTCCACACAATCACGAGTGTCATGGGGACCACTACATAATTCGCATGAAGAAGTGATTTTGTTCACTTGTCTTGAAGGCTTAGGAGCTTCGTAAAATTTCATGAGAAACTTGACTTGGTCCTCAAGTTCCATGATCCTACGGTCGGGAGTGCTAGAATTGTTCGAAGGCAAAGATATTGCCTTGACCATTTTATTCAAATCACGGGGATCATTCCAGCTTTCGTTGTCATAGAGAGCAAGATCTTCTATGAGTTCCCATGATTGTTCCGCACTTAGATCACGTAGCTTACCACCGGCCGATTGGTCAATGGATCGCCTTGTGGAGAGATCGATATGGTCATAGAAGATTTGGACTTGGAACATCAAGATATCATTTCTAAGCTTGTTAGTTCTCCCCGGTGGGAAAAATTGAGCAAGGAAACGAGTGGTGAGATCATCCCATGAGGTGATGGATCCCACGGGTAAACGCTCAAGCCATTGACTAGCTTGATCACATAGAGAGTATTGGAATAGGCGTAATCGGGTCGACTCTCTGGTTGTAGCATCAAGGTCTATAGAATCTACGATTTTAAGGAAGTCCTTGAGATGTTGATTTGGATCTTTGGAACGAAGTCCATGGAATGCACATACGCTTTGCACCAGCCGGATGGTGTCGGATCGCAAGGGAGACACATTGGCTCCTTGGGTGAGCTCAATGGTGTTTCGATAGCCTTGGTGGCTAGGTCGGGAATACTCTCCTAGGGTTCGGGGCCTAAAAGGTTGGTTAGCTAGTGGTGGGATTTGTGGGTGGTCTAGTTGTGGTGGGATGATGGGTTCAAAGATGTTACCATCGTCCAAGATGTCGGATGGAGAAGAGTTACGAACAAAAACACGAAGAAATAAGATAGACTAAAGAGAACCTAGAAATAAAAATAAAATCTTACTAGAAAGGAATCTAGCAAGTAGACCTAATAAAAAGAAATCCTAACCTAGACAATAACTATTCCCCGGGCTGCGGCGCTAAAAACTTGATGCGTAGGGATTGCACCTGGCTTTACCTCTCGAGGGATCTCGAGAAGCTTATAACCCCCACCAGGCAGTGTACCTGATCGTTGTAGTATAGTATAGTGACAAGTACCAGGGGATTGATCGTTCAGCTTGGGAATAGTGTCGCTAGGATTAGAAAACCTAAAGACTAGGTCTAGAGATGAGGGATGATTATTTTTTGTATTTTTAGGTTTTTATTAAAAGCAAGTAGAATCTCGGTTTTAAGAGGAGTGGGCGGAATTAGTTGCTATTCAACTAACCCAATAACTAAAGATGCAATCAGAATAAAATACTAGAAATGAAAATAAACTAAACTATACTAGTGGTGTGAGCAATATATGGGAGAATTGTGTTTACTTAGATTTCACTACTCCCTAGATATCTTTTACAGGTTAATTACTTGTTACAATTGCGTGGATGACGGATTGTATTCCTGAATACCATTCATGGGGTGGCGTACTTACTTCCCCAATCCTATAAGCTCCTACTTCACTCCTATGTCGAGCCGGCTAAGAAGCTCCTAACATGGGATCACTAGAATTCGCTCGTGCGTTAGATACAATCATAAAAACCTAGTACACAGCGGTTCATGTTTCTTAAGATGTTCAAGCAAGTTACACAATGGAGATCTGCCAGTTTTCTTAAGCCTAACTTTGAAATCATTCATCCATTACAACTATAAACAATCAATCAACCTATAATTAACATCTAGGTTTCATTACATCTAAGCAAACACATGAAAGATCTAGCCTAGCATGCTGAAATCAAGACAAGCATAAGATATATTCAAACAACACATAGATATATTGAATGAATTGAAAGTGGACTTATCTTAATTGAACATGAAAGGTTTCAAGGGGTGAAAACCCTTGAAAATACTGTTACAAACGACCTAGGGTTTATTAGGTTCGACCCTAGTATTCTCCACACAAGTTCCTCTCTTTATGAATGAAAAATAGAAAGTATATATAGATTTTGTGAGGTGACGACGACAAGAGTAAATGTCTGACACCGTCATCTAGCCGCCAAATAAATTCTCGGACTGCCTAGATCTGGGTTTGACGCCGTCACATGTATTCCTTTTGCAGGTCGTCACCAAAATTACTCTTGATACCTTCAGGTTTTCTCTGGGTCATCATGGATTTTACTCCTGACGCTGTCACAATTTCCCTCTTGACGCCGTCAGGTACTGTTCTCAGCATGAAAAATTAAGTCTTTGCCGTTTTCTTCACTTTTATGCTCCAAAAACGTCCAAATTGCTTCCTTTTCCAGAATTCACTCCAAAAGTACCTATAATCACAAAAGGAACAATTTAGGGCAATATTTGATCAAATAAATTCAATTCCAGGCTTAAATGACCCCCTAAAAATGGTTCATTTTTCACCTCATCAGCTGTTCATTACCTCAATCTTAAGTATGCAGTTAAAGAATTTCATGAAGATGTCAGGGAACAAAATTCCTCCATTGACTTCTCCCTGAGAAAGATGGTCTCCTACCTCAATCAGTTCATTAAATACCTCAACAAGCTGAATGCAGGGGTTAAGTAGGTTCAAGATTCAGTCAAGGATGATCCTGAACTCACCAGGAAGCTTCTTCAGGCATCCGAGTCCTATCAATTGAAATTAGTGAACCTCACTGAGCTACTCAACTTGATGAAGGCCTCAAATCTTCAAGCTTTCGGTACCACTATGGAATCTGTTCAGTCTTCTCTCACTGCCTTGTAACAATCAGTGGCAGCTCAGTCTCAGGCCTCAACCTCCACGGCATGGAATCTTGGTTCTCGAATGTTAGCAATCAAAGGGGCTCAGGCGTCTCTGGAAGCCAAAGTCTCCACCATTCAACAAGGCATATCTGACATCAAGTCCATGATGACTGAGATCTATCATGCTTTCAAGGGTACCACTCCCTCAGCATCAGTCAGTACTCCAACTCTTGCCATCACCACAGCTCCGACAATAGTTGAGGGGGAGAATGTCACTGATGCCCCTCATACTGAAGCACAAGAAGCTACTGATGTTGCTTCAAGAGGACAAACCTCTCACACTGAGGAGGAGCATGTCACTCAGGCCATTCCCATCTCATCATTTCAGCCTCATGAAGCAACAATCTCCTCATCTCACCAGCTGGATAAAGGCAAAATCATTGCTACAACTACTGAGCCTAGAATCAAGTTGGTTCCAGCTTTCTCCATTGTCAGGCGTGACCCTAATGAGCCCATCAGAGTTCCATTTGAAATCAATGGAGTGATACATCACCTCACTGATGCTGAAATACAAGTTCACATGGAAAGGGATGAGCTGCTAAGGAAAGTGGCTGAGGAAGAAAAGATGAGCAAGCCTGCTCTGATAAAGGTTGTGCATGAGGAAGCTGAAAAGATTGGTTTAGACACCAAGGAACTGGCTAGTGGGCAAGCTGGTGCAGCCTTCAAAAAGGCTCAGGATGAGGAATGGATAGCCCTTCAGAAGGAAAGGGAAGCAAAGCTCCGGAAGAATGCTCAGGTCATGAAAACTAGGATTGAGAGGTATAGGTGGGTGATGAAAGAAATACTAAAACCCGAAACCATCACAGACATTCAGATTCATCGCAATACCAATCCTGCTGTTGTCACCGTTTTCAGGGGACCTGACCAAACAGTAATTGATGTCCATAAATCATTCAGGTTTGCTGATTTTGGCATTACTGAACTGGATGAGCTTCGACCTATCATTGCTTAGAAGCAAAATGTTGTGGTCCCTGATCTCCTAATGTCACTGAAGGAGAGGTACGACAGACTGAAGAGAATGCCTGAAGCTCTTGACATCCCTTCTCTACTTCCAATTTCATCATCTCAGACTGCTCCCTCTAAAGCCTCTAGAAGGAAAAGAAAGCAAGTTGAATTGGAGCCTAAGATCAAGGTCCCTGGACTAGATTGTGACAGGTCTCTTCCTGAAAGAATCACCTTTGTGAACAACATGGTTCTTGAAGTTCCTGAAAGAGGCCTGTGCTTCACTGACGAATATAGGAAACCTGCATTCCAAAGATGGTCTGACATGGATAGGGCTGGGATTAAGGCGATGCTTATGTACCTCATGTTTGCATCCCCCATCAAGAGTGCTGAAAATATGAGGTTCTGCCTGGACATGAAAGCTATGATTGAGGAGCATCCTGACAAACATCTACCGAGGTCAAAGAAGGCAAAGATTGAAGCTCTTGGTTACCATTTGAACATCTGAATCTGTAACAACTATCTTTTTTTGTGTTTTGTAATTTTCTTTAGGATCTGTAATAGCTATTAATAAAAATTGAAGTTCTTTAAGTTGTCAGTGTCCTACTCAAATTACATTAACACTCAGTGAGAGATGAAGTCCCCTGCCAACTCACACTGAATCATGAAAGACTTAGGCTATTTGTATATCCAAATAGGGGGAGACTGTTGGGTCACTGAATTCCCGAAACTTCCTCTAACTAGGATTTGAACATAAAATAACCCAAGTGTTTAATATCTATAAACAAAAACAAGTCATTTAGTGAATAGTACCTCAATGAGTCATCTTTAGGATGCTTAGAATGAGCCTATGAAGAAAGGTTCTCCATTCAGTAAGGTAGAACTCAACGAGTAGCATCTAAGCCAAGAAGAAGGTGATGGGTTCAGTGAGGATGACAATAACTCACTGTGCATCAGACTAAAGACTGAAGATGTGTAGACTGAAGAATGGGCGGGACAGAGCGGGAAATGTTTGAACATATCAACAGGTGTCCTTATCAACCTGAAGTCAAACCTTCCCTGAATGGCATAATGTCAGGATAGTGTCATCACTGTGCATCAGAAAGGCACATTGTCCTTTACCCAACATAGTCTATTGTAACAGAGGCAAAATATGTACGTATTTTGTCTCTACTAGATAGGTCATCAATTTGTCTTTATTAGTAACGCTGTAATTTACTTGTGTATAAATAGGTAGCATAATCGAGGAGTAAGAGTTGACAAGTTTGTGCAATTAATGCTTAGACATTCACAAACCACTTTTACTCCTCCAAAGAACAACACAGTCCTTGAGATAGCTCAGTGTGACCTTTAGTTGTCACTCAAACATAGTTTGGGTTTAGAGAGGAGTCATACCATACTTTTCGATTAAATCCCAAGTGTTATTCCGCAAACACTTGGGTATAATTCTTTGATTAACTTCTAATAAGAATTAAATGTTGAAAAATATTGTGTCTATTTTCTTTACGTTTTCTTTGTTGTTAATCATTTACATCTTTGTTAAAAGTCATGGAATTTGGTGGCTAGTTCAACTCTCTAGTTATTATTAACCCAGTAAAAGGGACCAACACAATGACTTCTCGCAGATACTAATACAAAACTAAAAAAGGGTTCACTTTCCGTACATTTTGATTATAAAAATGAATTCGAGGCTAATGTTGTTGCGGGCACAATTTTCTGAAAAACACTAGATTATAAAAGTTGCTATCAAATCGTTACCCTGGGTATGGAACATATATGTTAATTTGTTCAACGCTAATTATTTTGGAACTAGAAGGTACTTTTCTAAGGTTCCTATGGAGGAATATGGGGAGTTATTAACGGTCATCCATGTTTTACTTTACGAAATACACGGGTTTTGCATTTTTATAATTATTTATAAAACGCAGGGCCTCTATGTGCTGTTACTATTTGCAGGCCATTGTGAATGACGATCGAAGACAAAGACCCATACCGGCTTCCAGATTCTTTAAAAACACTGGAAGCTAAAAAAATACCTCTTTCAATTCCACTTTCACATTTCGGCCATAGTGGGCCGCCCAGATTTTATTGTTGATGCAGTCTGCACCACTGTCTTTTATACTTTAGTTTCTATGCTTGCATAATGAACATAATAGTTGTATGTTCTTTATGTTTATTTTTCTTTGAAAATTGGTTTCCTTTTTTCTGTGATAATATTTTATTGTTGTTTGAAGCAGGGTGGATTGCAAACCGATCTGACGATGAATTAATCATCGAACCGGTGGTTTGCTGTTTGAGCAGCGGATAGATTGAGTTTCACCATAACTCAAAGCGGGTATGCAGGGTATAACATATAAGCTTGCTAATGGTTCTTGTGTTACTCTTCGAACAAAATTTCGTAGAAAATTTTAAATATTGGACTATGTATCTTATTGAATTAGACTAGGAACTCACATTCTTCTTCGTATTACAGTTGTGGCATAGTAGTGGTGGACGGACCATGTGATTGGTCAAACCGAAAACGCCATAGTGGACACCTGCTCCCGAGTTGACCAGCACACCACCGCCTTTAGGTATCAGGACATCTGACGAGGCAAGCAACGTTACAAAAAAAACCTAACGAAATATCGGCGCCACCAGCCTTAGAAGACACCACTTCAATGAGAAAGAGTGCTGCTGAGATCGAGCCACTCAAAAATTCTGTATGAAAATAACTCTTCAAGCGTAACCAAGGAGGTGTAGGTGATCCAATCATCAAGAAACCGAAGCGTGAATAATAAGTAATGACATAGCATAGCCTGTAGTTCTTTTGTGATGTTTATATTAGTGTTAGTAAGCGTTATGCAATAGCAACACGAAACACTCGGGTTTTTGAAAAACATTTCCGCGTTGGTTAATTATAATACTATGACTTTGCAGTAACTAGATGCCACTGACATGTGCTTCCATGAGTTTCAATATTAGGTTTTGTTATTAGCTATACATTTAAGTTATATATATATGGTCCAATATCAATATCATGTTTTGCTGGAAAGGTATTCTAGAGGTGGGAGCCTAGAGTTGGGCAAAGTCTCATCTTCACTCATTAAGGATGATGATGAGGAGGTAGGAGGATGAGGACGTTTTCCTTGGGCTTTGTAGACTCTCTTATCACTTAGTGGGACAAAAGTGTGTGGAATGAGAGAGTAGTCTAGACGAAGACCTCTAAAAGTTGGTGGAATGGGAGAGATGAACCTAAAGAGACGGTTCAAAAGCATTCCATACGGCATAGCCGTTGTGCCTTCCACGGGAATGTCGGCCATTCTCTTGGCCATGTAGTAGGCAAGGTTGAAGGGTCTCCTAACAGACAAGGAGTAGAGCATGTAGCAAAGGCAAAGATTGATATGATCCCGGTTTCCTATGGTGCTAATGACATTGGCTCTAAGGAGTTCTTTCCATTTCTTGAATTGGGGCTTGAGTTCATTGAGTTCCATTCCATATGGGTCCTTATCGACCTCATTTCCCCTACGGGTTCTCCTAGTTTTGGTGTCCTAATGAAGAGGTGGTCACGAAGTTCATCCTTAGACACAAGAGGGGTATCATAGGGATGGATGCGGTCAATGAGTGTATCAAGAGTTGAGAGGGAATGCTTGTCGGAGTAGATGCAAGTACCACGGTTTGGGACACCTAGGATTTGAGCAAATTCCTCGAGAGTGAAGGAGTATTGATGACTACTAGCCCTAAAGTTAATAGACATGCGACCATACTCATCCGTGGAGAGAGTAACGGATGCACAGAATTCTAAAATAAACCTAGGACAAATAGGCTCATTGATTTCTAGGAGACAATCAAAGTTGATGGTTGCAAGTTCCATAGGTAGATTTTTACCTTCTATGAAAGATGGGTCAATGGTTCTACCCTCGTGGACATAATGCTTTTCTAGGGCTTTGAGAACTTCGATTTGAGTTGGAGTAAGACCTTTGGTTTTGTGGTGTTTGGGTAGGTACTTAATGGTGTCCTTGTGGTCGTAATGGGTTAGAGGAGGCATGTTGATTCCTAGAAAAACAAAATTTCACATTTTAGTCTAAGTAAATGACTATTGTAATGTGGATGTTCTAGTGTGTGCCTATATGAAAATGATGTGGAGGTGCGGTTATCTTGACTCATTTTGGTGCTCAAAAGCGTTTTAGAATGCAATTTTTGTTATACAACAAAAGATAACCCAAGCGCTCCTAGTTCAATGTAGCTTCGTTTGAATGTACCCGAAAATACATATTGGTTATGTATTCCCTTTAGCATTCAAGAGATATTATGCAAGTGATGTTTTTGAACATAACGTTTTGATTTTGTATTTACAATGTGAGACGAAAAAATATTTGTCCTATTTGTGAGAAATTTTTGCAAGAATTTGACATGGGGTGTTTTAGTAAACATATTAATAACTTATAATAATGCAATTCCTAACTATAGGAAACATGATTAGTTTTGTTAAACACCTAATTTCATGCATGGGTTTCTCAAGTTAATGCATAACCCCAAGTTTTTGTTTTTGTGCAAAAATAGAATTCCTAGACTCAGATCAGGAGTGTAATCATGTTTAGAATACTTACAATGATGATTGATGAGCAATGTGAATGAAGGGAGGACAAAAAATTCGTAGGTGTTAATGAATGGTAAAGTGAATAGTAGCAGTTTGGAAGTGGTGGTATGAGATAATGGGTGTTTGGTTTAATATAAACTAAGAAAAAGGCTCTGTAGGGCGGCGGATACGGCGGAACCAAAAATAGCATTCTGCCCGTTATGGCTGAGGGTTCTGCCGACACTGCTGAGAAAAAGACTTATTGATTTGTTTTGATTTTTGTGATTTTTGTCTAATGTCTAGAATTACAATGTAGGTTCCATGAGTTCTAAGCCTAGCCTAAGAAGGTTAAAAGTTTCTCGTTTAAGAGGTTTTGTGAGAATGTCGGCTATGTTGTCTTTAGAAGAAACTTTCTCAATTGAGATGTTTCCTTTTTGAACGTTATCACGAAGGAAATGATGATGGATTTCAATATGTTTGGTACGAGCATGTTGAACTGGATTTTTGCTAAGATCAATGGCTCCTTTGTTGTCACAAAGAATGGTGATGTCGTTAAGTTGAATTACGTAGTCGACAAGAGCTTGCTTCATCCAAAGAGCTTATTGACATGCCTTTCTGGCCGAAATGTATTCGGCTTCCGTTGTTGAGATAGCGAGAGCCATTTGCTTCTTAGAGAACCATGAGGTGAGACAATGTCCAACAAAAGTACAAGTACCACTTGTGCTTTTTCTATCAAAATAGTCACCGGCATGATCCGAGTCGGCATACACTATGGTGTCTATTCCCATTCCTTTGGGATACCATAAACCTAAATGTGTAGTGCCCTTAATATATCTAAAAATCCTTTTTAACGGCTTCAAGATGAGTTGTCTTAGGATCTTCTTGAAAATGAGCACATAGAAAAACACTAAACATAATGTCGGGTCTACTAGCCGTTAGGTAAAGTAGACTTCCAATCATACCTCTATATTTAGTGCTATCTATGGATTCACTTTCCTCATCCTTGGTGAGTTTTGTTTCCGTGGACATGGGAGTTTTGATTAGTTTTGAATCTTCTAATAAAAATTTCTTAAGCATGTCCTTAATATATTTAGATTGGTTAAAGAAGATACCATCATCTAGTTGTTTAATTTAGAGTCCTAGGAAAAAGTTGAGTTCTCCCATCATATTCATTTCAAACTCGTCATGCATGATTTTTGAGAAATCAAAGCATAATTCTTGACAAGTTGATCCAAATATAATGTCATCAACATAGATTTGGACTATGATAATATGTGAATCTTTCTTCTTAGTGAAGAGAGTATTATCAACTAAGCCCATGGTATACTTATGGTCAACTAGGAAGGTTTTAAGTCGATCATACCATGATTTTGGAGCCTGCTTAAGTCCGTAAGGAGCCTTTTTAAGTTTGTAAACATGATTAGGTATTTCAAAATCGATGAAGCCCGATGGTTGAGCAACATACACTTCTTCATTTATAACCCCGTTTAAAAATGCACTTTTGACGTCCATTTGAAAGAGTTTAAAATTGTGTACACATGCATATGCAAGTAAGATTCTAATTTACTCGAGCCTAGCAACCGGAGCAAAAGTTTCATCGTAGTCAATGCCTTCTTATGGATTATATCCTTGTGCTGCTAGCCTAGCTTTGTTTCTAGACACAATTCCATTTTCATCCATTTTATTACGAAAAACCCATTTTGTTTCAATTATTGTTTGACTCCTTGGTTGAGGAACTAATGTCCATACATCATTCCTAACAAATTGGTTTAACTCTTCTTGCATGGCTATTACCCAAGACTCATCATTTATGGCTTCGTTAATGTTTTTCGGTTCAATGGTTGACACAAAACAAAAGTCGTTACTTTCATTTTGGGCTTTAGATCTTAGTGTTCTCTCATTAATTTTTCCTATGACATTATCTAATGGATGACTTTTGGATTGTTTAACATTAACAATTTCTTTGCTTAATGGTTCATCTTCCTTGTCATTTTCTAAGATCACTTGGTTCTCAATAGCTTGACTTATAACTAAGTCATCATCTACCAAAGGTGATGTCTTAGCGGGAGGTGGACTCTCGTCGAATGTTACGTTCAACGATTCCTCGACTCTTAAGGTTTCTTTGTTTAAGACAATGTAAGCTTTACTATTTTGTGAATATCCAAGAAATACACCTTCATAAGACTTTGGGTCAAATTTTGGTGAGATAGTCCTTGGTGTTAAGAATGAAACATTTACTCCTAAACACTCTAAAGTATCCTAATGTAGGCTTTTTACCTTTATATAGTTCATAAGGAGTTTTATTCAAAAATGGTCTAATTAAGACTCGATTTAAAATGTACGTTGATGTATCAACGGCGTTACACCAAAACTTTTGTGGAATGTTTTGTTCATTAAGCATTGTTCTACTCATCTCTTGCAAGGTCCGGTTTTTACGTTCTACTACACCATTAGATTGAGGAGTGCGTGGAGCCAAAAAGTTATGAGTAATACCATTTTTATCACAAAAGTTTCCAAATTGAAAGTCATTATCAAATTCACGATCGTGGTCCGTTCTAATAGACACAATACTAGACCCTACTTGATTTTGAATTTTCTTACTTAGAATCTCAAATTTATCAAAAGCTTCATTTTTACTTTTCAAAAATTTTGTCCAAGTATATCTTGAGTAATCATCTACTATGACCAAAGTATAGAAGTTACCTCCATAACTTTGTATAGCGAATGGACCAAACAAATCCATATGCAAAATTTCTAAACACCTAGATGTAGAAACCAAGTTTTTAGCCTTATGGCTACTATGGACTTGTTTACCGACTTTGCAAGCGTCACAAAAGTGTTGGTCATATTTCAACTTAGGTAGGTTTCAAACTAGGTCTTTGGAGGATAGGTTTTGTATAAGTCTCATGTTAGCGTGTCCTAAACTTCTATGCCATAAAGTTGAAGATTCATCTAATGTAGTAAGACAAAGTTTGTCTCTAGATGTTTGATCCATCTTCATGACATACACGTTGTTCTTAAGGACATCCTTGGCTATGGTTATGCCATCTTTAAGTATTTTACTTCCATTTTCACTAAAAAGAATGTTATACTTATTATGGCAAAGTTGACTAATACTAAGGAGATTAAAATCTAAGTTATCAACATGAGCTACATCATCTATAAAAAGGGAGTCATGAGAGATTTTACCTTTTCCAATGATTTTGCTCTTAGCTTTACTACCAAACGTAACGTTACCTCCATCACATTTGTAATAAGTTTAGAAGAGGCTTTTGTTACCCGTCATGTGCCTTGAACAACCGCTATCTTTAATCCATTCATCCGGTTCAAAACATACTTTGAGGCACACCTATTTTACGAAAAATACTCAAACATTTTATCCCCAATTTCTCATGGGTCCATTTTGGTTAAGCATACCATTAACTTGATCCAAGTATGAAAATAGAACATAAGGGTTCCATGACATGTAATTTGGAGTTTGGTAATGTCCAGGAGTGTTTTGGTTCCAAACATGTTGGTAGTTTGGTCGTGTGTTGTAGTTACTCTTTGGAAAGGGGCGTTTGGGAATTGGAGTCTTAGGTCTTGGTTGAGTAGTTCTAGTTCTAAATTCATTTTTACTAAGTCCTACTCCAGTTTTAATAGCAGGTTTCGTTTCATTTTTATATGTGACTTTAACAAATTTTGAACGATCCGACGTAGAAGTTGTCACTACTGCTGCAGACCTGGCGGAACCTTTGGGTTCAACGGGCGGAACCCTATTTTGGCTTCCGTCTGTTCCGCGGGCTGCTGTAGCATTTTTGTTAGTTTGTTGTGATTTCTTTTCTTGTTTCGTTTGACTCTTCGAAGTGTCTAGTTTCATGAAACCTAGTTCTGTTTTATCAAATGGTGACTTTTGAAGTTTCATAATTTCATCCGCACAAGAAATACTTTTATCAAACATCTTAAACTTTTTGGTTTGTTTTATTAGATCATCTTGAGTAATTCTAATTTTCTCAATTTCAAGTTTAAGCTCTTCACATTATTTGCACGATATGTCAATACGTTTACTCTTTTCTAATCTCTTAGCTTTTTCTTTTAACTCATAAACTTCATTTTCTAAAAACTCCTTTTTAGTTTTCAAAAATTTATTTTTGTTTATGATTTTTAAGCTTAATTCACAAAGTTTGTTATATTCTTTTTGTAAGGTGTCATCATCAATAGAAGAGTAAGATAAGTCGGAGAGTACCTCATTTGAGTCGTGAGCCATGAGATCAATTTCATCATTCTTCGGCTCATCGTCATCTTCTTCATAGTCACTCCAAGCACCACCCACAAAAGCTTGTTGAGACTTGCTTTTGGGTTGTTTTGGACATTCTCCTATGAGATGACTTGTGTCTCCACACCTAAAGTATTTCCTTTCAACCTTTCCTTTCCTATCATCACGATCTTTTCGGAAGGTTTTCTTGTCATCTTTAGGTTGTCTTACAAACTTCCCTCGTCTACGAAAGAACTTCTTGAAGTCTCTAATGGCCATGGCATATTCTTCATCATCACTATCCGAACTAGATTCTTCATCATCACTTGATTGGACTCTAGCTTTCAAGGAAATGGACTTAACCTTTTCTTTCTTGTCTTTAACTATTTCCGAATCTTTTTCCATTACCATTTCATGAACTTTGAGGTTTCCAATTAGCTCGTCAAGTGACATGCTTGAAAGATCCTTGGATTCTTCAATAGCCGTCAATTTTGCTCTCCACTTAGGATGGAGTGCTCTAAGGAATTTCCTGACAAAGTTCTTGCTACAAAAAGATTCATCAAGTGCTTTAAGTGAATTAATAATAGTGTTAAACCTAGCAAATGCACTATCAAGAGTCTCATCTTCGGGAATAGCAAATTGTTCATATTGTTGAACAAGAGGATCAATTTTGTTATCCTTAACTTGTTAGTTTCCTTGATGAGTGACTATTAAAGATTGCCAAATTTCTTTGGCGGTTTTACACATAAAGACTCTTTCATATTCTTTCTTAGGCAAAGCATTGTAAAGCATCATTTTAGTTTCATTATTTTTAGCAATTAATTTCTTTTGATCTTCATCTTTACTATTCGTAACTATATTATCACCATCAATGATTATGTACCATAAATCTATATCTTTAGATTTCACGTAAGTTTCAAATCGGTTTTTCCAATATATAAAACCATTTGCTTCAAAAAGTGGTGGTCTTTGCATAGATTGCCCTTCTTTTTAATTTTCAAAATCCATGGATCGTTTCAAGTTTTAAAACACAATATATTTTAAAAGCTTGAGTAATGTAGCTCTTGATGCCAATTGTGGAAAACTAGAAGGGGGGTTGAATAGTTTTACCGGTTTTTCGTTTAATTATCTTTTGAAACTTTCCATTTTATCAAAGATATGAACACAAAGACAATATATATAACATGCAAGTATAAGGAAAGAAACGATCAAACCACAACACGAGTATTTATCGTGGTTCGGCTACAAGGACTCTTTTTCCTTGCCCTACGTCCACGCTCCGAGTATCCAACTCGAGAATTTCTTTCACTAGTCAACAAGCTCCTTTCACCGGCGGAGAAAACCTTACACATCGCTTACACGATTACCGACACTAAGCTAGATGTTGAGTTCTTTTACAAGGGTACAACCAATCCCGTTAGTTCTTTTACAAGGGTACAACAACTCCCGTCACACTATGTATTTTAAGGCCTAAAATACTAACCGATCACAACTGAAAACAAACAATCAAATGAAGTGTAAACTATATAAAGTCTACACGATGCTAAGCTAACAAGTCTTGCAACGTTGTGTTGAATACTTGTAACTTTATATGAACTTGTGAACTTCTTTGCTACAAAAGAAACTTCACATCAAAATGAAATGTTAAGGGGTTAGATGAATGATATAAATGTATGTGTGTGAAATGTAATGAGAAGTGATAAAACCAAAATTCAAACAAATGGCTTGGTATTTATAGCAAAACCTTCAGCAGGTCTGGAGGATACGGCGGAATCCTTAGATGGGTTCCGCCTGTGTACCTCCAGGGTTCTGCCAGGCACACAGTAGGTTTTGCAATAAATCTTTCCAAACCAACCAAAGTCACATCAACTAAATTCTAGTCAAATACACATTGAATCAAACATAATGCTTCCAAAAATGTGTAAGAGGTTATGGTAAGTCAAACACACAAACTTACCATTAATGCTTAATGATGTGATGTGACACTTTCTTATTTAAGAAATAAAAACAATGTTATGTTAAAAGAGAAATATAAAAAGTGTTGTGTTTTATATGAAATGTAAATGTAGCAAATGTCTAATTATGCAAGTCTTTAAACTAAAATTATGTTTTACTAGAAACTAAAGTTTACACTTTGTCGTTAACAAAACTTAGCAAAGATCGTAAAATATAAATAACGTTTTTAGGCGATATTTGTATTAACACTATGGATTGTGTTCTGATTGGTATATGTATGTCCGTGTTAGGATTTGTATCTTAAATCAATTTTTTTTAAAGTCATTTATGTTTCTTTCATGGTACATGTCGTGCCAGCACTTGACAGCCATTCTATTAATGATTGAATGTTATTCTTGTTTTCTTATTTTAGATTTTTAACTTTTTGTAGCTTGATGGTGTTTGAGAACCTATTTACAGAAAATGATGTTTACAAGCAAATATTGGGAATGTTTATTGTTTCTGATGTTTGCTACTGAGATTGGTGAGTCGAATGAGGTAGGTGAGTCAAGCGGGGATCAAATTGTTGAGCCGAAATGGGTTAATGGCAAGTCATGCAATCATATTGTACGTATCCAAACCTCTTTATGATTTGACTTTTAGTAGTTCATTATTAAAATTTAAATATGTGATAGTATGTCGACTCTAAAATTGTGATGGGAACTAGGCTTAGTACAGGATTTTAATTGAACAAATGCAAAGTTACATAAAAAAAAGCTTACTCGGGCTGACTCGAACCCGAATAAGCAAAGTATTTTCAACCCGATACCCGAACCTATTTGGTATTCGAGTTAGTTGGGTTGACCCGACTAACCCAAATAAGACATTGAACCCGAGTAACCCGATCCGAAATATTCTTATTTGGGTTCAAGTCAGGTTCGGGTCTTTATGACACCCCTACCTGCAATGTGCCAATAAAAATGAGAATGCTCCTCGAAGTAAATGCATTACATCTATATGAAAAATTAACATGATTATCTAATGTCTTGTGGTATGTATTGATAGAGTAAAGAGAATGCTAGAAACTCATGATTGATCATTACAAGTTTTGCCATGGAGATATGAACCAGTGCATTTAATTCACATCTGCTTGTTTAATACCTAAAACTAAAATGTTATTAATGGATTGTATGTGCCAAAATTTGCTTAACATGTGTTCTAATGCTCTGATTGTTTTTGTATATCTATTGAAACTCAGTTAGAGGTAAAAAGAAGATAATGTTATTGAGTTTAAATACTATGGTGCTCTAAGACTATGTTTAAGGTTAGCCTATCCAGCTCAAGTTTGTTTCGAACGGCAGAGATAATTATCACGAGTAGAAATATCATTTGTCTGCCATGTATACTTTTATCTGGTTATAATGTGTTAGGTTATTAATACATTCTCAGCGGTAAATTTCTTCTTGCATATCAGCCTGGTTGGCCAACTGCATCTTCTTTCTTCAGTAGTGACTATGTTGGTTGTACCATTCCCTTCTTAAACTGTGTCTATGGCTGGTGAGGTCTGTTTTCTCTGATTATATCTATTTTTTTCTGAGAACAAATATTATAGTTCATGTACTTATGTATTAGATTTTGTAATTAGTTACTGAGATATAACATGTGCAGCAGATGGAAACCATCCTGCTGTAGCTGTTCAACTGATTGCTCTGGGAACTCAGAGTGGTTCAGCAGAAATTTGTGATGTTTCTGCAAATGTTGTTGCTGCAAGTTAAGGTTGCTGGGAAATTCAAGACTTTGTCTCATTCTCATACAATGAGGTACGCAATAAAAGTTGTTCTATAGAAATTCCTAATTTATTGGATGACCTTATTTCTTTTTGTGTAATTTTTAGCCATTCTTGTTTGCTTTAAGGCTCGCTAATAATTATCATGCATTTAACAGTTACCTCAATTTGTGTTCTCAATTTGGAATGACATACAACTATCACTTTGCAAACTCTCAGGGAAATGAGAAGACTAGCGATGGCTATACAAATGGGCTTGTTGTGACCAACCTTTGGACTAGCCTTAATTAAACATTTAGGGTCGTACAAAAGCAAGAGCGTACACCCATAAGAGCCTTGCGGACTTCATCCTCTGGAAGGTTGTTCTTGAAACTGGACTAGTTTGCTAATTTCTTATATACATATTGTTCAGTATGAAGCATGCCACATAAATTGCATTAATCACTGCTAATGTCGTTATATCAAGATCATTTAATTTACTTACTTGATCTTTTCATTTTCTTTGGCATGTAGAACCTTTTTGATAACCGTTTTCCATATCAAGACGACCTTGGCTGAACATATAGATCTATAAACATGGTTGAATAGTGTCAACGTGTTGGAAATTATACTAACAGTTACCACGGCTTTACAACTGCAGAAGATTGTACTTGCAGTGGAAACTCATTACCACTGCAAGAACATATATTACCACTGCTTATTAGATAACTGTTAGGAAACGTGTTTAGATAATTATAGAATAGATCTTGCGTATATCTTATTCTATTAGAATTATACTTATCTTGTAGAAGAGGACTCCTTGTGCTATAAAAGGAGGTCCTAGGTTAAAGGTTAGATATACGTTTTCTAGAGCTTCAAGGTGTAACCCTAGTGATATCAAGATCACTCATATTATTATCATTAATAATATTTGAGCTAATAGTTTGTTTACATACATTGTTCTTATTCATATACAACTGTCTTACTCACAATCAGACTTCTAAGTGTTACTAAGTAGATTCCGCATACTTAGTGATATAACTCAAAGTATCAATCTAACACAAGTTCAAGGTGTTTAGATCCATCAAGTGGTATCAGAGCCATGCTTTGATACTTTGATTTAGAAGACTCTAGTTCACTCAGAAGAATCAATGGAGATAGAAACCAGTATCTCAAACATTGCTGCTAAGCTTCCAAAGCTTAAGTTGAATGACTTTGAGATGTGGAGGCTAATGATCAAACAATTCTTTATGATCCAAGACTACACACTCTGGGAGATCATTATGGTTGGAAATTCTTTCAAACCAAGTTCTACTTCAGAGATGGTTAATGGCAAGGAAGTAATTAAGGTCAACACTGGACCTGTTACTAATGATGAAAGACTTCAGCTGAAGAATGATCTGAAGACAAGAGGTTTATTTCTGATGACACTTCCTAGAGACCAAGTTCTAGCATTCAACAAGTACAAGAATGCAAAGACTCTTTTTGATGAGATCTGTGAAGTTTTTGGTGGTAATGATTCCACCAAGAAGACTCAAAAGACCTTGCTAAAGTAGACTTATGAAAACTTTGGTTCAACAAGTTATGAATCTCTTGATAGCATCTTAACAAGGCTACAAAAGATTGTTACTCAACTCACTGTTTTTGGAATAGAGGTGGAAAGGGAAGACCTTAATTTAAAGTTCTTAAGAAGCTTACCCTCTGAGTTTGTAACCAATGTTGCTGTGTGGGAAGATAAGCCAGAATTGGAGACCATGAAACTTAATGATTTGTACAATAACTTCAAGGTTATTTAACAAAGATTGAAGAAAGCTGGCAAAATAAGCTTAAGTTCAGGAAGTGTAGCACTCATATCATCATCTATTGATGATAGTTCAGATGAAGAAAGTGATAGTGATGATGACAGTGCTAACATTGTTGTTTCCACTGGTAGTGGAAGTGTTTCCACTGGTAGCTCAAAGAGACAGATTGCAAGACTTAGTGACACTACTTTTTATGCCTTTATATGAAGTCATGTGGGTGGTTCAATTCTCAATCATGAGGATTTGGATCAAATTGATGATGATGATATGGAGGAGATGGACATTAAATGGCAAGTGGCATTACTAAGCCTAAGGACAAAGAAGTTTTGGAAGAAGACTGGAAGAAAGATCAACATCAGTGGCAATGAAACAGTAGGTTTTGATAAAAAGAAGGTGGAATGCAATAATTGTCACAAGAAGGGGCATTTTGCCAGGGAGTGCAGAAAGCCAAGGAAGTCTGACAATAGGTCAACTTGGTACAAGCAGGACAAGAAGAAGGAACCTACTACTGATGAGCCAAAGGGGCTATTGGCTATTGATGGAGTGAGATTTGATTGGAGCTTTATGACTAAGGAAGAGGAAGATGATTCAGAGTCTGCAATGGTTGCTACTGTCACACCCCCAATTTACATGACTTGCAGTGGAATGGAATGCCTGAGGGTGTAACGGTCATAGCACACAAACAAGGATATATTGAACGACCTAAAGTGTCGTTTAAAAAATACATCGTTTGATTCATTCAAAATATTCAGAGTTATAAAACATAGGTCCCAAAAGTTGGAAAAGGTTTAAGGAAATAATTTAGTACAATCAAACGATAGTTCATAAGTGCATGAAATCCAAAAAGAGACGCGTCATCCTTGATACACAAAGTGACTCCATGCATGCCATGAGAATATGCCTTAGTTACCTGAGAAATACATTGCGAAAACGGTCAACATAAAGTTGGTGAATAATCATAGGTTTGTAATTTAAATCGTATGTACATAAGCCACAAGTATAAAGTAAATCGACAAAAATGTCAAAAATGCTACATTGGCTCTTAAGCTCATGACCCCGAAGCTAGACTTTGTAATGGCCCCACCAAAGTGTTTACCAGACACTCAATTTGTTAAGACATGAAATGCATTCGTCCCGTTGGAGCAACCCAAACACGAATGGAGGCGTCACCCTCGATAGATCTATCCACTCACTCTCGCTTGGCAATACAATTAACGGTCCATGATATATAAGGGGACTTAACTTGGTAGTAAGGCAACTTAAGCAATGTATGGAATTTGTAATACTTGGGCATGTACAAAAATAATTGTGCAATGTATTCTCCCCCGTGGGATTTAAAATCAAATAAGTAATTAAGACGGGGCTATGAGAACTCACCTCGAAAGGATGGTACAAAGATGGTACAATGATGGAAATGTAGTCGGGACAATGAGGCGCGAACACTAGCCGCAACCTAAATGAATAATCGTGATCTAATTTAGATCAAGCCATAATGTAATGAATGCACATGCACATGATACCTATACCACTCGTAATTTGGAAATACTAGTTATCGTCATAGTAAAATAATTTCCATACTTAGGAAAAATAAGTCCATATATAGAAGTATATAACTTGTCGTACTATCTTGTATGAAAATGTTAGCGTTATATTATTCGTATCGAAAACCTTAAAATAACGTCGTTAAGTCGTATGAATATTCTTTTGGGTCATACGTATTCATTTGTTAAGAATATAGTCCTTAGTAACATTTCTAGAAAGTATACCATTTAGTGCGTAAGTTATTATTTTTATTTGTGACCAAATATATATATATATAGTTTGACGATGTTAAAACGGGTATAACTTGGTCGTTTTAAGCTCATTTTCCTCGTTATTTATATCCACGGATTCGTTTTTGTATATACTAGTATATTTTTGATAACTCGGCTCTTCTAGGTTACGTTTAACACCTCTTTTTGTACGTCGAAATCTGCCAAACAGCATGCAGTTTTTATAAAAATAGTTTTCGTCGTTAAATTTGCAAAAATCATATCTCCTTCGTTATAAGCTCGTTTTAATCCATTCTTTCGCCTAAAGTTTTGTTTTTGAAAGTATTCTCTAAATATTTGGTCAAAAATTAACCATCAACCACTGATTTTCCCACGAAATAAAAATAGGGACAGTAGGTATTTTTATTGTTTCAAAAATCATTTCTAGGGTTCTAATCTAGTTCCATCTTCAATCAAACCACTTTCAATCACCACAAAACTAGTCTAATCCTACCATACACCTTCTTAGGGTGTCATGGGTTCCTAATCATCAAAACCAAGTAGATCTAACAAGGATCTAACCAAAAATCACTATCTAGGGCTTGAAAGTTAAATATATACAAAATGGAGTGGTATAAGCCAATATATGCATGAGTTCTTGTAAGAAAAATATATAAACATAGTAATAACTTGTAAAAATTATGAAATGAGTTTTGTAAACTTACTTGGAAGATTAATGAAGTTTGGATGATGAAAACCTAACAATCCTTGAGTTTTTATCTCAAAACTCTAACAAGGACAACTATAAGAACAAGATTATACTTAGATCTTTGAAAAATGATGTTTTCTTGCTTCTTGAATACCCTAGGCCGAGCACCCTTGAGAGAAAAAGAGAAGAAAAAGTTTTCTTGGCTAGTTGCAAATGAGATAAAAAAATCTAGTTTTTAGTATATGAATTATTAGTATTATTATTGTTATATATAGTTAGTATAAGGTATTAGTGAGGTTGGAGTGAGTTAGTAAACATGTAAGAGATTGGCAAGGGGGGGGGGGGGGGCAAGTCAAGGGGGAGGGGGATGAATGTGTAAGACTTGTAAGACTTTATGTATCTTATTGTGTTTATTATTAGTTTTAAAGGACACCGGGTACCGAGTTAACTAAAAATAAATTTTAACGGAGTTAACCGGGATAAAATAAAGTTATAAAAATTACAAAAATATGTTGGGTACAAATATTAAGTGTTTAGATAATTATTGTTTAATTTTTATAAAAACCGTCGAAATTAAAATTAGACGTACGATACGAAATAAATAAATTTCCAAAATACCGGGTAAATTCATATTATAATTTTTATATTATAAAAATGAGTATAAAAATATATTGGGATCATAGTTGGGAGTGTCGGACGTGTTAGTCACATTTATAGTTCGCGTATTAGTGTTTATTTAAAATAAACATACGTAATTCGTTAATTATATTAAAAATATAATTTGAATATCCTACGAGTGGAATAATATGCAAGTGCCCTAATGATGATTTGCAGACTATTTCTAGTCCGTATGAAATGTCCCTGATAATAATGCATAAATTCGCTCTTGAACCAATACGGTTACGCGAATTTGAATACTCGTAAACTAAATTTACGATGACATGAGTAATGCACGTGAATAGTGGTTTTCTCTCGGAAATGAATAGTGTCAAGTGAATAGTAAAATTTCTGAATGTTTCTCGGAATGTCAAATTGACCTAAAAAATGATGAATAGTAAAACGATGAATAGTGATCGATGAATAGTAATTTGTGAATAGTAGAATGTCGAAGTTTGGAAAAATGACCTGAAATTGTGGGTTATGACAGTCGCCCATCCAAAAAGGAATTCAGTCCCTGAATTCAGTTAGTGTTGGTCTCGGAAATTGGCTTGGTGAAAAGTTGTGGATACTTGCGTTGCATTTGGTCTTCTCGTTCCCCAGTAAACTCGGGTCCTCTTCGAGAATTCCAGCGAACCTTCACGATCAGAATTCGACTTTGTTTCAACTGTTTGATCTCGCGGTCCATTATTTCAACTGGTTCTTCCACAAAGTTAAGCTTGTCATCGAGTTGTATTTCTTCTAATGGTATAATGGCAGACTCGTCCGAAAGACATTTCTAGAGGTTCGAAACATGAAACGTGTTGTGTACGTTGCTAAGTTCTGACGGAAGTTCAAGCTTGTAAGCTACTGGACCAATCCTTTCCAGTATCTTAAACGGACCAATGTATCTCGGGTTCAATTTCCCGCGTTTTCCAAATCGTATCACGCCCTTCCAAGGCGAGACTTTCAACATGACTTTGTCTCCGACCTGAAATTCCAATGGTTTGCGTCGAACATCTGCGTAGCTTTTCTGTCGACTTCTAGCAGTTTCGAGTCTCTCTCGAATCTGAATTATCTTTTCTGTTGTTTCTTGAACCATCTCCGGGCCAGTACATTGTACTTCACCGACTTCGGCCCAACAAACTGGAGATCGACACTTACGACCATATAGTGCCTCGAATGGTGCAGCCTTAATGCTCGAATGGTAACTGTTGTTATAGGAAAATTCGATCAACGGCAAATGGTTAGCCCAACCATTTCCAAAGTCAATCACACATGCTCTAAGCATGTCTTCAAGTGTCTGAATAGTTCTCTCGCTCTGACCATCGGTCTGAGGATGGTAAGCAGTGCTCATGTCTAACTTGGATCCAAAAGAATCTTGTAATGACCGCCAAAAGTTTGAAGTAAAACGACTATCTCTGTCGGAAATGATGGAAACTGGGGCACCGTGTCTTGAGACGATTTCCTTGACATAAAGTCTAGCAAGTTATTCCATTGAATAAGTCTCTCTAATGGGTATGAAATGAGCTGATTTGGTAAGTCGATCAACGATTACCCAAATAGCATCGAAACCTCCTGACGTCTTAGGAAGTTTAGTGACAAAGTCCATAGTAATACGTTCCCACTTCCATTGTGGAATCTCTAGTTGTTGAAGTAACCCTGTCGGTTTCTGGTACTCGGCTTTCACTTTAGCACAAGTAAGGCATTTGCTGACGTAAGTAGCAATTTCCGCTTTCATGTTCGGCCACCAATAAAGCTTTTTGAGATCCTGATACATCTTATCAGAACCTGGATGAATAGAGTACTTCGACTTGTGTGATTCATGCATAATCAATTCTCGCACTCCACCATAGAGTGGTATCCAACTTCGGTCCTTGAAGCATAACACTCCATCTGATCTCTTTACAAAGCCATTTTCGCTTTCTAGCATACCATAAAGTTTCTCATGTGGTCGATTTTCTTCTTTGAGAGCCTCAATCTGAGCTTCTAGAATTTTTGATGGTAATGGCGAAATGATAGTCATTCCCAATGACCTAACTCTCAAAGGTTTGAGTCGTTCTTTTCGGCTAAGTGCATCTGCTACAACATTTGCTTTTCCTGGGTGATATCGGATTTCACAATCGTAATCACTCAACAATTCTAGCCAACGACGTTGTCTCATATTAAGTTCCTTCTGATCGAGTATATGTTGTAAGCTCTTGTGGTCGGTAAAAATTACACACTTGGTACCATAAAGGTAGTGTCTTCAAATCTTGAGTGCAAAAACTACCGCACCCAACTCCAAGTCGTGCGTAGTGTAATTCTTCTCGTGTGTCTTAAGCTGTCTAGATGCATAAGCTATCACCTTCTCGTTTTGCATTAGCACAGCTCCAAGTCCTTGATGCGAAGCATCGCAATATACCACAAAGTTCTCAATACCTTCAGGTAGTGACAAAATCGGTGCGCTACAAAGCTTTTGTTTCAATAACTGAAATGCGGACTCTTGTTTCTCTCCCCACTCGTACTTTTCATTCTTTTGTGTCAGCTTTGTCAACGACTTCGCTATCTTAGAAAACCCTTCGATAAACCTTCTGTAATATCCGGCAAGTCCTAGGAATTGACGAATTTCCGTAGGAGACTTGGGCGTAGCCCAATCTTTAACTGCCTCGATCTTTGCTGGGTCGACTTGTAAACCTTGGCTATCAATAACATGGCCAAGAAATTGAACTCTTCGTATCCAAAAATCACACTTAGAAAATTTGGCATACAATTGCTCCTTCTTGAGTAGTTCCAGGATTGTTCTGAGGTGTTATTCGTGATCTTCCTTACTCTTGGAATAAATCAAGATATCGTCAATGAATACGATCACAAACTTATCAAGATACGGTTTTCACACCCTATTCATGAGATCCATAAATACCGCAGGTGCGTTGGTTAATCCGAACGGCATTACTTGAAACTCATAATGACCATAGCGTGTTCTAAATGCCGTCTTCGGGATATCCTCTTCCCGAACTCTAAGTTGATGATAACCGGATCTTAAATCAATCTTGGAATAAAAACTAGAACCTTGTAACTGATCGAACAAATCGTCAATTCTGGGGAGTGGATAACGGTTCTTAACCGTTAACTTGTTCAGCTCACGATAGTTGATGCACAATCTGAAAGTTCCATCCTTCTTTTTCACAAACAAAACTGGCGCTCCCCAAGGCGAGGAACTCGGTCTAATGAATCCTTTGTCCAAAAGTTCTTGTAGTTGATTCGATAATTCTTGCATCTCCGAAGGTGCAAGTCTATACGGTGCTCGAGCAATTGGTGCAGCTCCTGGCACTAATTCAATTTGAAACTCGACTTGGCGTGTAGGCGGAAGTCTTGGCAATTCTTCCGGAAAAACTTCTTGAAATTCCTTAACAATTGGCACATCTTCAAGTCGTTTCTCATCCGACTTCTTCTTCGTGATGTGAGCCAAGAATGCATAACAACCCTTCTTTATGTATTTCTCGGTTTTAATGCATGATATAATACTGAGTCTAGTTCCACTTCGCTCTCCACGAACAACCAAAGTTTCACCGTTATAAGGAAGGTGAACAACTTTCTCATCACAAATAATTCTCGCTCGATGCCGAGATAACCAATCCATACCGATAACAACGTCGAAACTTCCAAGTTCTACGGGCATAAGGTCTATATTGAATGGATGGTTTAGGAAATTTATAGTGCAACCACGGACAATGGTGTTGGTGTTAACTAAAGACCCATCGGCTAATTCAACGATATAGGAAATGTCTAATGGGGTTGGTTCTAAGTTAAGTAAAGGTGCAAATGCAATAGAAACAAAACTTCTATCCGCTCCTGAATCAAATAAAATGGATGCATAACGATTATTAACGAGGAACGTACCCGCAACAACATTCGGGTCTTCTTTGACATCTTCTCCTCCCATAACATAAGCTCTTCCTCGAGCCATTCCATTTTGGTTTCCAGTTCCTTGATTCTTCTTCTTTGGGCACTCATTCCTAAAGTGTCCAAGTTCTCCACAGCCAAAACATGTTACCGGTGGTTTCTGATTGCCACCAAAGTTTGGACTATTGCAATCTTTGGTGTAGTAACCAGCCTTTTTGCAGTTGCCACATAGATCTAGGCAACGTCCTGGATTATGACGTTTCTGACACCTTTCACACTTGGGTAAATTACCCTCATATCCTTTCCTTTCAGTCGGTCCTGCAGCATAGGCCCTTGCCACTTCTTGCCTCTTAGGTGGCGGCTGAACAGCGTTCCCACCTTGGTTGTAGTCAAACCTTCTCTTGTTATTGTTGTTATTGTTTGGGTTGTTGTTTCGGTTATTGGGATAGTTGCGGTTTCGATTGTTGTTATAGTTGTTGTTGTTTCGAGTGTTGTTGTAGTTGGTGTTGTTTGAACGGTTATTGTTGTTGACAGCAGCTTTTCCATTTACCACTTGGACCATGAGTTTCTGAGTTATACGAATAGCCTCTTCCATTGATTGAGGATCAAAAGAAATCACATCTCCTCGAACACTTTCAGGCAATCCACCAACAAAGTTTTCCATCTTTTTCTCATCGTCAGGTACCATAGTTGGACATAGTGCAGCCAACTCCTGAAACCTCCTGAAGTAGGTCTCGATGTCATCACCTTTAGTCACAAGCCCATAGAATTCTGCTTCCAATTTTTGTATCTCAGTACGAGGGCAAAACTTCTTAGACATCAGTTTCTTGAACTCCTCCCAAGTGAGCTTGTAAGCATTCTCCATACCAATCGGCTGAGCATACGAATTCCACCAAGACATAGCTTCATCAAGAAGCATACCTGTAGCAAATTTTACCTTGCTGACGTCCGGGTATCCGCACATAAGGAATACATTCTCAGTCTTTTCAAACCAGCGGATCAAAGCAACCGCTCCTTCAGTGCCCTTAAACTTGATAGGATCACTAATCTTGAAATCTTTCCATGTACATTCACGCCTAATAGCGGTTGGTTCAACTGCCCCTGTATTAGAAGCAGTCTCAGCAGCCCTAGCAGCAACCTCAGCTCTCTCAAGCTCCAGAGCTTCTGCAATACTATCCCTGACCAACTTGCGGATAGCGGCTTGAGTCATAGCGGGTGTTTCTGGTGCAGTCTTACTCTTCCTTGGTGCCATACTTCTGATAAATCACAATGGAAATAACCATGAGAAAAATCATAATAGAAATAGTCATCGAACCAAAGATATACACCCACAACATGTATATATATATACAACCACAATGAGTAATAACACAACCAAGACATGTACGGGTACAACCACAACCTGTATCAATACAACCACGACATGTATAGATACAACCACAGCCTGTATTAATATGACAATAATAAAGAGCAACCACGAAACATCATAAATATAATCACAACACATGAATATAATATATGAAAATTTCGGCCTACATGGACCGATATAATATATATAGCACAACATTTCCAACATAGTAGAGTCGCACTTGATATATTTGTTTGTACAACAACCAAAAGATTACAAGTTCTTGAACTATGTCCCACACCTCGGGACTAGGAAAATAATAAAAGCTAATATAATACCAGTCTATGTCTAAGCTCCTTTAGGTGCTCTATATGGTCCAGGCTCTCCCCTCAAGCGGGGAATCTCACGATCCATCGCAACCACGATCTCCTCAAGATGCTGAACTCGTAACTGAAAAGAAGCATCTCTGCACTCCAATACAACCAACCTCTCTCGAATCAATGCCAACTGGTCTACCTGCTCCCACTGAGTCTCCTGTGTCGCCTGAGCTCTATCTCGAATCTCAGGTAACTCATCCCTAAGTAGATCAATCTGCTCCTGGTGCCTCAACTGTCGTGTCTCGAGTCCATGGTACGACACATCAATACCAACTCTGCCCTGAATCAAATCCTCAACCTGTTCCTCGACAGCCTCAAGTCGAGTAGTGATAATCTCATCAACCCTATAACCCAGCCTATCAACTTGCTCCTGCTGAGCACCTAACTGATCCTCTAGTGTAGCAGCTGTAGGCCCCCTAGCCCCGAACTCTCACCTATGTGGTATACTGGTGGTGGTGAAAGGTCAGCAGTCTCAGTGGTAGGTGAATCTGGAGTGGTAAACCTTGCACGCTTCCTGAGCGGCAAGAGTGAGGTAGATATAGTAGTAGTAGTAGTGGGTATGGCTGGTGGTGGTGGTGTAGGCACAGTAGGACTAGGGAGAGTCCTAAAAGTAGAGGTAGCATAACGAACACTCTTCCTAGCAACCTGGATAGTCTTACCCCTAGGAAACATAAGTCTCGGTTCTGAATGAATAGTAGTAGTAGGAGATGGTATGTCAGTGGGTACACGGGTGACATCAAGTGGTACAGTAGGATGGACATGAGGAGTAGGAGCCGTCTCCTCCTCCTCGAAAGGCTTGGTGTCATCATCTGATGCCAAAAGTGGCAACTCAGGTGCAGGAGAAACAAATGGTGAAACAGCAGTAGAGGACATTGAGCCCTCATCATCAGAGTCTGATATAGAGTAAAGTATGACAGTGTTTGGATTCGAAGACATGTCTCTGTGATAATCAAGGTGAAATAAAAAAATAAATAACTCGTATAATGGCATCACCTAAAAATAAGTAAATATGCACTTATGATGAAATGATGATATGCTATGATGGTGTGTTTATAGTCTAGGGTCCATGATGCATCCTAGTTCGCTATAACCTTAGCTCTGGTACCAATCTGTCACACCCCCAATTTACCTGACTTGTAGCGGAATGGAATGCCTGAGGGTGTAACGGTCATAGCACACAAACAAGGATATATTGAACGACCTAAAGTGTCGTTTAGAAAATACATCGTTTGATTCATTCAAAATATTCAGAGTTATAAAACATAGGTCCCAAAAGTTGGAAAAGGTTTAAGGAAATAATTTAGTACAATCAAACGATAGTTCATAAGTGCATGAAATCCAAAAAGAGACGCGTCATCCTTGATACACAAAGTGACTCCATGCATGCCATGAGAATATGCCTTAGTTACCTGAGAAATACATTGCGAAAACGGTCAACATAAAGTTGGTGAATAATCATAGGTTTGTAATTTAAATCGTATGTACATAAGCCACAAGTATAAAGTAAACCGACAAAAATGTCAAAAATGCTACATTGGCTCTTAAGCTCATGACCCCGAAGCTAGACTTTGTAATGGCCCCACCAGAGTGATTACCAGACACTCAATTTGTTAAGACATGAAATGCATTCGTCCCGTTGGAGCAACCCAAACACGAATGGAGGCGTCACCCTCGATAGATCTATCCACTCACTCTCGCTTGGCAATATAATTAACGGTCCATGATATATAAGGGGACTTAACTTGGTAGTAAGGCAACTTAAGCAATGTATGGAATTTGTAATACTTGGGCATGTACAAAAATAATTGTGCAATGTATTCTCCCCCGTGGGATTTAAAATCAAATAAGTAATTAAAACGGGGCTATGAGAACTCACCTCGAAAGGATGGTACAAAGATGGTACAATGATGGAAATGTAGTCGGGACAATGAGGCGCGAACACTAGCCGCAACCTAAATGAATAATCGTGATCTAATTTAGATCAAGCCGTAATGTAATGAATGCACATGCACATGATACCTATACCACTCGTAATTTGGAAATACTAGTTATCGTCATAGTAAAATAGTTTCCATACTTAGGAAAAATAAGTCCATATATAGAAGTATATAACTTGTCGTACTATCTTGTATGAAAATGTTAGCGTTATATTCCTCGTATCGAAAACCTTAAAATAATGTCGTTAAGTCATATAAATATTCTTTTGGGTCATACGTATTCATTTGTTAAGAATATAGTCCTTAGTAACATTTCTAGAAAGTATACCATTTAGTGCGTAAGTTATTATTTTTATTTGTGACCAAATATATATATATATATATATATATATATATATATATATATATATATATATATATAGTTTGACGATGTTAAAACGGGTATAACTTGGTCGTTTTAAGCTCATTTTCCTCGTTCTTTATATCCACGGATTTGTTTTTGTATATACTAGTATATTTTTGATAACTCGGCTCTTCTAGGTTATGTTTAACACCTCTTTTTGTACGTCGAAATCTGCCAAACAGCATGCAGTTTTTATAAAAATAGTATTCGTCGTTAAATTTGCAAAAATCATATCTTCTTCGTTATAAGCTCATTTTAATCCATTCTTTCGCCTAAAGTTTCGTTTTTGAAAGTATTTTCTAAATCTTTGGTCAAAAATTAACCATCAACCACTGATTTTCCCACGAAATAAAAATAGGGACAATAGGTATTTTTATTGTTTCAAAAATCATTTCTAGGGTTCTAATCTAGTTCCATCTTCAATCAAACCACTTTCAATCACCACAAAACTAGTCTAATCCTACCATACACCTTCTTAGGGTGTCATGGGTTCCTAATCATCAAAACCAAGTAGATCTAACAAGGATCTAACAAAAAATCACTATCTAGGGCTTGAAAGTTAAATATATACAAAATGGAGTGGTATAAGCCAATATATGCATGAGTTCTTGTAAGAAAAATATATAAACATAGTAATAACTTGTAAAAATTATGAAATGAGTTTTGTAAACTTACTTGGAAGATTAATGAAGTTTGGATGATGAAAACCTAACAATCTTTGAGTTTTTATCTCAAAACTCTAACAAGGACAACTATAAGAACAAGATTATACTTAGATCTTTGAAAAATGATGTTTTCTTGCTTCTTGAATACCCTAGGCCGAGCACCCTTGAGAGAAAAAGAGAAGAAAAAGTTTTCTTGGCTAGTTGCAAATGAGATAAAAAAAAATCTAGTTTTTAGTATATGAATTATTAGTATTATTATTATTATATATAGTTAGTATAAGGTATTAATGAGGTTGGAGTGAGTTAGTAAACATGTAAGAGATTGGCAAGGGGGGGGGGGGGGGGCGGCAAGTCAAGGGGGGGGGGATGAATGTGTAAGACTTGTAAGACTTTATGTATCTTATTGTGTTTATTATTAGATTTAAAGGACACCGGGTACCGAGTTAACTAAAAATAAATTTTAACGGAGTTAACCGGGATAAAATAAAGTTATAAAAATTACAAAAATATGTTGGGTACAAATATTAAGTGTTTAGATAATTATTGTTTAATTTTTATAAAAACCGTCGAAATTAAAATTAGACGTACGATACGAAATAAATAAATTTCCAAAATACCGGGTAAATTAATATTATAATTTTTATATTATAAAAATGAGTATAAAAAAATATTGGGATCATAGTTGGGAGTGTCGGACGTGTTAGTCACATTTATAGTTCGCGTATTAGTGTTTATTTAAAATAAACATACGTAATTCGTTAATTATATTAAAAATATAATTTGAATATCCTACGAGTGGAATAGTATGCAAGTGCCCTAATAATGACATGCAGACTATTTCTAGTCCGTATGAAATGTCCCTGATAATAATGCATGAATTCGCTCCTGAACCAATACGGTTACGCGAATTTGAATACTCGTAAACTAAATTTACGATGACATGAGTAATGCACGTGAATAGTGGTTTTCTCTCGGAAATGAATAGTGTCAAGTGAATAGTAAAATTTCTGAATGTTTCTCGGAATGTCAAATTGACCTCAAAAACGATGAATAGTAAAACGATGAATAGTGATCGATGAATAGTAATTTGTGAATAGTAGAATGTCGAAGTTTGGAAAAATGACCTGAAATTGTGGGTTGTGACAGCTACAGAGCTGGCACTAATGGCTTTTTCAGACTCTGAGGTACAAATTAGTAATGCTTGTTCTAAATCTTGTAAGGCCTTAAAAGAGTATGAGAAAATTAAAGCACAATATGATGAACAATTGCTAGAGTTAACTCATACTAATTACAACTTAGCAAATCATAAAAGAGGCCTAGGTGTTTTAGAAACTCAATTAGAGCATTATAGGGCAAATGAATCTAAGTTCAATGATGATATTGTAGTATTAAGAAGAGACTTAGATTATCAGGTTGCTGTTAATAAGGTTCTTAGAGAAGAACTAGAAAAGGTTAAGATGGCTAGTGAAAATATAATGATAACTAAGCAAACACTAGATCATCAATCCAAGTGTATTGACAAGATTTGGGGAGCCCAAGTTGTGAACAAAGCCAAATCAGGAGTTGGATACAAAACAGTTCCACCACCTCTAAGAGGTGTTCCATCACCTCTTGGCATTGACTTAGCTCACACAGGTTTAGAAGAATTCCAGGAACCACCTATGACCTATGGACCAAAGTTTGTTAAACCAGTTGAAATTGAAAAGGTTCAGGTTGAGGTTGATATATTTGATAGTGCTAGTGACTCATCTCTTAAAGATGAAAATTTAAATGTTGAGTCTAAACCTAGTGTTCCTGAGAATATTAAAGTGGATGTAAAAAGAAGTATTCCTGATGTAGTCAAAGAGAAGCCTAGGTCACAACCTAATTTCACTAGGCCCACTACTAGATATGCAGAGATGTACAAAAGTAGATCACCAACTCCTAGGGGCAATATGAGGAGTTGGAATCATGTTAAATCTAGGCAATTTGGTAGTGATTTTGTGTTCAATAACAAACCCTGTCATATATGTGGTAGCTTTGACCATTTGTCTTATAGCTGTACCTACCACTTGGGAAGAAGGGAAGTGTTTGGGAATACTAGGGTGAATGGACAAAATGCTAATAACTTAACTCACCCAAATCCACTTAGCAAGATGATTCCCAGGTCTGTTTTGCTTCATTCTGGCATTAAACCAATTTCCACTGCTAGACCAACAGTTGCCACCGTCAGAAATAAAAACAGAGTTTACCCTAAGCCCTCTGTTACTACTTTTGTTAAATCTACTCAAACAGGGAAAAAGACCAATTTTGAAAAAAAAAAAGTTAACAATAATCAGATGTGGGTACCCAAAGTTTCAAAACAAGCAGTTTCCACTGCTCAGCCAGCAGTTACCATTGCAAGGCCAAAGGTTACCACTGGTAGGTCTGTTAACAAGAAAAGGGTAAATATGGGAAATGCTGTTAAGGCCTCAGCACGTTGGGAATGGAAACCAAAAGGAACCATCACCTCAAACAATCCCAATGGTGTATCAATGACCTTTGATAGATATAATTATATTGATACACGAGGCAGATCCAAGTCATTTGTGGCTTGGGTCCCCAAAAGGAACTAATTCCTTTATTTTGTTTGTAGGGACATTCAAAGACTTCTAATGATCAAGGATACTCAGACAGTGGATGTTCCAGGCACATGACTGGCAATAAGTCCTATCTTTCAGACTTTCAACCTTATGATGGACAATTTGTCAGCTTTGGAGGAGGAATTGGTGGCAAAGTTTCTGGCAAATGAACAATCAAGGCTGGAAACATTGATTTTGAAGATGTGCAGTATGTGAAAGAACTCAAGTACAACCTTTTCAGTGTGTCACAGATGTGTGACAAGAAGCATAGAGTTCTTTTCACAGAAGATGAATGCTATATCTTATCTGAGGATTATAAGCTCCCTGATGAAAGTGATATTTTGCTTAAAATCCCTAGAAAAGGAAATCTATATAGCATTGACATGAAGAACATAGTGGCTAATAATGATGTTACTTGCTTGCTTGCTATGGATGAATCAATGCTTTGGCACAGAAGATTGGGTCATGTTAACTTCAAGACCATCAACAAGATTGTGAAAGATGGACTTGTCAGAGGTCTACCAGAGAAAATATTTGAAAATGACCAAACTTGTGTTGCCTATCTCAAAGGAAAGCAACACAGAGCTTCATGCAAGACCAAAGCATTCAATTCTACTGATCATCCACTCTTTATGCTGCATATGGACTTGTTTGGTCCTACTTCTGTGAGCAGCATCAATTTGAAGAAGTATTGTCTTTTTGTGGCTGATGATTTTAGTAGATTCACATGGGTTTTCTTTTTAAGAACCAAGGATGAAACCACTGGCATCCTTAAGACATTCATCACTGAAGTTGAAAATCAATATGAAAAGAAGATCAAGATCACCAGGTGTGACAATGGGACAGAGTTCAAGAATAAAGTTATGGATGATTTCTGCAGAGACAAAGGTATTAAAAGAGAATTTAGTGTTGCAAGAACTCCTCAACAAAATGGAGTTGCATAAAGAAGAAACAGAACACTAATTGAGGCTGCTAGAACCATGTTAGTTGATTCCAAGCTTCCAGTAACTTTTTGGGCTGAAGCAGTTAACACTGCTTGTTACATTCAGAACAGGGTTTTAGTGGTCAAAACAAAGAACAAGACACCTTATGAGTTGTTCAGAGGAAGACCTCCTACTTTGGAGTTTATGAGGCCATTTGGGTGTCATGTTACCATTCTTAATACCATTGATTATCTTGGTAAATTTGAAGAAAAGTCTGATGAAGGCTTCTTTGTTGGATACTCTATGGTTAGTAAGGCTTTTAGAGTCTATAACTTAAGAACAAAGAAGATTGAAGAGGACTTGCATGTTCAGTTTCTTGAAAATAAAGCAAACATGGCAGGTTCAGGACCAGATTGGCTATTTGATCTTGAAACATTATCAAATACAATGAATTATGTTCCTCTCACTTCAAGCACTCGAGACAAAGATCTTGAAGATTCAGAAGAATTCATTGATGAAGATGAAGCTTGTAAAGATGATGAAGATCAAATTGTTATGCCACTTTAGGACTTTGTTGATAATTCTGAAAAGACAAGTGATGCATATGGTGTGAATTTTGATGTTAATAAAGAAATTCCTACTAGCAGTGGTAACTCAATTTCCACTGCTACACTAGAAGTTTCCACTGTCAGCCCAAATATGGAACATACTTCTCAGGAATCACCAAGTAATGATGTAGAGATCTCAAACATGCCTACAACATATGATATTCCTAGCACATCACAGTCTTCAATTCACAAAGTGCATCCACTTGATAATGTTATTGGTGAACTTCAATCAGGTGTGAAGACTAGAAGACAAACAAAGAAAGATGATATTCATGGGTTCATAAGTGAAGTGTATGAGTCCAAGAAACATAGTAAGAAGAATGAGTGTTTGTTTTTCTGTTTTTTCTCATAGGTGGAGCCTAAGAATGTGTATATGGCTCTAGGAGAATCTAGCTGGGTTGAAGCTATGCAAGAAGATTTGCTACAATTTAAACTTCAAAAGTTTTGGGTTCTTTGTGACTTGCCTGATGGTATGAAGGTCATTGGTACTAAATGGGTTTTCAGAAACAAGAAAGATGAAAGAGGTATTGTAATAAGGAACAAAGCTAGATTGGTTGCTCAAGGATACACTCAAGAGGAGGGTATTGATTATGAAGAAGTTTTTGCTCCTGTTGCAAGGATTGAGGCTATTAGATTGTTTTTAGCCTATGCATCATTTATGGGCTTTACAGTCTATCAAATGGATGTTAAGAGTGCCTTTCTGTATGGTACTATTGATGAGGAGGTATATGTGTCTCAACCTCTAGGCTTTGAAGATCCTCAACACCCAAATAAAGTATATAAAGAGGTTAAGGCTCTTTATGGCTTACATTAGGCTCCAAGGAAGTGGTATGAAACCTTAGCTAATTATTTGTTGAATAATGGGTTTCATAGAGGCAAGATTGATCAAACTTTGTTCATCAAGAAAGACAAGGGTGATATTCTACTTGTTCAAGTTTATGTTGATGATATTATCTTTGGTTCTACTAAACAAGAGATGTGCAAAGAGTTTGAGAAGCTGATGAAAGATGAATTTCAGATGAGTTCTATGGGAGAACTTACATTCTTTTTGGGGCTGCAAGTACAACAGAGTAAGGAAGGCATATTTATCAGTCAAGACAAATATGTGGCTGAGATCATTAGGAAGTTCAAGTTTACTGATGCAAAACCTTCAAATACCCCTGCTGACAAGACCACTCATCTATTGTTGAAGAATGCTAGTGGTGCTAATGTTGATATTCACACTTACAAATCTATGATTGGTTCTTTGATGTATCTTACTTCATCAAGGCCAGACATTATGTTTGATGTATGTGCTTGTGCAAGATTTCAAGTGACTCCAAAAACATCACATATGACAGCAATGGAAAAGATTTTTAGGTACTTGAAGACTTATCCTAATCTTGGCTTATGGCATCCAAGAGACTCTCCTATGGAATTGATCACATACTCAGATAGTGACTATGCTGGTGCAAGTTTGGATAGAAGATCAACTACTGGAGGATGTCAATTTCTTGGATGTAGATTGGTGTCATGGCAGTGCAAGAAGCAAACTATGGTTGCTACTTCAACCACTAAAGCAAAATATGTTGAAGCTGCTAGTTGTTGTTCTCAGATCCTTTGGCTTCATAATCAATTATTGGATTATGGGTACAATTTCATGAACACCATTATCTATATAGACAATAGTAATACCATATGCATTATTAAAAATCCTGTGCAACACACTAAAACTAAACATATTGAAATTAGACATCACTTTATTAGAGACTGTTTTGAGAAAAAGCTTATTAATGTTGTCAAAATTCATACTGATGACAATTATGCTGATTTATTAACAAAAGGGCTTGATGTGGGTAGATTTCAATACTTGGTAATAATTATTGGAATGCTAAATCCATAAATCTTTGATGTCTAAATACTTTTCAGTGTTGCAGGATAGTTTTTAGGTACTAGTATTGTTTGTATTATATGTATGGTTTTCTACTAACTTGTATGCAGAGTTATCAAAAGCACAGTGGTAATAAACATACAACAGTGGAAAGATTGGTGATAATAGCAAGAAGAAAGAAGTACTTTTAGTGATTATAAGAAGAGTACATAACAACCATCAAGAAAACATTGTCATCAAAACAGAAAAACCATCACAAAAGACATGAACCTACAACCTAACATCTACTCCATAGGTTTCTTTCCCTTTCCTTCATACTGATGCTTGCCCTTAGAAGCCCTCTTTCTCTTGTCAGCAAAAGAAAGTTGTTTCCTTGGACAAGCCAGTCCCAGAACTTACTTGGGAGGCCTTGGTGCTTGAGTTGGCTTTTCAACAGCTGGCCACTTCATGTTGTTTATAGCAGTTGTCAATGCTGTGGTGAGGGCCTTTGGAAGCTCTTTGGAAAGATCAAAGGTTAGATCATTATCATCATCAGATGAAGAGCTTGAATAAAACTCAAGTGATGGAGCAGGATCAGCTGAAATCTTCTTGTTGGTCTTCATGCTTGAAGATGTAGCAATTGCATCACTTGGTGGAAAATATCCACTCCATCTAGTTGAAAGTTCTTCAGAGTCTGAGTAGTAACTGATTTCCTCATCTGAAGAGTCATCAGAAGAGATGTAGATTAAAGGAAACCAGCTCATTGTGTTGATTAAGGGTTTGTGTTATTGAAGATGATTGTTGATGAGAGATACAAGTTTTGAGCCCCCTTTTATATGCAAAGTCAAGGTCGAATTCTAATTAATGAAGAATATTTACTCCTACTTGTTTTGGTAGGTTGGAGGAGTAAATTTGGTTATTATTGGGTTGACTTTTAGAAGATATTTTTGTGAATAGTAACTTGGTTAAAAAGTTACTTTGGGTTAATTTTTATAGGTTAAGTTGAAAGTTACTTTGGTTTGCAGCATACAACCCATATTATTGGAGTCATTGGAGTTATAAGGTGTGTATCATAGACACACAACAAATGGTTATTGATTCACCATGTCTAATCCACATAAGAATCAACTAGTCCATACATCCATATAGTTGATAGTTTACCAAAAACTAGGTCATCAACTCACCATACATCCAAGTGATCAAGAGTTGGCTAGTCCATAGCAAACGGCTCATGGTAAAGACATATCAAATCCATTGATAGCTGGTAGTTTGCTAAAAACTATGATAAGAGCAGCAAATTTTTATGTTTTATTAACCACTGCTCTTTGATATATTGTGAAAATTTTACCACGGCTAGTTCATTAGTTACCACTGCAAGAGTAATTTTTCCACTGATGAACTAGCCGTTACAACTGTTGTGTCAGTAATCCATTTTTTACTAGCCGTTGTAAAAATAACTGTCTTTTCTTATTAATGGGGTAAAATCTTTTGTGAATTATCTACTTACTTATTATAAATTATTCTTTTTCCAACGATAATTCTTTCTAAAGATAATTCACATTGCGCGACCTCCTCAAACCCTATTAGTATAAATTGATCATCATACGGCTTGCTTTTTATCTTGATTACTAACACTTTTATTCTCTTTTTCACAAATATCATGGCGATTCTAAAATTTGTCGAGGAGCACAACCAAGTGGCCTACTTACAAAAGTCAAACGAGAAGAGTGGCCCTGTTTTTCATCAGATTGTGGATTTTCTAAACACAACTCATATAAGGTATGCCTTAACTATTAATCCCACAATATATGTCTCTCATATCAAACAGTTCTGGAACACTGTGGAGTCCATAACTCTTGAACAGGGAGACATACATGAATCTGTGGATGCTCTAAGAGCCACAGTTGATGGGGTAACTATTGATGTTACTGAGTCATCCTTGAGGAGAATTCTCCAATTGGATGATCCCAATGGTATCATCGCATTACCTAATTCAGAAATTTTCACTAATATTGCTTTAATGGGGTATGATACATCTGAACAAAAAGTTACTTTCAAAAAAGGATGTTTTTGTCCCCATTGGAGATTTTTGATTCACACTCTTTTACATTGCCTAAGTCCTAAGAAAACTTCTTATGAACAATTTGCATCAACCATGGCTTATCCTTCGGTTTGTTTGGCAACTGATAGGACTTTCAATTTTTCAAAGTTTATTTTCAATAATATGAAAGGCAATGTAAAGAGTCAAGATAAATTTTTGATGTATCCAAGGTTTGTGCAAGCAGTGTTAAATGAATTTCAACTGCGACCTCACAATAGAATTTATGAACCCTCCAGTCTTAAGCCAAAAGTTTTTCAAAACATGAGTAAGGCTTCAGATCTTTGGAATGAGGAGGTTCATCCACTTTTTCCTCAAATGCTTGCTAAAATTGCTTAAGTACAGGGTGAAGATGCAACCATCCCAGTTGTATCCCAAAACACACCCACTATTGTTGTTCCACAAATTCAACATACCCCTGTTGTAACTCACACTTATGAGAGAAAGTCTAAACAGCCAACTTCTCTCATCTCAACATTGCATGTTGCTGAACCTTTTGGTTTAGGAACAAGCAGTGGTGGTTCAAGGCATAATCCTAGTCCAACTAGGGAAGAGCCTGAATCAATGCCTCATGATTCACCTCTCCCAGCAGGTTACATAGTTGGAAGTGATGAAGGCAGTGTGCAACTACCTGAATTGATGGACATTTGTACCGGTTTAGTCAAGCAGGTTCAAGCTCTGGAGAAAGATCTGGCACAGACCAAAGAACAACATGCCACAGAGCTGAATCAATTGAAGGCTGAGATTCAAAGATTACAGAATGAAGTTGAGAATCTCAAGAAGAAAATATCTAAAGTTGTGTTATCTTCATCATCTTCACCTCAGGATGAGTTTTCTGCAAGTTCTACTAAAATTTTGGAAGATTCTTCCAAACAGGGGAGGAAAATAGATGCAGAGCTTAAGGGGAGGAGTAAAAATTTTGAAAAAGAGTTTGCTGAGCTCACTAATTCTGATAATGCTCAAGCAAAAGATGATATAGCTGACACTGAGGGGAGGAAATTGGATTTTGAAAATATGGATGCTGAGGCTGGTTTTAACTTTGATGATTTAGTTGGAACTGCTCAACTAATTTCCACTGCAGAGGAAGAAGCTACCAGAATAAGATCAGTTAAAGGAAAGGCTATTGTGATTGCTTCAGATCAAGAGCAAAAAAGAATGATCTCAAAGAAAGAACAAGCTCAGATTGACTTTGATGCAAGATTGGCAGAGCAACAACAAGCTGAAGATAATGAAAGAAAGAGAAAGCTTGATGAAGATGACGTTGCTATTTTTATGGAAGCTAAGAGGTTGGATAAACTTGAAGCTGTAATGGCAGAACCAATTTCAAGTGTCTCACCAACTGTCATACATGAGAAACCTCCATTGTTCACTTATGTGCCTACAGAAGAAGAGATTGACTACTTGATCAATAATGATCAAATAATCAGGAAGAAGGCTATTGAATTAATTGCAAATACAACCTTGAATGAAGAACAAAGGTCTGCTCAATTAAAAGATTTCATTCAAATGAAGAATCAGCAGGCTCTTGATGAAATCATTGGGGATGTTAGAAAAGGTCAAAAGAAGCCAAAAAAAACCTACAAAGGCACAGATTATTGCTGAGATGAAGACTTTTTTTTTTGCCATGTTGGTAATATGAAGATGGCTCAATTCAAAGGAATGTCACATGATCAGATTGAAGGAATTTATTACAGAATCAAAAGACAAGATAGTAAATTCATTCCAATGGATCAAGAACCAATAACAATGAAGGCAAAAAGGACTGGAGTGAGTCATGAATCAAAAGATGCAAAGAAGTTGAAGACTCAGAAATCATCTCAAGCAGAAGAGGGTCCTAGCAAGTTGACAGAAGAGCAAGTTACAAACATGTTGTTTATAGAGACTGATATACTTAATATTGAACCTCTACAAGCAAGATATCCAGTAGTTGGTTGGGAAATCTTTTCTGATAGTTTTGGTGTAGCTTGGAAGATCATCAGAACTGGAAGTGTCACAAGCATTTGCAGAGATTTTGAAGATATTGTTAGATCTTGTGATAGAGAAGATTTGGATACTTTGTGGAGAATTGTTCAAGATCAGTTTAAGAAGGATGAACTTGTTGATGTCAAGGCTAAGGAGTTATGGGTTCACTTCAGAAGATTATATGAACCTGACCCAAGTGATGGATATTGGAGATTTGAAGCTCATGGTACAAGTAATATGATTCATGTTATGTGCATCATGTTTCTACTCAAGATGGAGTTGATGTTTTTATGCTGGCTGAGAAAGAATATCCATTGAGAGCTGGAGTATTGACAGTGATGTTGACAGAGAAGCTTGGGTGTTGGGAAAGAACTGAAGTCATAGATAATTTGATACAAAGGATTTATGATCAAAGTGTGAGAGCTGATAAAGAGTTATTAATAAGAAGATAAGTGTTTGGAAGAATTCCCATATCCTTATGTTTTGCTGCATACTTGAAGAAACTTATTGATTTATTTATTAATCATAAGTTAGGGGAGGATTGTTGGGAATTATACTAACAGTTACAACGGCTAAGTGAAGATGTTACAACTGCAGAAGATTGTACTTGCAGTGGAAACTCATTACCACTGCAAGAACATATATTACCACTGCTTATTAGATAACTGTTAGGAAACGTGTTTAGATAATTATAGAATAGATCTTGTGTATATCTTATTCTATTAGCATTATACTTATCTTGTAGAAGAGGACTCCTTGTGCTATAAAAGGAGGTCCTAGGTTAAAGGAAGATATACATTTTCTAGAGCTTCAAGGTGTAACCCTAGTGATATCAAGATCACTCGTATTATTATCATTAATAATATTGGAGCTAATAGTTTGTTTACATACATTGTTCTTATTCATATACAACTGTCTTACTCACAATCAAACTTCTAAGTGTTACTAAGTAGATTCTGCATACTTAGTGATATAACTCAAAGTATCAATCTAACACAAGTTCAAGGTGTTTAGATCCATCACAACGTCTAAATTAATATTCGATTGGAACTATATTAAAAATGGTAAAAGATCGTATTGTTTGGGATACTCTGCTAGGTTAATTGTTGTATTTATTGAAAGACAATATGCATATCTATATTATATATGTAAGCATTGTACTGGATACTGACTCCTTAGAATGCTTATAAGTTATAACTATTTTTACAGGGGTGAAGCTTGTAGCGCATTAACTGTTGCCGGAGCACATGTCCTCCAAACTTGTTGTCTGTGTTTCATATATTTTTTACCACGGAGGCTAATGGAGTGTCAAATCTTGATGTGATGGTAGTTTCTTCTGGTATTTTGAGTGAACGTTTTTTTTTTCAAATACTTTCTGTCACACCCCCAAAATACCTGAATGGCAGCGGAATGGAATGCCTGAGGGTGTAACGGTCATAGCACACAAACCAGGATATATTGAACGACCTAAAGTGTCGTTTAGAAAATCCATCGTTTGATTCATTCAAAATATTCAGAGTTATAAAACATAGGTCCCAAAAGTTGGAAAAGGTTTAAGGAAATAATTTAGTACAATCAAACGATAGTTCAAAAGTGCATGAAATCCAAAAGAGACGCGTCATCCTTGATACACAAAATGACTCCATGCATGCCATGAGAATATGCCTTAGTTACCTGAGAAATACATTGCGAAAACGGTCAACATAAAGTTGGTGAATAATCATAGGTTTGTAAGTAAATCGTATGTACATAAGCCACAAGTGTAAAGTAAACCGACAAGAATGTCAAAAATGCTACATTGGCTCTTAAGCTCATGACCCCGAAGCTAGACTTTGTAATGGCCCCACCAGAGTGTTTACCAGACACTCAATTTGTTAAGACATGAAATGCATTCGTCCCGTTGGAGCAACCCAAACACGAATGGAGGCGCCACCCTCAATAGATCTATCCACTCACTCTCGCTTGGCAATATAATTAACGGTCCATGATATATAAGGGGACTTAACTTGGTAGTAAGGCAACTTAAGCAATGTATGGAATTTGTAATACTTGGGCATGTACAAAAATAATTGTGCAATGTATTCTCCCCCGTGGGATTTGAAATCAAATAAGTAATTAAAACGGGGCTATGAAGACTGACCTCGAAAGGATGGTACAACGATGGTACAATGATGTAATAGTAGTCGGGACAATGAGGCGCGAACACTAGCCGCAACCTAAATGAATAATCACGATCTAATTAAGATCAAGCCGTAATGAAATGAATGCACATGCACATGATACCCATACCACTCGTAATTTGGAAATACTAGTTATCGTCATAGTAAAATAGTTTCCATACTTAGGAAAAATAAGTCCATATATAGAAGTATATAACTTGTCGTATTATCTCGTATGAAAATGTTAGCGTTAAATTCCTTGTATCGAAAACCTTGAAATAACGTCGTTAAGTCGTATAAATATTCTCTTGGGTCATACGTATTCATTTGTTAAGAATATAGTCCTTAGTAACATTTCTAGAAAATATACCATTTAGAGCGTAAGTTATTATTTTTATTTGTGTCCATATATATATATATAGTTTGACGATGTTAAAACGGGTATAACTTGGTCGTTTTAAGCTCATTTTCCTTGTTCTTTATATCCACGGATTCGTTTTTGTATATACTAATATATTTTTGATAACTCGGCTCCTCTAGGTTACGTTTAACACCTCTTTTTGTACGTCGAACTCTGCCAAACAGCATGCAGTTTTTATAAGAAATCGTTTTCGTCGTTAAATTTGCAAAAATCATATCTCCTTCGCTATAAGCTCGTTTTAATTCATTCTTTCGCCTAAAGTTTCGTTTTTGAAAGTATTTTCTAAATCTTTGGTCAAAACTTAACCACCATCTACTGATTTTCCCACGAATCAAAAATAGGGACAGTAGGTATTCTTATCGTTTCAAAAATCATTTCTAGAGTTCTAATCTAGTTCCATCTTCAATCAAACCACTTTCAATCACCACAAGGCTAGTCTAATCCTACCATACACCTTCTTAGGGTGTCATGGGTCCTTAAACATTATCAATCCACTAGGTCTAACAAGGGTTTCTCATGTTTTCATTTCTAGGGCTCAAAGTTAAATATGTACAAAATAGAGTGGTATAAATCATTATATGCATGAGTTCTTGTAAGAAAAGTATATAACCATAGTAATAACTTGTAAAAATTATAAAAATGAGTTTGTTAACTTACTTGAATGTTTAGGGAGTTTGGATGATGAAAAACCTACTAATCCTTGAGTTTCTATTTCAAAACTCCAACAAGGATGACTAAGTGAACAAGTTTACACCTAGACCTTGGAAAATTTGTTGTTCTTGCTTCTTGATCACCCTAGGTCGATTCACACCATAGAGAAAATGAGAGAAAAAGTTTTCTTGCACTTGGATGATAATTGTGAGAAAATGGATGAAAATGTTTAATATATACTTAGGAGACAAAAGTTAGGTTTTCATTTAAGTGAGTTGGTGAAGTTTTAGATTATTAGGACCAAGGGGGGGGGGGGGGGGGGGGTTGGCCGGCGCAAAAAGGAGGGAAAGGGGGGGGGGGTTGTCTTGGGTTTATTTTAAAAAGTTAGTGGTAATGTGTTGTTGTGTTAGCTTTAGGTTTTATCAGGTACCGGGTTTGTTAGAAATAAATTTTATTGAAGTTATTCGGGACATAATAAAGTCGTAAAAATTGTAAAAATATGCCGGGTACAAGTACGGAGAGTTCGGGTGATTATTGTTTAATTTTTATGAAAACCGTCGTTATTAAGTTAGACGTACGATACGTAATAAATAAATTTCCAAAATACCGGGTAAATTAATATTATAATATTTATATTATAAAAATGAGTATAAAAATATATTGGGATAATAGTCGGGAGTGTCGGACATGTTAGTCACGTTTATAGTTCGCGTATTAGTGTTTATTTAAAATAAACATACGTAAATCGTTAATTGTACCAAAAGTATTACTTTAGTTATCCTACGAGTGGAATAGTATGCAAATGCCCTAATGATGATATGCAGACTATTTCTAGTCCGTATGAAATGTCCCTGATAATAATGCATGAATTCGCACCTGAACCAATACGGTTACGCGAATTTGAACACTCGTAAACTAAATTTACGACGACATGAGTAATGCACGTGAATAGTGGTTTTCTCTCGGAAATGAATAGTGTCAAGTGAATAGTAAAATTTCTGAATGTTTCTCGGAATGTCAAATTGACCTAAAAAATGATGAATAGTAAAATGATGAATAGTGATCGATGAATAGTAATTTGTGAATAGTAGAATGTCAAAGTTTGGAAAAATGACCTGAAATTGTGGGGTGTGATAGTCGCCCATCCAAAAAGGAATTCAGTCCCTGAATTCAGTTAGTGTTGGTCTCGGTAATAGGCTCGGTGAAAAGTTGTGGATACTTGCGTCGCATTTGGTCTTCTCGTTCCCAAGTAAACTCGGGTCCTCTACGAGAATTCCAGCGAACCTTCACGATCGGAATTCGACTTTGTTTCAACTGTTTGATTTCGCGGTCCATTATTTCAACTGGTTCTTCCACAAAGTTAAGCTTGTCATCGAGTTGTATTTCTTCTAATGGTATAATGGCAGACTCGTCCGAAAGACATTTCTTGAGGTTCGAAACATGAAACGTGTTGTGTATGTTGCTAAGCTCTGACGGAAGTTCAAGTTTGTAAGCTACTGGACCAATCCTTTCCAATATCTTAAACGGACCAATGTATCTCGGGTTCAACTTCCCGCGTTTTCCAAATCGTATCACGCCCTTCCAAGGCGAGACTTTCAACATGACTTTGTCTCCGACCTGAAATTCCAATGGTTTGCGTCGAACATCTGCGTAGCTTTTCTGTCGACTTCTAGCAGTTTCGAGTCTCTCTCGAATCTGAATTATCTTTTCTGTTGTTTCTTGCACCATCTCCGGGCCAGTACATTGTACTTCACCGACTTCGGCCCAACAAACTGGAGATCGACACTTACGACCATAAAGTGCCTCGAATGGTGCTGCTTTAATGCTCGAATGATAACTGTTGTTGTAGGAAAACTCGATCAACGGCAAATGGTTAGCCCAACCATTTCCAAAGTCAATCACACATGCTCGCAGCATGTCCTCAAGTGTCTGAATAGTTCTCTCGCTCTGACCATCGGTCTGAGGATGGTAAGCAGTGCTCATGTCTAACTTGGATCCAAAAGAATCTTGCAATGACCGCCAAAAGTTTGAAGTAAAACGACTATCTCTGTCGGAAATGATGGAAACTGGTGCTACGTGTCTTGAGACGATTTCCTTAACATAAAGTCTAGCAAGTTGTTCCATGGAATAAGTCTCTCTAATGGGTATGAAGTGTGCTGATTTGGTAAGACGATCAACAATTACCCAAATAGCATCGTAACCTCCTGACGTCTTTGGAAGTTTCGTGACAAAGTCCATAGTAATACGTTCCCACTTCCATTGTGGAATCTCTGGTTGTTGAAGTAACCCTGACGGTTTCTGGTACTCGGCTTTCACTTTAGCACAAGTAAGACATTTGCTGACATACGTAGCTATTTCTGCTTTCATGTTCGGCCACCAATAAAGCTTTTTGAGATCCTGATACATCTTATCAGAACCTGGATGAATAGAGTACTTCGACTTGTGTGATTCATGCATAATCAATTCTCGTACTCCACCATAGAGTGGTATCCAACTTCGGTCCTTGAAGCATAACACTCCATCTGATCTCTTTACAAAGCCATTTTCGCTTTCTGGCATACCATAAATTTTCTCGTGTGGTCGGTTTTCTTCCTTGAGAGCCTCAATCTGAGCTTCTAGAATTTTTGATGGTAGTGGCGAAATGATAGTCATTCCCAATGACCTAACTCTCAAAGGTTTGAGTCGTTCTTTTCGGCTAAGTGCATCTGCTACAACATTTGCTTTTCCTGGGTAATATCGGATTTCACAATCGTAATCACTCAACAACTCTAGCCAACGACGTTGTCTCATGTTGAGTTCCTTCTGATCAAGTATATGCTGTAAGCTCTTGTGGTCGGTAAAAATTACGCACTTGGTACCATAAAGGTAGTGTCTCCAAATCTTGAGTGCAAAAACTACCGCACCTAACTCCAAGTCGTGCGTAGTGTAATTCTTCTCGTGTATCTTAAGCTGTCTAGATGCATAAGCTATCACCTTCTCATTTTGCATTAGCACAGCTCCAAGTCTTTTATGCGAAGCATCGCAATATACCACAAAGTTCTCAATACCTTCTGGTAGTGACAAAATCGGTGCGCTACAAAGCTTTTGTTTCAATAATTGAAATGCGGACTCTTGTTTTTCTCCCCACTCGTACTTTTCATTCTTTTGTGTCAGCTTTGTCAACGACTTCGCTATCTTAGAAAACCCTTCAATAAACCTTCTGTAATATCCAGCAAGTCCTAGGAATTGACGAATTTCCGTAGGAGACTTGGGGGTAGCCCAATCCTTAACTGCCTCGATCTTTGCCGGGTCGACTTGTAATCCTTGGCTATCAATGACATGGCCAAGAAATTGAACTCTTCGTATCCAAAAATCACACTTTGAAAATTTGGCAGACAATTGCTCCTTCTTGAGTAGTTCCAGGATTGTTCTGAGGTGTTCTTCGTGATCTTCCTTACTCTTGGAATAAATCAAGATGTCATCAATGAATACAATCACAAACTTATCAAGATACGATTTGCACACCCTATTCATGAGATCCATAAATACCGCAGGTGCGTTGGTTAATCCGAAAGGCATTACTTGAAACTCATAATGACCATAGCGTGTTCTAAATGCCGTCTTCGGGATATCCTCTTCCCGAACTTTAAGTTGATGGTAACTGGATCTTAAATCAATCTTGGAATAAAAACTAGAACCTTGTAACTGGTCGAACAAGTCGTTGATTCTGGGGAGTGGATAACGGTTCTTCACCGTTACCTTGTTCAGCTCACGATAGTCGATGCACATTCTGAAAGTTCCGTCCTTCTTCTTCACAAACAAAACCGGTGCTCCCCAAGGCGAGGAACTCGGTCTAATGAATCCTTTGTCCAAAAGTTCTTGTAGTTGATTCGACAATTCTTGCATCTCCGAAGGTGCAAGTCTATACGGTGCTCGTGTAATTGGTGCAGCTCCTGGCACTAATTCGATTTGAAACTCAACTTGGCGTGTAGGCGGAAGTCCTGGCAATTCTTCCGGAAAAACTTCTGGAAATTCCTTAACAATTGGCACATCTTCAAGTCGTTTCTCATCCGACTTCTTCTCCGTGATGTGAGCCAAGAATGCATAACAACCCTTCTTTATGTACTTCTCGGTTTTAATGCATGATATGATACTGAGTCTAGTTCCACTTCGCTCTCCACGAACAACCAAAGTTTCACCGTTATAAGGAAGGTGAACAACCTTCTCATCACAAATAATCCTTTCTCGATGCCGAGATAACCAATCCATACCGATAACAACGTCGAAACTTCCAAGTTCTACGGGCATAAGGTCTATATTGAATGGGTGGTTTAGGAAATTTATAGTGCAACCACGAACAATGGTGTTGGTGTTAACTAAAGACCCATCGGCTAATTCAACGATATAGGAAGTGTCTAATGGGGTTGGTTCTATGTTAAGTAAAGGTGTAAATGCAATAGAAACAAAACTTCTATCCGCTCCTGAATCAAATAAAATGGATGCATAACGATTATTAACGAGGAACGTACCCGCAACAACATTCGGGTCTTCTTTGACATCTTCTCCTCCCATAACATAAGCTCTTCCTCGAGCCATTCCATTTTGGTTTCCAGTTCCTTGATTCTTCTTCTTTGGGCACTCATTCCTAAAGTTTCCAAGTTCTCCACAGCCAAAACACGTTACCGGTGGTTTCTGATTGCCACCAAAGTTTGGACTCTTGCAATCTTTGGTGTAGTGACCAGCCTTCTTCCAGTTGCCACATAGATCTGGGCAACGTCCTGGGTTATGATGCTTCTGACACCTTTCGCACTTGGGTAAATTACCCTCATATCCTTTCCTTTCAGTCGGTCCTGCAGCATAAGCCCTTGCCACTTCTTGCCTCTTAGGTGGCGGCTGAACAGCGTTTCCACCCTGGTTGAAATCAAACCTTCTCTTGTTGTTGTTGTTATTGTTGTTTGGATTGTTGTTTCGGTTATTGGGATAGTTGCGGTTTCGATTGTTGTTATAGTTGTTGTTGTTGTTGTTTTGAGTGTTGGTGTAGTTGGTGTTGTTTGAACGGTTATTGTTGTTGACAGCAGCTTTTCCTTTTACCACTTGGACCATGAGCTTCTGAGTTATACGAATAGCCTCTTCCATTGATTGAGGATCAAAAGAAATCACATCTCCTCGAACACTTTCAGGCAATCCACCAACAAAGTTTTCCATCTTTTTCTCATCGTCGGGAACCATAGTTGGACATAGTGCAACCAACTCCGGAAACCTCCTGAAGTAGGTCTCGATGTCATCGCCTTTAGTCACAAGCTCATAAAATTCTGTTTCCAACTTTTGCACCTCGGTACGAGGACAAAACTTCTTAGACATCAGTTTCTTGAATTCCTCCCAAGTGAGCTGGTAAGCATTCTCCATGCCAATCGGCTGAGCATACGAATTCCACCAAGACATAGCTTCATCAAGAAGCATACCTGTAGCAAATTTTACCTTGCTGACATCCGGGCATCCGCACATGAGAAATACATTCTCAGTCTTTTCAAACCAGCGGATCAAAGCAACCGCTCCTTCAGTGCCCTTAAACTTGATAGGATCACTAATCTTGAAATCTTTCCATGTACATTCACGCCTAATAGCAGTTGGTTCAACTGCCCCTGTATTAGAAGTAGTCTCGGCAGCCCTAGCAGCAACCTCAGCTCTCTCGATCTCTAGAGCTTCTGCAATATTATCCCTGACCAACTTGCGGATAGCGGCTTGAGTCATAGCGGGTGTTTCTAGTGCAGTCTTACTTTTCCTTGGTGCCATACTTCTGATAATCACAATGGAAATAGCCATGAGAAAAATCATACTAGAAATAGTCATCGAACCAAAGATATACACCCACAACGTGTATATATACAACCACGACAAGTATAAATACAACCACGACATGTACGAATACAACCACAATCTGTCTAGATATCACCACGACAAGTATATATACAACCACAACAACCACGACACGTATATATACAACCACAACCTGTATCAATACAACCACGACATGTATAGATACAACCACAACCTGTATAGATACGACAACAATAAAGAGCAACCACGAAACATCATAAATATAATCACAACACATGAATAAAATACATGAAAATTTCGGCCTACATGGACCGATATAATATATAGCACAACATTTCCAACATAGTAGAGTCGCACTTGATATATTTGTTTGTACAACAACCAAAAGACTACAAGTTCTTGAACTATGTCCCACACCTCGGGACTAGGAAAATAATAAAAGCTAATATAATACCAGTCTATGTCTAGGCTCCTCCAGGTGCTCTAGATGGTCCAGGCTCTCCTTTCAAGCGGCGAATCTCACGATCCATCGCAACCACGATCTCCTCAAGGTGCTGGACTCGTAACTGAAAAGAAGCATCTCTGCGCTCCAATACAACTAACCTCTCTCGGATCAATGCCAACTGGTCTACCTGCTCCCACTGAGTCTCCTGTGTCGCCTGAGCTCTATCTCGAATCTCAGGTAGCTCATCTCTAAGTAGATCAATCTGCTCCTGGTGACTCAACTGTTGTGCCTCGAGTCCATGGTAAGACACATCAATACCAACTCTGCCCTGAATCAAATCCTCAACCTGCTCCTCGACAGCCTCAAGTCGAGTAGTGATAATCTCATCAACTCTATACCCCAACCTATCAACTTGCTCCTGCTGAGCCCCTAACTGATCATCTAATGTAACAGCTGTAGGATCCCTAGCTGCAGCCGCTCTCGAACTCTCACCTATGTGGTATACTGGTGGTGGTGAAAGGTCAGCAGTCTCGGTAGTAGGTGAATCTGGGGTGGTAAGCCTTGCACGCTTCCTGAGCGGCAAAAGTGAGGTAGATATAGGAGTAGTAGTGGGTATGGCTGGTGGTGGTGGTGTAGGCACAGTAGGACTAGGGAGGGTCCTATAAGTAGATGTAGCTGGGCGAACACTCTTCCTAGCAATACGAATGATGTTACTACTAGGAAACATAAGTCTCGGTTCTGAAGAAGTAGTAGTAGTGGGTGATGGTATGTCAGTGGGTACAGTAGGATGGACATGAGGAGTAGGAGCCATCTCCTCCTCCTCGAAAGGCTCGGTGTCATCATCTGATGCCAAAAGAAGCAACTCAGGTGTAGGAGAAACAAGTGGTGAAACAGCAGTGGAGGACACAGAGTCCTCATCATCGGAGTCTGATATGGTGTAAAGTATGACAGTGTTTGGATTCGAAGACATGTCTCTGTGATAATCAAGGTGAAATAAAATAAATAACTCGTAACATGGAATCACTTAAGAAAATAAGTAAATATGCACTTATGATGAAATGATGATATGCTATGATGGTGTGGTTATAGTCTAGGGTCCATGATGCATCCTAGTTCTCTATAACCTCGGCTCTGATACCAATCTGTCACACCCCCAAAATACCTGAATGGCAGCGGAATGGAATGCCTGAGGGTGTAACGGTCATAGCACACAAACCAGGATATATTGAACGACCTAAAGTGTCGTTTAGAAAATACATCGTTTGATTCATTCAAAATATTCAGAGTTATAAAACATAGGTCCCAAAAGTTGGAAAAGGTTTAAGGAAATAATTTAGTACAATCAAACGATAGTTCAAAAGTGCATGAAATCCAAAAGAGACGCGTCATCCTTGATACACAAAATGACTCCATGCATGCCATGAGAATATGCCTTAGTTACTTGAGAAATACATTGCGAAAACGGTCAACATAAAGTTGGTGAATAATCATAGGTTTGTAAGTAAATCATATGTACATAAGCCACAAGTGTAAAGTAAACCGACAAGAATGTCAAAAATGCTACATTGGCTCTTAAGCTCATGACCCCGAAGCTAGACTTTGTAATGGCCCCACCAGAGTGTTTACCAGACACTCAATTTGTTAAGACATGAAATGCATTCGTCCCGTTGGAGCAACCCAAACACGAATGGAGGCGTCACCCTCAATAGATCGATCTACTAACTCTCGCTTGGCAATATAATTAACGGTCCATGATATATAAGGGGGCTTAACTTGGTAGTAAGGCAACTTAAGCAATGTATGGAATTTGTAATACTTGGGCATGTACAAAAATAATTGTGCAATGTATTCTCCCCCGTGGGATTTGAAATCAAATAAGTAATTAAAACGGGGCTATGAAGACTCACCTCGAAAGGATGGTACAACGATGGTACAATGATGTAAAAGTAGTCGGGACAATGAGGCGCGAACACTAGCCGCAACCTAAATGAATAATCGCGATCTAATTAAGATCAAGCCGTAATGAAATGAATGCACATGCACATGATACCCATACCACTCGTAATGTGGAAATACTAGTTATCGTCATAGTAAAATAGTTTCCATACTTAGGAAAAATAAATCCATATATAGAAGTATATAACTTGTCGTATTATCTCGTATGAAAATGTTAGCGTTAAATTCCTTGTATCGAAAACCTTGAAATAACGTCGTTAAGTCGTATAAATATTCTCTTGGGTCATACGTATTCATTTGTTAAGAATATAGTCCTTAGTAACATTTCTAGAAAATATACCATTTAGAGCGTAAGTTATTATTTTTATTTGTGTCCATATATATATATATATAGTTTGACGATGTTAAAACGGGTATAACTTGGTCGTTTTAAGCTCATTTTCCTTGTTCTTTATATCCACGGATTCGTTTTTGTATATACTAATATATTTTTGATAACTCGGCTCCTCTAGGTTACGTTTAACACCTCTTTTTGTACGTCGAAATCTGCCAAACAGCATGCAGTTTTTATAAGAAATAGTTTTCGTCGTTAAATTTGCAAAAATCATATCTCCTTCGTTATAAGCTCGTTTTAATCCATTCTTTCGCCTAAAGTTTCGTTTTTGAAAGTATTTTCTAAATCTTTGGTCAAAACTTAACCACCATCTACTGATTTTCCCACGAATCAAAAATAGGGACAGTAGATATTCTTATCGTTTCAAAAATCATTTCTAGAGTTCTAATCTAGTTCCATCTTCAATCAAACCACTTTCAATCACCACAAGGCTAGTCTAATCCTACCATACACCTTCTTAGGGTGTCATGGGTCCTTAAACATCATCAATCCACTAGGTCTAACAAGGGTTTCTCATGTTTTCATTTCTAGGGCTCAAAGTTAAATATGTACAAAATAGAGTGGTATAAATCATTATATGCATGAGTTCTTGTAAGAAAAGTATATAACCATAGTAATAACTTGTAAAAATTATAAAAATGAGTTTGTTAACTTACTTGAATGTTTAGGGAGTTTGGATGATGAAAAACCTACTAATCCTTGAGTTTCTATTTCAAAACTCCAACAAGGATGACTAAGTGAACAAGTTTACACCTAGATCTTGGAAAATTTGTTGTTCTTGCTTCTTGATCACCCTAGGTCGATTCACACCATAGAGAAAATGAGAGAAAAAGTTTTCTTGCACTTGGATGATAATTGTGAGAAAATGGATGAAAAGGTTTAATATATACTTAGGAGACAAAAGTTAGGTTTGCATTTAAGTGAGTTGGTGAAGTTTTAGATTATTAGGACCAAGGGGGGGGGGGGGGGGGGGGTTTGGCCAACGCAAAAAGGAGGGAAAGGGGGGGGGGGGGTTGTCTTGGGTTTATTTTAAAAAGTTAGTGGTAATGTGTTGTTGTGTTAGCTTTAGGTTTTATCGGGTACCGGGTTTGTTAGAAATAAATTTTATTGAAGTTATTCGGGACATAATAAAGTCGTAAAAATTGTAAAAATATGTCGGGTACAAGTACGGAGAGTTCGGGTGATTATTGTTTAATTTTTATGAAAACCGTCGTTATTAAGTTAGACGTACGATACGTAATAAATAAATTTCCAAAATACCGGGTAAATTAATATTATAATTTTTATATTATAAAAATGAGTATAAAAATATATTGGGATAATAGTCGGGAGTGTCGGACATGTTAGTCACGTTTATAGTTCGCGTATTAGTGTTTATTTAAAATAAACATACGTAAATCGTTAATTGTACCAAAAGTATTACTTTAGTTATCCTACGAGTGGAATAGTATGCAAGTGCCCTAATGATGATATGCAGACTATTTCTAGTCCGTATGAAATGTCCATGATAATAATGCATGAATTCGCTCCTGAACCAATACGGTTACGCGAATTTGAACACTCGTAAACTAAATTTACGACGACATGAGTAATGCACGTGAATAGTGGTTTTCTCTCGGAAATGAATAGTGTCAAGTGAATAGTAAAATTTCTGAATGTTTCTCGGAATGTCAAATTGACCTCAAAAATGATGAATAGTGATCGATGAATAGTAATTTGTGAATAGTAGAATGTCGAAGTTTGGAAAAATGACCTGAAATTGTGGGGTGTGATACTTTCATCTTTGTTGTTTCACACTTGTATGAAGACCATTTGTGATGTAAGTTGAACTTAGTAAATGTAATGCCATTGTTTGATGTTCTAAATTATAAAAAGAATATTTTTTGCTTCATGCAAGCATCTGTTAGATGGCTAGGAACTAGGAAGCATTGCATGCTTCTACATGTTTAGCTTGTGTCTGCGCTCCTGGGTTGTAGCTTCGACCAATCATTTCAGGAATGTAGAAATTTAGTATTGAACACTTTGTATGTGTGTGTGTTGTTGTTGTTGTTGTTGAGCAAATCTACAAAATTTATGTATTTATTGCGAAGTACAAGTTAAAGATTGGTGTGATCTAAATCTTGAAGGAAGTGTGAGTTTTGTATTATAGATAATTAAGTGAAAATAGGATTTTGGTTTAGATTGTAGTATGAAGATGGCATGATTTTCTTGTTGACGTAACAATTGGCTGTAATTAAAATTCGTGAGGTTATATAGATTGTGTTTTTCTTCTCTTGGAGGATAAATGTTGGGTCGCTCTTTTTCCTTAATTTTGAGATCGAGTGGTACTTGTTTGGTTCAGTTAATAGATATACGGTGTAGATTTGTTGGTTACCATGACCATTGTTGGTGTCTGTAACTTCGGATTATTATTTAGTTGGTGAGTGTGAAACTTAAACCGGTTTTGTTAATTTTGGCTAGGATTGTTGTTCTATAGTTTAAAGAATAACTCATTCATTTGTGGTAGTCTCTCTAACTAATGTTGTTGAAATAAAATGATAATATTATGTTAAACCATAAATTTTGAGTGAGTGAAATTTGGGTCTAGGATTGCTCTCATTCAATCAAATATGGAGATGCCTTAAATCCATATTGTTGTATCCTAGTAGACAAACTACTATCTGCTTAAACTTTAGTGCCTTTTGATTGTGTAGTTATATGTTACTTCAAATATAATAAAGCTCTTTCTAATAGGGTTAACGTCATACGGGGTATGCTTGGTTTACCAGAAGAATACATGCATCGTCATCATAGGCATGAGTCTTTACACATTCAAAAACAAGTTGTAGCAAATTTTGAACGAAATAGGACTCCTTTTGACTGTTCCAAACAACTTTATTTGTAATGTTCTCTACTAGCTGGGCAACAGTTTCTACTAAAGTTTTTGTATGTTGCTTAAAGCTTGAGAATTCTTAATGATATCCGAAAGGGGTTCCAACTATTGAGTATCACGACTGTCGGTTTTTCGTATAGTTCTTATAGGAATCTAATTAAATGCAAGCTACCATGCTTATATGAAGAAAGAAAACAAATCATGAAGTACTTGTTGTGAACTTATATCTTTAAGAAAGTTATGTAATATGAATAAAAAGAAAGACAATGGTCAAGACGACCATAATAACAATAGAGAGTTGTCTCATTGCAGGTGCTAATACAAACAATGAAACAAGTGACTTTAAGAATATTATATGAGAGCATTTGAACAAAGAGTATATGCTCAACACTCAAAAGCATGAATTCATAGCTGGAACGAAGCTCATGTGTGTCATATTGTCATTTCTAGTTTGTATTACAGTTGATGGTTACAGCAAACACAAAAAATAAGTAAGGACAGTCACAAATTTGCCAAAAAATTATTGTGACTCACTGAAATGTATGTCATGCTAAACTCTACCTTTGTAATTCTTTCTGACTTAACAAAAACAAATGGATCTAAACCATTACAAATGTTTAATCATATCAAAGACTTGAATGATTTCGCCTTCATAGCATTTCTCACCTTTATAGCCTTTCCCCTCTTTTTTCCAGTGATCACCGTCTTACCTTTCTTGTCGTTATAGTCATCATTGTCGTCATCGTATTTCAACTTGGTGGGCCCCACTTCAGACATTTCAAATTCATACATATTTCCTTCCTCTTTGCCTAAATTGACCTTATCTTCGTCAGCTAAACTCATTTCCTTAATCTTGTTCTCCTCCCAAACAATTTGGTAGGCTCATTGTACTTGTTTGAGATACTACTCCCTGATCCCCCTTTTTTTCTTGCCCCAATTCGGCTCAAACCCGGAATAATAATACACCTGGTTATATACGTTTGCTAAGACCCCTTTCTTGGTATGCCGAGAACCACTTCCCGCCAACGACCCATGGATAAAAGATCAGCTAAACATGGCATCATTGTTATCTATAGAACTTCATTATTGTATCATACAACAACCTGGATCTATCAACTATTATGAAGTCTTTTTTTATTTGTCTTCCCCTTTTCTTTATCTAAATTATTTTACGGACCAAATTGTTTGTACTATCCCTTTGCAAGAGCATATAACCTCTCATCAATACGCTGGACCACAACTGCATCGGGGAGACTGTTCCTTAAGTGTTGAAGATCTGAGAATACACAGACAAACCATCACCAGTATTCGTATTTATAACTTGAAATCCATAACAGCCAACAAATATCTATTGTTTTTTAAAATGCAAAGAACAGATTTATAGTTTCATTTTGGGATATAAAAAGAATATTTATATTCCTTTTCTTGGTCTCCTTTGGAATATGAGTTTCTATCATTCTCCTTTTCATATAAAATAAGGAGGTGTTTGTATTAGCTTATTTTTCGGGCTTATTCAAATTTGGAAAAGATCATTAGTCCAATTTTTTGGCTTATGAGCTTTTTAAGTTGAGCTTATGCACTTAATAAGTAACAAGCTCAACTTCAAAGCTAAAATTCAAAAGAAAGTGTACTTGTGAGGGCTTCTCCAAACTCAAATATGTCCATAAGCGAATAAATAGGCTAAACCCAAACACCCCCAAAGCCCATCTTGCTAAGAAACCTACCTTGGTCAGTAGTAGTATGAGGCACAAGAAGTCCATTTTTGTTACCTACCAAAAATAAAATAGATCAGTAATCATAAACACAATAAATAGGTCGAATATAGACTATAAAAGCTTCTAAAATCTTTTACCAATGCAGAGACGCCCAATAATTCTTATGCCACCAATTGAGGTCTTAACCACAGGAATAACATCTTCTAGCTCGGACTTAAATGTGCTGCAAAACAAACACTCAACTACTTAAAACATGTTCACCAACAAAAGCAAACAAATGTTGTAGATTATATAGCACACGAACAAACCTGTAGAAATTTTCTGAGCCTCCAATTGCTACCAAGCAATAAGCATTTGTCGGCTTTGAAAACACCCCGATTTCACATGATTTCTCAAACATAAGTCCTGCAAAGATCCATTCACAGTTAGTTGAAAACTGGTACATAAATGAATACTTTATTTGGCATAAAGCACAACTAGTCAAAAAGAAGTATTGTAACATAACTTCAGTTGTGAAGTTAGCATAACAAAAATTACCCATTAACGAAGTACTACTAATGAAATGCAAAATACAGTGCAAACATGATTACTAAATTAATAAAATGAGAAAACTAACTAATTTTGAATTGAGTTTCAAGTACAAAACAAGGAAAATGGAAATGGCGTTCAAATTAGTTTTTTCCAAAAACATCCCCCACAAAAATGAAGATTTTTATTTCCTAAACATAACAAAGAAAACTACAAAAGCACAGTTTTGAAGTTTTCTTGTTTTCCTTTGTAACCTAAAACCCCATCATTTGAACATCATTTGAATGCATATTCTGAAATTTCAAACCTTCTGTGCCTTTGTAGAGATAAAAACCCGTCAATTTTGTTCAAAACTAAAGATAAAAAACTAGAAAATGGTTCCTCCAACACGTTTAACGACGTATCATATGAAGCCTAATTTTCTTTAAAAAACATTAGACTTATCGGTGCAATGCGTATACAACTTGCATAATTTCCAACAAAAACAACATCATGATATACGTTTTAGCGTCAGTTAATTTTTGAAAGTAATGTTTTAATATTAAGAACATCATAAAAAGTTATTACCTTGTCGGTGCTTGTCTCAGAAATAAATACTGAACTAAGAGGGATATCAAAGGCGGAAGGAGCAATTTGAGCAAGCTTTGTATGCAAGCCCTGACCCATCTCAACACCACCATGTGTGACCAACACGGTTCCATCTGTATACACTTGAACAAGTGCACCTGCCTGCAGCCAATCAGAACAAAAATATCATTAGGGGGTATTTGTGTTGGAATATATGAATCATAATACTAATATAAAGATATAAACATCAAAGAGTACGCAGTGGAATAGATCAAATACAAATAATAAATTAATCAAATATAAATGGATGTGTACCTCTTGATTACTAGCAAGAACAAGAACTTATAAACCCTAGGTGAGGGCTTATATGGATCGACTAGGAGAAGTCACAAGGCAAGATCACCATTAGCAAAAGTATGCTAACACTTCGTTCTCACACACACGTACTAATAGGGTTTCAACGGAAATGCTAGATTCGCTTTAAACGAAAATATTAAACTATTGGTCCTATCAATCAATAGATCGATTAGACATAAAGAAAGAGAAGGAAGAATTGATTCGGTTGCTATGAAACCAAGGGATGATTGAATGAATGAGAGGAGGTCTCATTATATAGCATTTAAGAAACTTAGAGCAAAAGCCATCCCAAACCCTATGGGAGAGGGTGTGTGGCCGGCCATGGGTTCACAAGGCCCAACCCGAACCAAACTTTCACTCTATTCCAAATCTAGTCCTTCATGTTTCGTCTAACGGTCGTTAGTTACCATTAAGTTTATATTTCGTGTATTTAATAATTATTCGTCACTAAAACAATAATTATTAATTAATTGAAACTCATACGTAAAGTGTGCAATCCCGAAGTCTCGAGTTCGAGTCCGGTCATGATATATTAATTTATTATCCGTTAAAACTAACAGCTCCCACTCGGATATAGATTAATGTAACAATGGCAATGGTTAGTCTAGTATAACACGCCAATGTCCCCAGAACGATCACGAGTATGGTTTTCCTGGTAAAAACCAGATTTGATGATTCATCATCATACTTATCCTTTTGATTCTAATACTATGTTAATATGGATATGGATCGAAGTCATTCCATATTTAACTAGTGTTTCTCGTTATTTATGATTAAACAAGATTACCAATTCATCTGAACGCATTCCAGATAGACCTTGGGCATGGCCATGCAAACATCTTGTTAATCCTAAGAGCGGCCAAACAGTATTAAACTTCAAAACAAATTTGAAAGAACCAAATCCCGTATTGACTACAAGCGTAAGCTATGAACTTCGCATCACCTCTGAAAATAATCCTTATAACTACCAGTTATGGATAGCGTTAGATTATCTCACAAAAAATGAGCTACATCCACAGTAGTTACCTGGTATCTCAAGTCTGAGGATAAATATTCATGATTTACTCTAATGACAACATCCATAAGTACAATCATGTAATTGGGATTTTGTCCTATATCCAATTTATCCATTATTGAATATCATGTGAATTTGGCATGTCCACGCATCAATATATTTTAATATATTATACCAAAACTCAGATTTGTCTTAGTTCAATGATACTCCCATATCATTAATTGATAACTGACTATTTTAGAATAGCATTAAGTTATTCATGGATTAAATATGCAAATATAGGATACAATATTTATGAATAGAAATAAATGTAACACAATACTTCATTTCATTCGAATAATTATTGCTTACAATATCCTTTATCCAAATACTAACCACAGATTTATATGAAACTACTAGCTAAACGAAGTCCAATGCCATTAGCATGATGAGTAAGCTTTTCCTTAGATAAAGCCTTCGTAAATGGATCAGCTAGATTGTTATCTGTGTGAATTTTGATTAAATTGATTTCACCTATATCGACTTGTTCTCGAACATAGTGATATCTTCTAGGAAAATGTCTGGTGCCCTTCATAACTCCAGGTTCATTGGCGAATGTAACTACCGCAGAGTTGTCACAATACATATTAATAGGTAATTCAATTGGCGACATAATACCAAGGCCCGAAATGAATTTCCTAATCCAAACAGCTTCCATTGCAGCTTCTGGTGCAGCAATATACTCAGCTTCTGTAACAAACATTGCAATAGTTGTCTGCTTTTTGCTCTTCTAGTCAACTGCTCATCCATTAATAACAAAGACATAACCCGTCTGAAACTTCGTATCATCTTTATCAATTTCAAAAGACGTATCACAGTAACCTGTAACATCAAGTTCTGCTTCTGGATTTCCCCCATACACTAGAAACATATCTTTAGTATTCCTTAAATACTTAAGAATGCTTTTAACAGCGTGCCAGTTCTTTCCACCTGGATTCTGTTGATAACGACTGGTCATATTTTGTGTAAACGCCACATCATGTCTTGTGCATCTAACTGCATACATGATAGATCCTACTGCTGAAGCATATGGAACTTTCTTCATGAGTGCAACCTCTTCAGGTGTTGAAGCACACAGTTTGCTACTTAAGCCCTGTTCTACATGCATTGGCAAATATCCTTTCTTGGAATTTTGCATATTAAATCTCTTCAATATTTTATCAATGTAAGCACTTTGACTTAATCCAATCAACCACTTTGATCTATCTCTGTAGATCTTGATTCCAAGGATGAATGCTGCTTCTCCTAAATCCTTCATAGAAAAACATCTACCAAGATAAGCTTTAACTTCGTTTAAACTTGGTATATGATTTCCTAAGATTAATATGTCATCGACATATAGGATAAGGAAACTAACATTGCACCCACTGGCTTTCTGGTATACACATGGCTCATCAAGATTCGGACTAAATCCAAAACTTTTGATTTCTGCGTCAAATCTCTTATTCCATTGTCGTGATGCTTGCTTTAATCCATAAATGGACCTTTTAAGTTTGAATACATGGTTTGGAAATTATGGATTCACAAACCCCTTAGGCTGCGCCATATAGATGTCTTCATCTAGGCGACCATTCAAGAAGGCGGTTTTGACATCCATTTGCCATATCTCATAGTCATAGTAGGTAGCTATGGCTAAGAGAATCCTAATAGCTCTAATGTCAGCTACAGGAGAAAATGTCTCCTCATAGTCAACACCAAATGTTTGAGTATAGCCTTTAGCTACCAAACGAGCCTTATAGGTGTGTACAATGCCATCCATGTCCATTTTCATTTTGTAGAGCCATTTACTTCCAACTACCTTAGCATTTGGAGGTAGGTCTACTTCTTCCCAGACTTCATTGTCTTTCATGGACTGCATTTCCCCATTCATAGCACTCTGCCATTTCTCCATATCAGGACTATTTATGGAAGCCTTATAACTAGTAGGTTCATTAAGATCCCCTAGTATAGTTTCCTCACATTCTACGTTAAGACATAGACGTTTGGGTGTTGTCACAGTTCTTGAAGATCTGTGAATGGGTACCACTTCCACTTCAGGAGGAGGACCTAAACTTTCAGGTTCCACAGGAAGTGCGCTAGTGTTTTCAGAAGGTGATGTATCTTCATCTTCTAGATCATAAACTCTCCCACTGAATTCTTGAGATATGAGATTCTTTTCAAAGAAATCACCATACCTAGCCACAATGACTTTATTCTCTGGTGGAAAGTAAAAGTAGTAACCCATCGTTTCCTTTGGCTATCCTACGAAGATACACTTAACAGATCTCTGTTGGAGTTTATCTGGTGAATCATGTTTAACAAACGCGTCACAACCCTAGACCTTTAAGTAAGAAAAGTTGGGAGCTTTTCCTGTCCATAATTCATATGGAGTCTTATCAACCTTCTTTGTTGGAACCATATTCAATACGCGAATAGCAATTTCAAGGGCATAATCCCAAAAGGATAAGGGTAGAGATGTAAGATTAAACATTGGTCATACCATGTCTAGTAAAGTACGATTTCTCCTTTCAGGTACTCCATTTTGTTGTGGAGTATAAGGAGTCGTGAGATGCTGGACTATGCCACACTCAGTTAGATAATCTTTAAACTCTTGGCTTAAATATTCATCGCCTCTATCGGATCGAAGTGCGTTAATCTTCTTACCGAGTTGTAATTCTACTTCACTTTTGAAAGCCTTGAAGGTATTAAAGACTTCATATTTATGTTTAAGTAAATAAACATAACCATAACGACTATAATCATCCGTGAAGGTTATGAAGTAGGTAGCACCACGTCTTGACACATGTCTAAGTGGACCACACACATCAGTGTGTATTAATCCAAGTAGATCTGTTGCCCTTTCCACTTGAGGTGAAAAAGGTTTCCTTGTCATCTTCCCAGATATGCAGGGCTCGCATTTATCAAATGATTCATCATTGATCTTTTGTAAAAGCCCATCATGTTGCAGCTTTTACATGCGATCCTTGCCTATATGAGCAAGACGACAGTGCCAAAGATAAGACGAATCCAAGTTAGACTTGATTCTCTTATTGCTAATGCTATACACAGAATTATTTCTCTTGGACATGGAATCTTCCATATCAATTTCAAACACACCATTTATTGGAATTGCATTAAAGTAAAAAACATTATTTAAAGAAACAGAAATTCCATTATTAATAAATGTGTGAACAAAACCATTATCCAGTAACAAGGAAACTGAAATGACACCCCTAACAATAGAGGGTGCAAAATGACAATTATTCAATACTAGTATCATTCCCGAAGGTAAAACTAAATCGAAAGTCCCTATGGCTTCAACTGCTGCACGTACACCATTTCCTACGTACAAGTATCTTTCTCCATAGGCTAGCATCCTTGCTCCTCTAAGTCCCTGCGACGTATTACAGATGTGAGTACCACATCCTGTATCATAGATCAAGGAATTATTCTTACGAGGAAAAGAAAATAACTCAATCATAAACATACCTGAAGTGCTTGCGATGTTACCAGGCATTTTACCTTTGTTGAGGCGCAACTCCTCTAGTAACAATGAACAGTTCCACTTCCAATGACCAGGAGTGTTGCAGTAGTGACAAGTAGCCAAATCCTTATTGAAATTTTCCTTCTTCTTAGCAGGAGGAGGATTTTGCTTCTTAGGCTTCTGTTGGTGAGTCGCAACTTGTTTGCCTTTACCATTACCATTGCCTTTACCCTTGAAGTTCGCATTTTGCGGTTTGTTGGGTTTCTTCTTGGTGATCCTACCACCCTGTATCGCCATTACAGCTGGTGTAGGTGCCTTCTTATTCAGGCCTTTCTCATAATCAATAAGCATTGCATGAACTTCACTAACTGTCTTCCCCTTGCAATGCATATTATAGTTGCGTACAAACTCACTATACAAATCCTGATTAAGGGATCGCAAGATGAGACCAATACATATGCTTTCCTGATATCCGCAGCCAAGTCGCTCCAAATGATCCATATAGTGTTTCATGGACAATACGTGGGAACTCACGGATTTTCCTGCTTCCTGCTTACAATTATGCACAGATTCTATCAAATCATATAATTCTGCAGCAGGTGGTTTCTCAAACATTTGTCTGAGTTCATTTATCATGTCCATGGGTCCATATCGCTCAAACTGTTTCTGCAATTGAGTATCCATCCCAGCCAACATGAGACAAGCCACATCATTGTGCTTTTCATATTCAACATTGTAAGCATCTTTCTATGCTTGTGTTGCATCCTCAGCAGGTTTTTCAGGAAGTGGTTCACCAAGATAATCATATCTTTTGGCCATCCTCAAGGTGATTCTTAAGAATCCATGACAATCATTGAAATTATCACCAGTCAACTTGTCTCGATCAATCATTTGCTTGAACGCAGAACTCATGTTGCTCATATTAGTGTTTTCGGGTCTAGCCATTTCTACAGAAAAAATTCAAAAGTTAGTACTTTCAATAATAAAATTTCAAGAAAATTAAATACCCTTGGTTCATAATCATATAACCATTTAATTTTACAATGAAAAACTAGGATCTAAATTGACATAGGTTCATCACATCAGTTGATCTGCTAGTGATGACGGTATTCAATAAGGTACGAGACGTGTCCTAATTGCCAATATTCAATTGCAATTCCTAGAAAGGATGGGATTTACATATTTGCCAACTGCAGTTGCAATAATGTAATCATGTTTTATCCCCATCTTATGCCTTGAGTGATCAGAACCCGCTATCAACTCAATTAAGTTAACCAACTTAAGAAACAGCAAACTTACATAATTACACCACACTAGTTGATCTGCTAGTGATGAAATCATGTAATTTGTCCCTTCATTGCAATCTAGCCAGGTTATGCCCTGATGTAGATCCAATTTTAGGTGTTTCCGTTTCATTGGATGGCATATAACTTAAATTTAAGGGTAGTAAATTTGATGTGTGTAATCAAAATATATGTACAAAGATGTCATGCATTCATCTTGTAGCATATGTTTCATGTAAAAAACTTTACTCATTGGTTTCTTTACGAGCTTATATCTCCAAAGTTTTGATTGAGGCATTGAGAAACTTACAACTTTGCCTTAAGTGCTTCATAGTTTGCCCCTTCATTGCAATCTAGCTAGGTTATGCCCTGATGTAGATCCAATTTTAGGTGTTTTCGTTTCATTGGTTGGCATATAACTTAAATTTAAGGGTAGTAAATTTGATGTGTGTAATCAAAATATATGTACAAAGATGTCATGCATTCATCTTGTAGCATCTGATCATGAGCAAACACATTATCAAAGATATTACCATTATCATGAGCATGTGAATGTTGTACCGTAGCCAATATCTCTGTGTATGATGAAGGTTTGATATGATCATCCTCGGTATCCCAAACAGCTTCATTCCTTTGTGTACCATCAGCATCCGAATCATAGCTAGGACTGCTGCTTTCAACCTACTGTTCTGAAGATGAATCACTTCCCGTAAAAACCAAACTATCATCTGATGCATCACCCTCATTGACCATTTCCTTTTTTGCTTGAAAATCTTTCTCTGTCTCTTTTTCAATCACCTTTGTTTCCTTTAACTGCATCTCTCTTTCAATTTGCTCTCTTTCTTTTAACTGCATATCTTTTTCAATCTGCTCTCTTTCCCATTTCAGCTTCTCAATTTCATTTAACTCAGCTTCCTCAGCATCAAGTATCTTTTCGAGTTCCCCCATGTCATTTATGCATTTAGTTCTGAAGGTCAAATAGCCTACCCAAAATTGTTGGTAAAATGCATCGATAAACTCTGACTGGTTCATTATCCAAGGGTTAAAGATACGCTGAAATTGAGTTTGGATCACTTTAAAAGCTTCCTTGCAGTTACTCATATCAAGTTCTGCTTCATTAAGTAGCATCTCAAGTTGATTCAGGCTTTTGTTGAATTTTTCTTTGAAATAATGAAATCGGTCTCTGACATAGTATTCAAATGCTTGTTCGAACCTTGAATCATAACCATGAATATTGATGACCTTCACTACATATGACTTGAACACTGTAAACACTTTCTTTGAATCTCTCTCTTGGATTTGCATTTTCATTTCCATTGTAAACCGATGTGTGATAAAGTTGATCTTAGGATCTTTTAAGATAACAAAGGTTGTTGTTGAAGATTAGATGTTTTTGGCGAAGTTTGAAAAGCGTATATGGTAGATTCTAGTGATTTCGAATTTTCCTCCAAAAATATTTTTGAAACTTTTCTCTCCCAAAATTTGAAAATCACTATGAAAGGCACTTCTAAGGATACCAGAAAATTTTGAGTTTTGAAAATTTTTTACGTCAAAATTTACCGAAAAAATTTTAATTTTGGCCTAAAAATTTGAATTTTCGGCCAAAATTTTCAACGTTATACCAAATTTTGAATCTCGCGTAAAAATTGAACGTTTAATCTCCAGTAAAAAAAAATTTTACTCAAAATTTCCCGCCAAAAAACTCAATATTTCTTATAAACTTTCAAACTCGGTAAGTTTAAAAATTTTTTGGCAGACTTTCGCTTTGATATGAGCCACATTGAACCTTACTCGATGTACGATAAGCTAATAGGCTAACTCGCCAAATTGTAACACGAAATTTTTTCAAACTCGGTAAGAAAATTTTCAAACTCGAAAATATTTCTCAAACTCGACAAAAAATTTTCCAAACTCGGTAAAAAAATTTCAAACTCGGTAAAATTTTCAAACTCGAAAAGTTTTTTCTCAAACTCGAAAAAATATACCAAACTCGGTAAAAAAAATTAAAACTCGAAAAAAAAAATTCTAACTCGAAAACTATTTTTCTAACTCGAAAAGATATTTTTCAAACTCGAAAAAATTTGATGAACAGTAACGAGATCCGAGATTTTTCACCCAAAAACACGATTTTTCACCCAAAAATAATCTAGAACAACCTAAAATTATCCCTGGGCTCTTGATACCACTTGTAGGACCATAGATCTATCTTTATCACCTTAGAATATGATGTTAGAGAGAGATGGAAGAGCTAGAGAGAGAAAGTAGAGAGGGAGGTGGAGAACACTATGTGAAATAAAACCTTGAATAAGCATGAACTCCCACCCTTCCTAACAAGCTTAGGAGGGGTATTTATACTTTTACATAAGCCACCATGGGCTTTCTCATGGGCCATCTTTTGGGCCAAGCCATTAAGGCTTTTACTTAAACTTAATGAACTAGCATTTTACTAACTGTTTCATGAATATATTTAACTAACTATTTGACTCAATAATGATCGTCACTTTTAATCCTAACAAATACTCTCCAGCCAATCATCGTCTATATTGAACAACACCATTTGCGGTTCAGTAACCTTCATAATCATATCACCAAATTTCTCAATTTTCATACATGCTTGGAATGGAAGCTGCAACTCACTTCCCTTGAAAACAATATTGGGGAATTCAAGCAAATGAACTTCCAAAGGGTCCAACATTCCTTTACGTGTGACAACGACCTGTTTTGGCTGCTCCTTAACAGGCAATGATCAAACAAGAGCAGCTACACACTTGTGTGAATAACCTTTAAAAAAGTTGTCCTGTGCGGGGATTCAAAATAAATATAGCACCATTAATTGGCTTTGTTGTAAAATTTCCTTCAAAGGTCTTGTGAATGGTCACACGATACACATTTGTATCATCAACAAACCAGATAAGTTGATTGCTAAAGATTTCTTCATAGTTCTAAGATGAAAGATAAGGTTCAGTTGGCTCTGAAGAATACAATTGCAATCCTTTCCTTATTTGCTCCCTCAAAACATATAAAGCTGGATTTGACTTCATGATCTTGTTCATAGCCTTGGCAAGCAGCGGTTTTGACCCGGGGAACCAGTTACCAAAACCAGAATGCAAGTTGTATGCAAGATCTAGCCCAATCATCACCCCTGTTGGTGAAGGATAGATAGACATGTTATCGGTGGTGTAGTCCATGAACTTAGCTCTTGTGTACGCTCAATATCATGAGAATCATAATCACCCCAGCAAAGCTACATCAATCCAGTACTTATTAGTTGCTTTCTAATCAAAGATATCCTTCAGCTCAGCCACCAGGCTCGGTTTTGACATCGGCCATCTATGTGCAGCAAATAGAAGAATGTCAGCACATGAGCTGTTCATTTTGTAGCTCTTTCTTGGATGGATTGTTTCTTTCTGGTACAGCTCCGATTTCCAATACATCTAACTCCTAATCTAGAACCTGGCAAAGTGCCATGACCACACTCTCATGGACCTTCTGCCACAAGTGAGGACGAAAGATCTGAATAAGAGAGATCTTCAAGGTGGGAATCTTCCCGTGCATAAATATTCCAGTCAAATCCTGCACTTTGAAACCGACATAAACATTGGCTCGGTTAATGGTAGTGACCACCAAAGAGTGAACCTACGGTTTGGAATCTGGTTCAACCCTGATCTCTGAGCATTTGTTAGCTTCTTGTACTTCATCGACTCCTCAAAACCCGAAGCTTTCTCCCAAAAGAGATCCTCCTATGTTAGACAATATGTTCCCTTAAATAGCGTATGTTCCAAAATTCCCTCAACACCACCAAGTTCTTGGATAACATCAGTTCGGTAATTGTTCAGGTTCCAAAGTTTACCATCACGCTTCTGATGTGTCCACCAAAATGGATTTTGTTTTAAAACTTGATATTGCTTGAAATAAGTCCTCACCCTCCATCCTTTGTCATATGCTAGTGTATGCCGATCCTTCTGAAACAAGGTATTGATTCTTGGTATTCCACGATCCCACGAGTCCTCCAAATCTTCTAGAGTTAAACACCTGTTTTATAACTGGGCTTCTTGCGTCTTCAGAGCATATCCATCCCAAACATTTTGCGAATCAGTGAACTCACTCTCCCATTGTTGTATATAATGATATAGATTGAGGATTAGCTGATCTTCGTCATGACTTAAACCATTCCTAAAGTGTGTTACCCCAACATCTGTTTGCTGACTGTAACTAAGATCACTCTGTGGGATCAATATGTGGCCCATTAATAACATTCCAAGGCCTCCAAACAGGTGAGCTTACATAAATTTCAAATACAAACCAATATTATATCATTCAGAAACAAAAGGTTAAATGGTCATCAGGGCTCACTACACTAGATCTAAATCAGGGCTCACTAGAAAACAGTTCCATACCTTGGAATTTATAAACCTTGCAACTAAGACTCTTTCTTAGCTGACTGGTTCTCATCCAACCACTCAAGAGACTCATTTTTTGCTGCTTCAATCTTTTCTTTCTCGTTAGCCTCGAGCTCGTCAGCCAATTTATCCTTCTCAATGACTTGGTTCTTCATGTTGTACACGTAAGTCTCAAAGGCATTACGTGCGTCGATCTTTTCCATCACCTTCTTGCTTTCCTTTGTGTTAGGAATTATTGAAGTCAGAAGATAGTTTCTACTTACGGATACTGCTGACAGGATACTGCTGAAGCATTAATAGTTTCTGCTGATGAACTGGATCCTGCTGATGAAAGACATTCTGCTGATTTAGTTAATCCGTAGGATGTGTTTAGTTTATTTTAGGAAGAGATGTGTAATATCATTTATATTCTTAGATTACACGTTTTCTTGTAAGAGAGGTTAGGGTTCCTTGTAGTATAAAAGGAACACCCAGATGAATGTTTTGTACACGATTAGTTTTCAATCTTAGTGATTAATAAAAGATCCATAGAGGATCAGAGTTATTAGTATACAATACTTTTGTTTAAATTCCGCATAGATACAAGTATACAGAGATTTTCCATATAGTTGTGCTTTTGATTACATTGGCAAGCTATCGGCTCAAAGATCTATCAAGGAGTAGATCCTACAAGTGGTATCAGAGCCACAGGAGAGTCTCTATAAGTAAAGAACAACCTCTTTTCAACACCCTTTCACACTATGCCGTTATCAGATGCATCAGATGCAACAGAGGTCACACAACCAAATAATGCTTTGGCACAACAACTTTAGCAGCTCACTCTTACCAGCAGCAACAATGCCAAGTTCCCATATCTCAAGAAGGATGAATACGAGATATGGGCAATGAAGATGTAGAATTGGATAACTAACAGTGATTTTAATCTCTGAAATGTTATCCTGAATGCAAATAGTCTGAAGACTGGGAAAGACCAAGATGGTAAGATCACCATCTATCCTCCTTCTATTGCTGAGGAAGTGATTGTTGTGCAGAGAGAAAACAAGGCAAGAACCATCTTGCTTCAAGCCATCCCAGATGATCACATGAGTGATTTCCACTATCTTGATGATGCCAAGGATATCCGGTTGGCAATCAAAGCAAGGTTTTAGGGCAACGATGAGTCTAAGAGAATGAGAAAGTCTATGCTCAGGCAGGAGTTTCAGGAATTCAAGATCTCAGAGGAAGAAGGTGTATACAAGGGGTATGAAAGATTTCAAAAGATCTTGAGTTAGTTGAACCAACTGAAAGCTAGGCCTGACAATGAGGAGTGCAATTCCAGGTTTCTAAGAGCTTTACCTCTATCTTGGTCCCAAGTCAGTATTTCATTAAAAACCAAAGGTGGACTGGACTGTCTCTCTTTTGATGATTTGTATAACAAGCTCAGAAGCCTTGAGCTTGATATCAAGGGGCACTCGACTTAATCAACAACTCCTACAAACTCAGCCTTTATAAGCACCACTTCAAACAAGATTACATATGCTCCAAGTCCAAGTTCTTCCTCCACAATATCTTACACCTCTCTTGGTCCAAAGAGTCATCCACAATCTGGTAATGTAGTAGAGTAAGTACTTCATTCGTTTGTTGTTGAATATGACTAACAGCAGCAACTGGCTTATGAAGACTTTGAGCAAGTTGACATGTTGGATATGGAAGAGATGGATTTGAAGTGGCAGATGGCTATATGCTTATAGTTAAGGTCAGAAGGTTTGAAAAGAAAGCTAGCAGAAAGCTCAATCTCAAAGGAAGGGATCCAGCTAGATTTGATAGGAGAAAGGTCAAGTGCTACTCATGTGGTGAGATAGGCTATTTTTCTAGAGAGTGTACTGCAAAGAAGACTGAAGACAACACAAGGTATTCAGCCTACAAGCAAAAGGAGTTGGAAGCTGGCAGTTCAAAGGCTTTGGTAACTACTGTAGATTCTTGCATTGATTGGAAGGAGCATGATACTGAAGATGCTGAAAGCAGGGCTTCTCAGCAACTCTCTTGCCTGGCTGGTTGTGATGAAGAATTCGCCTTCATGGGCATCTCACCTCAGGTATCTAATTGTGTTTTTGGTTGTAATATAAAATATGATGCACTTAAAGAAGCCTATGATGAAATTGAACCAAAATATAAAGAGTGTTATATTCAGGCTCAATCCTATAAGGAAGCAGTTAGAACACTAGAGCAACAAAAGGTTTGGTTTCAACAAAATCAATTGGCCTATGAAGAGAAAATTAGGGTGTTAAAAAGAGACTTAGAGATTACTAGTAATGTGTTAAAGTTTTCAGAAAAAGAAAAAGCTAAAGTTGATATAGAACTACAAGAGTTGCAAGTCAAGTTTGATAATGAAGTTGCAGGTCGTATGAAATGGCAACAAGGGGCTAAAAGTCTTGATAGAATCATTGATAGTTGTCAGTCCATTAAGTGTAGAAGAGCATTAGGGTACGGTGACTATATAAGGCCTGATGAGGTCTATGACCCTAATGAACCTAGTTTGTTTGACCCTGAACCACCTCTGTAATTTCAAACTCCTGTAAAGTATGTTAAAGAGGGAGAGATGCACATTGTTTCTCCCACCATTACAGGAACCTTTATGCCCACCTCACACCATTTGGACTTAGTTGAATCACAATTGAAAACTGGCACTAGGACTCCTAACTCCCCTGACTCTAGCAATGTCTCTAGCAATAATTCTAATGAATTTGTATCTTGTTCTTTCAGTGACAAGACTTCAGAGACCTCTACCTCTACCTATGCCAGTTGTGATTCCAGTGTCAAGTCAGACTCACCCAAGTCTTCTTGCAAGTCCGCTGACTTTTCTAGAGTTGTCACTAATGAAGTTTCTTCAAAGACAGCTTCTCTTGAAGTCTTATCTTTTACTTCTCAGAAAAACAATTCTTTTCAGTCTTTACAAAACAATTCAGTTTCTAGTATTGGTTTGAATGATTTGGTGTGTAATAAGACATCTTTTGTGATGAATAAATCTCCTAGAAAGAAGAAATGTTTTGTTTGTGGTAGTAAATTTCATCTTAATAAAGATTATGACTTTCATGAGAAGAGAATGGGTGTTTATGCTAACCAAAAAAGACCTAGACCATATGTCCCAAAGGCAACACACAACGCCAGCAGACCCAAATCAGTTCCTGCTGATAAGCCATTTTCTGCTAGTGGATCCGTTTCTGCTGGTAGGCCTTTTCCTGCTGGCTGGAACAAACATGTTGCTAGACCATTTTTTAGACATAATATTAATTTCTTTCAGAATGGTTATTGGCTTGGTTTCTATGACCCAAGGTATACGGGAGGGGCATACAGGGATTCTGCTGTTAAGCCCTTAGCAGATTGTTCTTGGAGACATAACAGACCATTTGCACACAGGGGGTCCAAGAACAATGGTGGATCTTATTCATCTACATGGCTTCACTCTAATGATCCACAAGGCGGGCTCAAGTCATTTATGACTTGAGTCTCTCTTTGGTAACTAATGTTGTTGTAAATTTTCTAATTGTAGGAACTGGAAGGATCACTGGAAAAGGAACAATTAGGACTCCTAAGGTGGATTTTAAAAATGTTTACTATGTGAAGGAGCTACAAAACTTTAATTTGTTCTCTGTTTCACAAATCTATGATAAAAAGATTCATGTTCTATTCACTGAGGAGGACTGTCTTATCCTCTCAAAAGACTTCAAGTTACTTGATGAGAGTCTTGTTTTGCTAAGAGTTCCTAGGAATCACAATCTCTACACATTCAACCTGAATGATGTCAAACCTGAAGGTGATCTAGCATGCTTGGTGGCCAAATCATCGTTGGATGAGTCTACTAAATGGCACAGAAGGATGGCACATATGAACTACAAAACCATCAACAGACTAGCTAAACATGGATTGGTCCATGGACTTCCTTCCAAAACCTTCACTAATGAACACAATTGTGTTGCCTACAATAAAGGGAAGCAACACAAGGCTTCATACAAAGCCATTACTGCTGTGAGCACTATTTTAGAACCTCTTCAGTTGTTGCATATAGATCTATTTGGTCCAAATTCAATTAGAAGTATTGACTATAAGTACTTCTGCCTGGTGATCACTGATGACTACATCATGTTTTGTTGAGTATTCTTTTTGAGTACTAAAGATCAAATTTTTCAAACTCTTAAAGAATTTATAGCCCTGGTTGAAAACCAATTGAATAAAAAGGTTAAAAGTATTAGGTATGATAATGGGACAGAGTTCAAAAGTGATAACTTGATTGAACTCTATGGATCTAAGGGAATAAAAAGGGATTATAGTAATGTCAGAACCCCACAACAAAATGGGGTTGCTGAAAGAAAGAATAGAACCCTGATAGAGGCAGCAAGGTCTATGCTAGCTGACTCTAAACTTCCCACTATGTTTTGGACTGAAGCAATGAGCACTGCTTGTTATGTGTTAAATAGGGTTTCCATTACTAGACCACACAATAAGACACCCTATGAACTTTTGACTGGGAAGATTCCTACCATTATCTACTTCAAGCCTTTTGGATGTCATGTGACCATTTTGAATACAAGTGATCATCTAGGAAAGTTTGAAGGGAAGGCTGATGAGGGTTATATAGTTGGATATTCAGCTCATAGTAAGGCTTACAGGGTATTCAATTTGTCTGCTAAGAAGATTGAGGAGACTCTTAACCTGAGATTTCTAGAAGACAAGCTTAATGTTCAGGGTAAAGGTCATGATTGGTATTTTGACCTAGATTGCTTAACAGATCATTTGGGTTATGCTAGATTCAAATCTAACCAATCTACAGGTACACAAGAGTCACCAACTAACAATGCAGGTACCCTGGATGATGACTTAGACTATGACTCAGAGTGTGATGAACCTAATATTGTTGTTTCTTCTCTTCCTACTGACATTGCAGGTTCTGATGACAAAGTTGCTTCTGATGTGGATGACTCAACCTATGCAGAAGATCTTGCTAGGCTTAAAAAGCAAGAACATGCAGCAAATGAAGAAGCTGAGAGGCTTGGTCTTGATTTTGCTAAAGATACTGAGGCATTACTGAGACAAGCTGCTCTTGACAACAGCAGGAACATGGATTCTACTAATCGTGGTTCTGTTTCTGCTGATGTGTCTCCTGTTGTTGCTGCTGATGCCAATTCCCCTGATGGTATTTCTGCTATAGTAGTTGTTTCTGCAGTTCTATCCATAAGCTTAGATGAACCTTTTACAAGGTTTCCAAGCCCCTCAGACCTTGGCAATCATCAACAAAGTGCTAGCATTTTCCAATCTTCTTCTTATGATGATGATTTTGCTCCATCTCTAACCAATCTTGAAACCTCTCTTGAAGTTAACCCAAATCCCACTAAGAGGATAAACACTATTCATCCTCAAACCAATATTCTTGGCGATCCCAATGCCATGGTTCAAACAAGGAGTACAGTGAATAAGACAAAATTTGGTGAATGTGCTTTTATCACTTATGTCACTAATAAAAAAAAGGGACAATCATACAGATCAGCAACATTGTTTGTTTGCTTGTTTCCTATCTCAAGTTGAACCAACCAGTATTGCACAAGATTTAAGTGATCCTAGTTGGGTAGAGGCAATGCAAGAAGAAATGCAACATTTCAAGAATCAAGATGTATGGGTCCTTGTTGATCTACCTGAAGGAAAGGTTACTATTGGGACCAAAAGGATTTTGAAAAACAAAAGGGATGCAAGGGGTATTGTGGTCAGAAAAAAGGCAAGGTTGGTTGCTCATGGTTTTAGATAAGAAGAAGGCATTGATTATGATGAGGTATTTGCACCTGTAGCAAGGGTTGAGGCCATTAGACTATTTCTGGCCTTTGCTTCATACATGGGTTTTGTGGTTTATCAAATGGATGTTAAGAGTGCCTTTCTCTATGACAAGATTGAAGATGAAGTGTATGTTACTCAACCCAAATGTTTTGAAGACCCACAGAATCCAAAGAAGGTGTACAAGGTTGTAAAAACACTTTATGGACTTCATCAAGCACCTAGAGCCTTGTATGCGAGACTGTCAACCTTCCTCTTGGAGCATGGTTATAGAAGAGGAGTAATTGATAAAACTTTCTTCATCAAAAAGAATTCTAGAGACATAATTCTTGTCCAAGTTTATGTGGATGATATCATTTTTGGTTACACAAAGGAAGCTTAGTGCATAGAATTTGGGAACTTGATGAAAAGTGAGTTTCAAACGAGTGCTATAGGGGAGCTAACATTTTTCTTGGGGCTACAAGTAAAGCAACAGCCTGAAGGGATCTTCATCCATCAGGAGAAGTATGTGAGAGATATTATCAAGAAATTTGATTTTGAGAATTGGAGGACTGCAACTACTCCCTATGAACCTCCAAAGCCTAAGAATCAGAATGAACCAGATGAAGCTGTGAATGTTCAACTCTACAGATCTATGATTGGTTCACTAATGTACTTAACAACTTCAATGCCTGACATTACATTTGCAGTTAGTGCTTGTTCTAGACATGAAGTCACTCCAATGACTTCCCATCTGAATTCAGTGAAGAAGATTTTCAAGTATCTTAAAGGCTAATCTAAGTTAGGTCTTTGGTACCCAATAGAATGTCCATTTGTGTTGGAAGCTTATAGTGACAGTGATTATGTTGGAGCTAACTTAGATAGGAAATCCACAACAGGAGGTTGTCAATTCCTAGGAAGAAGGCTAATTTCTTGGCAATGCAAGAAACAAACCATTGTCGCTACCTTATCTACTGAAGCAGAATATGTTGCTGCTGCTAACTGTTATGGTCAAGTAATTTGGATTCAAAATCAATGGTTGATTATGGGTTCAACTTTATGAACACTAAAATCTATATTGATAACCAAAGTACAATTTCAATTGTTAAAAATCCGGTATTCATCAAAGAACAAAGCATAGGCACCATTTTATTAGGGATGCAAATGAGAAACACTTAATTCAGGTGCTTAAGATTCATACTGATGATGATGTGGCTGATTTATTAACAAAGGCCTTTGATGGACCTAGGTTTAATTACTTAGTTGTCCATATTGGGATGGTTAACCCTTGAATGCTTTGTTTGAGGGGAGGCATATGCCTCTGGGGAGGATTAATGTTGTAAATTCTGTATTCTATTATGATTTTGTTAACTAACTTTGTTTTGCAGGTTTGATTTTATTTAGACTAACCATTATCTGTTTAGTTTGGATTCTATGTCTTTGTTTTATCTGTTTGTTTTTGCAACTCTGTGTCTCTGCTGATGATCATATCAGAAGAATGGTAATGGAATATGAGTTGGATTAGTGTTCCTACTCATGAACATATCAGTGTTGTTCATATCAGTGGAATGTGTACTCATCAGTAGTAATGAGCCAATATCTTTCAATCAAACAGGGGAAACAAACATCATAAGATAAATCAGGGGAAACATAATTTCAATGATCATCATTCAAGTACCATATGGTTGGAATTACAAGACCCTGATAAAAGACAAAAACAACTAAACATAAACAACAACCATCAACCTATCAACAAGCACTTCTACCCAAAAGCTACCACCCCTGATACCACTACTCCATCTTTCCTTTTCATTTCCCTTTCACATCAACAACTTTCCTCTTACCCTTATCTTTGGTGAATGTCTCATACTTTTGAGGATAGGATAGCCTAATAATCACTTCCCTTGACCTTGGGAGAGGAGGATTTAACTTTCTTGTTCTTGCTGGTAGTCTTGGTCGTGATGATTCGGGTCTCTCAGTCACTGGATACTTCAGGAATGATTCTACAGCATTCTTTATTTCTTGTTGCATCAATCGAGTGAATGTTGGCTCTAGACGCTCAGTATAATCTTCAGCATCTGAGTCATATACCCAACATGGGAGATTGGAAAGATCCTCTTCTGATGGTGTTGCGGGAGGATTGTTTTGGGGTTCTTCTTCATCTGAAGAGGTATAGATGAAAGGTGATGTGAGTTCACGAGGAGGTGGTTGGATAAGAATCCACGGATTGGGATCCTCTGAAGAGTTTGATGATGAATCAGAGAAAATGTTACTGATTTCTGGTTTAGGGTTCATGGTTGCTGCTGAGTGAATTGTGTGATGGTATATTAGGGTTTAATAATTTGATTGGTGAGATTTGGGGATTTTTACTCCTATTTATAGGCCAAGTCAAACTCGCTTTGGAATGTTAATGCAAATTAATTCTAGGCGAGTAATTACTGAAGTAAGTGTGACCAAACATGAGACATTTTACTGAAGGGTGGTTTCTCTTGATGAGCTGTTTTTGCTGATTGACCAAATCATTACTGCTAATAGGTAAATATATCTTTTGAGGCATTGAATCGTTGACCGTAGTCAACATATGTAGGTTACTGCTGATTGACCATCAGTTCCTACTGTTTGACTTTAGTTTCTGCTGAAGGGTTAGTTTAAGTTTTATTTTGGGATATTATTAAATTCAAAATTGGTCAAAGATTGTTTCCACGATTATTGCCAATCACCTTCCACATTTGGAAATTGCTACAAATAACCTAAACGTGCATATCCCACTCACAAATAACTAATTCCATCTCCATAAAAATTCAAAACCATTTAAAAACTTCTCATTACCATAACCCACTCTCTCTTGATTCAATGGCTAAACTTCAATTCAAAGGAGATCACAACAAGACTGCTTTCTTGAGTAGGGCAAATGGGGATGCACATTCTGTACAAATGATGGAGTTTCTACAACAGTATAAGATTCACTTTGCTCTGACTCAGTACCCTACAATTGTGTATGAATCACTGATTACACAATTCTCGAAAACCGCTCAGGTACGTTCAGTTGAAGGGGAACCAATGGAGATTGTGGCTACTGTTGATGAGGAGGAATGTATTGTTACAGAGTCTTTGGTTAGGGCTCAATTACATCTTTATGATGAAGATGGTGAATATGAGGCACCAAAGGAGGAGATTCTTGAGGGTCTTCAAGATATTGGTTATGAAGGTGATGGGAAGGTCTGGCATAAGAACAAATTCTACCCTAAGTGGAGATTTCTGGTACATACTTTGCTTCAATGCATAAGTTCTAAGTCAGGAGGTTGGGATCAATTTTCCACCTCTATAGCCTTTGCTATTGTGTGTTTATTTCAGGGCAGAACATTTAATTTTTCTAAATATATATTTGATGAGATGGTTAGAAATGTTAAGGATACCAAACTCAAATATTTCATGTATCCTAGGTTTCTTCAAATTATCCTAGGCATACAGACCAATGACCCCACACATAAGCCTATTAAAAAGTTGACTAGCAAATTATTTGCTTCAATGCAGTCCCAATATACTGGGGTATACAGGCCTTTGTTACCTGCAATATTGCCTGGTGGGAATGCAGCTGCTGATGAGGACAATGCTGCTGGTGGACAAGAACCTGCTGATGTCAATGCACCAGTGGATGTTGTTGAGGGTCCTTCAGTTGCTCCTGATGCAAGTGCATCAGTTGCTGCTAATGCCCAACCATCACCATCTCCTAGACCATCTACACCTAGACCCTCTACACCACCACCATCACCCGTCTCTGTTGCTGCTGATGAGCATGTGAGTCATATTGTAGAGACAATTAGATCTTTATGAGTAGAAAAGCCTATTGCACTTGAGGCATCTGATGTTGACCAACCTTTTACCTCTCCACAGACTACAAGATTGTCCACACCTAGTCCATTGAGACCTGCTTCTGACGACTCTGAAAATTTAGATGCAGGGTTTCATGATTCTCCTCTTAGGACCAATGATGCTCCTGATGCCACAGGTATTCCTGCTGGTGGAGCTGAAGGTCCTATTACTCTCACCTCCATGTCTATTTTGTTGAACAGGTGTCTACAAAAGACTGATGGTTTGGACAAAGATCTCAAAACTACCAAGAAGACACTTGGAGAAGATGTTGTAAAGCTGGTCAAAAAGGTTAAGAAGTTGGAGGATAAGCTTAAATCCAAGAAGAGAAAGGATGTAGTGGCTGAAAGTGACATATACAAGGAGGAGACAGCTGCAAAAGCTCAAGAGAGAGTCTGAAGCTCATCCATCCATTCCTGCTGAAGACACTCATGTATCTACAGATGAGCCTATGCCTTCTGTTTCTGCTGATCCTTGTACTGAAGGTGTTGCTGCTGATTAATTAGCAGATAAAGTCCCTACTGGTGTTGGATTAGCTGCTAGTTCCATTCCTTCTGTTACAGATGTTTCCCATGATCAGACACCGCTGTTTTTGCTAGTCATTTGGACAAAGGGAAATCTGTTATGATTGAACAAGATCCTCCTTCAAGGAACAAATCTAAGCAAGAACTAGCACAAGAAAAGCTTAGTGAACAGGTAGCAGCACAGTACCAAGCTGATGAATTTGGTGCTGAAGCCAAGAAGAATGAAGAATTTAAGCAGTTTGAGGCAATTGCAAGGAAAATCCAAGATGATTTACATAAGATGGGTTTTCCAATCCCACATACTTTACCTGCTAAAAGACAAAAGGAATTCGATGAGTTATCTAAACAGTTTACAGCTGCACATTGGGTACTCTTGAATCTCAAGTTATTTCCAATCAAGATCTAGCTCAGTCTGTACTTGGTGATGAGTTTGATATGGATGATTATGCTGAGAAGATGGTTGCATTGGTTAAACAGAAAAGGAAAGTTGAGGCAGAGAAAAAGGCCAAAGAAAAGAGGGACAAGCCATGGACTAAAGCACATATCAGAGATTATATGAGAACCTTTGTTAAGAATCAAAGTTCTGCTGTGTATGGTGCCACTTGGACGAAGAAGAAAGTATGGGGATTTTCTGATTCTAAATTGACTACAGAGTATTAAAGGATTCTTGACAATCTTCATTAGTCTGGAATCAATGTTAATGATCCCTTGGAGAAACATGGAAGTCTTCTGGGTGAGCCTGCAGTCAAAAGATTAAGAGTTGTTGATTCTGCTGATACTCTTCTGGAGTCTACTGATCTTTTTCCTGCTGATGAGGATAAAATTCATTCTCCCTCAGTCTTGAATCAGGTAGATGATTCTGCTGATGCTCCTGATGCTTCTACTAATAAGGCATCAATACCTGTTGTGGATTTTACTGATAAGGAATCTGTTGCTAAGCTTGGAGGATCCACATCTTCTGAATTCTCTGTCCCTCTCCAGCTACTAATAAGGAGCATTCTCCACCTCCAGTTGCTAAGGATCCTAAAGTTTCTGAGGTTTCTCAATCTGATGCTACTCCAGCTACAGAGTCTTTTCATTCTGACGCTCACAAGCCTGTTCCTATTGATCCTCATGCTACTACTGATGCTTCTGCTGAACCAACTGATGCTTCTGATACAAACAATCCTTCTCCTTCTACTCCTGGTACTAGGAAGAAGAGTGTTGCAAGGAAGAGAAGGGCTTCTAAGGTTCTTGATGTGCCAGCAGAAGACAGTACATTCATTGAGTTTGATGATGATGATGAAGAGGATCCTATTGTGTGGGAAAAAGTAGTTAAATGGGAACTTGTTGAGTCTACAGTGGGTCAGGGTCAAGTTAATGTGATTCATAGAATAGATGGTTCCACCAAGCACTTCACTTTTCTTAGTGAAATTTTACACATGGTGGATAGACATGATATTCTCTCAATATATGGATTGGTTACAGACTATTATAAATCTCCTAAGCCTGAAGGTATTGGTATGTTTCTACTTGGGGATTTATATGTTCTGTGTGACTCTTCTAATTGTGTTGGAAAGGGGGTTAAAGCCTGGAAGGGTCAACAGAATTGGGATGTAGCTAGTTGGAGATATTTCCCTCTCTCTAATGTGCATATGGTTTTCACCACTACTGGTAATACTTTATATATGTGGGGAGATGTGATATATCCTATCACTATAGAGGTTTTGAAGCAGATGCTTGAGGTGAAGTTGACTGTTCCTTCTGATACGGTGGGGAATGATATGCATCATGCTGAGCAACTTGTTAGAGCCATAAGAAGGAGTCTTCTTGTCAAACAGGAATTGGAATCTAAGTATGATGTTCATCTGGAAACTTCACTAAGGTGATCTGGTATTGTATTTTTGTTTCTTCTTATTTATTAAAAAAAAAAAAAAACAGATTTGTATAGTGCTATGTTTTGTTGTCTGCAGGTTTGGTGTTGGTTACTCACCACACCTTATATGGTTATCAGCTTACCATGATGTTGACTATTCCTTCAAAAAGTTAGCTAGTCCAAAGGGTACAACTTTGGTAAAGACACATCAAATCTGTTGATAGATGTAATAGTTTGCTAAAATCTATTGGGTACTCAACTCACCCATGCTTAACAGCTAAAAGTTGGATGGTTTTCAATTCACCATGGATTTTTCCTTTTGGATTCCAAAGAATTGGCTAGCCCACAAGTGTATGGCTTGTGGTAAAGGCAGTGGAAAACCATATTTGGTACTTAATTTACCAAGGTGATTTAATCAACCAAATAATTGACTAGTCCTGAGCAAACGGATACAGGTAAAGACATATCAAATCCGTTTATAGCTGATGATTTGCTAAAAATCATATGGTTACCAGTGTACCATAGTTTTTGAACTGAACATTTGGCTACTCCGGTAGTGATGCCTATTGGTAAAGAGACATCAAATCCATTATTTTCAATGATTCACCTCTCACAGGAGTTGACACACCTGGAAGTGATGAGAATAGTATGAAACTTATGTTTTGATGTACCTTTTGTCATTTTTTGCTTCAAAGATTGGATACTCAAAGTATGTGCTGCTCATAGAGATGCTGCTGATTTGTTTCTTTGCTGCTGATGTTCAAAATTCAATCCTCATGCTCTGGAAGTTAAAGATTTATAAAGAATCTTGAAGTTAACCGTGTCAAATTCAAGATTAGGGGAGGATTGTTAGGAATTATTGAAGTCAGAAGATAGTTTCTGCTGACGAATACTGCTGACAAGATACTGCTGAAGCATTAATAGTTTCTGTTGATGATCCGGATCCTGTTGATGAAAGACATTCTGCTGATTTAGTTAATCCGTAGGATGTGTTTAGTTTATTCTAGGAAGAGATGTGTAATATCTTTTATATTCTTAGATTACACGTTTTCTTGTAAGAGAGGTTAGGGTTCCTTCTAGTATAAAAGGAACACTCGGATGAATGTTTTGTACACGATTAGTTTTCAATCTTAGTGATTAATAAAAGATCCATAGAGGATCAGAGTTATTAGTATACAATACTTGTGTTTAAATTCCGCAGAGATACAAGTATACAGAGATTTTCCATATAGTTGTGCTTTTGATTACATTGGCAAGCTATCGATCCATTGGCTCAAAGATCTATCAAGGAGTAGGTCCTACACTTTGCAAACTCTTCAGCTTCAAGAACCATGCGCCTAATTTCTTCCTATCTCACTCGCCCCTTCTCTTTGGCAATAGTGATCTTTTCTGCCTTACCAGTTCCCATGTCCTCAGCCTAGTCATTCAAGATACCATCGGCATCTACTTCGAATGTTACTTCAATTTGTGGGGTTCCCTATTTCAAATGTACAGTAACACAGATAAGTACATATGTCTTCTCACATAACTATAATTAGACTGCACAAAAGCAATCAATTTATCAACAAACCTTGGAGCTGCGAAAATGCCAAAAAATTCAATCTTTCCAAGAAGCCTCCAATCCTTTGTAAGACTCCTTTCACCTTCAAATGCCTTCTAGACAAACATAAAGCTCATTTATAGGACGAAAACAGTACTTAACTCTACACACACGTTAACAAAGTATACAAAACGGTACACGAATGGATACTACAGTTTGCAAATCTTAGTAGTATATATGCATATACGACAGTATCGTCATTCGACTACATGCTCCATTATGCAACTTAGGGGCTAATAGTACAAATCCAATATTAGCGGGCATATTCAGGACTGCACGGTTATGTTGGTAGGACAATGCTTAAATACTTACACTCAAACAAGATGGAAATATCAAGGCCAGGCCTTCTAACTGTATCTATATTCTTATAAGAAACTAAAGTTATATAGTTTAGCTGCATTGGATACCTGACTATGAATGGCAAAGTACTCCAACTTCATTTGCAAATTCCCATCTAAAGTCAATATGAGTATGAAACTCAATTGTATTATAATATCAAAATTAAAGATGTGCCTAAACCTCTTTCATAGCACGTAAACAAGATTTTAAACTTGGTTCTTTTTTATGTAATTAACCAGCTCTTTTGGAACTAACGAACTGAAGTATACGTATGCACTAAAAAGAGAAAAGAGCAAATATCAAAGAACTATAAAAAATATACCGTAATATCAGGATGAAATGCAAAAAAGGAACTTAAAAGATGGCATATGATATTTTACATTCTCTCTATATAGAGGTGTTCTCCCGGCATGTCAGACAAGAGCACAACCACACTGCAATTTAACAAAAGCATGCGAGGATAGTATAAAATAAGAAGTTCTTAGAGGGAAATGAATTGGGTGACGCAACCTAGTGTGGCACATATTATCATCAAAACTAAAGGATGATGTAACTAGATTAGGCACTTGATTTCTAAAGAAATTCTCGTGCTTCAAGATAGCATCACCAACCCAGATCATGATGTAATTGTTCAAATTTTGCATATATATATATATATATATATATATATATATATATATATATATATATATATATATATATATATATATATATATATATATATCAAGGCGTTTGAAGGACTACTTGTAGTCTTATATATCAGTCTTCTAGATATATATGACAAAATACAATCTTAAATGTAGTTTCCTAATACTAAAATAATTCTGTCAGATTTGAGCCACTGTTGGTAACCTGAGACGTAAACCCAATATTCTACAAAACACCTTGCAATTTAACAAAAGCACGCGACTATAACCATACTTCACATCATAGGGTGCTTAGATGTGCTTTTTCAAGGTGATCATTGTAACATATCAAAATCTATAATGCCCATCCAAAATAGCTGTTCTAAAAGTTCACACTCACAACCCAATACATAAAGCAGTTTCCATAATTACATTGTTGTAGGGGTATTTGGATGTGTGTTATGCGTCACAAATTGACACCAATCATCCTTTCAATGTTCAAGTACACTGACAACGATTTTTTTTCTATTTGGAACATAAATAATCATTGAAGAAAATGCAAGATCTTTGGGGGTGTTTGTTTAAGCTTATTTTTTCGCTTATGAGCTTATATGATTCACCTTATAGTTCATAAGCTCTTTTTTTCTGACTCATTAGCTTATGAGCTCATTTTCCATCTATATGTCATAATAACTAATAAGCTTATAAGTTAGAAAATAAGCCAAAAAGTAAGCATAGTAATAAACACCCATTGAGCATCTCTGCATCTTTATATCAGATTCTGATTATCTATAACCCTACTAAAATTATAATAAAACACATAAACACCTTACCGGTTCTTCATCTTCAATTGTTTCTTTTTCTTGAATCTGTTATTCCATACAACAATTAAAGTGTTTGGCCAATGAATCATAATCACGATGCTTCAATTAAATTGGTGGGGCAAGAAAGTCGCGGGAAAAAAAGTGCACGGGCAAAGTCATGCCGGCGAGCCATTCGAGCCTTTTTTTGTAAAAGAAAGTCGATCGGCATATGGAGGGAATGAAGAAAAAATTGGTCGGTTTGGGTAATTAACTCCTTCCCAAAACTAGGTTAAACTTTCCCAAATCTTTACCATAAGCTACTACCACTTAGTATAAGCCTCCTAGGACTTAATCTTAGTCACTAAACACTCATAGAACCCTAATCTAGGCACTAAACCCAAGGCAAAACCCTAAACTCTCACTAGGAAAAACTAGGTTAAAACTAAACCTAACACCTAAACTAAGCTACCTTAGCACTTCAAATACTTCAATCAAGGAGGTGGATCACCTCCTTGTCACCACCTTTGACCCACGGCTTCACCATGGCCACAACCGGCCTAGGCAGCCCCCTAGCTACCATATAGCTCTTCTTCATCACCCTTTAGGCACCATTAGTCACCAACTAGCTTAGCCTAATCACCTCCCCCCTCCTCGCCACCTCCTACTCCAATTTCTTGGTCACTCCTCCTTCGTACCCTATAAATAGCAAACCAACCCTCACCAATTCTCTTCACACCTCCCTTCTATTCTTTATCTATACCTTTCTATAGTATAAGACCCTTAGAAGCCTAAGAAGTTGAGTACAATAGGCCTAGTACTAGTCGAGTTCTAGTTTGAGTCAAGAAAACACTAGTTGGTCACGTTAAACCTCCCACGACCTACGTAAGCTTCATTTTTTATCCTAGTAGCCTTCGTACTGATATAGAACACCTAGGATATGCCTTAGAACCTTAAGAGTAGCCTTGACCATTTTCATTTAGAATTTTTCATTTTGAAACCCTAGTTTTAGATAATTATGTGTTTACATGCTAAATTTCCTTATTATGTGCTATAATCTGAATTAGATGACTTAGATGAACATATATTAGCTTTACATAAGCTAAGAAACTTAGTTGTTTCATAAAAATATAGTTTACTTGATTTTAGGACTAGTTTTGCAATAGTTTTCATGTATAAGGGTATACATGGTAAATTTCTGAAAATATGAAGTTTTGGGAGTGTTTTTGACATTCCTTAGAAGTTATAAGTATAAGTACCCTTTTTACAAAATTTTAAAACATTAGGATGAAAAGTAAAATAAGTTATAAACTTATAAGGACTAGTTTTGCAAATATTGTTAAGTTAAGGGTATAAAAGGTAATTATTGAAAGTTAGTGTAGTTTAAGGACCATTTCTGCCATTTCTTTAAAATATATAAGTATAGAGACTAATTGTGTAAAAGATAGAAAGTTATATGCTTAAATGTTATAAGTTTATAAGTTTAGGGTAGAAAGTGTAAATATGTAAACTTGAAGGGTATAAACGGCCTATTTTCATATAAAGTATAAAAACCTATTTTGGGTTAGAAACATAACACAATACTAGGGAGCTTCATGTGATGGGTATCATGTGGATATTTCGTTTTGACAAGTTTGCTGGGTTTACGAATTAAAGTGCCCTAGCTCCTCAAACGATTATTTCATGACCTCTGAATTATGATGGCCTGAATGGTGTTATGTTATAACTAAAACTTAATAACAACATAACTCAATAGTAGGGAACTTCATGTGAGGAGTATTAACTTCTGAACTATGATGGCCCGAACGGTATCATGTTGATAACATTATACAATAGTAGGGAGCTTCATGTGAGGAGTCTTATACTTCTGAATTATGATGGCCCGAACGGTGTTATGTTATATCTAGAAATCTTAAAAGTAATTGCTTAAAAACCTAGACTAAGACTTGACAAATACACACACACACATACACTACCCCATGATACGTGAGTGAGCTGTCTAAACCCTACCCAACTTACCTTAGACCCAGGTGAGTTTTCATAGCCTCGCTTTTAAATGCTTTACAACCCTGTGAGGGGGATACATGCTTTAAATTGAATACAAGTCTTTTTCTTTGGTTATTTCACGAGTAAACTATCTGCCACCCTTACATAACAAAATTCACGAATCTAATCTCTTGTAATATTTTACACAAGTTAACGCGAATATAATTGATAGATCTATTGGAGTTTGACAACTCCTGTTGGTACTACCTCTCTCTAGAGGGTGCCAATAAGTATTATATTTGAACCCTATAAAGGATTAACTTTGGCAAGTTATCCTTTCTCTCTATCCCATCATGGTATGGTCTGTAGACCCCATGATCTGGACCGTTAACGTGTAATTCATGAGCTTAGTGCAATATACCCGCTATCTCTAAACTTTTCCACACATAGGGTTTAAGCTGAACCCTATGTAACTTGTATTCACACACCCTATCTACTTAAACCTATGACTCTCACTCAACATTCGTGTTGACTCTTTAAGCATGTTATCCTAGGTAATTGAGCTCTTTAGGAACCCTGGCACGGAGAAGTACTGGAGATGAGGATGTCCATAATAGTTATCATTCATTTGTTTTGCCTTAAAACGTATCTTAATGGACCTCTCTTTTGGTAAAAGTAAATCTTTTACTGGAAAAACTCTGATGAATAAATGAATGATAACACCTTTTTCAAAAACGTCTCTTTTTGAGTCATTTTCTATTATCTTGTCTTTGTTTCCATGAAGTAATACCCCAAACACTAAGTCCGCTGCGATCTGTAAAAATGGGGGTGTTACAAAATAGAAGCTAGAATGCCCAACAATTGATTGCATATGGTGGAATAGGTAACCTAATAACGTAGTGATTGAAATTAAACAAAGGCCAAAACTGAGATTATAATGTCATGAAAACTACACATTCAGACACAAGTAATTAGAGATATGAAAAGTAACATAATAAGTTCTCTAGATAGAAGTAGAAGCAAAAACACAAGTTCTCACTCACTTTCTTCCATTTCTTCTCTCTTTCCTTCCAAAAATGGAAAAGGCCCATCTATGTGACCTTATGTACAGCAAAACAGAAAATTATTTAACTTGATTCTTGCTTGGTTCGGTTTTTGATTTATTTTGTTTTCGGATATCCGAAATTTGAGTTAGTGGTTTTATATTAGACCCATTATATTAGCTAAGTTCTTTAAATTTGGATATCTGAAATTTCGAATAACAGTTTTATATATCTGAATATTCAAATATCAATAATTTTTGAAAAACTTTTATATGATTTTCAAAACTGACATTTCATAAAATCCCAACATTTTACTAAATCTTGATCAATTTTTTGGATATCCGAATATAGATATTTATTGTTATTGTTGATAATATATTTGTTGATTGGTATACTATTATTTTAATACATAAGCCCCAAAACAACCGGTCCCTCACAAAGCTTCCAGAACTCTTCTGACACATACATTCGCTCGAATCATTGCATCAAAGCTAAAATCAACGGCATACTTCTTCACCGTTAGTGACAACCTTGTTTGTGAGAAAGGTTTAATAACATGCAAACGAAAACAAAACATACAATATTCTTCTCCATCAGGAACTTAGACTTTTTAAGAATAATAAAGATGTAGATAATTTTATGTTGTCACCTTTTAACTTGTAAACTTGGCATAAAGACATTTTTTATTTTAGTTTAGTATTAAAAGTATATTGTACTCAGTTCTTTTACTTTGTTTCGGGACCACATATTGTTACACTTTACACACAGTTCACACACAATAAAAGGAAGTATCTGAACATTGGTAATACTTGTGTCTGACATAATTGAGGAAATTTAGTCACTAATGTTACCTCTAATGTGTTCTATAAAATTTTCATAGTGTGTGCACTTTACTATGGATAAATTTATCAAAAATAGAAGCTAGAATGCCCAACAATTGATTGCATACGGTGGAATAGGTAACCCTAATAATCTAGTGATTTAAATTAAAGAAGGGCCAAAAATGAGATTATAATGTCATGAAAACTACACTTTAGACATATTAAACTTAGACACAAGTAATTAGAGTTATGCAAAGTGCCATAATAAGTTCTCTGGATAAACAGTAGTGAAAAATTGAATGTCAAAAATGTAAGGAAAGAAGGTAAAATAGATAAAAAATAAAAATAAAAAAAATAGTCAATTCACAGAGTTTGAGAAGTCAATGTTTACCTTACTTCCAAAACATCGCAAATTTAGGCGGATAGAAGTAGAAGCACACAAGGTCAAACACACTTTCTTCCATTCCTTCTCTCTTTCCTTCCAAAACTAGAAAACTAGAAAGGCCCATCCGTGTGACCTTATATACTGCAAAAGTGCAAATTATTTAACTTGATTCTTGCTTGGTTCATTTTTTGGTTTTTTTTGGTTTTCGGACATCCGAAATTTGAGTTAGTGCTTTTATGTTAGACCCATTATTTTAGCTAAGTTCTTAAAATTTGGATATCTGAAATTTCGGATAACAATTTTATATATCTGAATATTCATATATCTATAATTTTCGAAAAACTTTTATATGATTTTCAAAACTGATATTTCATAAAACCCCAACATTTTACTAAATTTTGATCAATTTTTCGGATATCCGAATACGGATATTTATTGTTATTGTTGATAATTTATTGGTTGATTGGTATACTATTATTTTAATACATAAGCCCCAAAACAACCGGTTCCTCACAAAGCTTCCAAAACTCTTCTGACGCATACATTCGCTCGAGTCATTGCATCAAAACTAAAATCAACAGCATACTTCTTCACTGTCAGCGACAACCTTGTTTGTGAGAATGGTTTAATAACACGCAAATGAAAACAAAACACACAGTATTTTTCTCCATCCGGAACTTAGATTTTTTAAGAGTAATAAAGATGTAGACAATTTTATGTTGTCACCTTTTTACATGTAAACTTGGTATTTATAAAGACATTTTTTGTTTTAGTTTAGTATTAAAATTATACTGTACTCAGTTCTTTTACTTTGTTTCGGGACCACGTATTATTACACTTTACACACAGTTTACACACAATAAAAGGAAGTAGCTGAAAATAGGTAATACTTGGGTCTGACATAATTGAGGAAATGTAGTCACTAATGTTACCCTCTAATGCGTTTTATAAAATTGTCATAGTGTGTGCACTTTACTATGGATAAATTTATCAAAAATAGAAGCTAGAATGCCCAACAATTGATTGCATATGGTGGAATAGTTAACCCTAATAATCTAGTGATTGAAATTAAAAAAAGGCCAAAACTGATATTATAATGTCATAAAAACAACACTCTAGACATATTAAACTTAGACACAAGTAATTATATGTATGCAAAGTACCATAATAAATTCTCTGGATAAACAGACTGAAAATTGAATGTCAACAATGTAAGGGAAGAAGGTAAAATAGATAAAGAAAAAAATGAAAAAATAGTCAATGCACAAAGTTTGAGAAGTCAATGTTTACCTTACTTCCAAAACATCGCAAATTTAGGCGGATAGAAGCAGAAGCACGCAAGTTCAAACCCACTTTCTTCCATTCCTTATCTCTTTCCTTCCAAAACTAGAAAACTAGAAAGGCCCATCTATGTGCCCTTATATACTGCAAAAGCGCAAATTATTTAACTTGATTCTTGCTTGGTTCGTTTTTTGGTTTTTTTGATTTTCGGAGATCCGAAATTTGAGTTAGTGCTTTTATGTTAGACCCATTATTTTAGCTAAGTTGTTTAAATTTGGATATCTGAAATTTTGGTTAACAGTTTTATATATCTAAATATTCAAATATCTATAATTTTCGAAAAACTTTTATATGATTTTCAAAACTGGCATTTATTAAAACCCTAACATTTTACTTAATTTTGAACAAATTTTTTGATATTTGAATATGGGTATTTATTTTTATTGTTGATAATTTATTGGTTGATTGGTATACTATTATTTTAATACATAAGCCGCAAAACACCCAGTTCCTCACAAAGCTTCCAGATCTCTTCAGACACATACGTTCGCTCGAATCATTGCATCAAAACTAAAATCAACGGCATACTTCTTCACCGTCAGCGACAACCTTGTTTGTGAGAATGGTTTAATAATATGCAAACGAAAACAAAGCACAAAGTATTCTTCTCCATCAGGAACTTAGATTTTTGAAGAGTAATAAAGATGTAGACAATTTTATGTTGTCACCTTTTAACTTGTAAACTTGGTATTTATAAAGACATTTTCTATTTTAGTTTAATACTAAAAGTATACTGTACTCAGTTCGTTCACTTTGTTTCGGGACCACGTGTTATTAAACTTTACACACAGTTTACACACAATAAAAGGAAGTAGCTGAACATTGGTAATACTTATGTCTGACATAATTGAGGAAATCTAGTCACTAATGTTACCCTCTAATACGTTTTGTAAAATTGTCATAGTGTGTGCACTTTACTATGGATAAATTAATCAAAAATAGAAGCTACAATGCCCAACAATTGATTGCATATCGTGGAATAGGTAACCCTAATAATCTAGTGATTGAAATTAAAAAATGGCCAAAACTGAGATTATAATGTCATGAAAACTACACTTTAGACATATTAAACTTAGATACAAGTAATTATATGTATGCAAAGTACCATAATAAGTTCTCTGGATAAACGGAGTGAAAATTAAATGTCAACAAGGTAAGGGAAGAAGGTAAAATAGATAAAGAAAAAAATAGAAAAAATAGTCAATTCACAGAGTTTGAGAAGTCAATGTTTATCTTACTTCCAAAACATCGCAAATTTATGCGGATAGAAGTAGAAGCACACAAGTTCAAACCCACTTTCTTCCATTCCTTCTCTCTTTCCTTCCAAAACTAGAAAACTAGAAAGGCCCATCTGTGACCTTATATACTGCAAAAGTGCAAATTATTTAACTTGATTCCTTCTTGGTTCGTTTTTTGGTTTTCAGATATCTGAAATTTGAGTTAGCGCTTTTATGTTAGACCCATTATTTTAGCTAAGTTCTTTAAATTTGGATATCTAAAATTTCGGATAACAGTTTTATATATCTAAATATTCAAATATCTATAATTTTTGAAAAACTTTTATATGATTTTCAAAACTGACATTTCTTAAAACCCTAACATTTTACTTAATTTTGATCAAATTTTTGGATATTTGAATACGGATATTTATTTTTATTGTTGAAAATTTATTGGTTGACTGGTATACTATTATTTTAATACATAAGCCGCAAAACACCCAGTTCCTCACAAAGCTTCCAGATCTCTTCAGACACATACGTTCGCTCGAATCATTGCATCAAAACTAAAATCAACGGCATACTTCTTCACCATCAGCGACAACCTTGTTTGTGAGAATGGTTTAATAACATGCAAAGAAAAACAAAACACACAGTATTCTTCTCCATCAAGAACTTAGATTTTTTTAGAGTAATAAAGATGTAGACAATTTTATGTTGTCACCTTTTAACTTGTAAACTTGGTATTTATAAAGACATTTTTATTTTAGTTTAGTATTAAAAGTATACTGTACTCAGTTCTTTTACATTGTTTCGGGACCACGTATTATTACACTTTACACACAGTTTACACACAATAAAAGGAAGTAGCTGAACATTGGTAATACTTGTGTCTGACATAATTGAGGAAATGTAGTCACTAATGTTACCCTCTAATGCGTTTTATCAAATTGTCATAGTGTTTTCACTTTACTATAGATAAATTAATCAAAAATAGACGCTAGAATGCACAACAATTCATTGTATATGGTGGAATAGGTAATCCTAATAATCTAGTGATTGAAATTAAAGAAGGGCCAAAATTGAGATTATAATGTCATGAAAACTACACTTTAGACATATTAAACTTAGACACAAGTAATTATATGTATGCAAAGTACCATAATAAGTAATCTGGATAAACGAAGTGAAAATTAAATGTCAACAATGTAAGGGAAGAAGGTAAAAGAGATAAAGAAAAAAATAATAATAAAAACTAGTCAATTCACAAAGTTTGAGAAGTCAATATTTACCTTACTTCCAAAACATCGCAAATTTAGGCGGATAGAAGTAGAAGCACACAAGTTCCAACCTACTTTCTTCCATTCCTTATCTCTTTCCTTCCAAAACTAGAAAACTAGAAAGGCCCACCTGTGTGACCTTATATACTACAAAAGTGCAAATTATTTAACTTGATTCTTGCTTCGTTTGGTTTTTGGTTTTTTGGTTTTCGTATATCCGAAATTTGAGTTAGTGCTTTTATGTTAGACCCATTATTTTAGCTAAGTTCTTTAAATTTCGATATCTGAAATTTTGGATAACAGTTTTATATATCTGAATATTCAAATATCTATAATTTTCGAAAAACTTTTATATGATTTTCAAAACTGACATTTCATAAAACCCCAACATTTTACTAAATTTTGATCAATTTTTTGGATATCCGAATACGGATATTTATTGTTATTGTTAATAATTTATTGGTTGATTGGTATACTATTATTTTAATACATAACCCCCAAAACAACCGGTTACTCACAAAGCTTCCAGAACTCTTATAACACATACATTCGCTTGAATCATTACATCAAAACTAAAATCAACGGTATACTTCTTCACCGTCAGCGACAACCTTGTTTTTGAGAATGGTTTAATAACATGCAAACGAAAACAAAACACACAGTATTCTGCTCCATTAGGAACATAGATTTTCTAAGAGTAATAAAGATGTGGATAATTTTATGATGTCACCTTTTAACATGTAAACTTGGTATTTATAAATTCATGTTTTTCAGTTTAGTATTAAAAGTATATTGTGCTCGGTTCTTTTACTTTGTTTCAGGACCACGTATTATTACACTTTACACACAGTTTACACACAATAAAAGGTAGTAGCTGAACATTGGTAATACTTGTGTCTGACATAATTGAGGAAATGTAGTCACTAATGTTACCCTCTAATGCGGTTTATAAAATTGTCATAATGTGTGCACTTTACTATGGATAAATTTATCAAAAATTGAAGCTAGAAATCCCAACAATTGATTGCATATGGTGGAATAGGTAACCCTAATAATCTAGTGATTGAAATTAAAGATAGGCCAAAACTGAGATTATAATGTCATGAAAACTACACTTTAGACATATTAAACTTAGACACAAGTAATAAGAGGTATGCAAAGTACCATAATAAGTTCTCTGGATAAACGGAAGTGAAAAGTTGAATGTCAACAATGTAAGGGAAGAAGGTAAAATAGATAAAGAAAAAAAAGTAAAAAATAGTCAATTCACAGAGTTTGAGAGGTCAATGTTTACCTTACTTCCAAAACATCGCAAATTTAGGCGGATAGAAGTAGAAGCACACAAGTTCCAACCCACTTTCTTCCATTCCTTCTCTCTTTCCTTCTAAAACTATAAAACTAGAAAGGCCCATCTTTGTGAGCTTATGTACTACAAAAGTGCAAATTATTTAACTTGATTCTTGCTTGGTTCGGTTTTTGGTTTTTTTGGTTTTCGGATATCCGAAATTTGAGTTAGTGGTTTTATGTCATACCCATTGTTTTAGCTAAGTTCTTTAAATTTGGATATCCAAAATTTCGAATAACAGTTTTATATATCCGATTATCCAAATATCTATAATTTTTGGTAAAATTTTATATGATTTTCAAAACTAACATTTCATAAAACCCCAACATTTTACTAAATTTTGATCAATTTTTCGAATATCTAAATACGGATATTTTTTAACATCCAAAACCTAAATTAAGAAATCCTGGTGGCAGTGGTAGTGGTGGTTTGTTGGTGATGTGGTTGGATTTCGATAAACGAGGCCATGTAACATATTAGAGTGTGAATGAAACAGAGTCTCGCTTATATATGGGGTGAAGGGCATGACATTATACTATATACTAACAAAGGAAGATCATGTTACACTAACTACTAGGCTTAAACTCTTTATTAGTCCTTAATTCGCATTGCTATTGGTTCACAAAGTGATTTTACCACGAGTCAAAGGGCCAATAGTGTTAAGATGATAGTTTGGCAAAAGCCCATTGGCCAAAAAACGTGTGGGTTTTTCCTATTCATAGATAAACATAGATAATGACTTTCATAGTACAGTTAGTGGGTTGATTAAGAACCTATGGCAGATCTAATCTTGTACAACTGAATATCAAGCAACCATGTGTCACCTTTAATTGTACGTGAGCATGTACACTGCTGTTGATGAAGCTTCTTGAACTAAGGTCTAGGAACACAATAAAAGATTAAAACATAACCACTTTGGTAGATAAACAACGCTTGCAAGAAGAAACAATTACAACCAGAAGGAACAAAAACCTGAAAAAAAATTAAAAAAAAAAAAAAAAAAAACAACAACAACAACAAACCCTTCTCAAGATATGTTTTTTAATATGTCTGTAGTTTTTTCCTTTCATGTATGCATGCATGATAAGTGGCGGATCATCAACAGCTTCGCATTGAACGAAAAAAATCAGAATCACAAGCAAGTAAGTATTCATATCTTTTCATTTTTATTGTTCACTCTGGTTCTAATTTTGTTAGGGTTTTCATCTTGATTGCAAATGAAGATTAGGGTTTAGTTGTGTTTGTGCTTTTATGATTTGGTCATTTTTAAAATTGGTTATGGCCACAAAGTGTTACCAACAGATCTTGGACCAAGTCTAGACAAATATTACATTCAAAGTTATTGGAAATATTGTTTTGCGATTCAGCGACACTCTTTGACATAAATTTAACATCACTTTGGAAATATTGAGTTTGCTCTATTGATGTATCTTAAAATATAGGAGTTTTTTCAAGAATGGTATGAAAAGGTCAGGAAAACAAGTGCAAAGATTATTGATAGGTTAAACCAGAGCCCATAAAAGAAATCTCAATAACTAAGTCATAATTGTTCTCATATGATACTTACGCTCCATTGTACATTAAAGATATGAAGACAAAAGATAAACATTCATTAAGATGATGATAAGAATTAGTAAAGTATAACAACATAGTAGAGAAACTATGTAGTGAAATCAGTGGGTACAGATGCATATGAAATTTATTGATTTAAGACAAAAGGGGTTGTTGTGGATCAGTTCGAAAATAAAGAGGTTGTGGTTCTTGAGAAGGATGGCGATAATGAAGAGGAACCAAGTTAAAGAGGTAGGCTGCTATCTCTTTATTTCACATTGTGCTTCATAGCAATATCTGATTTACTATTTTTGTCAACTGTTATTTGTTGTTGTTACAAACCTAGCTAACCAAAAACAAAAAGATACTCGGTTTGATCTTTTTATGTATCTGTTCAACATAATGCCATATTCCAAATTCTGCAATGTTCGACTGTTTTTGTTGACTATACTCACTAACATCAATATTGTTGTGTGTTGAAAGTAATTATGTGATATGGAATAACGACATGCGTTAGGAAACGAAATATTAAAAAAATAAAGTAAGGTAGGCAAAAATTTATCAGTGAGTACTTGCATTTTGTATAATTTAGAAATATACTTCCATTTCGTCTTTGTCAATAATGAGTTTATAATAACATAGTTTCATGATTTTGCTATGATTGGTGTTTTTCAGGTGCGCCCTTACAAACATTGTACGCACAAACCAAGGACATCAAAGTGATAGCCAAAAGCAGAAACATCAGCCCTTTTGGCTGTTAATGGTCCTGAAACCAACAACATTGTTGACGATGCGAACAAAGGTATGTTTCTATTCATCCACTTTCCTGGAATTATAAAGTCATTTTTCGCATAAGGGCCAGTTGCATAACTGTATAGTTTTTATATCACTATCGGATTTGTTTTTGTAGGATGTAACACCTGTTTCCTGGATACAATAGGCCCCACCCTAGATGAAACTGACTAACGTGATTGGCTAGTCAAAGAATGTTGCGTTATAGTCAAACCTGATAGTCAACCAAATGGTCAACAAATGCGTAAAATGGCTTTAGAAGGTATGATGCTTAAATTAAAGGACTAAAGTTGCCTAGTATTAAATGTGTTATAAGTAGGATGTGGCTAAAGTAAGAAGAAAAGGACTAAAGGGACTAATTATGTCAAATGGCCAAAGATGCAATCTAACTAGTATAACCTAGGAAATTCTAGTGTTTTCCATAAGTTTCAAGGGTGTTTGTTGGTCCGATTTTAGAGTGGAGAAAAAGAGAGGGAAAAAGTTAGTTGGTGATTTAGGAAGATGAAGATGATGGTCTAATATCCATGGTCCTTCTTAGCAAAGATCCCCACAAGTAAGTAACTCTAATCTTGAGTTTATGATGATTATTGTGGTAAAGGTTAATGGGTTAAGTGGGTTGATGAGTGTGTGAATACTCATCATTTTTGTCCAATCTAAACTGCAAAAACATTTAAAAACACTCAGAAATGCATCAAAATACAGAAAATATTCCAGGATTGTGTTTTATATGTTTCAGATGCAAAATGATTGAAAACAGATGAAAAACGACCAAAGTTTGCATAATTGGCAGTTTCAGTCCCTCAACTTTCAGAACTTGACAAATTCAGTCCCCGAGCATTTGTTTTGAAAGAAAAGTCAACCCAAGTCCTTTAAAAGTCAAAAGTTATAAAAAATGGTCCTTGGGTAAAAAGTTTTGAAAATTTACATTTTGGTCCCTCAAGTTTCAACAACTGGCAGTTTTGGTCCCTAGATGCTCAATTTTGGAAAATATCATTTAAGGTCCTTAGATTATCACATTTGGCAAGTTTGGTCCCTTAAACAATTTTGGGAAAGTTACATTTTCGGCCCTTGCAAAAATCAGGAAATACAAATTGGTCCTTGTGATATTTATCTAAAACCAAACGGATCCATTTCCTTTTTATTACCCAAATACCAAACCCCAAAAACCCAATCCATAAAACCCCTCCCTGATCCACTAAACCCTTGGCCCATTTCCATTACCCAGCCCAACTCACCCCCGTTTTTAATATAAAACCCGTTCAACCCCCTTTGACCCTCACCTTCTCCCTCCCAAACCACGCGTGAAGCCTACCCCATGCAACTTCACTGCCAACACTCAACCTCCTTTCCACCTTTCACTCACCTTCCACCTTTCCTGTCCCCTAAAACCCCCTCCTCATTAATTATCCCACCTACACCTCACCAAACCCACTAAAACTGCCTCTATCTTCTTTTCCCGCCAAAAAGCCATTCAATGGCTGGGATCAAAACAAAGCCATCCAAGGGCTGGAAATTGGTGGGAATGACAGAGAAAACCCCATGGGTCTATAAAAATGAAGAAAAGAGGAGAGAAACCAGTTAGTTAGTGTAGAATGGTTAATTATAGTAGAATGGTGTCGTTTTTATTGTAATTCCAATACCAGTTGTATTTCTTAGTATAAAACAGTTGTAGGTAGTATTATTATGGTAATGTAAACTTTATTTATCCATAATTCCAAGTTCCTTGTTCTAAATCAACATTTGCAATTTTCATTTTAAAAATCTCATTTGTCTTGAATAGTGTTAAAAGTTGTTTTTCAGTGATTGTTTAAGCTCATATAGGTAAATAACAAGCTCTTATAAGCTTTCAAAGCCTTTTAACCATTTTAGCTCAGTTTACCAAAAATCCTAAAAATACCAAGAAAAATAGAGTAAAAATAAAAATTCATTGTGGAAGATAGAAGAAGCAAAGGGAACCTGGTCATTCTGGATTATCATGGTTTTAGAACCTCAGGTGAGGTGTTAGGATAGTTATTGGTCCTTGGTTCTTGTTTCTCAGCTTGGAAGTACTTGTAAGCTTATTTTTCAATTCTTGGCATTTAACTGTTACAGTGCTTGTTGTAGTGCTTATCTTGTTCTTTTGTACTCATTTATTGTATTTCAGTTGTATTGTTGCTTAAAATTACTTGGGTGTTCATTAGGTTTCATTCTGCTCACTTTTCTTGTTTTAACTTACATATTAGCATAATGATGATTCATGATGTATTGTTGTTGAAAGTTGTATTTTTGTGCTAAAATTAGTCCTCTGCATCATTTTATAATCATATGAACCAGTCTTAATACCTGCATCAGTCTCTTGTTTTGAATAACTCTAAATCACCTTTTTTTTGGTAAAGGGGTTAACCCCGGTAAATAAACTCTAAATCACCTTCTTTAAGGGTTGTTTGGATCTGTGTTTTCTCATGTGTTGTTGTTGTTTTGCTTTTGAGTTTTCTGCACAAATAGACTTCCTTAGGCTTAACTGAGTGAATTTATTCATAAACTGCATAGGTTTTTAAGCATAAGTTAAAGTACTCTTAATTATTTATTTTTTTTGCTGCTAATCTGTTGAGTTGTTGACTGCCAAATCTTCAGTTTAGGTCTAGAAGATGTTAATCTAGCTTGTTCTAGCTTCATTATAACTTAAAACAACACAACCAGTGATATAGGGCTCTTAGAATTTCAGTTTAGTCAACATTTACAAAAAATTGAAAAAGTCAAAAACACAAAAGTAGATTTTTAGCAGTTTAAGGTGGCATTTTTAATTTAGCCATTACTAGGTGTTTAGATCTGTAAATTTGGATTTTCAAAATTTGTAAGCTTGTGGTTGCATAAATATTTTTTCCAAATTTTTAGAATTTTCGTTACAAGCTCTTGATAAGCTCAAAGTTCACTGTGTGAGCTTTGACCTCCCCTGCTCCCAGGATCTTTGTTTGATATGCCCATTTTCATAAGCTTGTTGCTTGATCATCATTGTACCTTAGCTTGTGAACCTTGTTGAATTTAGAAGCATATCTGGCCAGCCTGCTGTGCATGTGTTTTATTTTCCATTTATTGCTTATTCCACTGCTTAATTTGGTCCTTACAATTTGTCCCATCATACCCTTTACACTGAATCACCAGTGTAGAGAGCTACATTCACAAGCTCACACAGAGCTTAACAGAGGGTATTAGCTTGTGAACTTGGGCTTTTTGGAAAGCCCTTGTACCAGGCTTTAGGATTCCAAGCTTGTTTTGGCCTCATTAGCTTATTTGATAAGCCATTTTTAGGCCCGCAACTTGCCTGTGTGGCCTACTATTTTGGTAGTGCATTGGATTTGCTTATTTTAAATTTCCAACTTATTCCATGTGCTTTTCTTGTTATTTTTAGTCATTCTAAATACAACTCAGCTGCTTCTAACTTATTTTGTTTTTTTGGGTCTTAGTTTTTAGCTCATTGAGAGCTTTCTCAAGCTCTTAGACTCCTTTTAGTATTAAATAAGCCACTGTTGAGTAATTTAAGCTCTTTCTGAGCTTATTTGTGTTTATTAAAAAGTTTGTCTTTTCAAAAGTTTGTCATTTTTTATGTTAAAATAGTTGTGTAAAGTTAAAATTAAAAAGAAAAATAAAAAAAGAAATGTGCCACAAGCCAGGGTCGAACCTGTGACCTCTTGGGTTGACTGGTCAACGCCAGACCAAGCCATGCACCATCTGGGCTAGTGGTCTGTTAGTGTAATTGTTTACCTTACTTATTTATATACCATTCCAAGTCCATTTAAGCTTAATTAAACGTTTAGCTTATTTTACAGCTTATTAATAAGCTTGTCAACCCTTTTATATTTTTCTTAGCTTGATAATTATACTAAGTATTTTTCGAAAAAGTTTTAGAATTTTTACTTTTCATTTAGTATTTTTAATAATTTAAATTAGTATAATTAGTTAATAAATAGTTTTTAATTAACAATAAATAATATAAAAGTCTAAAAAATATTTTTCTTTTTCTCAAAATTTTCTTTTATCATTAGGATCGTAAAAATGTAATTTTCATAACCGTAGGCTTTTTATTTCTCAAATTTTACGTTTTGTTTCGTACGTTTACGTCAATTCAATTTAAACGTGCGCGTTTTTGTTTTTAAAACGTTTCTAGGTTATTCCTCTTCATGTTCTTGTCACTCTATCTTATTTAATCTATTCCCTTTTAAATTTCTTAGTTCAAGCACTCACTTATACCCTTTCCCATTCAAATTCACCCGATCACAATACCGTTTTTAATACCATCACACCTCATCGGGACATAACGACCCGAGGAAACACTGTATTCCATGGAGCATTGACCTAGGCTGTTTGACCATATCGACCACATCCGTGGTTGACTTTGGTTGTCCGTTTTAGCACCAATCATGGGTTTTCATTATATGATTATGATATGATCATATGATGATATAGAAAGGAGGTTGGGTAAGTTTAAATGGGTTTTACAACCCTTGATCATGATGGGTTGCGTTAATAAGTCTTGATCTTATGGTTATGGTTAGGAAGTAAGAATGATGATAATGATGATGATGATGATAAAGGATGAAGATGATAATGATGATGACTAGTGAGGATGATGATAATGGTGGTGAAATCATGAATGGTAAATTAGCTTGGATATGAGGTAAGTAACTTTGATTTCTATATGCTTAATATGAATGTTCTCATGCTATGTGTTAATGAATGAGTTGCTAGGATTAAGCCTTGGATTAGTAAGTGGGTTAATAGAAGGTGTATTAATGAGCTAGGTTCAAGAGATAGGACATGAGGTTGAGAGGTCTATGGTAAGTTTATGTTTGTCATGTGTATCATGTTATTATGTTAATGTGATATGTTTATGATGTTGTTATGATAATGGTAATGAGATTGGTTTGGCATGAGCCAAATGGTTAAAGGTGTTCTTAATGCATATGAATGTGAATGAAAGTATTGATCATATATTAATCTAGTTACTTACTAAGCGAAAGCTTACGTTTTAGTGTTTCAATGTTCTTGTAGGTTTATGCACAACGGAAGGAAGTACTTAGATTATAGCGTAAGGATTTAGTAGCGGATTGGAAGTTAATAAGCATTAGGAGCTAGGTAGAATACCGAGCTCGAATCAAGTTTGTAACCCCGAGAGTCTTTCTTATGATTTGTATAGTGTGTGTCAAGGTCGTCATAAAGTTTGGGTGGTCAACGGTGTGTTCAAGTGTATTAAACGAATTAGGGTTATTGTACAAAGATGTTACTAAAGTTTGCGTTTGTGCTGTCCTAAGGTAATAAAGTTTCAAAGTTGTCATCCAAGTTACTCAACTTAATTTGACCGGTTAAATTTGTTACTGTGTTTTGGGTAACCTAGAGTTACCGGTGAAAATCCTACGTGGCATGCATTTTTTGTCATCCAGGTTACCCAACTTCTTGCGACTTGTCATATTTGTCATCCAAGTTATATTTATGTTAATTTGAACGTTTTTATATATTTTCATACGTTTTAATCCGCTTTTATACATTTTCATACGTTTTTATCCGTTGTAGTCCGTTTTCATAGATTTTCATATGTTTTCATCTGTTTTTATCTAATTTTATACATTTTCGTCTTCTTTTATACATTTTTGTCTGTTTCTGTATCGATTTTAAATCACGATTTTGACTCCTTTTTTGTCTGAATCATCAAAAGTGTAAAACACGAAAGTTGTCCGAAATGATGTTTTACATCAAGACTTGCGATATTTTAATAGATGAAAACAATTAAATATAATAAAATGGATGAATCGATTTGAAATCCAAAATGATATATCGATATGAAATCATGATTTTTATCCGTTTTCATACATATTATGTGTATAAAAATGGATGAAAACAGACAAAATATAAGAAAAACAGATGAAACATGTAATAATAGATGAAAATGAATAAAAGTGTATGAACACTGATAAAAACATATGAAAACGTGAGAAAAATGGATAAAAACATGAGAAAATAGATGAAAACGTATAAAAATGGACGAAAACCGATAAAAACCTATGAAACATGAGAAAAATGGACGAAACGGACGAAAAAGGATAAAACCGTAAGAATAGTCAATGAGGACTAACGATGCAAATATTTTAACTCAATGAGGAGTAACTTAGATGACGGTTTTGAAACTTTAGTAACTTAAATGAACTTTTTCTCAAACTTTAGTAACTTCTTTGAGGTAGAATATGTTTCAGGTTGAGATATCGGTTATCAACCGGTTGCCCACCTTGGGAGTAACCTTAGTGCAACATCTTTGAAACTTTAGTAACACAGTTGACAAACCCGTGAACTTGAGTAACCTGGATGACAACTTTGAAACTTTATTACCTTAGGACAACACAAACGCAAACTTTAGTAACATCTTTGTCTAATAACCCTTAAACGGTTTATGGTCAATGTTTAAGGGGGTGTTTGGCAAAAGGGTAAACGTACCCATTTTGGATTGTAAACGGGTCATGTGTTTAAGGAACGAGTTTAATATGTATTAATAATGGTGTTGGTTAAGTTTGGTGGGTGAATGAAGTGTTGTAGATGGTTTGTTATGTAAATGGGTCGAAACGGGTTTTGGCACAAAACCCGTCACTTTGTAAAGCATGCTTCCGCAGGTCATTATGACCAAGTTTATACATATAATTGATGTTTATAATGTCCTAATGATTTCTGTAAGTTTTGGTGTAATGTTATGTTATAAAAGTTGTTTTTCCGAAAAATGGGTCAATAGTGCACCAAAGGGTCATGCAAAAAAAGGGGTGTTTGGGATAAGGTCCATTTTAACCCATTTTGGGTCTAACGGGTCAAGAATTTTAGGAAACAAGGTATAATGTATATTTTAAGTTCAATATGGATTACATATGTTTAAATATAGTTTTAAAGTTTCAATTTTATGTTAAAAAGTGTTAAGGGTCATTTTGAGACAATAGTGCACTTTAGGGGTCATAGTGCACTTTAGAGTGTCACCACTCATTTTAAAAGTATTGGAGTCTAGTTCTTCTAAAAGTAGTCTCAATGTTGTTTTGTAACTTATTTTAGTCAGTTTAAAAATGAGTGACACGAATCTATAATGGGTCAAAGCGTTTCCACGTAAAAGTTTACAATTTTGTCAAAGCGGGCACGGGGTGTAACAACTTGGTATAGATCTTCGGTTTAAGTGAATTAGGTTTCCACTATAGGTTGCCTCGTCTTAAACCACTTGTAGAAGCGTTGAATGTAAGTGCTAGTGATGCGGGAAGTAGTTGTTAATTATGAGGTGGATTATGCCTTTTGTTAGATGAGCCTAATGATAATAAGTGATGAATGTGTTGATGTGTATGATATGTTAGCCCGTAGGGGACTTGAAGTGTTTGAATGATTAGTTAGCCGTGCATCTTGATTTGGTGTCGGTGATCGTATTATGATTCTATAACACCCCCATTTTAGGAACGCAGCGGAATACAACATGGGGTGCTATTTGGTCACATAGTACAAGTATAGTAAACAACTTTAAAATAAAGTCGTTTTTAAAACTTCACATTCGATAATTTATCAGAGTTGATAAAGGTCCCAAAAGTTTTTAACATAATCCAAAGTTACATAAGTTTAAAAGTTTGAAACATTATCGAATGAAAAATTTTATTAAACATGAGCCATCAAGTAGATATCAATTTCTTGCGCCGCCCATCCAAGCCGAAAGTCACTTACGAACCTGAGATAAAACATGCTAAAAGTCAACATAAAGTTGAGTGAATTCATAGAGTTTAATAAGTAATAAGTTAAATACAAGATAAATCAGTTTAAAATACGATGGGCTACGTTGTTATACGCCCATAATTAAGTTGACATGTAACAAATACAAGTCGGGAAATAAGATTTATAGTATTGAGCTCATGAAACCGAACCTTGACCTAGTTTAATAGTGCCCCGAAAAGGTAAGATTTTCCATTTACCACGTAATCTCTCAATATTATGTGACCGTTGATGTATGAGCGCTACTCACCCGGCCAGGCCCGCCAAGCCAAATATGCATATTCATAATACTAGCGTTTACCACGGAATTAACGGTTCATGATGGGGACTTAATTGGCAAGAAATACTCAATGTCTATAATCATGTAATCGGGTCAAGCATACCAAAAACTACTTATATTCAGTTTGTAAAACTAGCATGTATCCCCCTCGCGAGGTTTATAAAACATTAAATGAGTAAAGGCGAGGCTATGAACTCACCGTGAATAAAGGAGGTAATATGAAACGAGCAAGTGATGAAAAGTAGCCGCAAAGCTCTACGATGAACCTAAATAATATACGTTGTCTTAGTTTATGAAAATAGATATTGATGTACTTTTGGTTATATACAGATTATAATCTTACTTAAGCTTGGTACAATACCCCTAGATACATCACAAGGTTTTAGTTAATTACTTACAAATTATCCAAAAATGTACCCTTGCATTTATATAAGTATGAAACTTACATTTGACCCCAAGTTCAATTATGATGTAAAAGTTCAAATTAATTCTAAGGTTCAAATTTAGTCCATAGGTCAAGTTTTTGGTCAAAAAGGTTCACTTTAAGCCTAAGGGTTCAAAAATATATTAGGGGGTTCAAAATGTTTTAAAGGTCCAACATTATAAAGTATAAAACACTTTATACTCATCTTATACCTAGTGCTGTTAGAAATTTAAATAACTTGTCTATGTTTAGAAAATCACCATTTGCAAACCGTAAGCCCACAAGTCTTGTTCTTTATATCCCCGGAAAGGTCTACTTCTGTACTAACGAGATTTGTGGGTCCCACTTGGCCAAAAATTACATAACCTTAGTAAAACAGTCCATTTACCCAAACAATCAATCCATTCAGCTTTCAGATTTTCAATGGTCTCACGAAAAGTGCGATATCTAGAGTTTTACTAACCCGATTTGTTCCCAGTTTTCGGCCACGTTTAAGTTAAGATGTTACCTACATTTCATAAAACTGGGCCAAGTAGTGAAAATGAACATATAACTGAGATTTGTACCATTTAAATCTGTAAGTCAGAATCTGGCATGTTTCACGAAAATATTTCTAGTTTAATCAACACAATGAGTTATTCGATTAAATACCCGTCAAAATGACCACAAGACATAGGCCTACAACTACATGTTTTTAGTTTAGGTCCAATGTTTACTGATTAAATCAGTTTATTCCATTTTTACCCCTGAATCAGATTCACAGTTTGCATGTTTAGTCCTTTAGTGTTTTTATTGTTTTATAAGTTATGTACCAAGCCTAACTAAGCATAATAACTTATATAATGTTCAAATACATCAACATATATAAAATTTACAGAGGTGAAAATAAAAATAAAATGAAAATTGAGTGGAGAGTTTCCTTACAAAAGATGAAGAACAAGAAAAATACAAGACCAAGGAACACTAATCCTATATTAACCCATCAACACTTGCACCTTTCTTCTACACTTTTACTCAACTTTAATAACCATTATAACCCTTGAAAATACTTTATAAAATCCTTGTAAAAATCACCAAGAAAACCCTTGTAAGAACACTCTTTATAAATCTCCAAATAAACCCAAGATTAAGATGAAATGAAGTGTTGTTTGAGTGTAATGAACTAAGGACAAGACTAGGGCATCAAGATCTTTAATTTATGATGAATAATTTAGTGAAAATTTAGATGAAATTGGTGGTTTGGATCTGTTCTTGGTCGTTTGTGGTGATGGATGAGAGAAAGTAATGGTGGTTTTGCATGTAAGAAATGAGGTATATGGTTTAAGTGTTAGTGGTTTTGATGATTCAAGAGTTAGTGGTGGACAAAGTTAGTAAAAATGGAACAAGTGTCCCATGATACTCAAAATAATCAGCCACATCAAGAGGAGGGGAGGGTGAGTGGATGATTTGTGATTTAATTTGGTTATTACTTGTGTTGTGTAGTGTATCTTGCTCCCGGTAATTAAAACGTAAAGTTTTTAAGACGCGAAACATAAAAGCGGGTAACGTAAAAATACTAAACTTGTAAAAATGTTAAAACTTATTAATATAACTTATATTAATACTTTAGATGAGTGGTGAGTTCATCGAAGGATTTAGAAGTCATTAAAACTGAAACCGTGAGTTGAAAACGCGTTTAGTGACACCGGTTCTTGATAAAAGTGACGTATACTATAAAAATGAAATGACAAGTATAAAATTTAATTGTAAACATGAAAATAGGTTAAAATGCATAGAATATGTAAAATTAACATAGTCTAGGGTTGGTTCACATTGTTAAAATCATAAAACGTAAATTTAAATAAATCGCGTAAAACGTAAAAGGTGCAAGGTTTACGTAAAAATGGAAAAAGTGAAAAGTGACTTTTAAAATAGGATTGTAAGGAAACAAAAATGCATAGAAAGTGTAGAGTGGGTATAGTATAGTCGCGGTTGAATAAATTGAACAAATCATGACGTACGCGGATAACTTCCGACGAAGTTAATTATAAAAACAAATATAGTTAAATAATAAAATATTAAAATTAGTGACATGAAAATTTTAGAAATGTCACAGATTATATGAATGTGTGTTAGAATAACAGTTATGGAATATGAGTAGGAAAGATAAGTGGTATTAGAGATGGGCTAATAAGTAATATGTTGACGATTATAGAATGAAACGTAGTGATATAAGTGTGCCAGAGTGTAACGTGAGAAGTTAAGATGAAATTGACATACTAATGATTGAATGTTTAATGACTTGAAGTTTAAAGAATGAGGTTAGGGAATGGTGGCATGAAATGTGACCAACATATGGTCTAATTATATTTAGTGACTAAAGACTAATGTTAAAGTGGTATAGAGACGGGTTAACGGTAAGGTAAAGTATTTGAGATTAAGTGTGAACCTTAAGTAGTGATAAAGTGAGTTGTTACGTAAAGGATGGAGTTGAACGGAAAAGTTTAAATGCTAGAAGATAAATGCGATAAGTTAAGAATGTAACTGAGAATGAGATGCGTATGTATGAGGTTAAGGTGTTGCTTTGAATATTATGACACGGCTAATGTGCCCCATTAGCGGTGATTATTGTTATAACGGAAGTTTGGAATAATGAAACCTATTCAAAATGTGTAAGATGAATGAACGATGCTAATGAATGTGTAAATGTTTAAAACGTGAAAGAAGGATAACAGATGGAAATGAGTATGTTATGATTGATAACCTATGTAGGGTTAAATATGGAAAGAGTCAGGTAGACTAAAGGGTTAATGGTAAAGGTGTCGGAAATGTTTAACGTAGGTTAAAGAATGTAAGTTAAAGTGAAAAGCGTAATTATATAGAAATGTGTGAATATGATAAGCAGGTTTCATATGCCCTATGACACTTGCTTAAACTAAATAAAATGGATAAGATGACGTGTGTGTTAAAAGTTAAGGACTTGGATCCAAAGTTAATTGTGTAAGGTTAAAGGTGGTATCCTCCGGGATGACCAAGCTAATGAATGTTAAAGAATCCTTCGGGATAAACGGTTAATGATCCTTTGGGATAAATGGTTAATGATCCTTCGGGATGAAACGTTTTGCCTTCATCGGCAATGGGATTACCTACATCTTTGGCATATAAAAATGTCCCAAAGAAAATGTGGTAACGGAATGGATCCAAGTCTAAAAAGTAAAAAGGGTGTCATAAAATGTAAAAAGAATGAAGAGGTTAAAAGCTAAAATGAAATGAAAATGGTACAAGTGTTATGCCGGAAGTGTGTAAGTAGAATGATTTATAATTTCTTTATTCAAATGGATTGGTCATAATGTGAATGGCATGAGTAGGGTGAAAGGGTAGAAATGGGAGTCTAGGAATGTTAGAAGTCGTAAGGAACTAAGATAGGTGGATAGAAACTAAGTTGGATATCAACCTTAGGTGGGAGATACCATGAGAACTTATAACTTAGGAGCCTAAGGGGTAGAGTAGAAACTATTAAGAGAATGTAAGCCAATGTTATGAATATCTTGTGACTTGTTGTAATGTAAGAAAAGACCGTAGTGGTCATAATGCGAATGGAAATTTTTAAAGAGGTAAAGGTAAACGTAATGTGTATTAAAAGGTGGAATAGTAAAAAGGTTAAGGTAAAAGTAGAAAGTTAATAAATAATTGACTTATGAAAGTTAAGATGGTGTGTAATGCTCAAGTGACACATAGTCCTTGATGGTAAAGTTATAATGGAATGAGTTAGTAGGTTATGTGAAAGACGTAGAAATGGTTAAATGGTATTCATTAGTGGCAAGGTTTACGTCTTGAATGAGATAATGATTAAGAAGAAATGAAAGATTAGAAAAGTTAAGCAAGAAAGAGAGTGACTTATGGGTATGAAATTTGTTATAGTGGGCCTTGAAGTGAAAGATCATTTAGATCGTTACAACTAATGGATTGAGAATTGAAAGTGTCAAGATCAATGGACGAAGATCTGGAAATGTTATGAATGTAGTGGGTTATGAGATTAAGTTTTAGTTGGCAAATGACGAGAGATTTCGGGGATGAAATCTAAATAAGGGGGATGGTATTGTAACACCCGTTTCCCGAATACAATAGGCCCCACCCTAGATGAAATTGACTAAAGGTTTAACGTGATTGGCTAGTCAACGAATGTTGCGTTATAGTCAAACCTGATAGTCAACCAAATGGTCAACGAATGCGTAAAATGGCTTTAGAAGGTATAATGCTTAACTTAAAGGACTAAAGTTGCCTAGTATCAAATGTGTTATAAGTAAGATGTGGCTAAAGTAAGAAGAAAAGGACTGAAGGGACTAATTATGTCAAATGGCAAAAGATGCAATCTAACTAGTATAACCTAGGAAATTCTAGTGTTTTCCATAAGTTTCAAGGGTGTTCGTTGGTTCGGTTTTAGAGTGGAGAAAAAGAGAGGGGAAAAGTTAGTTGGTGATTTAGGAAGATGAAGATGATGAAGGTCTAATATCCATGGTCCTTCTTAGCAAAGATCCCCACAAGTAAGGAACTCTAATCTTGAGTTTATGATGATTATTGAGGTAAAGGTTTATGGGTTAAGTGGGTTTTCATTATATGATCATGATATGATCATATAATGATATAGAAAGGAGGTTGGGTAAGTTTAAATGGGTTTTACAACCCTTGATCATGATGTGTTGTGTTAATAAGTCTTGATCTTATGATTATGGTTAGGAAGTAAGAATGATGATAATGATGATGATGATGATAAAGGATGAAGATAATAATGTTGATGACTAGTGAGGATGATGATGATGGTGGTGAAATCATGAATGGTAGATTAGCTTGGATATGAGGTAAGTAACTTTGATTTTATATGCTTAATATGAATGTTCTCATGCTATGTGTTAATGAATGAGTTGATAGAATTAAGCCTTGGATTAGTAAGTGGGTTAATAGGAGGTGTATTAATGAGCTAGGTTCAAGAGATAGGAGATGAGGTTGAGAGGTCTATGGTAAGTTTACGTTTGTCATGTGTATAATGTTATTATGTTAATGTGATATGTTTATGATGTTGTTATGATAATGGTAATGAGATTGGTTTGGCATGAGCCAAATGGTTAAAGGTGTTCTTAATGCATATGAATGTGAATGAAAGTATTGATCATATATTAATCTAGTTACTTACTAAGCGTGTTGATATAATAATGCGTAAAAACGTTATTAATATTTCTCGATATCCTTACGTTTTGACGATCACAAAATGTTAAATCATTAAACGTAAAATCATTACGTAAACAAGTGTTTAGTGACAAAATATCATTACATCCAACTAAATCACTTAAGGTATGAATAAACAATTGCCTAATACATTTTATGATCAAAGGAATGTTTATTTAATAATTACAAATTTTATAAAATGTTATAAACATCTTATATATTTTGAAAATCACTTTTGGTATATAAAGGAAAATGTTTAATTCATAATAAATATATGAATTCAAATTTTTAGCCAAAAACAGTTAAAATTTCACTAGATAAACCTTCCCCAGAAAAAGACAAGAAAACTGCCGTTTTCGTCTGGGCGGCATACAATTAAAGGGGCCGGCACGCTCCAATTGTCAGAAAATTTTGCCTATAAATACTGGTTCATTTCTGCTATTTTTCCTGACCATTTGCACGAAAATTTTCAATCCCAGTCCTTTTGCAAACACACTTCTAAATCCTTTGATTATAAGTTTATTATTTTTTGTTTCAAGTGATTCAATCCCTCATCATTCAAAGTGCAAGCGAAGAATACTCCTTCCATTTCAAATCAAGAAGTATTGAAGATTAGTTGTGTAGTTTGTATATATCAATTGTAAAGTTGTGTAGTGCTTGTAATAAGTAGATCTAGGTGGGTTTGTAATTAAGTATAGAAGAAGTAGTGGTGTGAAGAAGAAGTAGTGGAGTAGTGTGAAGTTGTGAAGTAGTAGTGGTGTGTACAAGTTGTGAAGAAGGTGTGCCAAGTCGTGAATAAGTTGTGAGATTGGTTCTAGCTAGGATTAGAACTCGACATTTAGCTTAGTGTCGTTAATTGGTGTAAGCAAAAGTTGTGTAAGGTTTTCTCCACCATAAGGGAGCTTATTGACATAGTGAAGAAAACTCTCGAGTAGGTGACTCGGGGAGTGGAGTAGGGCAAGGAATGTGTCCTTGTATCCGAACCACTATAAATCCTTTGTCTCGCGGTTAGATCTTTCCATCTCTTACTTATTATCTTGGTAATATCGTTATTACTTTTGTAGACGTAGACATATATATATATATATATATATATATATATATATATATATATATATATATATATATATATATATATATATATATATATATATATGTAGTTGCTCATATAGTGCTAGTGTTGATTTCACTTAAAGATCTAACAAAAGTTTTATTCACAAAACAAAGTTTTTACAATCAAAATAAAATTGTAACATACATATAATTGATCATTTCGATCAAGTTTAATTTTCATACAAAATATAATTAAGGATTGTAAAATAAATGTTTACTTACTTATCTCTCGTATATAGCTATAATTGTTTATATTATGCATGTGTTGATTTCACATACTTAGCTTACATTATTATTATTGTTCATACTTAAATATAGTTGTTAATATTGTTCAAGATTTGAGTTCACATAAGATCGAATCAAAGTTTTAAAAGTAAACAGGGTTTTAAAACTAAACTAAGTTTTCATAATAAAATTAAAAAGACGTAAAACTATTCAACCCCCCTTTTAGTATTCCACAATTGGTATCAGAGACAGGCTAAACAAGATTTTTAAAATATATTGTATTTTAAAACTTGTAACGATCTATGGAATCGGAAAAATATTTAGAAGGTCAATCTATGCAAAGACCACCACTATTTGAAAGTGATGATTTTCTTTATTGGAAAAACAGATTCGAAACTTATGTGAAATCAAAAGATGTTGATCTTTGGCATGTTATTACCTTTGGTGATTTTCCCCCTATTCAATATAATTTTGAAACTAAAAAGGATGAAATTGTATCTTTTGAAAAACAAAATGATGATTTGAAAAAGAAACTAGCAAAAAATAATGAGGCTAAAATGGTTATTTATAATGCGTTACCACGCAAAGAATATGAAATAATTTTTATGTGTAAAACCGCAAAAGAAATTTGAGATTCCTTATTAATCACTCACCAAGGTAATAGTCAAGTCAAAGATAATAAAATAGATCTTCTTGTTCAACAATATGAACAATTTACGATTCCGGAAGAGGAACCAATTGATAATGCTTTTGCTAGGTTTAACACTATCATCACAAGTTTAAAAGCACTTGATGAGAATTTTTCTAGTAAGAGTTTTGTTATGAAATTTCTTAGGGCTCTTCATCCAAAATGGCGAGCTAAAGTTACGGCGATTGAAGAATCAAAGAATTTGTCAACTCTACAACTTGACGAATTGATCGGCAACTTAAAGGTCTACGAAGAAATAATAAAGAAAGACTCTGAGATAGTCAAAGGAAAAAGGGGGCAAAGCAAATCAATTGAGTTGAAAGCTAAAAAGGACTCTAGTGATGAAGAATGCTCAACCTCCAAAAGTGACGATGAAGAGTATGCTATTTCCGTACGAGACTTCAAGAAATTCTTCAAAAGACGAGGAAGATACGTTAGGCAATCATATAATGAAAGAAAGTGTTTTAAGTGTGGAGATCCAAATCATCTTATTGGAGAATGTCCGAAATTGTCAAGAAGTCAAAACCACAAGGCCTTTGTAGGAGGAGCATGGAATGATAGTGATAATGATGAAAAAAAGACAACAAAAATGAAAAGTGTCTCATGGCAAAGGCATCCGATGAGGTACATTCTAAAACCGAATACTATAGTGATGAACATTTATCTTTAGATGAAAAAGACTTAGATAACGAATATAGTAGATTGTGTAAATTAGGTCAAAAGGTCATAGCTAAAGATAAGTCACTAAAACATATTAATAATCGATTAGAAAATGAAGTACTCGAATTAAAAATTAAACTACAACATTTAGAAAAAGAAAAAGAAGTTTTTATAGAATGTAAAACATGTTTAGAGGTCAAAAATGAAAACGAAAAACTTAAAGATGAAATTTTTAAACTTGACAAGTTTAAAAATAGTAGTAACTCACTTAAAAAAATAATAAGTGTTCAAGAAACTTTGGGAGATAAAACCGGTCTAGGATTCAACTTAAGTTCATCGTTAAAATTTATATTCTTAGATTAATAACTAGTTAGATTAATGCTTAGTTATATAGCTAGTAATGGTTACTTACTCACGCATTAAGAACCCCTCTTAGTTGACTTTCCTAGGATTAAAATAAAATTTTTTGTTGTCAAACAACATAGAAAATGGAAATCTTCTATGTCCAGTAGTAGAAAACTCATGGTGATGAAGTGAAATGAGTCAAGTGGATTAATTATTAACATAGAAGTAAAATTAGATTTCTCGCGTTAGAAAACTATGGATGAAACAAGCTCTCTTAGACTATGGCATTAAATTAGATAAGTGTGCAACAACAAAGGAGCTACAGAAGTTAGGATATACCCTATTCAACACTCCACATCAAGCATATAGAACTATGTCATCAATCACTTATGATCATAGGTTTTGAAGAAAAGGTAGCTTCGGAAGATAACATTGCCGATATGTTTACCAAACCCTTTAATCGTGAACTATTTAATCACTTGTGTTTAGGATTAGGAATGATGGAGCAAATTGATTGAATTCTTAAGAATGCTTAAAACATTCTGAAATTTCAAAGTTCTTAATTTTTTTTTTTTTTTTTTTGTCAGATGGGCGGACCCCTTAAAGTTGTAAGGGCGGCCCCCTTAAATATTAAGGGGACTGGCCACACTTTAAGGGGGCCGGCCATCTGAGCTTAAAATTTTCAATTTTCTTTTCTTTCCCTCTTAATCTGTGTCTAGAATTCTATTTTGCACTAAACCAAGAATTGAGACATTTTGTTTTTGCGTAAACATACTCATAAGAAAAACCCCAATTTACTTTTGAAAATCATTCTCACATTTAGGAAAACTCATTGTTGAATAATGATAAAAACGTTTTTCTATCAAACCATGCACAATAGTCTCACTCTCGTTGTCTATATATATATAATCCAATATATACATATACATGACACTTAGAAGTGAGCAAAGCTAAATCAAGTAGATCAAGGATCGTTTCTTAGGAAAATTTGATTTTCTTTTATATGAGTCGAAATGATCTTAACTCCGTATTTGTTTCATATAGGCACACACTAGAACAAAATCAAGAATTACGCTATCACATTTTTTCCATCACTAGTGTGTCACTCATTAGTTGCCTTTGCCCTTGCACTAAGTTAGTCATGTTAGGTAGAATGCCTTAATTACTTGATCTATTACTTTATTAAGTTTGCATGCATGCTTAGTTGTAATTATATTACATGTTTATTCGCCTATATACTTTTCATGCATATTCCATTAAGATAATACATGCATAGTTGCCTAAAGAGTTGGACTTGCCCAAAACCAAACCTCATAATCTTTACACACTCAAACCTCATGACCTTTACTCACCCATACCCTTCTACCTTACACTCAAACCTCATAACTTTTACACACTCAAACCACCAAAGTGATATGAAAAATCTGTGAACATCACTCTTTCACTCTCACCAATCACACCACTTGATACTCATTTCTCTTCCTCACCAATAACTCCATCTAGTCATCCTCATTAAAGCTTAAACCATGTAACCATTCCCTACACTCTACAAAGTGTGTCATCACCACTACAACTAAACCCATGAAGGTCAAACCATACTTCACGATACACAAACCTCATGTTCACTCAAATGAACCCTTTCACAATCCACATCATAATAACCAACCATCCATCTCATCACCCAAGAACACCTTCATCCTTGCTCCCAAAATACACCTTCATCTCACCCTTCACCTCCAACACACATCACCATAATCCACCATGGATTTACCAAAAAAAAATAAAAAAAATCCCATTTCCAAAGCATCAAAGAAACAAAAGATCCTCATCATCACTCCTAAACAACTCTTCATTGACTTAACCAAAGATGACAACACAACCCCATCACCTCAACTTCAATGCTCATCTCCTAGTGCACCAAATGCACCATCCAAAACACCCTCTACTCATGAAACACACTTTTCTTCCATACCCATGGAGCTTACTTGAAGCCAACTACCATGCTTTCCATCAACAACCACCAAAATCTCCAAACACCATTCCAACAAAAATCTATCTCCACTAAATCCAACTACCATGCTTCCCATCTTCAAATAAAATCTCGACAAACCTTTTGTGTTCCAAGCAAGTCCAAGAGACCTCAAGTTGGCAACTTAGTATTATCTAGTGTAATTTGCTAGAAAAGCATATATATATGCTTATGTATTAATGATTATGTTTTCAACATAATCTATTTAAATTATTCTTGTGTTTTATTATCATGCATTCTTGTTAGTTCTCTTATATTTGTTCCATGCATATCTATATATATTGCTTGTGCTCTAAATATTTTTGCAAGCATTCCGTATCTTATTTTTTATGACCTAAAAACGAGGGGGAGTATACGTAAAGGAGGAGCTCATACATCATCGGGATAACCTTTTTGATGCTAACAAAAAGGATAAGAAGTGATATAAACTCACTAAATACTTGCATATATATTAATTTTTGATTTAATGAGTAAAAATATTATTAATATTTCTCGATATCTCTACGTTTTGACGATCACAAAATGTTAAATCATTAAACGTAAAATCATTACATAAACAAGTATTTAGTGACAAAATATCATTACATCCAACTAAATCACTTAAGGTATGAATAAACAATTGCCTCATAAATTTTATGATCAAAGGAAGGTTTATTTAATAATTACAAATTTTATAAAATGTTATAAACATCTTATATATTTTGAAAAACACTTTTGGTATATAAAGGAAAATGTTTAATTAATAATAAATATATGAATTCAAATTTTTAGCAAAAAATAGTTAAAAATTCACTAGATAAACCTTCCCCAGAAAAAGACAAGAAAACTGCCGTTTTCGTCTGGGCGGCCCCCTTAATTTTAAGCGGGCCGACATACAATTAAAGGGGCCGGCACGCTCCAGTTGTCAGAAAATTTTGCATATAAATACTGGTTCATTTATGCTATTTTTCCTGACCATTTGCACGAAAATTTTCAGTCCCAAACCTTTTCAAACACACTTCTAAATCCTTTGATCATAAGTTTATTAGTTTTTGTTTCAAGTGATTCAATCCCTCACCATTCAAAGTGCAAGAGAAGAATACTCCTTCCATTTCAAATCAAGAAGTATTGAAGATTAGTTGTGTAGTTTGTATACATCAATTGTAAAGTTGTGTAGTGCTTGTAATAAGTAGATCTAGGTGGGTTTGTAATTAAGTATAGTAGAAGTAGTGGTGTGAAGAAGAAGTAGTGGAGTAGTGTGAAGTTGTGACGTAGTAGTGGTGTTTACAAGTTGTGAAGAAGGTGTGCCAAGTTGTGAAGAAGTTGTGAGATTGGTTCTAGCTAGGATTAGAACTCGACATTTAGCTTAGTGTCGTTAATTGGTGTAAGCAAAAGTTGTGTAAGGTTTTCTCCGCCATAAGGGAGCATGTTGACATAGTGAAGAAAACTCTCGAGTAGGTGACTCGGGGAGTGGAGTAGGGCAAGGAAGGTGTCCTTGTAGCCGAACTACTATAAATCCTTTGTCTCGCAGTTAGATCTTTCCATATCTTATTATCTTGCTAATATCGTTATTACTTTTGTAGACGTAGACGTATATATATAGTTGCTCATATAGTGCTAGTGTTGATTTCACTTAAAGATCAAACAAAAGTTTTATTCACAAAACAAAGTTTTTACAATCAAACTAAAAAGGTAACATATATATAATTGATCATTTCGATCAAGTATAATTTTCATACAAAATATAATTAAGGATTGTAAAATAAATGTTTACTTACTTATCTCTCGTATATAGCTATAATTGTTTATATTATGCATGTGATGATTTCACATACATAGCTTACATTATTATTATTGTTCATACTTAGATATAGTTGTTAATATTGTTCAAGATTTGAGTTCGCATAAGATCGAATCAAAGTTTTAAAAGTAAACAGGGTTTTAAAACTAAACTAAGTTTTTATAATAAAATTAAAAAGATGTAAAACTATTCAACCCCCCCCCCCCCTTCTATTTTTCCACAAAGCGAAAGCTTACGTTTTAGTGTTTCAATGCTCTTGTAGGTTTATGCACGACAGAAGGAAGTACTTAGATTATAGTGTAAGGATTTAGTAGCGGATTGGAAGTTAATAAGCATTAGGAGCTAGGTAGAATACCGAGCTCAAATCAAGGTTGTAACCCCAAGAGTCTTTCTCATGATTTGTATAGTGTGTGTCAAGGTTGTCATAAAGTTTGGGTGGTGAACGGTGTGTTCAAGTGTGTTAAACGGTTTATGGTCAATGTTTAAGGGGGTGTTTTGGTGTAATGTTATGTTATAAAAGTTGTTTTTCCGAAAAATGGGTCGATAGTGCACCAAAGGGTCATGCAGAAAAAGGGGTGTTTGGGACAAGGTCCATTTTAACCCATTTTGGGTTTAACGGGTCAAGAATTTTGGAAAATAAGGTATAATGTATATTTTAAGTTAAATGTGGATTACATATGTTTAAATATAGCTTTAAAGTGTCGATTTTATGTTAAAAAGTGTTACGGGTCATTTTGAGACAATAGTGCACTTTAGGGATCATAGTGCATGTTGATATAAATAAATGACTAAAAACGTTATTCATATCTTTCGATATCTCTATGTTTTGATAATCACAAAACGAAAACTCATCAAACCAAAGGTTATGACGTAAACAAGTATTTAGTAGTAAATACTCACTTTCACTATTTAATCACTTATGGTATGAATAAACAAAGTGATTAGTGCATAATAAGATCAAAGGAAATCTTGTCTTAAGAACATAACATTTTATAAAATGTTTTTAATATTTTATACATATTTGTAAATCATTTTTGGTATAGCTTTATTAAACCACAAAAATGTGATTTCAAATTTCCAACCAAAAAGGGCAAATTTTATCTAGAAAAACTTTTCAAACATTCAGGAGGGCGGCCCCTTTAATTTTACTAGGCGGCCCCCTTAATCATTAAGCGGACCGGCCTATAATTAAGGGGACCGGCACGCTCCCGAACAGTATTTTCTGGCCCTATAAATATTGGATCATTCCACATATTTTTCTCACCTTTTTGCACCAGAAACTTTCTGATCTAAACATCCATTTCCTTTCTCTAAAAATCCTTTGATCTTATATACTTTGATCTTTGTTTCAAAGTGATTCAAGCCTCAACATTCAAAGTGCAAAGAGAAGAATACTTCTATTAGAAGTATTACAACTTAGTATCATCTTGCTATCTAAGTTGCTTGTTTATATTTTCTTGTAAATCTTTCATTCTTTGGTGAATAAGGTGTATGTATTAGTTAGCTAGATTTAGTTGAAGAATCTAGAATTGTTGTAAGTGTAAAGTGGAACTTGAAGTGAAGAAGAAGGGTTAGATAGTATTGGTGATAGGAGATTGTAGCAATAGGGACTTGTTGTGAAGATATTGAGGGTTCCAAGTGAAGAAGACTAGAAGACATTAGTAGATTGAAGTTGTGAAGACTTTAGTGGCTTGAAGGTTTGAAGACATTAGTGACTTGAAGGTGTCAAGACATTAGTGGCTTGAAGGTGTGAAGACATTAGTGACTTGAAGGTGTCAAGACATTAGTGGCTTAAAGGTGTGAAGACATTAGTGACTTGAAGGTGTCAAGACATTAGTGCCTTAAAGGTGTGAAGATACTTGTGGTGTGAAGAAGCATTGAAGTAGTGCAAATGTGTGAAGAAGAAGTGGTGTGATATTTGGTGTGAGATTGGTTCTAGCTACGATTAGAACTCGACATCTTGCTTTGTGTCGTTAATTGGTGTAAGCTTTTGGTGTGTACGGTTTTCTCCGCCATAAGGGAGGTTATTGACTTAGTGAAGAAAACTCTCGAGTTCGGTGCTCGGGGAGTGGAGTAGGGCAAGGAATGTGTCCTTGTAGCCGAACCACTATAAATCCTTTGTCTCTCGGTTTGATCTTTCCATCTCTCACTCTTTGCTTGCTTACGTACTAGCTTTTCATATATTGTTAATATTGTGTGTTGTGCATATATTGATTTCACATAAAGATCAAACTAGGTTCCATTTAAAATATTAATTATACTTTAGTAAAATATAAGTATAAACAATTACTAAGACACATATATCTATATTAGTACAAACTTGTAATTAAGTGAGATATATGAAATTATAATTTATATTCAACACTTTAAATAAGTAGTGTATATATGATATATGTGAATTAGTTTGTATCTATACTTTAGCTTCAAAGGTTTTACAATTACCATCAATTCTTTGAAAAGGAAATTCTTATTAAACGAAAAGACGCAAAACTATTCAACCCCCCCCCCCTCTTCTAGTTTTCCACAATTGGTATCAGAGCCACGTCTAGCAAGATTTTTAAAATAGATTGTATTTTAAAACTTGCAACGATCGATGGAATTTGAAAAATATGAAGAAGGGAAATTTGCACAACAACCACCTTTATTTGAAAATGATCATTTTCTTGAATGGAAAAACAAATTTGAAAATTATGTGAAATCAATAGATCTTGATCTTTGGCATATCATTTCAATTGGTGATCTTAAACCAACCAAAATAGATTTTGAAAATCAAAATAATAATCTTCAAACTAAAATTGATAAAAACACTAAAGCCAAATTACTTATTTTCAAAACTCTACCAAAAGTTAAATATGAAAGATTATTTCGTTGTAAAACGGCAAATGATATTTGGAAATGTCTTTTAAAGATTCACCAAGAAGAATGTAAAACCAAAGATGATAAACTTGATATTGCACAAGAAATAGTTAATCTAGAAAATTTAGTAAATAAATATTTAGTTGAAATAAACACATGTACTACTAGTTCAAATGTGATCATTGAAGGTATCTACAACGAAGAATACATGAGCCAAATCCGAAGAAAGAGCGTGAATAAATCATGGTGCAACAAGTGCAAAGAAGACGATGATAATACGGCTTATGAGAATATTCAAACAAATGAGAACACAAGTATTGATGGCAAGAACTACATGTTTCTAGATCCAAGTGAAACTACAAACAAAACATGGAGCGACATGGAAGATGGAATTGATCACCGTATAGCATGTGAGGAATGTACAACTACAAAGAAGGTACAATCCAAAACTAAACATTTTTGCTATGATCAATTTATATTAGAATTTTTAAAAATGGAAAACAACTTCAAACATTTTTGCAACATTGACTCAAAAATTATTTTTAAGAACGAATTTTCAACATCCGCTGAAAACAACTTTGAAAAAGAAATCATTTTAGAAGATAAAATGTCTAGACTTAAAAGTAATATTGAAATCGATCTTGAATGTAAAAAATGTCGAGACTACAAACATGAAATTAAAATTGAAAATGAAAAAGCAAAAACATTGGCAAAATTCGAAAATAGCTCTAAATCTTTAAAGTATCTTCTCGACATTCAAAAGCCATTTTATGATAAAACCGGGTTAGGATTTATCGTAAATGATCCTTCAACAAATGCATTAAAACAAATAAAATTTGTTAAATCTAGTGAATAAATTTAGAACTAATACTATTAACATTCATTACTTATTATTCTAGTCAAGAAAGTCATTGTTTGTTAATTAAAACAAACTATTGATGAACTCTTGTACTTATCGACGACATCCCCATCATGTGCATTCAAATGCAATGGATGTTCTCATCTAACCAACTAGGACCCATGAGAATCTGGGTACCAAGTTGTTTATCATGTTTAGGTAATTAACGAGTGAAGAATCTATTACGTGTTGATTTACTCATCTCGCTCTATTACCTTTGACGAATATTGGTTTCTATCACGTTGTTTCACATTCTGCAAATGTTTCGCCTATGACGTTCTTGCGGGAATATTCTTGTCTCAGCATTGTGCTATTCACTCTTGGAGCATTGGTATCATGGTGTGTCCGTTACTATTTCATGTTGATGCCTCCTACGTGCTACTTCTATTAACCTTCACGACTTGTGATGATTGGTGTGATCGATTGAGCATCTCGGATCTAGTTCCCTTGATTTCTATTCATGGGAATATTACTTGGCTACTTCGACATGTTTTGGACTAACTCTTAAGATTTCTTCTATCACCGTCATGCCCACTCTTTTTGAAAAGCTGGACCTGAGATAAGTTTTCTTTTCAAAAACTTGTCAATGTTACATTATATTTTAGAATGTTTTAATTAGTGTGTCAATACGATTTAACTGATAAGTTGCCATGCTTTTAGATTATTAACACTAATATATGCATACATGATATTAGCATTATTAACCTTCTTGTTGTTTAGTCTATTATCATTTTTCTTAATCTTCTATGATCTATAGTAGAACCCTTCCACTTATGCTATATGATCTTACTAGTTGCATTAATAGATGTATTATAATTGATATTTGCTTGCAACTTGATATTATGATGTTCTTTGTATACATATATATATATATATATATATATATATATATATATATATATATATATATATATATATATATATATATAATATATATATTTATATATATATATATATATATATATATATATATATATATATATATATATATATATATATATATATATATATATATATATATATATACACATGTCTATCTTGTATTCATGAACTATTTACCTTGCTCCTTCCTGTCCCATTGCATTTAGATCATAAATATCTATCATTTTACTTTAATATCTTTAGGTATCATTAAAGATGATTATGTGTGGCGATGGCTTAATTGATTCTCCTGAGCATGATAAGTTTCCATATCAAATCCCTCACTTGAAACTTCTTGATTATCATGATCAAAACATCATGTTCAAAACTTCTCTCTTTTTGAATGAAATATTTTCTTTAACAATTTATTTGACTAAAATTTCTTTCATAACCATTATTTTAATCAAAAACAAGATTGAAATTTTTTTTTCTTTCTTTGTTACACGTTAAGAAACAAAATTCAATCTATGTTAGTGTAATGCATACTTGAATTTACTTCAAAACATTGTTGAATAAAACTAAAAACGTTTTGCTTAAAACACATTTAACTTTCTCACAAGTGTCATACACTTCTATTGGAAATGACATTCACAATTTAATCAAATCATTTCATGAGAATCATGACTTGCCCATATGGATCTTGTTTGTAACAAGTCTTGAAGTCCATATAATCATATCCACCTAATTGTTACTTGTTAACAATCATCAACATGTTTGCTCTAGGCTAAATGTTATCATCTTCATATAGTTGCTCATTTAGCTTATTTGGCTTATTGTCTCCTTTGTTGCATATCTTAATTGATAAATTAATAGATAGCATGATTATTAGAAATTAATTGCCTATTTTAATTAATTCTATATCACTCTCTACATTCATGAATAGTATGCCCTATATTGCCTCAAAGAGTTGAACTTACTTGAATCCAAAAACAAAAACACAATCTTTTTGAAAATCTTCTGCCAAAAACCCATTTCTGGCATTCTGGGAATCACCAGATGGGCGGCCCCCTTAATTATATAAGGCGCCCCCCTTAATGATTAAGGGGACCGGCCCCTAATTAAGGGGACCGGCCATCTGATGGTCGGGGATACTGTTTTCTTTATCACTTTTGACCCATTTCAGCCTATACTTCCCAAAATTCACAAACATATTTTGTCCCATGCTATCCCTCAAAATTTACCTTCCTAAACCACATTTCTCATACACTATAAATACCCTCTTCCCATCATTAATGTCATCACACCCAAACATGTCATCTCCCAACAACCAAAAACCTAAAATTTCAAGAACCGCAAGGATCTCCGTCAAACCCGTTTGGAGGAGGAAACTTGATTCTTGTCATAACTCAAGTGATATTGTTCCAAGTCAACCAACTACTAAACCCCAAACCCACAATAATGATTCATCACACAACCTATCACCCACTCATTCCCTCATTCATGCTTCTTCTTATGTGAAATGGGTGGAAGAGGTTCTCCAAGAGTGAGTGGTGGAAGAGGTTCTCAATCAATACTTCACATCTTGCTCATTCAACAAAAACACCACTCACTCTTGGAGAACCTCTTCCACCCATTTCATGTTTTCATGACTACCCAAGCTCAACCATGTCTCCACCACCAAGAGTACCACCACCACATCCTACAACCTCACATGCCATTCCTATGTTGCATGTTCAAACCTTCACCCAAGACAACTACCATGTTCCACCATCATCACCTTCCTCCGAACACTTGAAGTTCGTTGAGGAGCTAAAAGAGGCTCATGAGCTTAGTGCTCTTTTAGCATTACATCTTGCGCAACGCAATTTGGATCCAACCCAATCAAGCTCACCATCATCACCACACAACATCAACCAAGTTGAGAAGCATGTCAATAACTGCCCTTGTTGCATCTTCCTTCAACAACAAACCATTGCCTTGAATGAGCACTTCACTTGGATTGAGTATCTTCTTACAAGATCTCAACAAACATCATCACTTGAACAATATCAAAACCCTCAATCAACAAACCCTATCTCTAACCCACCACCTACAAGTTCCACATCTCCAAACTCACCAACATCCATGCAACCAAAAGTTTATCTCCACTAAACCACTAAGCATTTTACATGCTTATGTTTCTTATTTTCAAATAAAACCTTTCAACCATTTTGGGATTCAAGAAAGTTTGGTGACACTCCTTGTTAGCACAATAGGATGCTATACTTAGTCTTAGTATTCTATATTTACGGCTTTTGTAACAATGATTATGGGTTGACATAATCATTTTCTATCAATGAATGACTTAATATGTGTTCCTCATTATCTTTTGCCATGCTTATTACTTGTTAGTATTATAAGATATGTGTTTGCTTGTGCTATGCTTGTGCTTCTAATATTTTTCTTGCAAGAATCCCATTTTTTGAACCCTTGGTGCTCTCAAACGAGGGGGAGCATACATCAAGGGGGAGCTTTCTTTCTTTTGGCTTAAACCTTTTTGATTTTACAAAAAGGGGGAGAAATGAATATAAACTCACTAAATACTTGTCTAAAAAATTAATTTTTGGATTTAATGAGTTTAGGTTTTGTAATCATCAAAAAGGGGGAGATTGTTGATATAAATAAATGACTAAAAACGTTATTCATATCATTTGATATCTCTATGTTTTGATAATCACAAAACGAAAACTCATCAAACCAAAGGTTATAACGTAAACAAGTATTTAGTAGTAAATACTCACTTTCACCATTTAATCACTTAAGGTATGAATAAACAAAGTGATTAGTGCATTATAAGATCAAAGGAAATCTTGTCTTAAGAACATAACATTTTATAAAATGTTTTTAATATTTTATACATATTTGTAAATCATTTTTGGTATAGCTTTATTAAACCACAAAAATGTGATTTCAAATTTCCAACCAAAAAGGGCAAATTTTATCCAGAAAAACTTTTCAAACGTTCAGGAGGGCGGCCCCTTTAATTTTACTAGGCGGCCCCCTTAATCATTAAGGGGACCGGCCTATAATTAATGGGACCGGCACGCTCCCGAACAGTATTTTCTGGCCCTATAAATATTGGATCATTCCACATATTTTTCTCACCTTTTTGCACCAGAAACTTTCTGATCTAAACATCCATTTCCTTTCTCTAAAAATCCTTTGATCTTATATGCTTTGATCTTTGTTTCAAAGTGATTCAAGCCTCAACATTCAAAGTGCAAAGAGAAGAATACTTCTATTAGAAGTATTACAACTTAGTATCATCTTGCTATCTAAGTTGCTTGTTTATATTTTCTTGTAAATCTTTCATTCTTTGGTGAATAAGGTGTATGTATTAGTTAGCTAGATTTAGTTGAAGAATCTAGAATTGTTGTAAGTGTAAAGTGGAACTTGAAGTGAAGAAGAAGGGTTAGATAGTATTGGTGATAGGAGATTGTACCAATAGGGACTTGTTGTGAAGATATTGAGGGTTCCAAGTGAAGAAGACTAGAAGACATTAGTAGATTGAAGTTGTGAAGACTTTAGTGGCTTGAAGGTGTGAAGACATTAGTGACTTGAAGGTGTCAAGACATTAGTGGCTTAAAGGTGTGAAGACATTAGTGACTTGAAGGTGTCAAGACATTAGTGGCTTAAAGGTGTGAAGACATTAGTGACTTGAAGGTGTCAAGACATTAGTGCCTTAAAGGTGTGAAGATACTTGTGGTGTGAAGAAGCATTGAAGTAGTGCAAAGGTGTGAAGAAGAAGTGGTGTGATATTTGGTGTGAGACTGGTTCTAGCTACGATTAGAACTCGACATCTTGCTTTGTGTCGTTAATTGGTGTAAGCTTTTGGTGTGTACGGTTTTCTCCGCCATAAGGGAGGTTATTGACTTAGTGAAGAAAACTCTCGAGTTCGGTGCTCGGGGAGTGGAGTAGGGCAAGGAAGGTGTCCTTGTAGCCGAACCACTATAAATCCTTTGTCTCTCGGTTTGATCTTTCCATCTCTCACTCTTTGCTTGCTTACGTACTAGCTTTTCATATATTGTTAATATTGTGTGTTGTGCATATATTGATTTCACATAAAGATCAAACTAGGTTCCATTTAAAACATTAATTATACTTTAGTAAAATATAAGTATAAACAATTACTAAGACACATATATCTATATTAGTACAAACTTATAATTAAGTGAGATATATGAAATTATAATTTCTATTCAACACTTTAAATAAGTAGTGTATATATGATATATGTGAATTAGTTTGTATCTATACTTTAGCTTCAAAATTTTTTACAATTACCATCAATTCTTTGAAAAGCAAATTCTTATTAAACGAAAAAGACGCAAAACTATTCAACCCCCCCTTCTAGTTTTCCACAGTGCACTTTAGGGTGCCACCACTCATTTTAAAAGTATCGGAGTCTAGTTCTTCTAAAAATAGTCTCAATGTTTGTTTTGTAACTTATTTTAGTCATTTTATAAATGAGTGACATGAGTCTGTAACGGGTCAAAGCGTTTCCACGTAAAAGTTTTAAATTTAGGTGAAAGCGGGCACGGGGTGTAACATAGGATGTGTTAATAATTACATTGAACATTTTTGAAAATAGTAGGCGGGAAATCTTAAGATATTCTCCTTTCAAGCTCCTAGACTACTCTGTGGCCTTTATATCGAATCAACTAATCGTATACAGGTAATGCTCTTTCCAATATATGGTTGTTTATTGAAGTTGTAATCTTATTACATTTGCTCGATAATGGTTTTTTAATGCTATTTGAAGGATATAGTAGTATTGGTGAATAACTGAGAATAATTGTTGCAACGTAGCAGCTTACTTTATTTCACTTAATGTCAACAAAAACTAACCGTGTTCTTTTTCCTTTTCATATGTACTAGGCTGCACGTTGGAGGCCTACATCAATCTACAAGAACCCGTCCACCTTTAACTTTAAGGTACTTTAAACTCTTAAACTTTTTATAGTTTTTTCATGCATGATTTGAATGGAATTATGGTAAGCTATTTGACGTTTAATGGATTTTTTTAGTAATCTTTTATGCTGCAATTGACATTAATAAGTGTGAATCTTGAAATGTGTAGTTTCAAGAACGTGCTAGAAAACTTCGCTCAGATTTGGCCATTGAGGAACATCGGAAGCCGGAGTCGAGCAGAATTCTCAAGGAGATGCTTCCTGAACCCAAGATATCTAGATCTTATAGGTATTGGGGAATATTTTTTACTTACATTAAAATGGGTATTTATTATAATTTTTTAGCTGTGTTATCAACTACTTCGATTATTTTATCTTAATTAACATTTAATTTTCAGGGATTATTGTTGCACCAATAGTTTGTGTAGTGATGACAACTGTGATAGTTTTGGGGTTGTGGCCTGCACATGCTTTTTTTGGGCTTACTTTTGCATTTTTAGGTAATTTCTTTAGTTATGTTTTGAGGTTTAATGTACTTTTTTTTAACCATGTATATATGTAAATTTTACAGCAAATATTTTCTTGTGACATATGACAGTGCTAATAGACTTGGGCCAGTGATGAAAGTGTTGGTGTGTATATTGGTTGCACCACCATTGGCTTTATGGCCTGTTTGTGTCGTAGTGGGCAGTATCGTTAGTGGCTTAGCTTATGGCTTTCTTGGTCCGGTTTTTGGCTATTTTAAAGCTGTTGGTGAAGGATGTACTGATAGGTTTCGCCATTGTCTGATTGTAAGTTTATTAAATAAAGCTATAGAGGTGGCAACATGACATGATGGATGGATAGGATAACGGGTCAAAATGGGCCATTTTTAGTACTGGTCAAAATATCTTGACTTCTATGTATAACTTATGTAACGTGATTTAAAAACAATTTATGACAATGAAAATCTAATATTTTGGATATAACTCAGACAAGGAGTTTTTATCCATTTTGAATACACTACGGGTGATTTTCAACTTATTTGACCCTTCAAAAATTAAAAATATAACCTAAACTCATCCCGTTTGCCCAATTTCGGAGTGAGATTGCCACCACTATAAGATGTTTTGAATTCTGTTTTTCTTCTATATTCCGAGTTGACGTTATTAAAGAGTTCATGAAATGCGGTTTTCAGGATGGAGCGTGGGATACTATCAAGTGGAGTTTAACTTTTGTGAAGGATTTAACTGATGTATATTTGTATTCATACTTCTCCATGCTGGATGATCTCAGGAAGCAAAACCCTCATGGGGGTATAATTGAGATTAAGTTAGATAAATTTCCTTCTGGAAAGTTGAAAACAGGTCCTTTAGGTTCGATTTCATGTCGTAATTTGTGCTGTTGGTGCATGGTGGTTTATGTTCCTATAGCCATTTTAGTCGGTTGGCTAGGGTTCGTGGTTCACTTTCCGGTGATCACAGTTCTTGCAGACCTGAAAAGTCCGTACATGTTGCTAAAGGGATGGCACAGTCTATTTCATGCTTGTATAGGTCGAGAAGGCCCGTTTTTGGGGAGTACATGTGTCCCATTTGTAGGTCTTGCTATCCTTTTATGGCCTTTTGTTGTCGCCGGCGCGTTGTTGGGGGTCCATGTTAGCTAGCATTATTCTTGGTTATTTGGCAGCTGTTGCGTATCAGGCCAATATATGTATATGAATTACATCTTGAAAAACTTGGTCCTGAATCTTTAGTAAACCGGTCTGAATTTTAAATATCAAAAGTAACAGGATTGACTTCAAAATTTTGACTTTTGAAGTCAAGTGATCATCTCATCAACTTCATTATGAACATAAATTCTTTCAGTATTCCGTGAACATAACCACTCGACAACATAACAGCCCAATGTGAAATACCTGATCTTGAAATTGTAGTAAGATTCATCTGAAATTTTAAATTTCAAACTTAACAGGTTTGACCCAATCAATATTTTGATGTAAATGATGTCATCTTTTGTTAACAAATGCTAAATCTTTGAATAAAAAAGTTAGATTTATCTATAACATTACGCTTTATAGGAAGATGTTTAAGAATATGAGATTCATATCCGGAAAAAGTTTATCATTTATATTGATTTCAACTCCTTGGTACTTTTGATATCTAAAAAAGGCACTATAAATTAATATCTATTAAGATAGTTAATAGATTTGTGCATGCATACGTGGTTCAATATTTTTTAATTCAGATTAAAAATAGTAGTAATTCGTAATAACACTAATCCAATGTATATATGGTTTTGCGTAACATAAAGAAAGACGTTCTAAAATGTTGATGTATAAAAGATATGGAGTTAAAAAATAGATGTTAGTAATTTAAACTTTAGTTTAAACACAAAGTTACCCCACCAACTAAGCTACTCAACTTTTGTGTTAATATTTCTAATATAAAATATTTGTTAGATAATGTAATGTTAGAAAATACATTAAGCACTGTAGATCTACAATGCTCTATCTCACATAACTCAAGATGGCAATTGTTACGACTTAGGCCACACGGAGTATTATTCGTGAGATGTGTTCGGTGACATACATGGTCATGCGTAACTACGGATGAAGCTTGAGGAATTTTGTTGGAAGGGTCGAAATATAGTCGTAATAATTTTGAGAGGGCAAACTTATAATTATTTTACATTTATACTAATTTTTTTAAAAAGTTATACACAAAACTACAGAAATAAGGCTTAGTGGTCCTAGATTTACATTTATACTAATTTTTTTAAAAAGTTAATTATACACAAAACTACAAAAATAAGGCTTAGTGGTCCTAGATTGAGAGGGGGGGGGGGGGGGGGGGGGGGCACAACCCCCTCTTGCCCCTAATACGCTACGTCCATGTGCGCAACCATCAAAACGGAAGTTACATGTCACGAGCAAATTGCAATTTAATGGTGACTGGCTCACTATAGTGAGTGTGAGAAAAATGTTGGGCCCAATTCAAAAAATAAATGTTTTTTCTTTGTTTGAGAGGGGGGGGGGGGGCACAACCCCCTCTTGCCCCTAATACGCTACGTCCATGTGCGCAACCATCAAAACGGAAGTTACATGTCACGAGCAAATTGCAATTTAATGGTGACTGGCTCACTATAGTGAGTGTGAGAAAAATGTTGGGCCCAATTCAAAAAATAAATGTTTTTTATTTGTTTGAGAGGGGGGGGGGGGGGGGGGCACAACCCCCTCTTGCCCCTAATACGCTACGTCCATGTGCGCAACCATCAAAACGGAAGTCACATGTCACGAGCAAATTGCAATTTAATGGTGACTGGCTCACTATAGTGAGTGTGAGAAAAATGTTGGGCCCAATTCCAAAAATAAATATTTTTTATTTGTTTTGTGAGTTTGTGTGGGATATTAAGTGTGGTATATTTGTATAAAATAGGTATTTTAATGAAAATGTGATGGGAGGGTAATCAAAATAGATGAATGGTGAGAGGTAATGACTGGAAGTGAGAGGAGAGCGAAAGCTAATGTGCCGCTGATGTGGATGGTAAGAGAGTTACCACCACTCCTTTTAGCCTTAAATTCGGGTTATAGCAACCCAACGTTAGCAACAACCCAATTCCGTTGTCATCAGCAACCCGATGTCCAACAAAATGTCATGAGCAACCTATATGATCAGCAACAAAATGTCATCAGCAATCAAAGCTAATGTCATCAGCAACCCAAATAAAGTCAATAACTTTGAAAGCCGTCAACAACTTTTTAGTTATTCAACAGTCAACTTTTTAGTTTATTCGTGTGTTTTGTAAATGATAAATTCTAGGGTCAATTACATATATACCCACTAAAACTTGTATATTTGCATATATATCCAAAACATGCTTAAACATCATTGTACATTGTGCATTAAAAACTTGTGTTTTGAGGAAATATGCAAATATTCATGTTTTAGTAAGTATATATGTAATTCCCTCTAAATTCTATGATATAAAACCGTCCCGATGCAACGCACGGGTATTATGCTAGTTTAGTTTGCTGGATCCAACAATAACAAATTAAATTGTAATCTTTCTAATACAAACATAGTTTTCCGATCTAAACATATGGTAGCATTTTCTTTGTTTTTTTCCCTCTTCTAGGAATTGAAAAATCGATGAAGAAAATGTCATTTTCAACAATGATATTTAATTTATAGGTTGATTGGTATAATATTATTTTATTGTTGTTATTGTTAATAATCTTATTTGTCGTGCGAATTACGTCGTTCTGGTTACAACGGTCTGACACATAGTGGATAACAGTGTCACATTTAAAGCAGTGTACAGTTTCGGCCATTAATTGGGTTATCCACAGTTTCCGGCCACAGTGATCGGCCCATTCTTTAATACATTAGCCCCAAAACAACCGGTTCCTCACAAAGCTTCTAGAACTTTTCTGACACATACATTCGCTCGAATCATTGCATCAAAACTAAAATCAACGGCCACATAAGATTGTAGATTCGTGGGGGTGGTGCTTTTATTGTGTTTTAGGGTTTGCAAATCCTAGCACTTCATCAGGTTTGTTTTAAAATTTTTTTTATAAAAAATATTTTTGGGGGTGTCTGAAATTTACTCGCTGAGAAAAGGACCTTTAATAAAGCAAGCCTGATCAAGACCATGTTATTTCACAACTCTTTTTAAGATGATATTCTCTTTATACATTTTGAGTTTCAAATCTTATAAAATGTTATACATACATTCGAATTAGATAATAAAACTTTTTTGTGTCGTATGAGCACCAATAGTACTTCTCTTTAGTATAAGATATGATCACACCAAAAGTACGAGTGGGGGCTCGAGTATGTTCGGTTGAACATATTCTTCATTTTTGTTATACAATGCCACAATACACTCTACAATCATACTTTATCAACATATTTGAAAATCATATAACTATATTTCTATATATCGAAGGAAACAAGTGAGATACACATACATGACTTTGTAAACAGTTGGTTTCGACATTTTGTTTGTAATAATAAACAATGTTTAACAGTGACCAGCACAAATTTTGTGAAAACAAATTTGATGCTTATTTCCTAAATAAGATAGAGTCTCACTCATTATAGTTATCATGCTTATTTCTTATTTAAAAAAAGTTCCCATGCATGAATTCATCAATAAAGGCTTAAAGTTATATGACAAAAAACCTAAGAACACCAAACCACCATTATATTATCGAAACACAATATAAAACTTAAGGCTCCCTACTTGAATATTGGGCAACAAGCCAACAACGTCAATAATCTCACTAGATGGCCCTTTTAATTTTAGTGACGTAGTTAGCGATAATATTTTTTTGAGTTTATGACGGATACGTAAGTACTCCTCACCAAGTACTCCTTGTATACATAGAAAAATAAACTAATTACAATGTAGGCAACAATAATTATTTGTATAACATGGGTAAGGATCCAGTGAGAAGAAAACTTAAAATGAGAAGGATGATAAATAACTATAACCACACATTTGAGATGGATCAACTTGATTTAGATGCATCTCTATTCATATATATGCATCCAAATTAGTTCCGAAAAGTGATTTAAAATAAAAACGATGCAAAGTAGTACTAACAACAAATTTGACCAGCAGAAGACGAAAAATGTATATGATTTGTCTAACTTGATGAAATGCATATAATATATGCATATGCATCTAATTTTTTGCTAGAAAATATATTATGGTGCATCTAAAAGATTATGGATGCATCTAATTTAAGTCGATGCATCTTAACTGTGTGGTTATAGTTATTTCTCATCCTTCTTATTTTAAGTTTTTTTCTCATTTGATCCTAAGTCTGTATAACATAACAAAGGTGTTGTCAAATTAACCAAATCAAATTACAATCATTCATTAAGTGACTACTAAGCAAGAAACTCTAGCTGCTATTTATTGGGCATACAGTAGCCGCGTGCTCACTAGCTAGCCTGTTGCTAGTAATTTGTCATTTACAATTGTTATTTGGGAGAATTGCCATATATATCTCTCTCTTCAAAGGTGAATACTTACATATATATCATTGGTATAAGGTTTTGATGCATATTGCAAAATGATTTTTTTACATGTTTTAGATATATATGTAATTTTGCATCTTTGAAGAAATATATATGCAAACGCCCAGATAATACCAAGTTGAAATCTGAAGAAATTTCAAGGTTTTATTATTTCAGTTAGTCTTAGTTGGTTAATCTGTAATTAATTTGCATGTACAAAATGATCACACAATATATATAGTTTTGTTTAGTGAAGTACCGTGATTCATGAGTGGGATAAAACCTTGATGGCTTAACCGAGAGTATCTTTCTTTAGAAGTTCCTACCTAAGCTGGAAAAAAAATGGTCTCCAAATAACCCAAGTTGTAGATCACTAAAATTGAAAAGGTTTTTTTGGGTAAACAAATAGACCCGACCATTTCTGATAGGATTACTCTACTTGAAATTAAATGATTGAGGCCCATTGTTAGAGCTACATATAGAGATGCACAAAAAAACCGGTTCATGAACCGAACCGGAAAAAAAATCAAAACCGGTTTTCTAAAAAACCGATTTTTGGAAAACCGATTTAGGGAAAACCGAACCGCCAGTTTAGAAACCACTTTGCATTATTTGTTGTCAAACGGTTTGAGAATCGGTTTAAACCAAACCGGTTTTGGGTAAAACCGGTTTAAACCGAACCGGTTATGGGTAAAACCGGTTTAAACCAAACCGGTTATTGGTTTAAACCGGACATTTTCTGTCTAAAACCGGTTTCAAATCGAACCGGTTTTACGTAAAACCGGTTTTTGACCATTTGACTAAAACCGAAACCGGTTTGGTTAAAATAAAAAAGAAAGAGAAAAAAAAAAGTGCACCTATAGCTACATATGTCTAGCTAGTTTAATTCCATATGCTAACACAATAGTTAATTTATACATAAAACAAATATGTTTTTGATATAAGAATCAAATCAATAATTCATTTCTTATTACATTTCATCGAACCAAACACTTCCAAAGGAGTAACTACGAGGGACTTAGTTCCATCTCAGATTATTTATGGCCCATACAACAATTGCAAGAAGTTGCTCGACATATTGCAAGTGCTACTAATTCTCCTTTAGGCTGGTGATTGTAGCAGGTCTTAACGCACTCGACCCTTGTGCAAGCCTTTGGATAAAAATCATAAACATACGACTTTATATGAGCACCTGCATGTTTGATAGCACACATATTGCTAAAACTTTTAACAGAGAAATGTTGTGAACTGTTTGGTTGATTTTATTAATATATTATGACTTTTCAACATTTTAGTATATGTGAATGAACCGAAAGAGATTAGAAATTAACAAAATGGAACATGTAAAAAATAGTACCTATAGATTGGCATACTTCTTCACCGTTAACGACAACCTTGTTTGTGAAAATGGTTATTAACATGCAAACGAAAACGAAACATACAGTATTCTTCTCCATCAGGAACTTAGATTTTTAAGAGTAATAAAGATGTTGATAATTTTATGTTGTCACCTTTGAACTTGTAAACTTGGTATTTATAAAGACTTTTTTTAATGAAGATCGACACTAAGGGGATGTTGGCGCGAAAATATCTATTCCCTATAAAGGGCTTGTTAAAAACAATGGATCATAAGCTAATATCAACCACAACCCAGTGAACTCACCCAGCCAACCACCCATTTGGTGAAATCTTTTATTAATCAAAGATATAAGAAGATAAGTCCACAAACGTGTTGGGAATTACATTAACAGTTACCACGGCTAGTATGGAGATTACAACTGCTGAAGAATGCACTAGCAGTGGAAACTCATTACTACTGCTAGTACATATTATTACCACTGTTGTTAGGATAACTGTTAGGAAACTTATATAGAGAAATATAGAATAGATCTTGTGTATATCTTATTCTATTATCATTATACATATCTTGTAGAAGAGGGCTCCTTTTGCTATAAAAGGAGGTCCTAGGTTAAGGTTAGATATACGTTTTTCTTAGAGCTTCAAAGTTGTAACCCTAGTGATACAAAGATCACTCGTATTATTATTCTTAATAATATTGGAGCTAACAGTTTGTTTCATTCATTGTTCTCATTCATATACAACTATTTTATTCACATACAAACTTCTAAGTATTACTAAGTAGATTCCTCATACTTAGTGGTATAATTCAAAGTATCATTCTAACACAGATCAAGGTGTTTAGATCCATTAAGTGGTATTAGAGACAGGCTTTGATACTTTGATTTAGAAGATCCGAAGTTCACTCACAAGATTCAATGGAGACAGAGACCAGTCAGTCCAGCATTGCTGCTAAGCTTCCTAAGCTTAAGTTGAATGACTATGAGATGTGGAGGCTAATGATCGAACAATTCTTTATGGTGCAAGACTATACACTTTGGGAGATCATTATGTGTGGCAATTCCTTTAAACCTAGTACTTCCTCAGAAACTATTGATGGCAAGGTAGTACAAAAGATTAACACTGGACCAGTTACAAATGATGAAAGACTTCAGATGAAGAATGATCTGAAGGCCAGAGGCTTGCTGTTGATGACCCTTCCTAGGGATCAAATTTTAGCCTTCAGTAAGTACAAGACTGCACAGTCCTTATTTGAGGAGATCTGCAATGTTTTTTTGTGGTAATGATTCCACCAAAAAGACACAAAAGACCTTGTTGAAACAGAATTATGAAAACTTTGGCTCAACAAGTAATGAATCAATTGACAGCATCTTCACAAGGCTTCAAAAGATTGTTACTCAACTCACAGTATTTGGAATTGAGGTGGAAAGGGAAGACCTCAATTTAAAGTTTTTAAGAGGTCTACCTTCTGAGTTTGGTACAAATGTTGCAGTGTGGGAAGACAAGCCAAAACTAGAGAATATGAAGCTTAATGATTTGTACAATAACTTTAAAACTTAGCACTTATATCATCATCTGTTGATGATAGCTAAGGTGAAGAGAGTAATAGTGATGATGATGTTGCTAACATTGTTGTTTCCACTGGTAGTGGAGGTGTTACCACTGCTAGTTCAAAAAGGAAGGTTGCTGGTCTTGGAGATTCTACTTTTTATGCCTTTCTGACAAGTCAAACCAATGGTTCAATTCTGACACATGAAGACTTAGATCAAATTGATGAAGATGACATGGAAGAGATGGACATTAAATGGCAAGTTGCATTGCTAAGCTTAAAGGCAGAGAAGTTTTGGAAGAAGACTGGTAGGAAGATCACCATTAATGGCAATGAAACTGTAGGTTTTGATAAGAAGAAGGTGGAGTGCTACAACTGTCACAAGAAGGGGCACTTTGCCAAGGAATGCAGGAAACCAAAGAAGCCTGATAATAGGTCAACTTAGTATAATCAGGACAAGAAGAAAGAGCCTACAGCTGAAGAACCAAAGGTTCTTTTGGCAATTGATGGAGTGAGCTATGATTGGAGCTATATGGCTAAGGATGAAGAAGAAGGTTCAGAGTCTGCAATGATTGCTACTCTAATTCAGAAAAGGATGTTTTTGCTTCCATGGGGTATGATACATCTGATCAAAAAGTTACTTTCAGAAAAGGATGTTTTTGTCCCCATTGGAGATTTTTCATTCATACTCTTTTACATTGCCTAAGTCCTAAGAAAACTTCTTATGAATAATTTGCATCAACTATGGCTTACCCTTTGGTTTGCTTAGCAACGGATAGGACTTTCAATTTTTCAAAGTTTATTTTCAATAATATGAAGGGCAATGTAAAGAGTTCATATAAATTTTTGATGTATCCAAGGTTTGTGCAAGCAGTGCTAAATGAATTTCCACTGCAAACCCACAAAAGAGTTTATAAAACCCCCTGTCTTAAGCCAAAAGTTTTTCAAAATATGAGTAAGGCTTCAGAACTTTTGAATGGGGAGGTTAAACCACTTTTTCCTGAAATGCTTTCAAAGACTTCACAGGTACAGGGTGAAGATGCAACAATCCCAGTTGTATCTCATCACACACCCTCTATTGTTTTTCCACCTATTCAACACACCCCTGCTGTTACTCACACTTATGAGAGGAGGCACAAACAGCCACCTCCTCCCATTACAACATTGCATGTTGCTGAGCCTTTTGGTTTAGGAACAAGCAATGGTGGTTCAAGGCTTCATTCTAGTCCAACTAGAGAAGAGCCTGAATCAATGCCCTATGATTCACCTCTCCCAACAGGTAACACAGTTGGAAGTGTTGAGGGCAGTGTGCAACCTAATGAATTGATGGGCCTTTGTACAAATTTAGTCAAGCAGGTTAAAGCTCTAGAGAAAGAACTAGCACAGACTAAACAACATCATGCCACAGAGCTTGCCCAGATGAAAGCAGAGATAAAGAATTTACAGGAAGAAGTTGAGGGGCTGAAGAAGCATAGATCTGCCAACCTTGTGCTTTCATTTTCCTCTTAACCCCATGATGAAGACTCAGCATATTTCAGTGAAGATATGGGAAATTCTCCCAAACAGGGGAGGATTAAAACTGATGCTACATTTAAGGGGAGGAGACTTAACTTTGAACAAGAATTTGCTGAACTTGATGATGTTGATGATGTTTGATGACGTATAGTCTATATATGGGCCACGAGCCCAAATGATAAACACTACTAAGGCCCAAAACCACCATGTGTGGGCTATTGTAACTTGGGCCGCATCAATAATGGGAACAGGCTCACGTAAGCCCAAACCCATATAAACTATACACGGTATAGATAAGGATCGTCTATCTATGGAATAGATATCCTTACCCGGATAAGCACCATGGGTGCGAAACGTAAGGAGCACGAACCCTACAAGGATTCTGCGCCTATATAAGGAATGACATAACTCTCATTCAAGGTACGATTCACAAACCCTAAAACTCTTTACGAGAACCCTAAATCGATTACTTACTCTCACGCCAGAGTCTAATCGTGGGAGACAATCCCACGATAAGCCTAACGGTGTTGTTTATTTTCTTAGTGCGCGGGTTACAAATACTAAGAAGCGAATTGGTACGAGAGCAAGAGCCCATAATCAGGAACGCCCAACTTTTGTATCAACAAGTGGCGCCATCCGTGGGACCCTACTAAGAACTAAGAACTAGAATGACAAAGAATAAGAATTCAAGCCAGCGGACTCCGCAGTCAGAAAAACGTGACCCCCAGAGGAAGAATCAACAAGATTCGACCCCTAGGCAGGTTGCTGGGACAACCAGCGCACCTGGTCACCAAGAGGTAGGGACAATCCAACCTCTTCCAGTGGTAGAACTACCTGTAAGGACTACCCAAATCACCCCAGTGGTCCCAAGCGTTGAGGAACTCCAGCACACTCTCTTCACCACTCCTCACCAAACTGTACCAGCAGTGAACAACACTGTGCCACCAAGCGCGCCTAACCGAGATAGGGTGCCTAATACTGAGGCAGACATTCTTGCAGCAACTGAGAACACACCCAATCTAACGTTAGGAAATTGTATCCCAAAACTATGAAACCTTAACCGCCCTCATGCAAGAAGAAGCAAGGAGAAGGGCAAGCATGAGCCTACAAGCTCGACTCAATTTTGGTCCTGAACGTGAACCATCACCACTGCGCCATCCACGAGGAAGATGCACAGAACGTACCACTATCCACGATAGGCTGGGTACAACATCTGATTCACAATACTCAGAAGATAGCGAGAGGCGCACTAATGTTCACTCCAGACTTGGTAGTCGAGGGATACAAGACCGATTAGGACCTCAGCATTCGCCAAGCCAAGGATCCTCCAAACCTGGGAGTAAGAGGATTCAAGATAGACTGGGGAAAAGAAGATCCCCAAGTGAAAGTCCCTCAAGCTCTTCTTCTGAAAGAAGCCGGCGCAAGCGCCGAAAAAGAGACTATCCTTCCTCCAGTGACTCCTCGGACAACGAGGATAAAGAAACAGGACACTGGAAGTCAAGAGGAAGACGTCGCGAAGAAGAGAATGAAGATATTTCTCTTCCATGGTGTCGCCAGAAAGTTGACGCGTTTACACGACGCATCAACGATTACTCAGACCGCAAACGCAGGCGCATGCCCACTAATGTGAAAACATATGATGGAACAGGTGATCCGGATGATCATCTAAAAGTTTTGAATCAGACGCCACTATCGAAAACTGGCCATAGCCTGTGTGGTGCCACATGTTTAATTCTACGTTAGTAGGGAACGCGCGCACATGGTTTAGCAAACTCCCACGTAGGAGCATCGGTGGGTTCGAGGAATTACGGAAAGCATTCCGTCTCAACTTTACCCAGAGAAAGAAGTGCGCTAAAAACCCTGTTGAGCTAGCAAGAGTGAAACAGCGCCAAGGGGAATCAACCAGCGCTTTTATGGAACGCTTCAAGGATGAGTGCATACAAGTCAAAGCATGTCCCAAAATCCTAAAAATTTCAGGGTTCATGAATGGGATTAATAACCCAGAACTTATCTGAAAGCTAAATGACAAAGTTCCCCAGACTTTCAATGAGCTAACAAAGCGCACCAGATCCTTTATACAAGGAGAAGCAGCTGCTGCGGACAGCAAAAAGGGTTATTCAAACTGTAGGCAGCAAGAGCAGCCTAGGAGACAATCCAACGATCAGAATAACAACCGCAGCAGGAATTATCGCAGCGGAAGAGACAATGACAAGTATACCCCTCTCACAAAAACTCCGAGGGAAATATTTGTAACAGAAGGTGCAAACTTCCCAAAACCGCCACCAATGCACACCGCAGAGGAAAAGCGCATAGGGAATGGATACTGCGAGTACCATGGTCAAAAAGGCCATACAACTAACGAGTGCATCCAGCTAAGACAACTAATTGAAAAGTTAGTAAGAGAAGGCAGAATGGACCACCTTGTAAAAAACATCAAAGAGGGAAAAGACAAACAGAGGAACGGGGGTAAGAAAGAACCCCCCAAAGAAAAAGCTGATACCATATACATGATACAGTCATGGCAGCGTAAGATAAAGCAAAAAGTCAGCCAAAAATTCTCTCTAGAAAAAGAGATATCTTTCCCTACTCTAGCTGCGGACAACGCAGTTGTAGAACCTCTAACTATTGAAATACATACTGGAGGACATGATATCCACCGCATGTATATTGACGGAGGAGCATCCGCAGACATCCTGTATGATCATTGTTTCAAAAGACTGCGGCCTGAAATCCAAAGTCAATTGATACCAGCAACAACGAATTCACAGGAGAAAAGATCTGGCCCATGGGGCAGTTACGCTTGCTGGTGGTCGTAGGAGATGAACAACACTCAACCGCAACATGGATAAATTTCATGGTAATAAAGTCTCCCTCACCATACAATGGTATCATTGGGAGACCTAGAATATCATCCATGCGCGCTGTACCATCCACAGCGCACGGAATGCTTAAGTTCGCAGTGGAAGGAGGAGTTGTCACCCTCTATAACACAACAGTAGCACCAAGGGAGTGCCACGCGGTAACAATCGAAGTAGAGAATATTCCAGAACAGCGCACAGAAAAAACACAAAACCTAAAGGTCGCTATTCATCCCGACTACCCGGACCAACAAGTTTCGATTGGTGGATCTTTATCTGACAAAGGTAAAGCAGCCGTGTGCGCACTCTTGCAAAAGAACCTGGACATCTTCGCATGGGAACCAAAACACATGACAGGAGTGCCACGCTCTATCACAGAGCATAAGCTACAAATCCGACAAGGATATCCCCCAATACGACAGAAGAAGCGCGGCCAGGCTCCAGATCGTGCAAAGGCTATCCTGGAAGAAGTACATAAACTCGTAGACGCAGGCATCATGCGCGAAGTGTACTACCACGACTGGCTCTCTAACCCAGTTATGTTAAAAAAGAGCGATGGCAGTTGGAGAATGTGCGTGGACTTCACGGACCTCAACAAAGCATGTCCACAGGACTGCTATCCACTGCCGAAAATAGACTGGAAGGTAGAATCCCTGTGCGGATACCCTTTCAAATGCTTCCTAGACACATACAAAGGGTATCATCAAATTCAGATGGCAGTCGAAGATGAAGAAAAAACAGCTTTCCACACCAGTCAAGGAGTGTACTGCTACACAAAAATGCCTTTTGGCTTAAAAAATGCAGGCGCAACATACCAACGGCTGGTGGACACAGCTTTCGAGAAACAAGTAGGCCGCAACTTGGAGGTCTACGTTGACGACCTTGTCATCAAAAGCCACACAGAGGATGAATTGGTGCACGACATTGAGGAAACGTTCAGAACATTGGGACGGATAAACATGAAGTTAAATCCCAAGAAGTGCACCTTTGGCGCAACCGAAGGCATGTTCCTTGGATACTTAATAGAACCCGATGGAATCAAGCCTTGTCCAGAAAAAACAAAGGCTGTTATTGATCTCCCCTCAGCGCGCACACTTAAAGAAGTCCAGTCATTGAATGGAAAGTTAGCAGGGCTAAACCGTTTCTTATCTAAGTCAGCAGACAAATCCCTTCCTCTCTTTAAAACGCTCAGTAAGTGTACTAAAAAGGGAGACTTTCGCTGGACCGAAGAAGCAGAAGAAGCTTTCCAACAACTAAAACACCATCTGGTATCTCTTCCCAAACTTGTCGCACCGCGACCAGGGGAAGAGTTAATCATGTACTTATCGGCAACTCATGGAGCAGTTAGCGCAGCACTATTGACAGATAGGAATTCCGTTCAGACACCCATATACTTTGTAAGCAAAGCCCTGAAGAAGACAGAGACTAACTACAGCGCTATGGAAAAGCTGGTCTTAGCTCTAGTATTCGCAGCCAAAAGGCTGCGCAGATACTTTCAAGCGCATCCAATAGCTGTAATCACCGATCAGCCAATCAAACAAGTTATCTCTAAACCTGACGCATCAGGATGGTTACAAAAATGGAGTGTACTGTTAAGTGAATATAACATCTCATATAGACCGTGCACTGCAATCAAAGGACAAATCTTAGCCGATTTCATCGTGGAGAAGCCAGATACCGACAGTCCAACATCTGCAACCAAAACAGATCTACAGGAACCCTGGATTCTGTTCACAGATGGGTCTTCATGTGTAGATGGATCAGGCGCAGGCCTTATTCTTACAAATCCAAAAGGTATGGAATTCACCTATGCGTTGCGCTTTGAATTCACGGCCACAAACAATGAGGCAGAATACGAAGCCCTACTAGCCGGACTACGCATCGCAATCCAAATGGGTGTACGAAACCTGGAAGCGAATGTAGATTCTCGGCTAGTCGCTAACCATGTGCTAGGTGAATATGAAGCCAAGGATGAACACATGATCCAATACCTAGAAAAGACCAAGTCCTTAATTAAAAACTTTGACAGGTTCACAATAAAACAGGTGCCAGAGGAGATAACAGGAAGGCTGATGCGCTCAGCAAGATCGCATCCACAAGCTTCGCGCACCTCTCAAAACAGGCATTGGTAGAAACCCTAAAAAACAAGTCAATCTTGGAAATGAAGATATCCACAATGATAGAAGAACAAGATCCTACATGGATGACACCTATCATTGAATTCATTAGCAAGGGAACTTTACCACAAGACCATAAGGACGCTCGAAGAGTGCGGCGCACAGCGCAACGATTTGAACTACGAGACAACATACTCTATCGACGTTCTTTCTTACAACCCTGGCTCAGATGTGTCGGACCTCTTCAAGCAGACTACGTACTCCGAGAAATCCACGCTGGATCATGTAGTATGCACTCAGGGCCGCGATCTGTGGTGGCAAGCGCTCTAAGGTCAGGGTATTATTGGCCAACCATGCATCGCGACGCACGCGATCTGACAAAGAAATGCAGCAATTGCTAAGTACATAGGCCAATCCCGCGCCGACCACAACAAGAGCTAACACCAATTACCTCACCATGGCCATTTTACAAATGGGGAATTGACATCGCAGGACCCTTTCCAGTAGCAGCAGGAGGAGTAAAGTTCCTCATCGTAGCCATAGACTACTTTACGAAGTGGATTGAAGCAAAGGCGGTGGTGAGCATCACAGGAAACCAAGTCAAACGCTTTGTCTGGGACAACATTGTCTGTCGCTTCGGACTACCGGGAGAGATTATATCAGACAACGGAAAACAATTCTGTGATAACCCATTCAAAGATTGGTGCGCGTAATTGAACATCACGCAACACTTCGCTTCAGTAAAACACCCACAAACCAATGGCCTAGTTGAGCGCGCAAACCGCAGTCTAGTGGAAGGAATAAAAGCGCGCCTTGACAGACACAAAGGAAGGTGGGTGGACGAGCTCTCGCATGTCTTATGGGCGCATCGCACAACAATCAAAACCAGTACTGGCGACACGCCATTCTCCCTCGTCTATGGAACAGAAGCCGTCATACCAGCTGAGATAGGAATGCCAACTATACGAACAGCAGAGGTCAACGTCACAACAAATGACGAGGAACGACGCATAGACTTGGACTTACTGGAAGAAAGGCGTGAATGCGCAGCTATACGCGAAGCAAAGGTTAAGGCAAAAATGAAGAAGTATTATGATGCAAAGGTCAAACACACCTCATTCAGGCCAGGAGACTTTGTATACCGCGCCAACGATGCGAGCCACGCAGAAGACACAGGCAAGCTCGGACCAAAATGGGAAGGACCTTACGAGGTCACAGATGCACTCAGCAACGGTGCATACAGACTGCGCGATATGGAAGGTCACGACCTAGCGCGCACTTGGAACATCTGCAATCTTAAAAGATGTTATTTTTAGGCTACGGTCATTACACATACACCTTTGCATCCTAAGAGGTGCCCAATAAGTGTTTACTTTTTGTTTTCTTTCCTAGGAATTGTATTTTTATTTTTTCAAAAAACTTGCAAGTATCAATAAAATGTTATAGTTTCTAGCTAACTCCATAGCGTATTTCACTTTATTGCGTACATACTTATATATGTCAATATTGTTATCTTATATTTTTACCTACATGGCGTGCATGCAATAATTAAGACCCACGAAGGCATAAAGGATGAGTAAACCTACTAATTCACTCGTTGAGTAAGAGGGTTGCAAACCCATCAACATTGGATCACGCATCCTTGCTAAGCGCCTTACTTTTGAGACGTCGGGGTAAGTTTTACGTGCGCATCCCACGACGGGTGCGCAAATATTAAGTACACCGTACAAGCTTAGCAAATAACGAGCCAAGATACTTGGTCAAATAATAAAACTTAGCAAACAATGCAAGTATATTTCTTAAAGTCACGCACTTAACGAGCCAAGACACTTGGTCAAACAATAAAACTTAGCAAACAATGCAAGTATATTTCTTAAGTCACGCACTTAATTAACAAAAAGGTATCTTATTCGACATTTTTACACAAAGTTACAAGGAAAGATACATTTCAAAAATAGCCTACACGCTATGGCGATGCTCAAGGCTATCATCCGGAGCAGCAGAACTCCCCGCCTCCTGAAGCTTTCTTAGAATCAAAGCGTCCTTAAGAGAGACGGTAGGAACACTCACGGGAACCCCATCAGACCTGGGGATGTGTGCAGCACCCACGCCACACAACACTGCCTTGCCCTGAATGCCTCTCTTCTGGGCAGCCCTCTGCGCGTGACGCTCTAGAACCTCTTTCAAGGGAATCTCCCTCTCAAGAGCAAACGGGTTGAGGATGTGGCGAGGCTGCGTGAACACAAGAACCTGCAACTGCGACGCATCAGGCTTCAAGAAGTAATCTGGTTGCGCCTTTGCATCCTCCAAAAGGTGGCGCTCCAAGGTCAACCCCGCCATAATTACCTCTATGGGGTTGTCTTGGTCGCGCTCCAAGCTTCCAATGTGCGGCAACTCGAGGACCTTCAACCCCGCCATAGCCTGCATCAACTCATCATATGCAGCCGCATTATAACCAGGGAGCTCTGCCAAGTCCTTGCTCAGAAGCTTGGCCTCATGGAGATCCTCCATAGCCTGCGACTTCCCACGCGCCACCGCACAGTGAACCACCTTCCCAAAGGCGTCCAACACCTCTTGGGACTCCAGAGTGCCCATAGCTGCCAGGCCCAGCCCGTGACTAATCAACTACCTACATCAACAAAGACAATTTGTGTTAAGAAAAGGCATAGCAAAAAAAAATTATAAAGAAGAAGACTAAAAAGGAAGTACCTGCGCTCAGCAATGGTCGACATCAAATGAGGGTATAACTCCTCATCGTACTCGATGCTCAGGCCGCGCAGCTTGTTCTCCTGAACCTGGATGATCTTCTCCATACTCTCCTTGAACTTGGCGATACTAGCATAGTGCTCTACCTTCTTCTCCTCCAAGAACCTCACGGCCCAAGTCATGTCAGACTTATAATGATGAAGCTGCCCGCGCGCCTGCTCCACCTCAGCCAGTGCGGACAACTTCTCATGGGTGACCTTTTCAGTGTACACCCTGGAGGACTCCACCTCCGCCTGCGCTTCCGCCAGCTGCGCACGGAGCCTAGCTATTTCCTCATCCTTCTGGGTGAGAGTACTGCTCTCCCCGACATACCTCTTCTTCAACTGAGCCACCAGCTCAGCCTGACGCGCAGCACTCGCAGCCAACTCATCCATCAACTGCTGCGCCTCTACACCCTCATCAACCTTGGCTTTCCCCTCCTTGTTTTCATTCTGCGGAGAGGAAACCACTGATTGACTCCAAACGGTCAACCTAAATTGACCAAGGAATGGTCAACTAGGTCAAACAGCCTAGAGTCAATGCTCCGCGGAAGTATAAGGTTTCCCCGGGTCGTATGTCCCGACGAGGTGTGAATTGTAAACAAACGGTTATTTGATCGGGTGACTTTGGACAGGAAAAGGGGTTTAAGTGTGATTGAACTATGGAATCTACAGTGAAATAGCTTAAACAAGCTATGTGAACAAGACGGGAAAGTTCCAAAAACTAGAAACGATTTAAACCTAAAAACGTGTACGTTACGTTTAAATAAAACGTAAGCGCACAAAATAAAACGTGAAATCTGAAATCTGAAAACACCCAGGGGGTGAAAATGACTTTTTTACAAAGTAAAAGGTAAGATAAAATTTTTAGAAAAAGAAAAACTATTTTTACACTATTTAATAATTTAATATTAATTAATTACTATTTAATACTTAATTATTAATATTTAAAACACTTAAATATACTTTAATACTAATTAAATACTAGAAAAATGAAAATAAAATTTCTAAAATTATTAAATAACTAAAAATAAGTTTTAAAATTAAAAATAACTATTTTTGTCTTTTTGTGAATTTTCTATTAATTAATTACTAATTACTAATTAAACTATTTTAAATTAAGAAAATTACTAAATGAACAGTAAAAATTCTAAGAAAATTTCTAAAATTACTTTATAATATATAAAAGCTATAAAAAATATAAAAACTAGGTTTTACTTAATAAAAACTAATTATGCTATTTTAAACTTAATATTAATTAATAATTAATAAAACTAAAATTAATTCTAATAAATACTAAATAACAAAATAAAAATCTGAAAAAATTATTATAAATACTTTAATATATGAGGAAATTAATAAAAATATAAAAATGACAATTACTTAATAAAAATTTAAAAATGAAAATTAAAATTAAATTACATTAAATAGAAACTATCACTTAATTTTAAATTGGTTTTTCTTGATTTTTCTTTTACAAACCTAATTTATGACTAAAAACAAGAACTTTTTGTAAAAACAAATTTTTTATAAACTTAAAATAAGCTGAATATAAGCTGAAATGGTCAACAGTTGACCATAGTTGACCAAAAAGCAAAATGGGCTAAAACTAGCTTGTGTGGGACCCACAAGGGTTGAAACTGATCCAAATAAGCTTATGGAACTTGTATAAGCTGGAAAAAGCAAAGGTGGACTACTCACTAAGCAAATAAGCCACAAATAAGCCCTTGGCTTATTTTGATGAACACTGATCTGGGAAAGCTTTGTGGGGGTGGTTTAGGTGGGACCCAGTGGTTTCCAGGTCAACCCAATGGTCAAAAGAGGAAGCCCACCAGGGGGGGGATTGAATGGAGCAAGGTGGGGGGTTGTGGGACCCACTGGGTGGTCAGAACACCACCACAAAGTGGTGGTGGTGGGTGATGGTTCTGTGCAGCAGGGCACACAGATGAGCCTGCAGCCCACTTTGGGGCCTTGTGGTGGCAAGGGAAAAAATCACAAAAATAAAAGGGGCATGGAAACTTGAAATCTAGCTGATAGACAACAATTAGAAACAGATTTCACATCATAAAAGCAATTACATAAATCAAATTAAATCTTTGAGTTTTTGTGAAAATCTGAGCTTATACACAATTGACTTTTTGAGATAAATTACCTAGTTGACTTTTATGAACTTTGGTTGATCATAATTGATGAAATGTGTTATGTTAATCTTAAACAAACCTAAATGAGGCATCCTAAACACATTCTAAGCTAGATTGAAGCTTATGTTGCCCCCTAGTCTTAACAGTTAACTGTTAATGGGGTTGAGAGATGAATTTGACTTTTTCTTTTAATGACCTATGTGTTTTATCATATTACTGACCTATATGAACCTAGTAAGACAAGTTCCAACTAAAAACAACAACTAGAACAAGCTATAACACAAAGAACTCCACTGTACCAAACACTACTTTAAAAAACTGATTTTAAAGTTTTCTTAGATTTAAGAAGATTTGAGCTACAATACTGATACAACTAATCTAAATAAGTTAAAAAAAAATGAGATTACACTAAAATGATGCAGAATGAAGCAATGTAAGAGGCTAAATGGGATTATGCAAGAATGACTTTAAGCTTGCACAATTGAGACAATATGAAATCTATATTATGGAAGCAAGTAATACTAATACTAATGAACATACAGAAGCCAAATAAGCACAAAAACTCAAATATCAATAACCATAACCCATCAAATCCACAACTCTCATTACAAGGCAGTGATTAGACAATGAGTTGAGATTATGACACAAAGGCCTACAAATCTATAATAATTGAACTAGACTAGATATTCTACACTATAAATATCACAATTAGGCAATAATACACAGAAGTTAAACCACAACAAGCTATGCTACAGTAAAATGGAACATTGAGCTTACAAATGGATCCAAGTAGAGCTGAGGTTTTCAAGTACCAAGAATACACCTATTAGCTTCCCAATAAGCTACTATTACCAGAACAATCACCATTCACCATGATCCAAGCTTTCTTCTTCCTTCTCTTATGATTTTTTTATTTTCCAACTATTTTATTGTGATTTTTGATTATTTTTGGTATTTACTAGCTAACTGATACAACTTGCTTCAAAAACTTATTAAAGCCTCTAAGTAAGCTAAGTTGAGCTCAAATGAACATACTACCACCACTTTTAACAACTTGGAACCAAAATGAGATTTTACCTAAATTTAGCATAAACTGAATTAAGAATGGAAATATGAAATTGATAGCTGAAACAAATTTAGATTGCATTAAAAACACTAAGAATACAACTTGTAAGTGACAAGATACAATGAAAATTAAAATTACACTAAAAACGACATTGAGTTATATTAAGTTACACTACACTAGCTAACTCCCTTTTTCTTCTGCTTCTTTTTGACTTTTATAGTTCCTGGAGATATTCCTTGACTTTCCCATCACTTTCCTGAGCCCTTGGATGAGCCAAAATGATCCTGGCCTTTCATATTGTTTTTGGCGGGAAAAATTATTTGGCAGGGTGTGGGATTGCTTGGAAGGTTTTAAGGGTAATAAATGAGGTTTGTTATTTAGTGTTTGGAGGGGGAATATGGAGTGGGTAAGGTGAGCTAGAGGAGGGGGGTTGGAGGTGTGTTGCAGGGGATTACCAGGCCTAGTGGTGAGGGTGATGGAGTGGTACGGGGTGTTTGTTTGACCGAAGTCAACAAAAGGGGTGGATTGGATTATTAGTTTTAGGTTGGGTGGGCTGGATTGGGCTTAGGGGGTAGGATTTAGTGTTGGACTGGGTTGGGGTATTGGGTGGATAAGGGATTTGGGTTGTTTTTTTTTTACTTTTGGTCCAATAGGTTAAGTAATAAAGGAACAAGGACCAATATTGTAATTTTGCAAAAGTGTTGGACTGAAAATGTACATGTTCCAGAGTTATCACAAGTACCAAAATTTCCAAACACCAATATTTCCAAAACCATTTTTGCTATTTTCATTTTTCAAATATTTCCCGAGGACTAAATTTGTAACTTTCTAAACCTCGGGGACTAAAATTGCCAAATTGTGAAAATATTTTATCCAAGGACCAATATTGAACAATTTGAATTTACAAGGACCAAAAATGATTTTTCTCTCAAAAATACCCCACCAGGGACTGAATCTGCCAAAATCTGAAACTCCAGGGACCAAAAGTGTAAATTTCCAAAACTTTCCAATTTTTCACCAAAGGACTAAATATGACATTTTATGATTTCAAAATGACCTTTGGTGATAATTTTCTATATTTTGAACATCCAGGGACTAGTTTTGTCATTTTATGAAAGCTGGGGGACTGAAACTGCCAATTTTGCAAACTTTGTGCGTTTTTCATTTGTTTTTGCTCATTTTGCATCTAAAACATATAAAACACAATTTTGAAATATTTTCAGTATTTTGATGCATTACTGAGTGTTTTTGTATGTTTTGCAGTTCAGAATAGACCAAAAATGATGAGTGTTTGAGCACTCATCAACCACATCCACGAAAACTCCATCATTCTTCGTGGCATCATCCCTACAATACATGAAGAAGATAGTTAGCACATATTACGACAAGTAATACACAAGAAACAGAATAGAGACACAGATACTTACAGAAAGGGAGAGGCCTCTGCAGCCTTCTTATCCGCGCCAGGAGCGGATGTCTCCTCCTCCGCGGACGACTCCGCATCCCCAATAAGGTAGCATCGTCTCTTCTTGGTGCCACTGCTCCCAGCCTCCCCTTTGCGCTTAAGATTCTGCGCCACTTCCTCCTTCAGCACCTCCCCAGGCTTTAGGATCTCCACGCTGTCAAATGATTCAGCGCGCGCCTCCTCCTCCTGCGCCATCTCCACATCTGGCGCCACGCTCTGAACAGGCGTCACTTGGAGCGGCGGTGTATTCTCCGGGCCAACATCCGGCAGCACTGTCAAATGACCCTCGGTCGCCTCTAGAAGTGGCTGCTCACCTTCCCTCAGAGGGCGCACTCCCACAGTCACCTGCTTTGGTTTCTCCAGCTTAACAACGGCGAACAAATCCATCTCTGCGCACATAAACAAATAACAAAGAAGAAAGGATTAGTTATTAAAGGTGTGCATATAAGAAGACTTATATATTTGAAGTAAAAGGGACGAACACCCACCCCGGACTTCCTCATTTATAAAGGTTGGCACCTCGTCAGCAGCGCCGAAGTAATTGCGACTCAACCCCATGTGCACCAAAAACTGCTCCGGATAAGGGTTAATGGGTATGCGGTTGGCATCAAGAGTCTATGCATCGGTCAGCCTATAGGAACCGGGCGCGGGGCGCCCATCCCTTGGCAAAGTATCCTGAGTATAAAACTCAAAGGGTGATGGAAAAATCACGTCATCAACCCAGAAAAAATGCTCCCTCCAATGTCTAAGGGAGTCTACCTTCTCAGTGCAACACTTAAGCGCCCCCGGGCGCTTCGCGAAAGACACCCATCCATTTGAACACGTTGTGTGGTAGAAGACACGGAACAAGGCTATGGTCGGCTCTATCGCAAGTAAACGGCAGTTTACTTCAAAATTCGACACCTTAGCTGCACCTATACAGTGCAGCTGTGAGATGTGGAGGCGATAATGGTTGAGCAAATCGCTCAGAAAGATAGATATCGGTACGCGGTAATTCGCGTACTCGAAGAATTTCGTGTATAATCCTATTTTCCCTTCGGGGAAATCGGCTATACACGCGTCAACATCTGGAGCCTCTGGACGCACATCCAGAGGAATGAAGTAGTCAGATGTAAACTGGGTAACATCATTCTCCATCATCGCAGAGCGAAAGTCCTCTAACTAGGCAACCATTTTCATTAATTCACTGAGACACGCACACAAAAATTACCTAATGAAATGATTACTTTCTTTGCAAAAATACGCTTTTAAAAGAAGTGAGCAAGGGTGAGTGTGTGTTTTTACTGTGTGTTTTTGTAACAATGGGGGCGGTGACTATTATATAGGGAGTAAAAAACCCTAGATGATGTCCACGTGGATCCCACTAACAAAAACGTGTGGCTAGAACCGAAACGGTGCATGCACTTTTTCCCGATTTACGAGGGACACGTGGACACAACCCCCGATTTTCGAGGTATTTCTTTGAAATATCTATGACTAGGTGCATTGCACTCCAAAATGGGCGGCAATATTTCAATGTTCTCCCGCCACGCTTACCGTTGTTAAGATTAGTCTAGCATCCGCGGCTACGAGCCGCGCACACTAGACTGGGGGGACATGATGACGTATAGTCTATATATGGGCCACGGGCCCAAATGATAAACATTACTAAGGCCCAAAACCACCATGCGTGGGCTATTGTAACTTGGGCCCCATCAATAATAGGAACAGGCTCACGTAAGCCCAAACCCATATAAACTATACACGGTATAGATAAGGATCATCTATCTATAGAATAGATATCCTTACCCGGATAAGCACCATGGGTGCGAAACGTAAGGAGCACGAACCCTACAAGGATTCTGCGCCTATATAAGGAATGACATAACTCTCATTCAAGGTACGAAAACCGTAAAACTCTTTACGAGAACCGTAAATCGATTACTTACTCTCACGCCGGAGTCTAATCGTGGGAGACAATCCCACGATAAGCCTAACGGTGTTGTTTATTTTCTTAGTGCGCAGGTTACAAGAACTAAGAAGCGAATTGGTACGAGAGCAAGAGCCCATAATCAGGAACGCCCAACTTTTGTATCAACAATGTTCAAGAGAAGGAAGAAGCAGTGGGATCTAAGGAAATTTTTGCTGAAGCAGTTGAAACTAATAAAGACACAGTGGAAACAAATGAAGAAACAGTGGATGTTGCTGATGCAGAATTTTAAAGAAAAAGAATTGAAAAAGGAAAAGTTCACATTTTTGATGAATCATCTGAGCTACAGTTAAAGAAGAAAAGTGAGCAAGCTCAGATAGATTAAGATGCAAACTTGGCACAAGAATTACAAGAAGCTGAAATTGCAAAGAAGAAAAAGCAAGAAGAGTTAGATATTGCAAGTTTCATGGAGGCTCAGAGATTGGATAAATTGGAAACAGTGCTTGAAGAACCAATTTCCATTGTTCCACCAGCTGTGCTAAAAGAGAAACCTCCAATGTTTACTTATGTGCCTACTGAAGAGAAGATTGAGTTTATGATTGCAAATGATCCAGTGATTAGGAAGAAGGCAGTTGAACTCATTGCTAATACAACTCTAACTGAAGATCAAAGGTCTGCTCAATTAAAGGATTTCATTCAGATGAAAAATTAACAGGCTCTTGATGATATTATTGGCACAGTAAGAAAGGGTCAAAAGAAGCCAAGACAACTTACAAAGGCACAGATTATTGCTGAGATGAAGACCTATTGCAGTCATGTTGGCAATTGGAAGATGGCACATTTTAAAGAAATGTCACATGATCAGATTGAAGGAATTTATTACAGGGTAAAAAGGCAGGATAGTAATTTCATTCTTATGGATAAAGAACCAAAAGCTATGAAATCAAAAAGGTCATGTGTGAGTCTTGAATCCAAAGATGCTAAGAAATTAAAGACTCAGAAGTTATCTCAAGCAATGGAAGGTATCAGCAAGTTAACTGAAGAACAAGTTACAAATATGGTATTTATTGAAACTGATGTGCTGAATGTAGAACCTTTACAAGCAAGATATCCAGTAGTTGGTTGGGAAATTTATTCTGATGATTTCGGTGTTGCATGGAAGATTGTCAGAACTGGTAATGTCACAAGCATCTGCAGAGACTTTGAAGATGTTGTTAGATCTTGTGATAGAGAAGATCTGGATACTTTGTGGAGGATAATACAAGATCAGTTCAAGAAAGATGAACTTGTTGATGTCAAAGCTAAAGAGTTGTAGGTTCACTTCAGAAGATTATATGAACCTGACCCTAGTGAGAGGTATTGGAGATTTGAAGCTCATAATATGAATACTCTGTGGAAATTCTATGATTCAAGTGTTGTACACCATGTTTCTACTCAAGATGGAGTTGATGTGTTTATGTTAGCTAAAAAGGAGTATCCATTGAGAGCAGGTGTTCTCACTGTTATGATGTCTGTTAAGCTCAGATGTTGGGAAAGAAGTGAAATCTTAGAAGATTTGCTACAAATGATTTATGATCAAAGTGTGAAGGCTGATAAGGATTTGAGAAAAAGAAGATAAGTGTTTGGAAGAATTCCCATATCCTCACATATGCTGACAACTTGAAGAATTCCCATATCCTCACATATGCTGACAACTTATTGATTTACATAGTAATCATAAGTTTAAGGGAGGATTGTTGGGAATTACATTAATAGTTACCACGGCTAGTATGGAGATTACAACTACTGAAGAATGCACTAGCAGTGGAAACTCATTACCACTGCTAGTACATATTATTACCACTGTTGTTAGGATAACTGTTAGGAAACTTGTATAGATAAATATAGAATAGATCTTGTGTATATCTTATTCTATTATCATTATACGTATATTGTAGAAGAGGACTCCTTGTGCTATAAAAGGAGGTCCTAGGTTAAGGTTAGATATACGTTTTTCTTAGAGCTTCAAGGTTGTAACCCTAGTGATACAAAGATCAGTCATATTATTATTCTTAATAATATTGGAGCTAACAGTTTGTTTCATTCATTGTTCTCATTCATATACAACTGTTTTATTCACATACAAACTTTTAAGTATTACTAAGTAGATTCCGCATACTTAGTGGTATAATTCAAAGTATCATTCTAACACAGATCAAGGTGTTTAGATCCATCAAAACGTGTTCTTACAAGACAAATACAAAGTAAAACAGATCGTCCCCTTCAGAAGGGTCTAATCTATCACACTACAAGTATTGATTACACAAGACCTCACTACAAACACTCTCAAGCTAATACCAGAAGACTAGTGATCAAGATGATCAATACCCTGAAGAAAACTTATAACAAACTTTGAGAGAGAACTGCGTGTAAAACAAGAGATGCAGAATGAGTTGTGTCAAACCCTAGATCCACAGCTAAGCTTATATAGCCACATTTACACTCAGCATCCTGCACAATAGAAACATACCCAAGATAGACAAAAGTTATAAATTAGTATAAAACTTGTCACAACTAGTCCCTCTAGTTATAACAAGTATGAGTTTGCCGGTCAACATAAGTCAACTAACTTATTCCAACACCCCTCCTCAAACTCATTGATTAGTGCTTAAACACTCATCATTTTTGGTCAAATCTGAGCTGCAAAACATTTAAAAACACCAAAAAATGCATCAAAATACTGAAAATATCCCAGAATTATGTTTTATATGTTTCAGATGCAAAATGATAAAAAAAAAATAGATGAAAAACGAACAAAGTTTGTATAATTGGCGGTTTCAGTCCCCCAACTTTCATAAAATGTCAAAAATAGTCCCTGAAATTCAAAAATGTGGAGTTTTATCATTCAAGGTCCCTGAAATATTCTAAGTTGTCAAAATTGGTCCTTGAATGAATTTTTGGGCAAATGGCAGAAAAGGTCCCTCAACTTTTAAAATTGACAAAAATGGTCCTTGGGTGTTTTAAAATGGAAAAATTTATTTATGGTCCTTGTATTATTGGAGTTTGGCAACATTGGTCCTTGTGAGCACTTTGGAGAATTTACAGTTTCAGCCCCTCAACTTTGGGGAATTCACATTATTGGTCCTTGTGCAATTTACACCAAACTGGCCCTTGTTATTTAGTTACAAATCCAAACCCAAAACCTGATCCACTACCACCCTAAGCCCATTTCCCTAACAAGCCCAACTCCCTTTAGTAATAAACACGGGTCAACCCCTGACCTTTGACTCTCCCTTTTCCCACCAAAACCACACCACCTTCACTGTTCCTAAACCACCCCTGCAATACCACCCTACAACCTGCCATCACCCACCCTACTGTCACCTTCCCCCTCTATTGTCCCCTCAACCCCCTCCTCATTTAATGCTTCACCAACCCTCACTAAAACTACAAAACCTCATTTTCCCGCCAACACCAATTTGAGTGCTAGGATCCCTTTTACTCATCCAACGACTCAGAAGCAAAGTGGGAAAAAGCCAAATACCCATTTTAAAGACTATAAAAGAAGAAAAGAAGACCTGGAGTTTTTTTTAGTAGGTTTTAGTTAGTTAATTAGATAATTAATGTAGTTTTAGTGTCGAATTATTGTAACTTTTAATTTCAAGTCTCAAATTTAGCTTATCAGTTGTAATTTACTCATTTTTAATGTTACCTCAAGTTCATTAAACAGAAATTCCGAGTTCCTGTGTGAAATCAGTTTTACCATATTTGTTGAAAAATTAGTTTGGACTTTAATGTTGTTAAAAATTGTTGATTCATGTTTCACTGAACTCAAGTTAGCTTAGCATTAAGCTTTTATAAAATCTTTAAGTTTTTAAATCAGTTCTACTCAAATAATAGAAATACAAAGGAATTTCAATAAAAACCAAAAATAAATATAAAAAGTGAAGAAGCCAAGAGGAGGAAAAGTAGGCAGTGGAGGTTTGGTTTAGAACCTCAGGGGAGGTAGTAGGTTGGATAAAACTGAATCACTTATGGTTTTGAGCACAAGGCATTTAGTAAGTTCCAACTTCAACTTTTATAACAAATCTTGCATAATTTGGAATTGTTGATTGTTTTTGTTTATTGTTGTTTGTCTTTGCTCAGTTATATTCACTTTAGCTTAATATCAGTAAATATATCAATTCCATGGGTTAGATATGCAAATTGCTTCTTAAAATTGCTATTTCAGTTTATAAGGGAGTGTTTGGTTCAAGGGAGAAAGTTGTGACCTAGTTGTTTTTAGTTGTTGTTTTTACTTTAGATATGTTTGATTAGGTGATGTTAGCATATTTAAGGTTTAAAAATAGTTAGTTTAAAGCAAAAAGTCAATTTGATCTTTAAACTCAACCTCACAGTTCACTATTGAGGAATTAAGATCTACAAACCACCTTATATGTGCATAAGCTGTTGTCTTAGCTTAAATTGGCCTTATTTTAGCTTATCTTACCTTTTTCAGTCATCCATGATCAATAAAAATCCAAATAAGTCAACTTGTGTTCTAAAACATAAAAGTCAAATTTGCATGATCTCAGATTTTCCAAATGTTCCAGGAATTAATGTGATTTTTGTGTTTAGATTCTGGATTTGAGCTTTTTACATGATATAGTCCACCACCTAAACTACAGGAATCTATGGTTTGCATATTTTTTAGATTTTTCTAAATGCTTATTTTGGTGCTCAAAAGTAGCCTGCAGGGTTTAAGCATCCCCTTTATCCAGGTTTTTACCATATTTAAATTGCCCTTAGATTGTTGAATTGTAGGTATTAATCCTTGTAATTTGTTGCTTTAAGTAGCCTCCTAGGTAGTAATTAAGATTCATGTTTGAGTTTGCCTTTAACTGCATATTCATTGCTTATTTTGGAGCCTTCTTTGGGCTTATTTTTGGTTTGTTGCTGCTACCACTCTTATTCTTGTTCCTCATGATCTGATGGCCTTGATCTCTTGCTGTTTGATCTTGTTGTTGTTACTTGTTGTTGTTTACTTGTTGTTGTTACTTTATAATTGATACTTTGTTTGTTTAAGCTTTTGTGGCTTCTTGGCTTATCTGGTATGGCTTATTTGAGGTGCTTGTTGGCTGCCAAATCTCAAAAACTCACTTAACACCTTGAACACCACCACTGTTGATGGATTAAGCTTGCGTAAGCTTATTAAGAGCTTTTCATTAAAACTTGTTTTGTAAAAGTTGATTGGTGTTAGCTGATAAACAGATTTGCAAAAAGAAAAATAGAAAAAAAAATGGTTAGCAAAAACGGTGGGGTTTATGGGAATCGAACCTGGGTTCTCAGCCTCGCAACAGACACAACACACCAATACACAGCCATCTGCCCTTGGGTCTTTTTCAATAAACATTTGCAAATTATAATATTTAACAACTTCCTTTTCTTTGTAGCTTAATATGCCCTTTTCAGCTTAATTGCTTATTTTCTGATTATTGGTGACTGCTTATTTCACAATTTTGTTTTTCTTAGGTTAGTTTTAAGTTTATTTAATTACCAAAAAAGTTTCAGACTTTTCTTAACTGTTTTAGTATTTTTAATAATTTAATTTAGTGTAAATAGTTTTTAATTACTAACAATTCAATAAAAAGTTTAAAAAATATTTTTCTTTTTCTCAAAATTTTCTTTTATCATTAGGATCATAGAAATATAATTTTCATATCCGTAGGATTTTAATTGCTCCCGTTTCACTTTTATTTTGCGCGTTGACGTTATTTTTAACGTAAACGCGCGTTTTTTAATTTTGAATGCGTTCTAGGATAACTTGATCCTACGTTTTAGTTAAGTTAGTTTATTTAACTTATTTTCACTTATATTTCCTTAGTGTAATCATTCAAACCCCAATTACCCATTTCCTGTTCAGAATCACCCGATCACAAATCCGTTTTTTATACCATCACACCTCGCTGGGACATAACGACCCGGGGAAACACTGTATTCCACGGAGATTGACTCTAGGCAGTTTGACCTTGTTGACCTTTCACCCGGTCAATTTAGGTTGTCCGTTTGGAGCCAATCAAAATTGGGCGCCGTTGCCGGGGAGGCTGCTGCGTATTTGAAAACGTTTTTTTAAAGATTAGTGGTTTTTCATTCATCATTGTATAAACCCCACCACCTTTTGTAAATTTTAAATCAGAAACATTAAAAAGTCATTAACACTTTTCCTAAAGTGTTAAAACACCAAAAAAATAAAAAAAAAAAACAAAAAAAAAACCAAAAAAAAAAAGAAAAAAGAAAAAAAACAAGCAAACAAACAAACAAACAAACAAACAAACAAAATCGTAACGTTTTCTATATCGGGTTTCTTTTAAGCTGATTCTTAAAGAAATACGATTTTGGATAACGAAACGATACCAAAAATATTTTCCAAAAGTTTTTCACCTATACACAAAAACCCAAAAACATTCTTCTCTTTCTTTTGAATAATAATTACATAAAAATAAACCGTCTCAAACCAAGACAGAACACCTACCAACTGGGGGTGCGAACATAATAAGTTCCCAAACAAAAGATTAAAACTTGCCTTTGTATCCTTGTGAGTGGTGTACCTTTCTTAAAGAAGCCACTTACTTGTGATTATTGGTTTAAGTTCACTGTGGTTTTGCCTCGACATTGTTTTGATTGATTTTGTTCCTAGTGCATGCGCACTCATTCTTCTAGGTCTACTAGCCCATTACGTGAGCTTGTAAGAATTCCTAGAAGACATCGTAGACGTTCAACACCAATAGTCGGATCTGAGATCCGTACTGTTTCCACATCTGTTGTCACCATGGCGGAAGACCGCCCCATGTGTGAGCTTCTCCAAGCACCCATCGAGGGTTACAGAGACGCTATTGTTGTTCCAGCCATCGTGGCTGATAATTTTGAGCTCAAAACCGGGTTACTCAATCTTGTAACCCCAAGTCAATTCTACGGTTTTGAGAGGGACGATCCTCATGCTCACATTCGATGGTTTAACAAAATCACGTCAACAATCAAGTACAAGAATGTCCCTTCAGAAGCAATCAAGCTTCTTCTCTTCCCATTCTCCCTCGAGGGTCAAGCCCGGATTTGGCTTGAGAAACAACCCCCTCGATTTATTGAGACATGGGAAGATTTGGTAAAAAAATTTGTGAATGAATTCTTCCCATCTTCCAAGACCACGAGTCTTAAAAACGAAATCACCAAGTTCACTCAAAAATATGATGAATCATTTGGTGAAGCGTGGGATCGTTTCAAAGAATTACTTCGCAAGTGTCCACATCATGGTTTCTCCGAGTTGATGCAACTCGATACTTTCTACAATGGTGTGAGCCAGTTTGATCAGGATTCTCTCAAAGCCTCCGCGGGAGGTAACTTCTTGAGTAGAACCACCAAAGAAGCTTTATCAATCATAGAAAACAAGTCCAAGCTCCGCTCTACACGAAGCAAGCCGGGTGTTTCCAAAATTAATGCGGGTCCTTCTACTTCATCCTCTATGAGTTAGTCTAGCACCGATGCTAAGATTGACAAGCTCACTGAGACTATTCAAGCTTTGGTTCTCGCCCAACAAAAGAAAGTCTCTTTTCCACACACACCTACACCTGCTGAGGTTAAGAAAGTGGAAGTCTGTGTAACTTGTGGTGGGCCACATGCCTACTACAATTGCACAGCTACTGACGGTTCACCGTTTGAAGCTCATGCTATAGCCGGGTCCTCAAATCAAGGAGGCAATCAATACCGCCCTCCTATGGACCCGAACTATCGTCCTAATAAGTACCGTGGACCACCCGGTTTTAATCGAAACCAAAATGTCCAAAACCGTAACCAAAATCAAAATAGAATGAACCAATGTTTTCAAAACCAAGGTAACTTCAATCAAGGTCACGGTTTCCAAAATCAAGGTTTCCAACATTAAGGAAACTTTAATCGAAACCAAGGTCAGGGTAACTTCAATCAAGGGTATTTCCAAGGAAATAACAACAAAAATCAAGGAAATTTCCAACACCAAAATCAAGGTCCCAATCAAAACAACTGTACTCAAAATTTTCCTAACCAGAATCAAGCCATTGTTCCAACTAGGCCTTCATTTGATGAGTTGTTAAAACAATTCATGAAATCCCAAGAAGAGATGAACAAGTTGTTGGTTAGCCAGATTTCTGAAATCAAGAAGTCTTTAAATGATCGACCCTCGGGCTCAGGAACACTTCCGAGCAACACGATCGCTAACCCGAGGGGCGATGCTAAGGCGATCACAACTAGAAGCGGTGCTTCTTATGATGAACCCGCGATTCCTACTACCTCTTCTTCCTCTCCTCCAAAGGTAGTGGAACGTGAACCTGAGGTGACAACGGACAAGGTGCAATCTCATAGCTCACAAAGTACCGCACACGTCCAACCTCAGGTTATTCCAGAAACCAGATGGAAACCTGGAGTTGTCTTTGAACCAGCTGAAACTCCAGTGGACAGCCCTAAATCCAAAACTTCTATTCCTTACCCATCACGTCTCAATGAACAAAAGCTCCGCGAAAAAGCTAGTCACCAAATGGATAAATTTTTCCAAATCTTTCAAGATTTGCACTTTGACATAAGCTTCGCGGATGCTATTCTCTTGATGCCCAAGTTTGCATCAACAATAAAAAATCTGTTAAGTAATAAGGAAAAACTCTTTGAGATGGCTAGAACTCCTTTGAATGAGAACTGCTCAGCAGTTCTTTTGAAAAAGCTTCCCGAGAAGCTTGGAGACCCCGGAAAATTTCTAATTCCATGTGTTTTTCCGGGTATGGTTGAATGCTTCGCCTTGGCCGATCTTGGTGCTATCATTAACCTAATGCCATATTCTGTGTGGAAGAAACTTTCTCTTCCCAAACTTACTCCCACGTGCATGACTCTTGAGCTTTCCGATCGTTCAATCTCTCGTCTACTTGGCATTGCTGAGGACGTGTTTGTTAAAGTGGGAAAGTTCCATTTTCCGGCCGATTTTGTGATTGTTGACTTTGATGCCGATTCAAGGGTCCCTCTAATTCTTGGAAGGGGATTCCTTAGAACTGGGCATGCTCTCATCGATGTATTTGAGCAAGAGATCACATTGTGTGTTGGAACTGAAGCAATCACCTTCAACCTCGATCAAACTTCGAGGTACTCCTCAAATTATGACTCTGAATCGGTAAACTGAATAGATGTCATTGATGTTGCTGCTAAGGAGTACGCTCAAGAGGTTTTAGGTTTCACTGATAATTCTTCGAGTGAAAACCTCACTCCATCTTCTCATCCCATCATTGCTAATTCTTCTCCTTCCCTCACTCAGTTTGAGGGAAGTGACTTCGTCTTAGAAGAGATTGAGGCCTTTCTCAAAAGTGATTCGATTCCCGATGGAATCGATAACCAAGAGATTGACCCCAAGAAGGATATTCTTCTCCTTGAGAAATTGTTAAACGAAGATCCCTCTCCTCTTCCTGTTCTACCACAACAACTTCATAATCAAGAAATCAAATATGTTGAGGAAACTGATGATTTTCTTGAGGTCGAGCTCAAGGACTTACCACCTCATCTTGAATATGCATTTTTGGAGGGTGATGATAAATTACCGTCATAATTGCTAAAGATTTGAGTGATGAGGAAAAGACTGCTCTAATAAAGGTTCTAAAGTCGCATAAACAAGCAATTGCTTGGAAACTCTCCGACATCAAGGGTATCAACCCCGAATTTTGTACGCACAAAATTTTAATGGAATATGACTTTAAACCAGCAGTCCAACAACAAAGAAGGGTAAATCCAAAAATTCACGAGGTTATCAAACAAGAAGTTTTAAAACTTCTTGATGCCGGTTTGATTACCCTATCTCGGATAGTCCTTGGGTTAGTCCAATCCATTGTGTTCCAAAAAAGGGTGGCATTACTGTTGTCACAAACGAAGAAAACGAGTTGATTCCAACTCGATTGGTTACAGGTTGACGTGTATGTATTGACTATCGCAAGTTAAATGACGCCACCCGTAAAGACCATTTTCCTCTACCCTTCATGGATCAAATGCTCGAGAGATTAGCGGGGAATGAGTACTATTGTTTCCTCGATGGTTTCTCGGGTTACTTTCAGATCCCCATTGATCCACAGGATCAAGAGAAAAGTACCTTCACATGCCCTTATGGAACCTTTGCCTACCGTCGCATGCCATTTGGCTTATGCAACGCTCCTGGCACGTTCCAAAGGTGCATGATGTCAATCTTTTCCGACATGATCGGGAAAACAATGGAGGTATTCATGGATGACTTTTCGGTCATTGGGGTTTCATTCCAATCATGTCTCTCCCATTTAGACAACATGCTCAAACGTTGTGAAGACACAAGGCTATGTCTAAATTAGGAGAAGAGCCACTTTATGGTCAAAGAGGGCATTTTCCTCGGCCATAAAATTTCAAAAAATGGGATTGAGGTCGACAAAGCCAAAGTTGATGTCATTGCAAGATTACCTCATCCCACTACCATCAAAGGTATTAGGAGTTTTTTGGGTCATGCCGGTTTTTACCGTAGGTTTATTCAAGATTTTTCCAAAATCGCCCGGCCTATGACCCATCTCCTCGAGAAGGATGCTCCTTTTATCTTCTCACCCGAGTGCATCGAAGCTTTTGAAACTTTGAAGAAGAAGCTTACTGAGGCACCGATTCTTGTTGCCCCCGATTGGGACTTGCCCTTTGAACTTATGTGTGATGCTAGTGAATATGCAATAGGGGCAGTCTTGGGGCAATGCAAATCAAAACACTTTCAGCCTATACACTATGCGAGCAAAACAATGACCGAGGCTCAAAGTCATTACACCACCACTGAAAAAGAATTATTAGCAGTGGTGTATGCCTTTGAAAATTTTCGGCCGTATTTGATATTGACCAAATGCATAGTTTATACGGACCACTCGGCTTTGAAGTACCTCTTTGCAAAACAAGATGCAAAGCCGAGACTACTCCGTTGGGTTCTCGTCCTGCAAGAATTTGATATCATAATTCGTGATAAAAAAGGAGCTGAGAACCTAGCTGCCGATCATCTCTCGCGTTTGAAAAACCCCTACCAAGATGTCTACGAGAAGAAGGAAATTAATGAAACCTTCCCTCTCGAGACACTCAATGCGGTTACCTTTCATGGAGATTCTATTACCCCATGGTTTGTCGATTTTGCAAACTACTATGCGGGTAACTTTGTTGTGAAAGGGAAGTCATCCCAACAGAAAAATAAGTTCTTTAAATATGTAAAACATTATTTATGGGACGACCCCTACCTTTTCAAAATCTGTGCGGATCAAGTCATCCGGCGGTGTGTTTATGGTCAAGAAGCCAATGACATTCTAAAGGCTTGCCATGCTGGTCCCACGGGGGGCCACCATAATCCAAACTACACCGCCAAAAAGGTGTTTGATTCCGGTTTCTATTGGCCCACGATTTACAAGGATGCCCAGGAACTAGTCAAATCCTGTGACGCTTGTCAACGTCACAGGAATATTTCACAAAAGAATGAAATGCCTCAAAATGCAATTCAAGTTTGTGAAATCTTTGACGTGTGGGGCATTGACTTTATGGGGCCATTTCCGTCATCTCATGGAAATAAGTACATACTCGTGGCTGTTGACTATTTGTCAAAATGGGTTGAAGCGAAAGCTTTACCCAAGAATGATGCCCGAGTTGTTGTGAAATTCTTGAAAGCTCTTTTTGCTCGATTTGGAACTCCACGTGCTATTATTAGTGATCGTGGTACGCATTTTTGCAATGACAAATTTGATAAAGTCATGCAAAAGTATGGTGTAACTCACCGTCTTTTTACTGCGTACCACCCTCAAACAAGTGGACAAGTAGAAGTTTCCAATCGAGGAATTAAAAGAATCTTGGAAAGAACTGTGGGAGAAAATCGTGCATCGTGTTCGGACAAATTAGATGATGCACTCTGGGCTTTTCGTACAGCTTACAAAACACCCATCGGGTGTACGCCTTACAAGCTTGTGTACGGGAAAGCGTGCCATCTACCGATCGAGCTTGAGCACAAAGCCTATTGGGCTCTCAAGCATGCAAATTTTGACCTCCACACTGCGGGTGCTCATCGCAAAGTTCAACTAAATGAATTAAATGAACTTCGTGATCAAGCTTACGAGAACTCTTTGATCTACAAGGAAAAGACAAAGAAGATTCATGACTCAAAAATCGAGAACCGCGTTTTCAACGTTGGTGACCGAGTCCTTCTTTTCAACTCTAGACTCAAGATCTTCTCGGGAAAATTCAAAACCCGTTGGACTGGCCCATTCACTATCGCAAAGGTTTATCCTTATGGCACCGTCGAATTATCTCAAAATGACGGACCAAATTTCAAAGTGAATGGGCATCGTTTGAAACATTACTTTGGAGAAGACATACCATCCATGGTTGTCCCAGATATTCAAACTTTCCCCAAGGATAAATGAATTCGGGGTCGAGTCAAGCTAGCGACTTGGTAAACAAAAACAGTAGCATACATATGGGTTTTCACCCTAAGTGTGGGGGAGTTACCCATTCTGTTGTAACCATGTATATAAGTTTCAAAAATAATAATAATAATAATAATAATAATATAGTAGATTTCCGTTTCACACTTGGCTATTAGTATTACCTTTTTACGTTCTAAGTGTCGGCATAATATCCGGTACTTTGAATATTGAGGGCAATATTCAATTCTAAGTGTGGGGGGAATTATATCGTATTTGTCACATGTTTTGTACCCGTTAGTGCCCTAATACTCCCGTTTTACCCAAAAAAAAAATTTTGATTTTGTGGAAGTTTTTGGCACTAACAAAATAAATGGTTATTAGTCCACCATGTCTGACACAAGGACTGGCTAATCCAGGAGCAAACGACTATTAGTAAAGATTTCTCAAATCCGTTGATGGCTGACAATTTGCCAAAAATTACTCACCATATCCTAAAAAATAAAGAGTTGGCTAGCCTGCACGGTTATGGCTTGTGATAAAGGCAATAAAAAACCATAATTGGTAATCAACTCACCAAGATGATGACTATATTCCATTAAGAGTTGGCTAGTCAAGATGCAAACGGCTTCTAGTAAAGACAAATCAAAACCATTGACAGCTGGTGGTTTGCTCAAAATAATATGGTTATCAGTGTACCATAGTTCTTACTTGAACTGAAACATTTGGCTACTCCAGAAGTAATGGATTTTGGTAAAGAGATTTCAAATCCATTAAGTTCTCTCAAAAGATTACTAGGGACTAGCAATAGTTTAGTGTGGGGGATTGATGAGTGCTCAAACACTCATCATTTTTGGTCAAATCTGAGCTGCAAAACATTTAAAAACACCCAAAAATGCATCAAAATACTGAAAATATCCCAGGATTGTGTTTTATATGTTTCAGATGCAAAATGATTAAAAATAGATGAAAAACGAACAAAGTTTACATAATTGGCAGTTTCAGTCCCCCAACTTTCATAAAATGTCAAAAATAGTCCCTGGAATTCAAAAATGTGGAGTTTTATCATTCAAGGTCCCTGAAATATTCTAAGTTGTCAAAATTGGTCCTAGAATGAATGTTTAGGCAAATGGCAGAAAAGGTCCCTCAACTTTTGAAATTGACAAAAATGGTCCTTGGGTGTTTTAAAATGGAAAAATTTATTTATGGCCCTTGTATTATTGGAGTTTGGCAACATTGGTCCTTGTGAGCACTTTAGAGAATTTACAGTTTTAGCCCCTCAACTTTGGGGAATTCACATTATTGGTCCTTGTGCAATTTACACCAAACGGACCCTTGTTATTTAGTTACAAATCCAAACCCAAAACCTGATCCACTACCACCCTAAGCCCATTTCCCTCACAAGCCCAACTCCCTTTAGTAATAAACATGGGTCAACCCCTGACCTTTGACTCTCCCTTTTTCCCACCAAAACCACACCACCTTCACTGCTCCCAAACCACCCTTGCAATACCACCCTACAACCTGCCATCACCCACCCTACAGTCACCTTCCCCCTCAACCCCCCTCCTCATTTAATGCTTCACCAACCCCTACTAAAACTACAAAACCTCATTTTCCCGCCAACACCAATTTGAGGGCCAGGATCCCTTTTACTCATCCAACGACTTAGAAGCAAAGTGGGAAAAAGCCAAATACCCATTTTGAAGACTATAAAAGAAGAAAAGAAGACCACGAGTTTTTTTAGTAGATTTTAGTTAGTTAATTAGATAATTAATGTAGTTTTAGTGTCGAATTATTGTAACTTTTAATTTCAAGTCTCAAATTTAGCTTATCAGTTGTAATTTACTCATTTTTAATGTTACCTCAAGTTCATTAAACAGAAATTCCAAGTTCCTATGTGTAATCAGTTTTACCATATTTGTTGAAATTTTAGTTTGGACTTTAATGTTGTTAAAAGTTGTTGATTCCTATTTCACTGAACTCAAGTTAGCTCAGCATTAAGCTTTTATAAACTCTTTAAGTTTTTAAATCAGTTCTACTCAAATAATAGAAATACAAAGGAATTTCAATAAAAACCAAAAATAAATTAAAAAGTGAAGAAGCAAAGAGCAGGAAAAGAAGGCAGTAGAGGTTTGGTTTAGAACCTCTGGGGAGGTAGTAGGGTGGATAAAACTAAATCACTTATGGTTTTGAGCACAAGGCAGTTAGTAAGTTCCAACTTCAACTTTTAGAACAAATCTTGCATAATTTGGAATTGTTGATTGTTTTTGTTTATTGTTGTTTGTCTTTGCTCAGTTATATTCACTTTAGCTTAATATCAGTAAATATATCAATTCCATGGGTTAGATAAGCAAATTGCTTCTTAAAATTAATATTTCAGTTTATAAAGGAGTGTTTGGTTCAAGGGAGAAAGCTGTGACCTAGTTGTTTTTAGTTGTTGTTTTTACTTTAGATATGTTTGATTAGGTGATGTTAGCATAGTTAAGGTTTAAAAGCAGTTTGTTTAAATCAAAAAGTCAATTTGATCTTTAAACTCAACCTCACAGTTCACAATTGAGGAATTAAGATCTACGAACCACCTTATCTGTGCATAAGCTGTTGTCTTAGCTTAAATTGGCCTTATTTTAGCATATCTTAGCTTTTTCGGTCATTCATGATCAATAAAAATCCAAATAAGTCAACTTGTGTTCTGAAACATAAAAGTCAAATTTGCATGATCTCAGATTTTCCAAAAGTTCCAGGAATTAATGTGATTTTTGTGTTTAGATTCTGGATTTGAGCTTTTTACATGATATAATCCACCACCTAAACTACAGGAATCTATGGTTTGCTTATTTTTTAGATTTTTCTAAATGCTTATTTTGGTGCTCAAAAGTAGCCTGCAGGGCTTAAGCATCCCCTGCATCTAGATTTTTGCCAGATTTAAGTTGCCCTTAGATTGTTCAATTGTAGGTATTAATCCTTGTAATTTGTTGCTTTAAGTAGCCTCCTAGGTAGTAATTAAGATTCAAGTTTGAGTTTGCCTTTAACTGCTTATTCATTGCTTATTTTATAGCCTTCTTTGGGCTTATTTTTGGTCTGCTGCTGCTACCACTCTTGTTCTTGTTCCTCATGATCTGATGGTGTTGATCTCTTGCTGTTTGATCTTGTTGTTGTTTACTTGTTGTTGTTACTTTGTAATTGATACTTTGTTTGTTTAAGCTTTTGTGGCTTCTTGGCTTATCTGGTTTGGCTTATTTAAGGTGCTTGTTGGCTGCCAAATCTCAAAAACTCACTTAACACCTTGAACACCACCACTGTTGGTGGATTAAGCTTGCATAAGCTTATTAAGAGCTTTTTATTTAACTTGTTTTGTAAAAGTTTATTGTTGTTAGCAGATAAACAGATTTGCAAAAAGAAAAATAGAAAAAAAAATGGTTAGCAAAAAAGGTGGGGTTTATGGGAATCGAACCTGGGACCTCAGCCTCGCAACAGACACAACACACCAATACACAACCATCTGCCCTTGGGTCTTTTTCAATAAACATTTGCAAAATTTAATATTTAACAACTTCCTTTTCTTTGTAGCTTAATAAGCCCTTTTCAGCTTAACTGCTTATTTTCTGCTTATTGGTGAATGCTTATTTCACAATTTTATTTTTCTTAGGTTAGTTTTAAGTTTATTTAATTACCAAAAAAGTTTCATATTTTTCTTAATTGTTTTAGTATTTTTAATAATTTAATTTAGTGTAAATAGTTTTTAATTAATAATAATTAAATAAAAATTATAAAAAATATGTTTCTTTTTCTCAAAATTTTCTTTTACCATTAGGATCGTAGAAATATAATTTTCATATCCGTAGGATTTTAATTGCTCCCGTTTCACTTTTTATTTTGAGCGTTGACGTTATTTTTAACGTAAACGCACGTTTTTTAATTTTAAATACGTTATAGGGTAACTTGGTCCTACGTTTTAGTTAAGTTAGTTTATTTAACTTGTTTTCACTTATATTTCCTTAGCGTAATCATTCAAACCCCTATTACCCCTTTCCTGTTCAGAATCACCCGATCACAAATTCGTTTTTTATACTATCACACCTCGCTGGGACATAACGACCCGGGGAAACACTGTATTCCACGGAGATTAACTGTAATACACCGTAAAATCTCAGGTCATTTATTCATGCTAATTATCAACACTATTCTAAACTAAGCCATTTTTGCGGGCTAATTTAAAATTTTTATATGAGACACTGTTTGTTTGAACACCCGATTGTTTTAAACACCGTTTGTTTAACACCCGATTTTGTATTGTCACCCGATATCACCCGATTGACACTCTTGGATATCACCCAATGAGGTTAACACCGGTAAACTCCCACTTGCGACCCGACACCCAAATTGAACACTGAGTTACTATATATATATATATATATATATATATATATATATATATATATATATATATATATATATATATATATATATATATATATATATATATGACATTATGTATATATTAACTTTTGCAAATTATTATACTATGTGTATATATGAGTATATATATATATATATATATATATATATATATATATATATATATATATATATATATATATATATATATATATATGATGACACCGTTTATATATTTTTGGTTTTTCACGAACCGACACCCACACCGAAATTAATTTCACCATTTTACGAATCACCGACACCCCGTCATAACTGGGCCGACCACAAGCCCACTAGTATTTGTTCTTTTTTTTTATCCACCTGGCCCGGACACACCACAAGCCCATCGCATCATTTCATTTTCCTCTCTTGGGCCGAATTTTTAATTAAGCCCACTGGTTATGTTTTCTTTTGTTGCTACGCATGTTTTACAAACGAGAACCAAAGATTTCCTTTGCAAATATATACACACGTCTTCATTTTGCTTGTTCCCCTCAAGCTCGACAACCACATGCCATTTCCTTTGACTTTGTAACACACTACAATGAGCCACCATGGAGCCGTCAAACCGTTGGTCACTCGGATTATACACACAAAGTTTCTATACCCATTGGATCGAATGTTTCATAAACCACTAACATGTTCCTTAAACAAATCTTCAAAGTACACACATGCCTAATTTTGCTAAGTGTCTAGCATTGACATGGAATGTAGCCCCCAAATCTTTGCAACTCGACTTGACAACACTCAAAGAAGCTAACAATGTTGTCGAGCATGAAAAGATCACTCGAAGAGTGTTGTGTACCGTGGGGACATTCGAACCACCTTCACCCCCTATAAAAGCCACATTAAATGCCATAAAACTCATACACTCTCAAGACCACCAAAGCTTCAAAGCACAAGACTCTTTCTTTCACTTTCTTGGTTGTTGTCGAGAAAACCTAGGCGCACAAACATAAGTTCGGGTAAGAAGTATTGGGTTATAACAAGCAAGGTTTTGGGAAAAGGAAGAGCTCTCGGGTCCGGACGTTTACTTGCTTCCAAATCGTACGCAAGAACTCCTCACCACCGTTTGGTGTTGTAAGTCACTACGCACCCTTTTTCCATTTCATACGATAAGTGTTTCATGCATACCACGAGTACTCATCACACGATGCACACATTATTTTGAGTATAAAACTTTCATTACACTTAAAAACAACTTACATCACTTACCTCGACATCCCTAGGAATGGCGTCACCATTGCACTTTTATACGTACAACCCATATATATTTTTAGAGCACCTATATCCTCGACTCAAGCTTAACCAAACCAACAAAACATGCAAATACTTATACTTTTTATACCTCGAAAACTAGACCAAAACCAGTCCTAGTCGATCACAGTTTTAAAAACAAGGTACACCCCCTTTGGGCTTTAAATGGGCTAACGAGCCCAATACAATTCATATGAAATTTTCGGTTTTGAACTAGGATTTTCGATTTGGAATTTAGAAGTTCGAAATGATGTGAAAACTGATTTTTTATAAATTTTAAAGGATAAACATAGTGACTTTTATAAAGATGAGAGTTAACTTTTCGAAAATTAGATCTTTGGACTACTTTTGCAAAAAGTGCCTCGTTAAGGGACTAAAAACGTAAAGATCACAAACTTTCGGACTAACTATTGGAAATGTTGATTTCTTTTAGAAATCGAGGGTAAAAGTGGTCATTTGGCCAAAGTCAAGGGGATAAAGTGAAAAATGTACAAAAAGGACCAAATTGTAATTACTTTCTAACCAAGGGTAAAAAGTGAAATTTTGTAAAAGTTAAGGGTTAAATTGTGACAAGGTGTATTTTTTTTTTTATAATTAATTATTTCATATAATTTTTCTTATAAATACATACATACATATATATATATATTTTTTTTTTCTTTAACTTTATATATATATATATATATATATATATATATATATATATATATATATATATATATATATAACTTTATTAAAAATATTTAATCATAAATATTTTAAACGATATTATTTTTATAACGAGTTAATATATAACAACGATACAAATGACTACGTGAAGTTATTTTGGAATATATTAAAACACCCGGACGTATATCACCGTACACGTGACATATCACTGTCATTTACGACACGAATCTAAGACACCGATTACAATGTATCATTTAGGTCTCAAGTCGGAGGAATTTCATTGCTAGTCATAGCAATACACCATCACTTTTGAGCACCGTTGTGACTACGCACCTTTCAGGTGAGTTCATGGTCCCACATTTTAATTATTTTTAAACCCCGTGGGGAGATACATGCTATAAATCGAACACAAGTATTTTTCTGTATGCTGTTATCACCTGATATTGCCTAAGTTGACACATGTTCTACAAGTCCCTCATATCACGAACCTTAATCACTTGCGAGTAAGCGCGAATATAGTTGATAGATCTATTGGAATGGCAGCTCGCCTCTGTCAAGGTGATCACTTGGCAGGAGGTGTGCTATATTCGAGGTATTATGGAAATTTGGCACGTTTCCTGTCACCGAGGGCCCCTTGTCATTTACATCCGCTGTGGTGTAGATGATTGTTATTATCTTTATGATATGTCAAATCAATGTTAAGGCTTGCGTTTCGTGAGGCTTAGGAGCAATATTTCACCCGATTAGTCAAGACCTGTCTATCTTGGCTTGTTTATTTCAAATGCTTGACTTGTGTTCACACTATTACTATTTAAACTACTATGGATTCACTCAACCTTTGTGTTGACTTTTAAGCATGTTTATCTCAGGAAATTAGCAAGCATGGCGGCACGGAGTTGGCAAAGGGCACAGGACCTCCCTTTTGATTTCAATAATTATATCATTCTTTACAAACTCATCACTTCTTTTGCTAAACAATTAACATTTTGGAAAAATGTTTGTAACTCTGAATATTTGAGTTTTCATGGAATGATATTGACTATCTTTTGAATTATTTTCTATGAGTATGACTGTGTACTAAACTGTAATGATCCCGATTAGACTTCCGCTGCTTTATCACATATCGGAGTGTTACAGATTGGCATCAGAGCCATGGTTATAGAGAACCAAATGATTTTTCAAAACATTGGACTATAACCTCACCGGATTTTAAACAAACTATTTATCACCGAAGTGCCCTCCGTGCCAGCGCTTGCCAACGTCATGTTTTAAGGTTTGATTTTTAGCACCCATTGCATTTAGCTCACTATGACACCATGATCACTATGCATGTAGCATTATGTAGACTAAATGACTTATATTACTGCTATTTTTGGGATATTACAATACCATGTCGCCCCCGGTTGTTATTTTGTCCGACAGTGACGACGTCGTGCCAGCATCATCCAGTCACCCTACTATTGACTTATCTAACTATGACACCCATGACACCCGAGACACCCATGATTCTAACCATGACACCCAACCAGTATCACCTGCTATACCATCTCCTGTTCCATCTGGAGACCCATCTGCAGACACTGAGCCCTTTGAGGAGGGTGAGGTTGCTTCTACACCCATTGATTCTTTTGCTATTCAGCCTCTTTTTCGTCCTGTCTGTGGACCTATGACACAGGGACAGTACCTTTATGACCAGTAACTGACATCTCAGCAGTTTCTTGCGGCTGATGATCGTCCTACACCACCTGCTAGTCACCACTCCGGTTCAGATGCTGATGACGAGTCTTCTGACTCCGATACTTCTGACACTGCTGCTTCTATTCCACCATCATCCCCGCCTGCACCGATTCGTCGGCGCAAGCGAGTGAGGATTCTTGAGCCCTATGAGCCTGAGCCTTTCAGAGAGTTGTTTCGATATCATGAGGGAGACTATACCCGCAAATGCACGGCTCGGAAACGAGTCTGCATTTTTCCTGCTTCTACTGTTACACCACCTGTACCTACACCAGTATCCTCACCTATATCTGTATTACCACCTGCTTCTATGCCAGATTTGACACCTGTGGCATCACCAGCACCCCCACCATCACCCGTATCACCCCCACCTGAGCCTCATCCTTACATGTTACCTACTTACACAGCACCCCACACCTCCGAGGTCTTGCCACCCATGCCACCACCTACAGTTTTCTACTCTCAGACTACTACCGTACCGATACCATCACCTGCTACATCACCTGTACCATCACCTACTCCCACCGAGACACCCACCTCACCTGGCATTCATAGATTGGTTGATGCTCGTCGATGGTCGTTTTTGTTAGACTACATACGTAGATGGAGATTGGTTGAGGGATCGCCTAGGGCTGCTGAGCTTGGAGATGGCTCTTCAGCGGTGTTACCGGTCACTGAAGAGCCGATACACCATACTATCCCCCTTTTGGCTGCTAGATTAGTTAGACATGAGGATCGTCTTGATGAGCTGTTGAGCATTATTGAGGATATATCCTTGGAGAGGATTGAGTGCATGCAGGAGGAGGTCACGAACCTCGTGGTACATAGGACAGCTTTAGAGATGGTATTTGAGATGATGGGGACAGAGATCGAGGAGGCACAGGCTACCATCACCGAGTTTGGTCATCGATTAGATGTTCAGAGGCATGAGATAGATGATTTGAGAGCGATTGCGGCCATTACACAGGAGATGATGGAGCATCAGGCACAGGAGTTAGTTGCATCTAGTTCTACCATCCACACACTTTTAGTTACTATTGAGGAGATTCAGGCCCGTGAGAGATCCAGAGATATGGAGATGTTGGGGATGATCAGGATCATCAGAGAGCTAGAGAGGAGATCAGGAGGCGCACCTGGACCTTCATAGATCTATGACATGTCATTACTTACAGAGACATCTTAACTTGCCGCCTGTGGCATTAATAATTGTTGTATCTTATTGTTTTGTAACAATGAATTCAAAAATTATTAAAACTTTATGTTGGTTACGATTTTAATGTATTGATATTGATTTATGATGTTCTAGTTGTTTGATCTTTTATTGAGCTCCCATATTGAGATTCATTATAATTTCCATGTGTGTTGTTACATGTCGTGATGTTTATTTATGAATGATATGGTTTATGTTGATGTATGTATTTATGGTGTGGTTGTGATATGTACTTTGTGATGATCTCGACTATTATGAGTTGGTACACTATTTCTCTTGTTATTGATGTTTGGGATTTGTACTTATGCACTTGCGATTTTATAGAGTTATGGCCCCAAGGAAAACCGCTACTGCTACCTCGTCACCCGCTATGACCCAGGCTGCTATAAGAAAGTTGGTTGCCAACAGTGTTGCTGCAGCTTTAGAAGAGCAGGCTGCTGCAATGGCACGAACTAGTAGCAATAACCGGGCCACTGCTGAGAGCGAGTCTGCTGCGACTCGGAAGTGTACCTATAAGGACTTCATAGCTTGTAAACCATCTCACTTCAAAGGAACTGAAGGAGTAACAGAGCTTACTCGATGGTTTGAGCGAACTGAGACTGTGTTTGTGAGGAGCGGTTGTGCCGCGGAAAGCCGAGTCTCGTTTGCTACTGGAACATTGTTGGAAGACGCGTTGTCTTGGTGGAATGCAACTGCTCAGAAGATAGGTGTGGAAGAGGCCTATCAGATCACCTGGGCTGACTTTAAGGAGAAGATGTTGAAGAAGTTTTGCCCTAGAGGCGAGATCAAGAAGTTGGAGGATGAGTTTCACACGTTGGTTGTGAAAGGAAATGATCTCAGGGCTTATCATAGGAGATTTCAGGAGCTTGCCACACTTTGCCCTTCTAAGGTTCCCGATTTGGAAAAGTTGTTGGAAAGGTACATTGAAGGATTACCCAGGAGTATTGAGGGAAACGTCACCTCGTCTAAGCCTCAATCTTTGGATGAAGCAATGACTATTGCCCAAAGACTGGTAGACCGGGAGATTAAGCGTAACTCTGCTCAGGGGAACAACGATCACAAAAGGAATTTTGATGATCGAAGGACAAACAACAACAACAACAACAACAACAACCACCGTAACCCCAACCGTAACTACCACCATGACAGAAACACCCGCCACAACCAACAGAACCGACGACAGGAAGCTGTCAGAGCTTATGTCGCCGCACCAGTTAAGGATGCTAGCTATGCTGGACCTCTTCCATTCTGTGACAAGTGTAAGATGCATCACAATGGACCCTGCTATGCTAAGTGCGGGAAGTGTTCAAGGGTTGGACATAAGACACAAGATTGCAAGGCGACGGGAGCTAACTTGCAACCCGTGGCTGTGGTATGCCATGCTTGTGGAGAGAAAGGACACTACAGGCGTCAGTGCCCTAATAAGGATAACAATGCACGTGGAAGAGCATACGTGCTGGGAGATGGAAATGTCCAACAAGATCCGAACGTAGTCACGGGTACGTTCTTTCTAAACAACCGCCTCGTTAAAGTTTTATTTGATTCCGGAGCCGATCAAAGTTTCGTATCTATTTCTCTTGCACCCCTGCTTAATATTACACCCACCCGATTAGACACCACGTATGAGATTGAACTAGCCGATGGAAAGCTAGTGAGCACTAACACTGTACTCTGAGGGTGCACCCTACGGCTATTAGACACCCCATTTGCCATTGACCTTATGCCTATTAGACTTGGTAGTTTCGACGTCGTTGTAGGAATGAATTGGTTATCTGAGAACCGCGCTAAGATCATTTGTGACGAAAAGGTCGTTCACATTCCACTGAATAACGAAACCCTGGTTGTTCGCGGAGAGCGAAGTAAGACACGTTTGAGCATCGTTTCTTGCGTCAAGGTTGTGAAGTACATCAAACAAGGATGTCAAGTCTTTTTGGCTCAAGTCACCGAGAAGAAGTCGGAAGAGAAGCGACTCGAGGATGTGCCAGTAGTCAGGAACTTTCCAGAAGTTTTCCCGGAGGACTTGCCTGGCCTTCCGCCGACTCGTCAAGTGGAATTTCAAATTGACTTGATGCCAGGAGCAGCACCCGTAGCACGAGCACCCTATAGGCTAGCACCGTCGGAAATGAAGGAGTTATCTGGGCAATTGGAGGAATTATCGGATAAAGGATTTACTCGCCCTAGTTCATCACCGTGGGGAGCCCCGGTGTTGTTTGTAAAGAAGAAGGATGGAACCTTCAGGATGTGTATCGATTATCGTGAGTTGAACAAGCTGACGGTTCAGAATCGATATTCGTTGCCAAGGATTGACGATTTGTTTGATCAACTGCAAGGATCGAGTGTCTACTCGAAGATTGATTTGAGATCGGGTTATCACCAACGAAGAGTTAGGGAAGAAGACATCCCTAAGACGGCTTTCAGGACAAGGTACGGTCACTACGAATTCCAAGTAATGCCATTTGGTCTAACAAATGCACCCATTGTATTTATGGACTTAATGAACCGAGTGTGCAAACCCTATTTGGATAAGTTTGTGATTGTATTCATCGATGATATCCTTATTTACTCACGTAGTAAGGAGGATCACGCAGAACACTTGAAGACTATACTAACACTGCTCAGAGAAGAGAAATTATACGCCAAATTTTCAAAGTGTGATTTTTGGATTGAGAAAGTACAATTTCTTGGGCATGTTATCGACAGTAAGGGTATTCATGTTGATCCCGCCAAGATCGAAGCTGTTAAAAATTGGGCGTCACCAACGAGTCCTACCGAGATACGCCAATTTTTAGGTCTTGCCGGTTACTACCGAAGATTTATTGAAGGTTTTCAAGGATTGCTAAACCTTGGACTGAGTTAACACAGAAGAAGAAGAAGTTTGAATGAGGAGATGAGCAAGAATCGGCATTTCAGTTTTTGAAGCAGAAGCTTTGTGAAGCACCGATATTAGCACTACCCGAAGGAAGTGAGGACTTCGTGGTATATTGTGACACATCAATCCAAGGTTTGGGTGCCGTATTGATGCAAAGACTTAAAGTAATCGCTTACGCTTCTAGACAACTTAAACCCCACGAAGAGAACTACACTACTCATGATCTAGAATTGGGAGCGGTGGTATTCGCTCTCAAGATCTGGAGACACTACCTATATGGAACCAAGTGTACGGTTTTCACTGATCACAAGAGTCTTCAGCACATTTTGGATCAAAAGAAGTTGAACATGAGACAACGTCGATGGCTAGAGTTGCTAAGTGACTATGATTGTGAAATCCGTTATCACCCGGGGAAGGCAAACGTCATAGCAGATGCCTTGAGTCGAAAGGAACGACTTAGACCCCTCAGAGTTAGGTCATTGGGTATGACAATTAGATCACCACTTCCATCTCAAATTCTTGAAGTTCAAGCTGAGGCCCTTAAGGAAGAGAATAGACCGCACGATAAGATTTATGGCATGCCAGAAAGCACAAATGGATTTGTCAAGAAACCAGATGGAAGACTGTGTTTCAAGGACAGAAGTTGGATTCCATTGTATGGAGGAATACGAGATCTCATTATGCACGAGTCTCATAAGTCTAAATACTCCATTCATCCTGGTTCGGACAAGATGTATCAAGATCTAAAGAAGTTGTATTGGTGGCCAAACATGAAAGCGGACATTGTAGAGTATGTCGGTAAGTGTTTGACCTGCTCAAGAGTAAAGGCTGAACATCAAAAACCATCCGGTCTTTTGGTTCAACCCGAGCTACCAATGTGGAAATGGGAAAGGATTACAATGGATTTCATTACAAAATTACCCAAGACATCGAGTGGGTTGGACACTTTTTGGGTTATTGTTGATCGTCTCACGAAGTCAGCGCACTTCTTACCGATCAAAGAGACTGATGATATGGATGTTCTTGCACGTTTGTACCTTAAGGATATAGTTTTCCCGGCATGGAGTGCCTATTTCTATTATCTCCGACCGAGATAGCCGTTTCACATCTAACTTTTGGCAATCTTTACAGAAAGCCTTGGGAACTAAGTTAGATATGAGCACAGCTTACCATCCACAGACTGATGGTCAAAGTGAAAGGACTATACAAACCCTAGAAGACATGCTTAGGGCATGTGTGATTGATTTTGGAAAAGGCTGGGATAAACACCTATCGTTAGCAGAGTTCTCATATAACAACAGTTATCACGCTAGTATTAAGGCTTCACCGTTTGAAGCACTTTATGGAAGAAAGTGTAGATCACCAGTTTGTTGGGCTGAGATTGGAGATGTACAACTCTCAGGTCCCGAGTTGATTCTTGAAACCACTGAGAAAATAGTGAAGATTAGGCAACGATTACAAGCCGCCAGGAATCGGCAAAAGAGTTATGCCGATGTGCGAAGGAAACCAATAGAGTTTCAAGTTGGAGACAAGGTCATGCTTAAGGTATCACCTTGGAAAGGAATGATTAGGTTTGGAAAATGTGGAAAGTTAAACCCAAGATACGTTGGACCCTTCGAGATCACTGAAAGGATCGGTCCCGTGGCATACAAACTAGAACTACCTGAGGAACTCAGTAGAGTACACAACACCTTCCACGTGTCAAATCTGAAAAAGTGTTTATCGGATGAAACACTCGTGATTCCATTGAAGGAGATCAGAATCGATGATAAGTTGAATTTTATTGAGGAACCCGTTGAGATTATGGACAGGGAGGTCAAACGACTTAAGCATAGTCGCATTCCCATTGTTAAGGTCAGATGGAACTCTAAGAGAGGACCCGAGTACACATGGGAGCGCGAGGACCAAATGCGTGCCAAATACCCACAACTATTTGATGAGACAACCCCGATCACCGATTCAACTTTGGATTCCGGGACGAATCCAATCTAACGGGTGGGTACTGTAATACACCGTAAAATCCCAGGTCATTATTAATGCTAATTATCAACACTATTCTAAACTAAGCCATTTTTGCGGGCTAATTTGAAATTTTTATATGAGACACTGTTTGTTTGAACACCCGATTGTTTTAAACACCGTTTGTTTAACACCCGATTTTGTATTGTCACCCGATATCACCCGATTGACACTCTTGGATATCACCCAATGAGGTTAACACCGGTAAACTCCCACTTGCGACCCGACACCCAAATTGAACACCGAGATACTATTATATATATATGACATTATGTATATATTAACTTTTGCAAATTATTATACTATGTGTATATATGAGTGTATATATATATATATATATATATATATATATATATATATATATATATATATATATATATATATATATATATATATATATATATATATATATATATATATATATATATATGACGACACCATTTATATATTTTTGGTTTTTCACGAACTGACACCGACACCGAAATTAATTTCACCATTTTACGAATCACCGACACCCCGTCATAACTGGGCCGACCACAAGCCCACTAGTATTTGTTCTTTTTTTTTTATCCACCTGGGCCGGACACACCACAAGCCCATCGCATCATTTCATTTTCCTCTCTTGGGCCGAATTTTTACTTAAGCCCACTGGTTATGTTTTCTTTTGTTGCTACGCATGTTTTACAAACGAGAACCAAAGATTTCCTTTGCAAATATATACGCACGTCTTCATTTTGCTTGTTCCCCTCAAGCTCGACAACCACATGCCATTTCCTTTGACTTTGTAACACACTACAATGAGCCACCATGGAGCCGTCAAACCGTTGGTCACTCGGATTATACACACAAAGTTTCTATACCCATTGGATCGAATGTTTCATAAACCACTAACATGTTCCTTAAACAAATCTTCAAAGTACACACATGCCTAATTTTGCTAAGTGTCTAGCGTTGACATGGAATGTAGCCCCCAAATCTTTGCAACTCGACTTGACAACACTCAAAGAAGCTAGACAATGTTGTCGAGCATGAAAAGACCACTCGAAGAGTGTTGTGTACCGTGGGGACATTCGAACCACCTTCACCCCCTATAAAAGCCACATTAAATGCCATAAAACTCACACACTCTCAAGACCACCAAAGCTTCAAAGCACAAGACTCTTTCTTTCACTTTCTTGGTTGTTGTCGAGAAGACCTAGGCGCACAAACATAAGTTCGGGTAAGAAGTATTGGGTTATAACAAGCAAGGTTTTGGGAAAAGGAAGAGCTCTCGGGTCCGGACGTTTGCTTGCTTCCAAATCGTACGCAAGAACTCCTCACCACCGTTTGGTGTTGTAAGTCGCTACTCACCCTTTTTCCATTTCATACGATAAGTGTTTCATGCATACCACGAGTACTCATCCCACGATGCACACATTATTTTGAGTATAAAACTTTCATTACACTTAAAAACAACTTACATCACTTACCTCGACATCCCTAGGAATGGCCTCACCATTGCACTTTTATACGTACAACCCATATATATTTTTAGACCACCTATATCCTCGACTCAAGCTTAACCAAACCAACGAAACATGCAAATACTTATACGTTTTATACCTCGAAAACTAGACCAAAACCAGTCCTAGTCGATCACAGTTTTAAAAACAAGGTACACCCCCTTTGGGCTTTAAACGGGCTAACGAGCCCAATACAATTCATATGAAATTTTCGGTTTTGAACTGGGATTTTCGATTTGGAATTTAGAAGTTCGAAATGATGTGAAAACTGATTTTTTATAAATTTTAAAGGATAAACATAGTGACTTTTATAAAGATGAGAGTTAACTTTTCGAGAATTAGATCTTTGGACTACTTTTGCAAAAAGTGCCTCGTTAAGGGACTAAAAACGTAAAGATCACAAACTTTCGGACTAACTATTGGAAATGTTGATTTCTTTTAGAAATCGAGGGTAAAAATGGTCATTTGGCCAAAGTCAAGGGGATAAAGTGGAAAATGTACAAAAAGGACCAAATTGTAATTACTTTCTAACCAAGGGTAAAAAGTGAAATTTTGTAAAAGTTAAGGGTTAAATTGTGACAAGGTGTATTTTTTTTTATAATTAATTATTTCATATAATTTTTCTTATAAATACATATATATATATATATATATATATATATATATATATATATATATATATATATATATATATATATATATATATATATATATATATATATATAATTTTATTAAAAATATTTAATCATAAATATTCTAAACGATATTATTTTCATAACGAGTTAATATATATCAAACACTGGTTCGTAACAACGATACAAATGACTACGTGAAGTTATTTTGGAATATATTAAGACACCCGGACATATATCACCGTACACGTGACATATCACTGTTATTTACGACACGAATATAAGACACCGATTACAATGTATCATTTAGGTCGCAAGTCGGAGGAATTTCATTGCTAGTCATAGCAATACACCATCACTTTTGAGCACCGTTGTGACTACGCACCTTTCAGGTGAGTTCATGGTCCCACATTTTAATTATTTTTAAACCCTGTGGGGAGATACATGCTATAAATCGAACACAAGTATTTTTCTGTATGCTGTTATCACCTGATATTGCCTAAGTTGACACCTGTGCTACAAGTCCCTCATATCACTAACCTTAATCACTTGCGAGTGAGCGCGAATATAGTTGATAGATCTATTGGAATGGCAGCCCGCCTCTGTCAAGGTGATCACTTGGCAGGAGGTGTGCTATATTCGAGGTATTATGGAAATTTGGCACGTTTCCTGTCACCGAGGGCCCCTTGTCATTTACATCCACTGTGGTGTTGATGATTGTTATTATCTTTATGATATGTCAAATCAATGTTAAGGCTTGCGTTTCGTGAGGCTTAGGAGCAATATTTCACCCGATTAGTCAAGACCTGTCTATCTTGGCTTGTTTATTTCAAATGCTTGACTTGTGTTCACACTATTACTATTTAAACTACTATGGATTCACTCAACCTTTGTGTTGACTTTTAAGCATGTTTATCTCAGGAAATTAGCAAGCATGGCGGCACGGAGCTGGCAAAGGGCACATGACCTCCCTTTTGATTTCAATAATTATATCATTCTTTACAAACTCATCACTTCTTTTGCTAAACAATTAACATTTTGGAAAAATGTTTGTAACTCTGAATATTTGAGTTTTCATGGAATGATATTGACTATCTTTTGAATTATTTTCTATGAGTATGACTGTGTACTAAACTGTAATGACCCCGATTAGACTTCCGCTGCTTTATCACATATCGGGGTGTTACATTAACTCTAGGCAGTTTGACCTTGTTGACCTTTCACCTGGTCAATTTACGTTGACCGTTTGGAGCCAATCACTCATACACCAAACATATCCACCAATCTCAACTTGGAACAAAAAAACTTATGTTGAGGAATACTCAACCCTTTAGTAAACACATCTACAACCTGACTTGCATAATCAACTTTCACAATTTTAATAACATCGGAAGCTACCTTTTCCCTTACAAGATGTACATTTATTTCAAAGTGCTTTGTCTTTTCATGAAAGACTGGATTAGCAGCAATTCGGATAGCAAATATACTATCACAATATAAAGGAACAGGCAACAATCCACCAATATTCAAATCCTTTGACAAATTCACAAGCCAAATAACTTCACAAGTAGTTGAAGCCATACATCTATATAACAAGTATGAGTTTGCCAGTCAACATAAGTCAACTGACTTATTCCAACAGGGCTAGTCTGTACTCAAGAAGGGCCACTTAAATGGTCACTTGTTACTTCTTATCCACGTCACTAGTCACTTAGGCCACTTCGGCGTGCATATTTAATCAAACACAAAAACAAGACCTTGTGGAGACTATTTTCATATGTAACTTGGACAAAAAGATGCATTTACTATTGTACTTCAATGACAATCTTCGTAGTTAAATACTTAAATGCATAATGTTTGATGTGTAAGGTTCATAAACTATGCAAAAATCCCCTAGGCGTGATCAACACTGTTTATACGAAATAATAGTTCCTAGAAATAATTATCTGAGCCTATGTAGATAAGTTTTTTTAACCTATATATATTGTATTCTCATACGTTTGAATTTCGACTTATATGTGTTTTTTTACTGTTTTACCATTTGCCTTTTTTAACTAACGTATTAACAGCTAGGGGTATAATGATCATTGCACATAAACAAAATACATATGAAGGTCGAAATTCAAAAGTTTGTGTATACAATAAATAAATAAATAAAAATAAATAAACAAAAAAATAAATAAAAATAAAAAGTTGGCTGCACAACCCTTGAAAAAATGACATCTTAGTTACATTTTAAAGTAATTATCCCCCGTTCATATGACATCGTACCTCATTTATATCATATTAGCAACATTAACACAAAAACATACAGCGGCTGAGCTGGCTTGTATTTCTTAACTTTTGTTACGATGAATCCACCTATGAGTTGAGATCCATAAAGAACACATACATGTCATAGAACTTATCAACCAATCATAGCCACTCATTTATATTTTTCATTTTTTTTCAAAACAACATATCTTGCAAACGGTAAATCTTCAAGCTACAAAAAAATACCATCGCGACGAGAATTAAATGATCTTTCTATAGATATGCATTGTTATATACTTTCGACGAACTTTTTTTTTTTTTTTAATTTCCGCCCAGAAAGAATCATATATGATTCGTAAAAAATCATATATGATTTGATTCTTACGAATCATATATGATTTGTAAGAATCATATATGATTTGTTAAAATCGAATCATATATGATTCTTACGAATCAGATATGAATTTTTTGAGCGAAAAAAAAATCATCGAAAAAAAAATTCGTCGAAAGTATATAACAATGCATGTCTATAGAAAGATAATTTAATTTTCGTCGCGATAGTATTTTTTTTGTAGCTTTACGATTTACGGTTTGCGAAATATTTAAGTTTTAAAAAAAGAATGAAAGTTTATTTTTTTATTTTGATAAAAAAAAAATGAGTGACTCTGTATCTATAAAGAATTTTTGGCATCTACCCGTATGCTCCAAAGTGACCAAGTTCACTTGATATTTTTCTTTATTAAATAAAAAAATGTTAAAATGACTCGCTTATTTGATTAATTCAAATCACTTGAGAGGAGGGTTTATCTAGAATGTTTACGTAAATCTATAATAATATGATAACTCACTATTCGTAATTCAAAAGACGAAACAAACAAACAAATTCAAACAAACTAAGCGGAAGCTTTATTCAAATACTAAACCAAATTACAAAACCAAATTAAAAGACAAATTCTAATTCAAATGTACCAAACCCTAATTCAAAAGGTACAAATAATTCTAATGACAATGATCCCTATTTATAGCAAAAACTAACCGTCATAGATTAGTTTCTAAATTCTAAACAAACTTGTAGAACAAGTCACAACAAATTTACCAAAAGTCCCTTAGAGTTTTAGTCATATTCTAAAAATCTTCAATGTGACTTAAACTCTTCCAGCTGCTTCAAATCAAATTCAAAGTTCCAAATTCCGAATGCCAAATTTCAAATTCCAAAATCCAAAATCCAAATTCTAAATATCAAATGCCAGAGATGCTAGCCAAATTCAAAACAAACGATCGATTCCCAAAGGTAACCCAAAACAAATTCGATCCAAAGCAAATGCCGATGACTTCAAAACGAACAATCAAACGTTAACCGACAAATTCAAACTCGGTCAACCAAACAAACAAATCAGCTCAAATGATCTTCAACAAAGACTATCAAATTCAGGCAACAGACTTCAAAAACCCGACAAATGAAGATCCAAATTTTCCAAAACAAATTTCAATGATCGAACAAATTTCAAACGACCCGATTAAAACCTAGTCTTCAAACACCAAAATCGATCTTCAAATTTCAAATACCAAATTCAAATTCAAATGGTCCACTTATATAATAAGAATTACGACCCAAATATCAAATTCTAATTCTAATGACCCACTTATGTAATAAGAATTACAGTCCAACTTGAAATTTATTATCCACGTATCAAACAAATTCAAGTTAATTAATAACTCGATCAACGGGCACTAATAATTCAAACGCCCCAAACATGATAAGGATAATAATTCTAATGACACACTTATATGATAAGTATAGCCCAAATTCAAAGTAGACGAATCCAGTTAACCTAATCGTAATCTTCAAACAATCAAATCAAAATCTAAAACAAAATCCAAACGAGCCTTTGATAATTCGAACAAATCAATCAACTAAATTCCAATTCACCAAACTATTGGTCAACTCAAAACAAATCCCTCACAACGATTTTCAAGGAAAAACTAAAAAAATATGTTGACCATACATTCCAAATTCAATCCTATATCAACCGATCAATGCTTTGCTGTCATCCAATTAAAACAAAAAACTAAATCTTGATTATGAAGTTAGAACCTAATACACGATCAAGAACCAAATCAAGGATCGACTTTCAAATCAAATTCGAACAAACCTTTTTTTTTTTCTTCTTCTTCATGGCTAAATAAACCTAGCTCTTGATACCACTTATTGGTAATTCAAAAGCCGAAACAAACAAACAAATTCAAACAAACTAAGCGGAAGCTTTATTCAAATACCAAAGCAAATTACAAAACCAAATTCAAAGACAAATTTTAATTCAAAGGTACCAAACCCTAATTCAAAAGGTACAAATAATTCTAATGACAATGATCCTATTTATAGCAAGCCAAAAGTTCTTTATAGATTCAACTTTTACCATAGAACTCATCAAACAAACTTAGTTACTTATTTTTTTTTTTATCAAAATAAAAAAATAAACTTCCACATTTTTTTTTAAAACATAAATATTTCTCAAACCGTAAATCGTTAAGCTACAAAAAAATACCATCGCGACGAGAATTAAATTATCTTTCTATAGACATGCATTGCCATATACTTTTGACAAACTTTTTTTTCGATTAACTTATTTTTTTTCGCCCAGAAAAATCATATATGATTCGTAAGAATCATATATGATTCGATTTTAACGAATCATATATGATTCTATATGATTTGTAAGAATCATATATGATTCGTAAGAATCGAATCATATATGATTTTTCTGGTTGGAAACTAAAAAAAAAATATATATATTTGTCGAAAGTATATAACAATGCATATCTATAGAAAGATCATTTAATTCTCGTCGTGATGGTATTTTTTTGTAGCTTGAAGATTTACCGTTTGCAAGATATGTTGTTTTGAAAAAAAATGTGAAAAATATAAATGGGTGGTTATAATTGATTGATAGGTTCTATGGCATGTATGGGTTCTTCATTGATCTCAACTAAGTATTAGTTTCCAAATTCTAAACAAACTTATAGAACAAGTCACAACAATTTATCAAAAGCCCCTTAGAGTTTAAGTTAGAGGTGGCAAAATGGGCGGGCCGGGCGGGCACGGGCTACGGGCTAAACGGGCAATGGGCTAAACGGGCTACAGGCTAAATGGGCGCGGGCTAAACGGGCGCGGGCCAAACGGGCATATGTTATACGAATCACTTTAAAAAAGACTTAAAACAATAACAAAAATTCCTTAAACGTAACATCTCATTTATATTTAAGTAATATATCCATAAGTTTTTCATTAAAAACAATTTAATGTTCTCCAATTAAGAGAAAAATATGTGTGTCCATTATGCCCATTTAACTTCTAAATGGGCAATATATGCCCATTTAAAAAAAGAGGGGGTCCAAATGTACCCAAATCTTTTAAAAATTTGTCCATTTAGCTCATTTTTTTGATTTTGAACACAAATTGACACCTCTAATTTAAGTCATATTCTAACACTCACTCCCTCTCTCCCTGTGTCCACAATGCGTTTTTGAAGGAAAATTGTGTCAATAAAACCTGAAAAACATGAACATAATTAATATCATCGATTTCCTTTGTTTCAAAAAGAAGAAAAACTAAGTACAGAATATGAGTTTACAAAAAAACATTGAGAAAATTTGCTCAAGAAAACGAGCATGTGCAGACGCCAATACGGACAACAACGTCCCTGATGATGTTTTGTGGAACATATTTATCCAGCTACCCGCAAAACAGGTTGCTCAGATGAGGTGTGTCTCTAAACCTTGGAATGATCTCTTATCTCAACAGTCTTTTGTCAAATCCCATCTTGATCATCATTCAATTCGCCGCATGAACGATGATGAAATTCTGTTGGTATTCAAAGATGGATATTTTGACTTTTGTCACCCATTCTTAACACACCCCTCTCGATATTCCATTATCCAACTCCCTAAACTCCCTAATGTTACACCATCATGTGGCTCGTCTATTTTCATTGGTTCCGTTAATGGTTTAATATGCTTTGCTGATTGTCATGTCATTCACATATGGAACCCATCTCTCTCAGCCTTAACACCTCTCCCATCATATACTAATACTACTATTGGCGCTGACATGCTTTTCAGGTTCGGGTTTGATCCCCTAAATGATGATTATAAGGTTGTCAAAATTTCCTTAACTCTTGATGAACATTTAAATATAGTTCAAGGGTCGCTGGAAGTTGAGGTGTATAGTTTGAGAAAAGGTTTTTGGGAATTAGTTATTGGCTTTCCGTCCCACGTGTCAATGATTTGCAACAATGATGAAGTTTGTGTAGATGGGCATGCGTATTGGCTTTGTTTTGTTGATGCCATGTTTAGGCGACAAACAATCGTTGCTTTTGATTTGGCTCATGAAACCTTTCATGAGATATCACTTCCAAACGCTATGGAAGATTATACAGGGAGTGATCGATTGAATGTTTTGGGAGTTTTGTCACAAAAGCTTTGTGTGATATCATGCATTCGTAATGGTGATTGTGAGGTGTGGCTACTCATGGATCATAAGTGGGTCAAACACCATGTATTACCACCCTTTGATGGTAAAATCATGCCAATTGGTTTCACACCAAATAATCTCTTCCTTTTTGGAATTGGTCGTCATCTTGCTTTGTACGATCCTGATGCAGCCGCTGTTAAATTATTTAATGGTATTATGAATACGCCACATAGCGTTACCAAAGTTGTTCCGTATGTTGACAGTCTCATTTGGCCGCCAACTCTATGTGCCATTAATCACTGATAATGGCCAATAGTTGGATAAGGTAAATTTCAATCTTTGAATGGGTTAGCTTGTTTCATGTTTTGCTGATTAATCTTTGAATGTGTGTTATGTAATCTAGATTTTCTCTTGGACTTATCTTCACGCTCTGTTCTCGAGTTTTTCTTTGTAGGAATAGAAATGATAGGTAAAGAAGAGTAAAGAAAAGAAGTGAAAAGAAAAGAAAGTTGCATTTATATTTCATGTTCTCGAGTTGAAAGAAAATGGAAGGAAAATAAACAAAGTCGTGTTCTTGAGTTTTTTTTTTTTTTTTGAACGGCAAATATTATAAAACTAGCAAGAAGCTAGAAAAACAATTACAAGGAAATTAAATGAGGGTTTTTTAACCAATCTACCCAAGAAAAGGAAAATTTTCTACGAGAACGACTAATACACCAATTAAAAGAACAAAGAACAACATCATCAAAAACCTCGGAGCGTTTGGGAGGACTCTCTTCAAAAATAGTGCGATTTCGAAACTTCCAAATAAACCACCAAGAAACACAAAAGACCGCCTCTAATAATATCTTGACCGTGGAAGAAAGACGAACCGAAGTAAACCAGGCGTACCACTCCTGGAATGAAGACCAATCATGGACACCCAAATCCCACCGCGTACAAATGCGACGTAAGATAAGCCGGGCAAAATCGCAGCAAAAGAAAAGATGATGCACATCTTCCTCATTGGAATTACAGAGCGGGCATGAAGAAGAATCAACGTGAACCCCTCTACGTGCCAAGTTTACCCTAGTCGGCAAACAATCCAAACGAGCACGCCAAGCAAAAATATTAACCTTAATGGGAATAAAACGTACCCATCTTGTAGGCTCGGACTCTTGAGTTGAGAGGAAAGGAAAGAAAAAATTATAGTTATGCTTTTTTAAACATAGAAATACATCTATAACAAAAGATATATAAAATAATGAAGGTTATATAACTTATTTTATAACAAATAGTTTAGGTGTAAATTTGTTTCCTTCCAAATCCGCCCATATTTGGGCGGAAAATTTTGGAGGAAAAAACCTCTTAATTTTCCTATCAAATCCTTTCAATTTCTTTTCTTTTCTGTTTGATAGAAACTCGAGAACACAATAATTTTTCTATTTCCTTTCATTTTCTTTCTTTTTCTTTTAAAAACAAACTCGAGAACGCAGCGTCAGTGTATGATTTTGTAGGTTGTTCTTGTCGAGAGTAAGAAGTTATTGTAGTGTGTCGGTTGTTTTCGATGGAGAGTCTATGCTTTAGACCTATCACATTTGCTTTTCTTCTTCATATCTCGTGGGCGACTTTTATGTTTTAAGATTATATTTTACGCGTTTGACGAATTTCACCTAATTAGATATATCTCACCCATTTCAATTCCTTTTAATTTATTTTACTCACACGACCTGTTCATAAGTAGATGAGTAAATCTCCAACCTATACACTAAGTTAATTACTCAAAATCAAGTCTAACATTTTTAGGAATTTACGTTTAATAGTTTTAGTTTATATGACTTGATGTGATCATGGGATAAATGTCATGTACATATCGAATTAGTGGTGTCGTTACCAGTTATTAGACAAGTCATGTACTAGTTCACTCCTTTCAGGAAACTCAGCTCGAGCTCAACTAGTAATTAAATTTTAATTTGCCATTTTAGAAGTTAAAGGGTATTAATAAAAGGTATATTAGGACACAACTTTACTCATTTTTTAAAATTTTTTAAGTTTTCAAGATTAAGCCAAAACACTTTATATGTAGTAGAGATTAGGAACATGAACATAAACACATACAGTGGGGAAGCTGGCTTGTATTTTTTAACTTTTGTTACGATGAATCCACCCATGCCCCCAAAGTGACCGGCCAAGTTGATAATGAGTGTTAACAGATTCACCATGGAATGGGTCGAGACCTAAGTTCTTACCCTGGATGATATCAATTCTTGTACTTCTTGTACGGTTTCCTCAAGGGGACCCGATACCAGAAAATCATAAATTTTACATAAGAGCGCTAGGTATAGATGGCGCCATCCTTCTCATTCGGGCCTCACATATGCCACATCACCTCATCACCTCTTCACAACTAACCTCTCATCACCAAACAACAAACATCAACTTACTCATTTGAGCCTCACCACTTACAACTTTATTTTTTTATTCATTTCATTAAATAAAATAAATTCATTTAACTAATTATAAAAAATAATACAACATACTAATTTTATTTCATTCAAATAAAAAAGTTACAATATGGAAAAAAACCATACGATATGAAAAAAAAACATACGATACGATACGAAAATAACGAAACGGATAAATACAATATGCAACATCATCACGAATTTATAAAGACTTATAATTATCGATCAGTGCTGACTTTTCTTCCCAAACTTGCAACACTTGTTCCCTGACCATTTTCAAGGCGACTTGAAGTTGCAAATTTGTTTTATCATTTCTTAAAAGAGTTTGTAGACCGACCCTGATTATTGGATGGTCTTGAGGCAACTCACGTAACCATTCGATCTCTGGAGCCCGAGTATGCATCTGTCGAATAGTACGAGCTATCTCACCTAACAAGTTGTTAATCAACTTAGTTTCATTTTCTTGTTCATTGCGCAATCGGGTAAGGATTGTTCTTTGCACCTCAACTGGTTGGTTAGCCATAATGTTTATGTGACAATACAAAGTTGAGTAAACGTGGTATTTATAACGAAACTAGTCGTTAGAGAATTTTATTGGAGAAACTAGCCGTTAAAAACGATACGGAAATAACAATAAATAAAATACAGAAATTTTAAATGTTTAAATTTCAAATTAAAAAATAAAAAAATAAAAAAAAAAATAAAAAAAATAACGTGTGCATATATTAAAATGAAAGCGGGATAATTTAAAATTTTGAATTCAAAATTAAAGCGGGATAATTTCAAATTTTGAATTCAAAAATCACCCACAATCATCCTATAAATACCCATTCTCATATGCTGAAATACACCCACAATTCATACACAAATCATCAAAAATTCTCTTTTCTTCTTCAAACGTAACAATGTCACACAACGCATCACCTGATAACGAATCGGTTTACAACACACCACCTGAAGACAATTTCCCACAAAACACTCCACCAGAAGATATATTTCTGGTGTTCCAATATGACAACCCACCACCTGCCACTCCACCAGAAGTTATGTTTCTACCCCCAAACAATCCACCCCCAAACAATCAACCACCAAACTTTTCACCTGAAAACCAACCCAACATTCGTCAGTTGACTGAGGAAGAACAGTACGAGCTGGATATGGAAGTCTATTTAGAGTTTGAAGCTGAGCAACATCGTCAGTCAAGGGAGCGTGAGGCGTACCTAAAAGGGAAAGAGGATCGGAGAAACAAACGAGCAGAATGGCGATGGTCGATAGGACTTCCACCTGCGCCATCGAGTGAGGACGATTCAAGTGCCTCCTATTCGAGTCACGAGGGCTATATGTCGGATGATTCATTTAATTGAATCGTAGTTTTATGTTTCATGTTTGCTGTAGTTCATGTTTTAGGTTTAATGTGTGTAATCGTAGTTGAATTTCCATTTCGTATTTGTAATATATTTGTACATTGTGTTAACTAATTTCAATCCTATGTTTTGATATAGTTGTAATCCTATGTTAACTATTTTAAAACTTCACAAACCTTTATTTACATTTACAAACCTTTTAAAACTTCACAAACCTTTATTTACATTTACAAACCTTTTCAAAATTTACAAAACAACAAAACTAATAAAAGGAAAAGGAAAAAAAAAAAAAAAAAAAAAAGTACACATTGTCAGCTTCGTTCCTTCGCCGTGCCCATGAGGAACCACCCAACGGCAAGGGGGGCGGTGCAGTGGCGAGCAACAGCTCGCAGTTGAAGGCGACACATCGGATCGACGAGCTGGATCGACGAGCTGCACCTAGCGCTCTAACTACTCATTTGAAGTTTTCATTTAAATGGAATCAACATAGTACATCAGATTCAACCTCCCCCTTGTTTAATTCACATGAACCACCCCGCTATTTAAACTACGCTCAGGTTGTGTTGTTGAATGTCATCGTCTATGTATTAAAAGCTAAGTATTCTTTCCAAAAGTAATAAGCTTTCTTTATAAAGAAAGCATCATAGTTTAGATTTCTGCACTAGAACTATGAAAGTGTTGGTAACTGGTGCTTCGGGTTATTTGGGTGGAAGACTTTGCCATGCACTACTACGTCATGGTTACGCTGTTAGAGCATTTGTTCGTCGCTCTAGCGATCTTTCTTCCCTTCCTGCACGTTCTAAAGACGTAGCTCTAGAAATTGCATATGGGGATGTTACAGATTATTCGTCGGTTTTAGTAGCTTGTTCTGGCTGCCAAGTAGTCTTTCATGCAGCTGCTATAGTCGACACATGGCTTCCGGATACTTCCATGTTTTTTATTGTAAGCTAGATATACTTTACCAACAGTAATTAAGTTCTGTTAGAGTATGTAGAGTTTGTTGGTATAAATATATCTACTCTTGTCTTTGTGATTTAAAACTTATATTTTTCTCTAGGATAGCTTGTTTAGTGAGATAGATTACATTAGCATCATACAAAAGAAAATAGTGCATTTTTATTATTAGTATATGTTTTTTAGATCATTAAGATACCTGGTTGTGAGTTGCTTATTTCTTTTTATTTCATTGCTTGTAAAAAAGTATAAGCAATCGATCACAAACCCCTTAGATACTGTTTATGTGTTGTATTCTAACCAAAAAAAAAAAAAAAAAAAACACACACACACACACACATCTAAGGTGATTGAAATGATCATTAGGTGAATGTTGGAGGTTTGAAGAACGTACTTCGAGCTTATAAGGAGACAGATACCATAGATATATAAGCAATCGATCACAAACACCTTAGATACTGTCTGTTTATATTGCGGACGAGACTCAAGTAAGTACTTCTACAAAATCATTTAAATTCAGATTTTGTAAGAGATCATATTTTCAGTATAAAAAACATCACTTCCTTATCAGCGGTGGTCATTAATAACACTTGAAGAACTGTTGTTTTTTTTAAGCTAAACAAGACAATCACTAAATCAGTAAGAAATCAGGATATGCAACCTGATGATGTACCAGGCATTGTTAAATCTTAACAGAACAATTAAGTACCCGTTTTCTTTACGAAATTAATTGTCTAGTGACCTAACTGGTAAAACCAAAATGGCAATAATAGTTAATTGTTATACTGTCAACTTGCTCTACTGCAGTTGTTATTGTTAGTGGATAATTAGGCCCAAAGCCCGGATTGTGGGTTTTGGACCTAATTATCCACCAACAGTTATACTGTCATCTTGCTATAACCTTATATTTCTGCATTATTGATTCCAAAATATTTTTGACTAAATATAGTTTGTATTTGATGATAGATGCATACAAGCAAGTATTTTTGTACAGAGTACGAAAAGTCAAAGACTATTGCTGATAAAATTGCTCATGATGCTGCAAAGGTAGGGGTACCTATCGTGTCTGTTTATCCTGGAGTTGTGTATGGTCCTGGTAAAATCACTCCTGGGAATGCTTTAGCCCGAATGGTAATTTCCTAATAGTTTACTCAAAGTCTAAAACTAGACGGGTCAGGTGAAAAGTCAAAATGGGTAATATTGAAGCACAATTTTTTTTTTTTTTTTTTTTTTTTTTTTTTTTTTTTTTCTCCTTATTAGTTTGTTGAACGGTTTAATGGACGCTTGCCTGGATACCTTGGTGATGGAAATGATCGACTCTCTTTAACCCATGTAGATGATGTCGTAGATGGTCATATTTCGGCTATGGAAAAAGGTCAAATAGGCGAAAGATATCTTCTTACGGGTGATAATGCATCAATCAATGAAGCTTTTGATATAGCATCCACTATCACCAACACAAAAAGATCATGGATTAACATTCCTTTGTTCGTGATCGAGCTTTATGGCTGGTTATCCGTGTTGTTCTGTTTAATCACAGGAAAACTTCCACTAGTTACTCCCCCGGTATTTCCATTCTGTTACTCTAATTTACAGTATTTATTTAGCTTCTTTTTTCTTTTTCTTTTTTTCTTTCTTTCTTTATTTTTTTTATTTATTTTTATTTTATTTATTTTATTTTATTATTATTATTTTTTTTAATAATTGATCAGTTTATTAAATAAGAACACTCAAGATCTCCCCTCTTATTAATAAATAGTATAATGGTTAAAAAGGTAACCTCTAAGTAGAAGGATTAATATAATCTACATTGATGTTCAAAAACCTTTATGTCTGATGTATCAATTGTTTTTTCTTATGTGAGACAGGCAGTGGATATTTTGAGACACCAATGGGCTTATTCCTGCGAGAAAGCGAAAAGAGAATTGAACTACAAGCCGAGAAGCTTGACCCAAGGTCTAGAAGAGGTTCTTCCTTGGTTGAAGAAAATGGGCGCTGTCAAATACTACCAAGAAGAATACTAACGGAAAGATGTGATCTTCCTTATGGTAACTGTACCCGACTGTGGACCAACAGATTCCACTTCTTCACTTCAAATCTTATGTGAACTTTGTTTTATCTTTAGTTGGCTGGATGTGTTTTGCTGGATTTGTAAGCGAGTACTCGTATTTGCTATTGCTGTTAGGCTTTCAGATGTTTAACTATGTAAGTTTATAACAATGTGAATATGTGATGCATTCTCGTAGTAAGATCTAGGAAATTGCAACAAAGATCATTGTTATAAGGAGAATTCTATCTGCTGGGGCATTGCGACTTATTTTCTTAGGTAAAGTATTGTAACATTCTTCTACAAAATATTTAAAAGGGTAACTTGACATCAAAGGAAAACTTAACGATTGTATATAACATAAACGGTAATGACGTTTGTGATTATTTGTAACAACTGTATGGATAACTACTTGATTTGTTCGACATGACTTACTGATTTAATTTGTTTGATATTTGACGCCCTTTCATTATGATTGACAGTTTTGATTAATGGTTAGTTGACAATCCACAATCCTATTATTTTAAAAACTTCGTACCAACACGGTGTTAGTTCCATTTACTACCTTATGACTAGATAAACCTTGTATTAGCTTGTGCATTTTATATTATTATCATATATATTGATTGATATCTTACTTTTAACTTGTTGATATAATTTGTTTACTTCGGTAACATTCCAATTCTAGTAACTGATAAGGTGATCCAAAGTTTTATAAGAGACCAATGTTCTAATCTTTTGAGTGAACATCTTGGGATAAGAGACTGAGTAGCGTATATCATAACATAAGAAGCTCGACTACATTGGACGACCTGAAGAGTAATCGAGTTTAAGTAATTGTGATTTTTTTTTTTTTTTTTTTTTTAATTATTATTATTATTATTTTTTTGGATATGTAACGTTTTTTGACATGGAGGGTTTTAATTACATCGTTTTTGTATCCGAAGGGTTTTAAAACTTGTGATTAATGTACTAATAGCTGCTCCTATGTTTTACATAGTGTTTGATTTCAATTCTCTATTGAGCTTGTCAATTTATTGAAATTTGAAGCAGACACTTTCACCTTCACGTTTTGTAAACTTATATACTACCTAGTTTTTTTAAACCCATAAGCTTATTAAGAACTTCAAAACAAGCTTATTCGCCTTTTCAGAAACGTAAATAAAGTTGGAATATTGATTTGCATACCTAATTTTATGCATAACAAGGATCTTAATAAATACGGAAAGATCAATTATATATGTAAAGAGAAAAAAGTCATGCAACACATGTGTTCAACAATAACATATTACATATAGGTCCAAATTGACTTATCAACCCAAAAACAAGCTAAACCAAACACCCCTAAATGCCAAAGGTATAAAATCACACTTTCAAACCAAAACACCATTGACCAACACCATGAAGATATTAGTCACCGGCGCGTCAGGCTACTTAGGCGGAAAACTCGTCCACGCGCTCCTCAACCACAACCACACCGTCCGCGCGTTCGTCCGACGCGCCAGCGACCTCACCTCCCTACCTCCCCCCTCACCCTCTCTCGAACTCGCCTACGGTGACGTCACCGACTACGACTCACTCCTCGCAGCTTGCTCCGGTTGCCACGTCATCTTCCACGTGGCTGCGTTAGTCGAGCCGTGGATACCTGATCCCTCTAAATTTAACACCGTGAGTTAGTTAAGTTAGTTAGGGTTTGAGATTAAGTTTGTTGTGATATTTTTGTTGTTGTTGTTAGGTGAATGTTGGTGGATTGAAGAATGTGATAAAGGCGTGTAAGGAGATTGGGACGGTTGAGAAGATCGTTTATACGTCGTCGTTTTTCGCGTTGGGGTCGACTGATGGATATGTTGCTGATGAGACTCAAGTAAAATTTATTTTTTGAAATGTGTTTTGAAATTATGTATTGTAGGTTAGTTGTTAAGTAGAAATGTGATCATGTTAATTTAATCTAGACCGTTCAGTATTGTTATGATCATGATCCGATTAAATTGTTCATTTGAGCGGAATGCATAGGGATTAGACTGTTAGGGAGGGTAATTTCGTATAATGCAGGTATTGTATACTATTACTAGTTAATCTTATGATTGTATTAATTTACTCTAGGTCGTATGATACTATTATGATCATGATTCGGTTATATAAGGTTTATATTGTATCTAGGTGCGTATGAATTATGATCATGATTCGACTATTTCTGGAAAATGACCGGATTATATATAGTAATTCGGGAGGTTGATTTTCTGCATAGCAATATAGCATGGTATACTTCTAGTCACTTAGAGTTGACCTTTTTGGTTTCTCGAATTATTATTTGTTGAAATAGATTTTGGTAACTTAATTTTATCATTTAATGTTTGCACTGGTTTTAATTGTGGTTTACTATGCCTTGTACTTGTGGACAAATGAAGAATTGGCAAGGGGAAATGAATGATCAAATGAATTAAACATATTTATTCGTTTAACCAGAATTATAATTGAATATCTTTGGAAGTAATCCCCAATACAAATGTTAATCGTCGTTATCCCTATGCTGCTTATGTGCATAACTCTTTCACTTCCTGTTCAAAGTGCTCCTTTTGTTTGGCAAGGAGTAACCTCAGAAGGGATTGTTAAGATAGTTAGAATCTATAATCAGCATTATAGTGGTAATTTGTTTGTCGCTAAACACATGTCTGAGGTCATATGTTTTTGCTAATGTATTCTTTTTTGATTACCAAGGAGTTTTTGCTAAAATATAGTTTGTTTTCGGTGATAGATGCATCCAGCTAAGTATTTTTGCACCGAGTATGAAAAATCAAAGGCTGTTTCTGATCAGATTGCACTAGAAGCTGCAAAAGAAGGTGTACCTATAGTGGCTGTTTATCCAGGAGTTATATACGGACCTGGTAAAGTCACTTCAGGAAACATGGTGGCCCGACTGGTAATTTTCGAAAAACTGGCTTGCTTATGTGCTTTACACACAATAGTCTTGTAGAAATTTAGAACCATTTTTGAATAATCCAGACATTTAACTTGAACAATACATTGGAGCTCCAACTACAATTAATTCGTGGATCCCTTGCGATCATTTGGGTACAAATGTAATGTTACGACATACTTATGCCAGTTTGGAGTTCCTTTTAGTGTAATCAAGGGTAGACATGTAATTCACGCCATCATCATGCAGTTCTGGAGTTCTACAATTGACTACGTGTGTTTTGTCATCTTGCGAAAGTAAGGTTGTATTGAATTATGATCGAAAATATTCTTTCGAAGTTACAGATTCACACTTGCAAGATGCTAACCATAGTTTGGGATCATTACAATGACCATCGACCCTAACTACATTGAAACTGCCGAAATTACTTGTAACCTAAATAGTTAATAACAAAACCCACATACTTATTCACTAGACCAACAATAAACTTTTGGTTTTCAGACATGCATTCGAGCTCCAAAACTTGAAGATGTGGGGTTTAAAAATCTTATGAAGCACATAAAGACCACTAGTTTACCAATCACTAAAACCGCAACATAGCGGCAAGAAACCTACTGGAACATCAGCCTTTCCAGAAACTTGAAGGTGTAGTTAGTGGTTTATAACTTGATAATTTTGCATATCACACCAGCTAGTGTTATATCATCTGCATTAATTGTAACTTTCTGATTTTGGAGTGTACGATTAGACCAAAACGTTGGATTTTAAAAATTAGTTGCACATAGAATTGAATCAGCTATGTCACCCCTGATCAAGTGCAATGTGTTTCTTGCGTGAGCTAATAGTACCAAACGAAAACTATGAAGGTGATCAATTTTGTGTGGTGTACTTGGTATATTTATTTCAATAGAGATGCTAAATATATTGCTTGTGTGTCTCTCTTTTATGCTTCTATACAGGAAAGAAACACATTTTAGAATGTAGATACTTGCGATCCCTTTTTTTTTTATTTAGTCCACAAATAATTTAGTCATGCTTGATTAATGAAATCACCTGTGATTAAGATTTTAGATCTTCACATGCGTGCAACGTTATCATTTCACAGCTACTAGTATTTTAGATACTAGCCACCATTCATTAGGAATATTATTTGATTGTTCTAAACTTGTTTAACATCCGAAAATCCTTTATTCTTTATTATCAGATTGTTGAACGATTTAACGGACGGTTGCCTGGTTACGTGGGTGATGGAAACGACAAATTCTCTTTCAGCCATGTAGACGATGTGGTAGATGGTCACATTTCAGCTTTAGATAAAGGTCAAATAGGCGAAAGATACCTTCTTACGGGAGAAAATGCATCCCTCATGAAAGTATTTGATATAGCCGCGTCTATTACCAACACAAAAAAGCCTTGGTTTAACATTCCTTTGTTCATGGTCAATATCTATGGCTGGTTATCCGTGTTAGTCTCCAGAATAACCGGGAAACCTCCACTAATCAGCCCCCCGGTATATCCATTTCCTTGCTATATTTTTACGGATAGAGGTCACAAAAATAATGGGTCAAAATGGGAATTTTTTACACGTGTGCAAACGGGTGGGTTAGGCTGATGTGACAACTCTTTTTATCTATTTTTTTAGTGTTATGTATAATTTCTTTAGTTAAATAAGACTTAAAAATACGCATATTGTAAATCAAACAGTATAATATCTTTGAAATAAAATGATGCAGGAGGTTTATGCATTTAATTATACTTTGGATCACTTTGACATCTTTGACCCGTTGGACCCGCTGGACCCGCTTGACCCATTTTGCCCCTTGCTTACAATTTGACAAGCATTTGTTCTAATCTGAAACAGGCTGTTGACGTTTTAAGACACCAGTGGGCATATTCGTGCGAGAAGGCAAAACGAGAACTGAACTACAACCCAAGAAGCTTAACTGAAGGTCTAGAAGAGGTTCTTCCTTGGTTGAAAAACATGGGTGATATTAATTATTAAATACTAACAACATGAATACAAATGAGAGTACTTTCCTGACATTACTTGTATAAGCTGGATAGCAGTACTAAAATGAAAGTATGTGTGTAACAAATGCATTTTGATTTATTTTAAGTTGGGGGATGGCTCAAAAAGTATGTTAGGCACATGTATATAGATTTCAAACAAACAATCCTGATGTTGGGATATGTCACTTTTCTCTTGAAGTCTTAATGAAATAACAGTTCTCCTGTTAAAAATGAACATGGCATGATTTTAGTCCCAACTAATTTGGCTGGCATTGAAGATTGAAACAAGAAATAGCATCAATAATACAATATGGTTTGGTGAAACGTAACATCAACTTTTGCTGCGCTATGTAAGTATGTCTGCAACCTAATAACTGGAGATGGTGGGCTACTATTAGAGGGCACTATATGGTGCCGATTAACACGCCAAACGCACCAAAATTGACGAATGGCGCTGCCAAAACCATACCACCGGTCATGCCATTGGCTCGCCAAACGCACCTTCGCCATTTGAATGGCTTACGTCGTGGGTTTTGTTTTGTTTTGTTTTGTTTTTGTGAGTGAGTGGGTATATTTGGTGGGGTATTTTGTGAGACCTACATATACCAATAACATGTTATTGGTGTGTTATGAAGGAGTGGTGTTTAGCTATTGGTGTGTTATTGGGAGGGGATGATATGGCACACCAATAACGTGTGATGATACCTTGCACTCTTACCTTCATAATCAGAGTAAATTACAGAAATCATCCATGTACAGTATCAAGACAAATGGTTGTCACTCAATATATTCACTGGAAATTCAAATTCAAATTAGACACTCGTTGACCACCACTGGGAACACTAAACCATGAAAAACATTGGTCACCGGTGCATCCCCACACGCTCCTCAACGTGTATACGCGTTGTCCAACGTGCCAGCGATTTTTCCTCCCACATATTCCGCGTTTACTTTCGAATTTGCATATGATGATGTCACTGACCATCCATCACTACTCGATGCTTGCTCCGTTGCCACATCATCTTTCACGTAGCTGCGTTAGTTGAACCGTGGATACCTGATGCTTCTAGATTCTATTCTGTGAGTTAGTTGAGGTCTACGTTTAAGTTACTTTTGTTTTTTTTATTGTGATTGTAACTGTGAAATTTGTGATTTGCTGTTAGGTGAATGTTGGTGGATCGAAGGATGTGATATACGTTTTCGTTTTTCGCATTGGGATCCACTGATGGATATGTTGCTGATGAGACTCAAGTAATTGCTTCTACACATTTCATTTTAATATATACATTTGTGATCAAGTGAATATTGATCACATTCAGTCATTCACATATGATCAAGAGTTTAGATCTTCACATGCATGCAATGCCATCATTGTCTTTATACCACATTTTAGATACTAGTTATGATGCTATTAGACATTAAGTTATGATTGTTCTAAACTTGAATGATTTAACGGATGCTAGCCCTACGTAGGTGATGTGATAAAGGCATGAAAGGAGATTCGTACGGTTGAGAAGATTGTTTATACATCATTGTTTTTCGTATTGGGGTCAACTGATGGATATGTTGCTGATGAATGAGATCCAAGTAATAATTACTTCTGGAAATGTGTTTTGAATTTCTATATTGTTGACTTGTAGTTATGTTAGAATGTGATCAAACAGATGGGTCTTTGACTTGGATGTACGCAGCTTAACTGGTATCTTTGTGACCCATTGAGAGTCTTGCTCTGGCCACCCCCAAGATACTAGTATTACCTAGTGAGGGTTGAAACTCAGAATTTTTATGAGGGTTCCTGACCACTAGGCCACCTTGGTGGTGGTTTAATAAAGACCATTGAATTATGACTATAATGTGATTGCATAATGTTCATTTAATCTAGGTCGTCCAAGGATTTTATGATCATGATCGGATTACATATAAAAAGTGATGGGATAATGGTTGATTTAAGCCGATTATATAGGGATTAGGGAGGGTGAAATTTCCGAATAGCTCACTGCTAGTCAAATTATAGCCGACTTGTTTGGTTTTTCTAATTGGTAGACTTATTGTTTCAATTGTGGTTCTTACTCCTTTTTTTGTTGACAAATGAAGAATTAATTAGGGAAAATGACTGATATTTACTGAACATTTATATATGCTTAGGGCTGTAAATGAACTGAACGTTCAGTGAACATTTCATGAACCGTTCGGTAAAAAGTTCGTTTATTTATTAAATGAACGAACATGAACAATATTTTACGATCGTTTAGTTAAATAAATGAACATGAACAAAAGTCACGTCCGTTTATTTATGTTCGTGAACGTCTAATTATGCGTTCGTTAACGTTCGTTTATGTTCATTTATTTATTTATGTTTGTATATCTTATCTTCTAATTGTATAATTTTAAAATTAATTTGTTTAAACAAAAAAACACTTATAAAAACAATATTGATGCATAATTTAATAAAGTTTATGTTTGTTTCTCTATATTCATTTATGTTCGATCGTTTATGTCCGTTTAACGTTCGTTTAGTGTCTTAATGAACGAACATAAACGAATATGAACAAATAATTTTCTTAATAAACGAACATGAACAAGAAAATTCGTCCGTTTAAGTGTTCGTGTTCGTTTATTTGTCCGGTTAAAATTAAATGAACGAACATGAACAAGGTTCCGTTCGTGTTCGTCCGATTCGTTTACAGCCCTATATATGCTTAACAAGAATTCTTACCAAGTCACACTATAGACACTTTTTTTTTTGGGTAACCATGATTTATGACCTTTTTGCTGACTAATCCACGGAGTTTAAGCCCACCGCCACTCGGACTAAATAAGTAGATGTGTTTTATGTTAGAATTTAATAATCAAAGTACACATATTGCGGAAGCTAGGATCAAGTATAACACATAAATATTAACAAAACATAAATAGGAACGTACCGTATGCACTTCAATAAATCTTGAACTTGTGTAATATTAGATCAATGATAAACCACTTACCGTTTTGTTTATCGATCTCTTGATAATAACTATAGTGAGTTATTACCTCGTTCTTGTACACACAAACTACTAACGAATTAAAGGTTATGCAAGTAAACTAAAACACTAGCTTTGGAAGTCAAAAAATCGACAACCCTAAGGTATTAGGGGTGTACGATCGGTTTGAGCAAGATAGGAGGAAGAGAAAACTTTTAGGGATTTGTGTGCACAAAATGTGAGAAACAAATAACCCTTGTGTTTGTATATATACTATATGAATCTTGGAGGACAAGTTTGAGTTGGATTGGGTTTCCCTAACCCTTGGGTCAACCGGCCATGCACCCACAAGGGGTGTTCCGGATCATTCTTGTCTCCTAAATACATTCTAGTCCCTTTCCTTTTTATTTAACGATAGTTAGTACTTACGGTTAATTACTAACGACCGTTAAGTCCCTCTAGTGTTTAATTAATTACATACATACGAAACATTTAATATATATATATATATATATATATATATATATATATATATATATATATATATATATATATATATATATATATATATATATATATATATATATATATATATATAACTAATATACTTTAATTCTTGTTTGTAATGTGTGCAATCCCGAGGTCTCGTGTTCGATACTAGTCATTTACATATTAATATTTATACGTAACTTTTAACAGCTCCCACTCGTATATCTATTAATAGTAAAATGATATTGGTTGGCGTCTTGCAACACTCCAATGCCCCCAGCACGACTCGATCTAGGTTTCCTGGAAAACCTTTAATGATTCATCATTATAATTATCATTTTGTTTCTAATACTACATTAATAAAGATGTGAGATTCTTTATTAACTCTCCGTTTCTCGTTTCTTTATGATTGAACAAAATTACCAAAACATCTGACATACAGACTTTGGGCGTGACCACGCAAACATTTTGTCAACCCTACGAGGGGCCCAGCAGTATTAAACTTCTGAATAAATCAGAAGGAACAAATTCTTTCTTGACTACAAGAATAACCCATGAACTTTGCAACACTTCTGGAAACAACCCTTATAACTCCCTGTTACGGTGAGCGGTAGATTGCTTTACAAAAACGCACTACATCCATGACTCTTATCTGGTATCTCAAGTCTGAGGATAACTTTAAATATGATTCTCACAAATATTAAATCATATAGTTGGGATAAGTCCTATATTCAACTCATTGAATATCATGTGAAATTGGTATGACTACGCATCAATATACTTTCAAGTATATACTTAACCAATACTCAAATTTGTCTTAGTATTCCCATATCATTAATCGACAACGGACAATTTAGAATAATAATTTATTCACAGATTTAAACATGCAAATACAGGATATATTATTAAGACAATGATAAATAAACATAAACAATATTTTATTCCATTAAAATAATAATTGTACATTACATCCTTTATCCAAATACTAATCACAAATGGGCATGAAACTTTCAGCTAAACGAAGTCCTATGCCTTCAGCATGCTTATAAAGCTTGGTGCCAGGTAGAGGCTTTGTTAATTGATCTGCTAAGTTTTCATCTGTGCGAACTTTGAGCATTTCAATTTCACCTATTTCGACTTGTTCTCGATAATAGTGATTCTTAATCGGGAAATGTCTGGTGCCTCTCATGATTCCAGGCTCATTGGTAAATGTAATTGCAGCTGAGTTGTCGCAATACATTTTTATAGGTCTTTGAATCGATGGCATAACCCCAAGCCCTGAAACAAACTTCCTAATCCAAACAGCTTCCATTGCAGCTTCTGAAGCAGCTATATACTCACTTTCTGTTGCAGACATTGCTAGTGTACTCTGCTTTCTGCTCCTCCAATCCACAGCTCCTCCATTAATGACAAAGACATAACTCGTCTGAGACTTCGTATCATCCTTATCACCTTTCCAAGAAGCACGCAGTAACCTGTAACATCAAGTTCTACAGATGGAGTGATACGTGGGAATCGCACCAGGCTTTACCTCTCAAGGGATCTTGAGAAGCTTACAACCCCCACCAGGCAGTGTACCTGATCATTGTAGTATAGTATAGTGACAAGTACCGAGGGATTGATCGTTCAGCTAGGAATAGTGTCGCTAGGATTAGAAAACCTAAATACTAGTTCTAGAGATGAGGGATGATTCTTTTTGTATTTTTATATTTTTTGAAAGCAAATAAAAATATCGGGTTTGAAGGATTTGGGCGGAATTAGTTGCTAGTCAACTAACCCAATACTAAAGATGCAATCAAAATAAAATACTAGAAATGAAAATAAACTATATTAAACTAAAGTTGTGAGCAATAAATGAGAGAAATGTGTTTACTTAGATTTCAATACTCCCTAGATATCTTTTACACGTTAATTACTTGTTATAGTTGCGTGGATGACGGATTGTATTCCTTAATACCATTCATGGGGTGGCGTACTTACTTCCCCAATCCTATGAATGCCTACTTCACTCCTATGTCGAGCCTGCAAGAAGCTCCTAACATGGGATCATTAGAATTTACTCATGCATTAAATACAACCAGTAAAACCTAGTACACATCGGTTCATGTTTCCTAAGACGTTCAAGCATGTTACCATTTGGAGATCTACCAGTTTTCTTAAGCCTAACATTGAAATCATTCATCCAATACAACCATGTTTTAGGTAGTGACTCAAGGGTTGGGATTTTGGTGGCTTTTCTAAGGTCTGTTTAGTAGGGGCTTCTACCTTCTCGTTATCCTTGTGGAAAATTGTGATGGAATTAACAAATTGGGTAGTGGGGGTGACGCTTTCTTTCCTTAGTAGCATTCTTTCGGGGGTTCTCTGGTTGGCATACTCCTCTAATAGACTCATTATCTCATTCATTTTCTCTTGCATCTCCTCTTTTTGCTTATAATCTGCTTCCTCGAATCTAGCAAGCCGATCTGAATGAGTTGCCATATATTCTCTCATTCTAGCTTCAAACTCCGGGCTAAGCTCCTCGGGAGGGGAATAAGGTGGGGCATAGTTTTGAAAAGTCTCGACATTTTCTCTAGAGGGTGACTCTGATAATGGTGTTGAAGTCGGTTTCGAGACAGAATTGACAGTAGCCCGTCTAGGACTTAAAGGTCTCCTTTGCCTTTCCTCAAAATAGTCAACTTTTGCCTCGAGTTTGCATAGGAGTTCATTGGGGATTTCGGTGGTCCCTCTAGATGTTGAGACTGCATTGATGACCGCTTTTATCGTATGATTAAACTCCCACATCTCTTGATTATCGGCGGCAAGCTCCTCAATAATTGCCCAGGACTCCTCGGCGTTCTTATCACGCAGTTTACCTCCCGTGGCCCTATCGATTGTACGTTTAGTGTGATAGTCAACATGGTCATAGAAAATCTGAACTAATAACCAAAGGTTTATACCATGATGAGGGACCTTATGGAGGAGATCCTTAAAACGAGCCCATGCTTCGTAGAAAGTTTCACCCTGATGTTGTTCAGACATCAAAATGTCATTTCTAAGCATTGCAGTCTTCCCCGGTGGGAAGAATTGAGTAAGGAAGCGATTGGTGAGATCATCCCATGTTGTGATGGATCCCGCGGGTAAACGCTCAAGCCATTGACTAGCTTGATCCCGTATAGAGAATTGGAATAGGCATAATCGGGTTGTCTCTCTAGTTGCAACATCTAGGTCTATGGAATCTACGATTTTAAGGAAGTCCTTAAGATGTTGATTTGGATCTTCGGAACGAAGTCCATGGAATGCACATCCGCTTTGCACCAACCGGATGGTGTCGGATCGCAAGGGGGTCACATTGGCTCCGGTGAGCTCAATGGTGTTTCGGTAGCCTTGGTGGCTAGGTCGGGAATACTCTCCTAAGGTTCGGGGCCTAAGAGGTTCTAGTGGTGGGTTTTGTTGAGGTGGGATGACGGGTTCAAAGATGTTCCCATCGTCCATGATGTCGGGTGGTGAAGAGTTACGAACAAACACACAAAGAAATAAGATAGACTAAAGAGAACCTAAAAATAAAAATAAAATCTTACTAGAAAGGAATCTAGAAAGTAGACCTAATAAAAAGAGATTCTAACCTAGACAATAACTATTCCCCAGGCTGCGGCGCTAAAAACTTGATACGTGGGAATCGCACCAGGCTTTACCTCTCAAGGGATCTTGAGAAGCTTACAACCCCCACCAGGCAGTGTACCTGATCGTTGTAGTATAGTATAGTGACAAGTACCGGGGGATTGTGATACGTGGGAATCGCACCAGGCTTTACCTCTGAAGGGATCTCGAGAAGCTTACAACCCCCACCAGGCAGTGTACCTGATCGTTGTAGTATAGTATAGTGACAAGTACCGGGGGATTAATCGTTCAGCTAGGAATAGTGTCGCTAGGATTAGAAAACCTAAATACTAGTTCTAAAGGTGAGGGATGATTCTTTTTGTATTTTTATATTTTTTTGAAAGCAAGTAAAAATTTCGGGTTTGAAGGATTTGGGCGGAATTAGTTGCTAGTCAACTAACCCAATACTAAAGATGCAATCAAAATAAAATACTAAAAATGAAAATAACTAAATTATACTAAAGTTGTGAGCAATAAGTGGAGAAAATGTGTTTACTTAGATTTCACTACTCCCTAGACATCTTTTACACGTTAATTACTTGTTATAGTTGCGTGGATGACGGCTTAATACCATTCATGGGGTGGCGCACTTAACTCCCCAATCCTATAAGCTCTTATCTCCTCCTATGCCATGCCCAGCACAACCATAGGGATTATAAACAGTGGCTCATGCATTAAATACAACCAAATAAACCTAGTGCACATCAGTTCATGTTTCCTAAGACGTTCAAGCATGTTACCAATTGGAGATCTGCCAGTTTTCTTAAGCCTAACATCGAATTCATTCATCCAAAACAACTACAAACAAGTAATCAACACATAATTAACATCTAGGTTTCATTAGATCCAAGCAAACACAAGATAGATCTAGCCTAGCATGATGGAATTAAGACAAGAACAAGATATAGACAACCAACACATAGACATATTGATTGAATTAAAAGAATACTTATCTCAATTACACATGAAAGGTATCAAGGGCTTAGAACCCTTGAAAAACCTGTAAAATTCGCACCAAGTTCGTACTTAGGGTTTCTCCAAAACTTTTCTCTTTTATGTGTGAAAATTAGAAAAATATATATAGGAAATAGGGTCTGACGGCGTCAAGACAAATCTTGTGACGCCGTCACCTCGCCGCCAAAATATTTCTCGGACTGCTTTGATCTACTTTTGACGCCGTCATGTGTTATGCATTTCCAGGCCGTCATGAATTTTACTCTTGACGCCCTTCTTTGTGACGCCGTCAAATCTGTACTGGGTCGTCATGGAAATTACTCTTGACGCCGTCAGAAATTCCTTCTTGACGTCGTCACCTACTGTTCCCAGCAAGGAAAATTAAGACTTTGGTGTTTTCTTCACTTTTATGCTCCAAAAACGTCCGAATTGCTTCCTTTTCCAGATTTCTCTCCCAAAGTACCTAAAATCACAAAAGGAACGATTTAGGGCAATATTTGATCAAATAAATTCAATTCCGGGCTTAAATGACCCCCTAAAAGTGGTTCATTTTTTGCCTCATCAGATTGATCGTTCAGCTAGGAATAGTGTCGCTAGGATTAGAAAACCTAAATACTAGTTCTAGAGATGAGGGATGATTCTTTTTGTATTTTTATATTTTTTTGAAAGCAAATAAAAATCTCGGGTTTGAAGGATTTGGGCGGAATTAGTTGCTAGTCAACTAACCCAATACTAAAGATGCAATCAAAATAAAATACTAGAAATGAAAATAAACTATATTAAACTAAAGTTGTGAGCAATAAGTGGGAGAAATGTGTTTACTTAGATTTCACTACTTCCTAGATATCTTTTACACGTTAATTACTTGTTATAGTTGCGTGGATGACGGATTGTATTCCTTAATACCATTCATGGGATGGCGTACTTACTTCCCCAATCCTATGAATGCCTACTTCACTCCTATGTCGAGCCTGCAAGAAGCTCCTAACATGGGATCATTAGAATTTACTCATGCATTAAATACAACCAATAAAACCTAGTACACATCGGTTCATGTTTCCTAAGACGTTCAAGCATGTTACCATTTGGAGATCTTCTAGTTTTCTTAAGCCTAACATTGAAATCATTCATCCAATACAACCATAAACAAGTAATCAACACATAATTAACATCTAGGTTTCATTAGATCTAAGCAAACACAAAATAAATCTAGCCTAGCATGGTGGAATCAAGACAAGCACAAGATATAGACAACCAACACATAGACATATTGATTGAATTAAGCAAAGACTTATCTCAATAACACATGTAAGGATTCAAGGGTTGAAAACCCTTGAAAGGCTGTAAAATTCGTATATGGTTCGGCCTTAGGGTTTCTCCAAACTTCTTCCTTTTTTAATGAATGAAAATTAGAAAACTATATATAGATATAAGAGGCTGACGGCGTCAAGAACAACCTTGTGACACCGTCATCTCGCCGCCAAAATAATTCTCGGACTGCCTTGATCTACATCTGACGGCGTCATGTTATCCACTTTTGCAGGCCGTCACACATTTAACTCTTGACGCTCTACTTTGTGACGCCTTCATTTCTGTACTGGGTCATCATGATCTTTACTCTTGACGCCGTCAGGAAAGTAGTCTTGACGCCGTCACACACTGTTCCCAGCATGGAAAATTAAGTCTTTGGCGTTTTTATCACTTTTATGCTCCAAAAATGTCCGAATTGCTTCCTTTTCCAGATTTCACTCCTAAAGTACCTAAAATCACAAAAGGAACGATTTAGGGCAATATTTGATCAAATAAATTCAATTCCGGGCTTAAATGACCCCTTAAAAATGGATCATTTTTCGCCTCATCATGGAGTACCCCCATAAACTAAGAACATCTCTTTAGTAGCCCTAAGGTACTTAAGAATATTCTTAACAGCAGTCCAGTGAGCTTCACCTGGATTTTGCTGATATCGACTGGTTAAATTATGAGCAAATGCCACATCAGGCCTTGTAGTTTTCACCGCATACATAATAGATCCTACAACCGAAGCATAAGGGACTCTCTTCATGCATTGCACCTCTGTAGGTGTTGAAGCACAAACTTTGCTACTCAAGCCATGTTGTTCTTGCATTGGCAAATATCCCTTCTTGGAATTTTGCATATTGAATCTCTTCAATATTATATCAATGTAAGCACTTTGGCTTAATCCAATTAATCACTGAGATCCATCTCTATATATCTTGATTCCCAGAATGAATGTAGCTTCCCCTAAATCTTTCATCGAAAAACACTTTCCAAGATATGCCTTAACCTTTTTTGCAAACTTGGAATGTCTTTTCCTATGATCAATATGTCATCAACATATAAAATAAGGAAAATTACATCACTCCCACTAGCTTTGTGATATACACATGGCTCATCAAGATTTTGAGTGAATTCATACGTTTTAATCTCACTGTCAAATCTTTTATTCCATTGTCGTGATGCTTGCTTCAATCCATAAATGGATCTTTGAAGTTTGCATACACGATTTGGGAATTCTGGATTCACAAACCCCTCAGGCTGCGCCATATAGATGTCTTCATCTAGGTGACCGTTTAAGAAGGCGGTTTTGACATCTATTTGCCAAATCTCATAGTCATAGTAAGCGGCTATAGCTATGAGAATCCTAATAGCCCTAATGTCAGCTACAGGAGAAAAGGTCTCCTCATAGTCAACACCAAATGTTTGAGTATAGCCTTTAGCTACCAAACGGGCTTTATAGGTGTGTACAATGCCATCCATATCAGTCTTTTTCTTGTAGAGCCATTTACTCCCAACTAGTTTGGCACCCGGAGCTAGGTCTACTTCTATCCAGACTTCATTATCTCTCATGGATTGCATTTCCCCATTCATAGCAACCTGCCATTTTCCTTTTCAGGACCATTCATGGCAGCCCTATAACTAGTAGGTTCATCAAGATCCCCTAGTATAGTTTCCTCACACTCTACGTTAAGACATACACGTTTAGGAGCTTTTACAGGTCTAGTTGACCTACGAATGGGAACCACTTCAACTTCAGGTGGAGGACCTAAACTTTCAGGTTCCATAGGAAGTTGGCTAGTGTTTTTAGAAGGTGTTACATCTTCATGATCGTCTTTCAGATCATATACTCTCCCACTGAATTCTTGAGAAATGAGCTCCTTTTCCAAGAAATCTCCATACCTTGCAACAAAAACTTTGTTTTCAGGTGGGTAATAAAAGTAGTAACCCATTGTTTCCTTTAGGTATCCTACGAAGATGCACTTTACAGATCTTTGTTGGATTTTATCTGCTGAGTCACGTTTAGCACATGCCTCACAACCCCAGACCTTTAGATAAGACAAGTTAGGAGCTTTTCCAGTCCATAACTCATATGGTGTCTTATCCACCTTCTTTGTTGGAACCATATTTAGAATGTGAACCGCAGATTCTAAGGCATAATCCCAAAACGAAAAAGGAAGAGTTGTTAGATTAAACATAGATCGTATCATATCTTGCAATGTACGATTCCTTCTCTCAGATACACCATTTTGTTGTGGAGTATATGGAGAAGTAAGGTGCTGGACAATTCCCTCCTTAGCTAAGTAATCTATAACCTCTTAACTCAGGTATTCACCACCTATATCGGATCGAAGAGCTTTAATCTTCTTTCCAAGTTGCAACTCTACTTCTGCTTTAAACACTTTGAATGTTTCAAATACCTCATGCTTATGTTTAAGTAAATAAACATAACTATAACGGCTGTAATCATCCGTAAATGTTTAGAAGTAGCTAGCACCTCTCCTTGACACATGTCTAAGTGGTCCATACACATCTGTGTGAATAAGACCAAGTAGATCAGAAGCCCTTTCAATCCTATTTTTAAAGGGTTTCTTTGTCATCTTCCCAGCAATACAAGATTCGCACTTACCAAATGATACATCATTGATCTTATCTAAAAGCCCATCATGTTACAGCTTTTCCATGCGAGCCTTGCCAATGTGAGCAAGTCGACAATGCCAAAGATTAGACGAATCAAGACCTTTCTTGCTTCTCTTATGATTGATGCTATAAATTGAATTATTTTTAACAAAAGCATTATCATTATCATTCATATCAATCTCAAAAATACCATTCACAGCAATAGCATTAAAATAAAAAACACCATTTAAAGAAACTGAAATTTCATTGCTAGTAATAGTATGATCAAAACCAAGGTTCAACAAACATGAAAATGAAATAACACTTCTAACAATTGACGGTGCATAATGACAATTATTTAAATATAGTACTAAGCTCGAAGGCAACACTAAATTAAAAACACCTATAGCTTCAACTTCTGCATGTGCTCCGTTACCCACGTGCAAGAATTGTTCTCCATAGGCCAGCTTTCTCTCAACTCTAAACCCCTGCAAGGTATTGCAAATATGAATGCCACATCCCGTATCATATACCGATGAATTCAATTTAGGAGTGAGAGTGAATAATTCAATCATAAAGAACGCACCTGAAGTACTGGGGTTACCAGCCTCATTATTCTGCTTCTTCTGTCGCAAGTCATGAATGTAGAGTGGACAATTGCTCTTCCAATGGCCCTTTTCATGAAAGTGGTGACAAGCCTGATCCTTCTTGTTTGGAGGATTCACCTTGTTCTGCTTAGGCTGATGTTGCTTCATCTTGGGTTGTGATTGACAGGCCATGACCTGCTTGCCTTTATCACCTTTCCCTTTGCCTTTGTTCACATGCGATATCTTCTGGATTCTCCCCCCATGAATTGCCAACACTTGCGGGGTAGGAGCCTTGACCTTAGCTGGTAGACCTTTCTCATAATCAACAAGCAATGCGAGTAATTCTGAGACTGTCTTCCTCGAGCAATGCATGTTGAAGTTCTGAACAAAACCAGCAAAATCCTTGTTCAGGGACCTGTTGATCAAGTTCACTTGCACATTCTCGGGGTAACCAAATCCAATTCTGTGAAGTTGATCAAAGTATTATTTCATCTCAATAACATAATCTTCAACTGGTTTACCATCGCCATGCTTGCAGCTGTGTAGTTTGTCAAGAGACTCATACAATTCAACTGCAGGAGACTTTTCATAAGACTTTTGAAGTTCATCAAGCATAAAGTAGTACTCAAACTTCTTTTGTAACTGAGCATTCGTACTAGTGAGCATTAAACAATATTTAGCATGCTCAAGTTTCCATGATGCCTTAACTGGTTCTAGTTCTGGTTCAGTTTCAGCAGGCTCTGCTTGGCATTCAGTGGTCAAGTAATTGAGTTTTCCGGTCGCCCTCAAGACAATTATGAGCGATCGGTACCAATCATTGAAATTCTTTCCAGTCAGTTTTTCCCTTTCAAGATGAATCTTGAAAGCAGAAATCACAGATGGGTTATCGGGTTGAGCCATATCTATAGATAAAAGCTCAAACATTAGTATTTTCGATAATAAATATCTCCAAGAAAATATAATACCCAAGGCTATATTCATATAACCAACTAATTTTCTTGAAAATCTAGAATCCAACTTTACATAGATTCCACCACATCAGTTGATCTGCTAGTGGTGAAAGTATAAAAGATGGTAATTTGTCGAACAATAATTGGCAAACAAGATTTCCAATTCCTAGATCATTATGGGATTTACATCAAATTGATTCATCAATTTGCATTGTAAGCATGTTTCATCCCATCTCATGCCTTAAGTTCTAGGTCTCACGCACAACTTAATTAAGTCGTCTACCTTAGAAACTGTAAAATTACTATCTATGGTCTCAAGCATTAACAGAATTTTACCTTGTTATTAAAATTTAGCCTAGGTCTCACGTTTACTAAATTATAACTCCAAGTGTTCCTTATAGATAGATTGAATGTAACTTAAATTTTAGGGTATTTAATTTTGATGTGACAATCAAAATATGTATAAAGATGCATGCACTCATCTTTATAGCATATGTTTTCAAAACCTTTTTATAACCAATTCTTAAGATTAATACAAAAAGTTTTACTTGAGGTATCGGGTTCACCAATTAAAGAAGAACCTACAATTATCGCCCACAAAAGTGGAATTGAGGTAAATCACCCTTAAGATGACATTGTACAAGAATGGAGATAAAAGAAATCCGTTTAAGACGTATTCATTAGTGTGATAACCAAGGCAGACTCTAAGGCTCTTTCAAAACCTTCTTACCATCACTATGAATTTGTCTTAAAGGAGTTACTTTTAAAACCATGTGTACAAAAACATCAATCAAGCAAAAGTTTATGGATTAAATCTTAAAACATGTAATAAAGTATGAATCTTGCTTAGTCTCGCCAGGGAGACAATTACCGTGCGAAGCGAACCACTATTGGCACATAAGACACCGCAAGAATCAATCTTTATCACTTAAAGTTTCACCATTTTTAGTCCGAATTATTTTCTTTATAAAAAATTACCCTTTTATTGCTTACAATCATGTCCAACAAATAAAACAATAAAACAAGTAATTAAAAGACAAATCAAACAACTAATAAACATAACAATTATAAAGGTAAAACAATTAGCCACATGCATTCTTGATTAGAAAAGATCCTAACAAAATCAATTCTAGATTTTAATATGCATATAATCAACTAAGGCCTTCTCTTCTTGAAGGAAGTGAGCCACATGCATTGACAAGTCAATTGCGTAGGCCAAAGTCAATCACATACCACATAGCACATAAATTGATTTTAATAAATATATTGAGGTCTTCCCCAATTTTAGATCTATCTAAACATGTGACATAAACAATAAACAATTAATGATCCATGACTAACATGCATGTTTTGTCACGAATTAAAGCATAACAATTACCAATTAGGTTACAAGTACGTTCAAATAATCGGTTAATGACCTAGGGTTTCTAATTAATTACAAGTTAATTAATTTTAACCACAAACCCTAATTAGGGTTTCATGGAAAATCAAACCCCCCCTAAAATTAGGGTTAGGGTTTCAAATTTTTAAAAAAATTAAAAGAAAAACCCTAGATCCAAAACATGTATCTAAAACAATTAAAGATCCGATTTTTATTACGTTTTAGTAATCAATTACATGTTATACATGGCTCGTGATGCCACTGTTAGAATTTAATAATCAAAGTACACATATTGCGGAAGCTAGGATCAAGTATAACACATAAAGATTAGCCAAAACATAAATAGGAACGTACCGTATGCACTTCAATAAATCTTGAACTTGTGTAATATTAGATCAATGATAAACCCCTTACCGTTTTGTTTATCGATCTCTTGATAATAACTATAGTGAGTTATTACCTCGTTCTTGTACACACAAACTACTAACGAATTAAAGGTTATGCAAGTAAACTAAAACCCTAAGGTATTAGGGGTGTACGATCGGTTTGAGCAAGAGAGGAGCGAGGAAGAGAAAACTTTTAGGGATAATTTGTGTGCACAAAAGGTGAGAAACAAATAACCCTTGTGTTTGTATATATACTAGATGAATCTTGGAGGACAAGTTTGAGTTGGATTGGGTTTCCCCAATCCTTGGGTCGACTGGCCATGCACCCACAAGGGGTGTTCCGGATCATTCTTGTCTCCTAAATACATTCTAGTCCCTTTCCTTTTTATTTAACGATAGTTAGTACTTACGGTTAATTACTAACGACCGTTAAGTCCCTCTAATGTTTAATTAATTACATATATACGAAACATTTAATATATGTATATATATATATATATATATATATATATATATATATATATATATATATATATATATATATATATATATATATATATATATATATATACTTTAATTCTTGTTTGTAATGTGTACAATCTCGATGTCTCGTGTTCGATACTAGTCATTTACATATTAATATTTATACGTAACTTTTAACTTTAGTGAAGGTCTACCGGTTATTGTCCTTGACAATTACTGAATTAGTATATCAGTATATATTTCAAAAAGATTGTAGGTAAAGTGATGATTTCACATTTAGATTACATGTATCTTTCCGTTTCATGCTTGGATGCAATAAAACACTTTTAGATACTTATGATCCCTTGCTAGATTTAATCTATAAGTAAATAAGTTGAGTATATTAGTGGTAAGTCGAATAAAACACTTTTAGATACTTGTGACCCATTGCTAGAACTAATTATGTTGCATTAGAATGTAAGAGTGCCATTAGAAATAGAATTTGATGGCTCTAACATGTGCTTAACATCTAAAAATCCTTTATTCTTTATTATCAGATTGTTGAACTATTTAAATGGTAGCTTGCCTGGCCATATAGGTGGTGATGGAAACGATAAATTCTCTTTCAGTCATGTAGACGATGTGGTAGATGGTTCACATTTTAGCTTTAGATAAAGGTCAAATAGGTGAAAGATACCTTATTACTGGAGAAAACGCATCTTTCGTGCAAGTTTTTGATATAGCTGCTTCTGTAACCAACACAAAAAAGCCTTGGTTTAACATTCCGTTGTTCATAATGGGCGTTTATGGCTGGTTATCTGTGTGAATCTTCAGAATAACCGGAAAACTTCCGCTAATCAGCCCCCCGGTTTATTCATTTTTCCATGCTTTATTTTTACTTTCAGCCGTAATGGGTCAAAATGTTTTTTTTTTTTTTTTTTTTTTTTTTTTTTTTTTTTTATTTTATTATTTTTTTAATACATGTGTAAATAGGTGGGTCAGGCCGACCTCATATTTGTCCTTTTTTGTTTGGTGTATATTTAATGTGTTTAAATAAAATTTTACAATACATATATTGTTAACTAGCTTCCAGGCCCGGCCGATGGCTGGCTAGTTTTAAGAATTTTTTTTAAAGAAAAGAAAGATAGTACAAATGCTTTTATAATAGATTAACAATGTAAATTGTAAGAAATTTTGTGATTCTATATCATTTAGTAGGATGTTAATTGCATATAAGATAAATTTTTGGCATCATGTTGCATAATGAAAAATAAACAAAATGCATACTTGGATAGCATCGGTTGGTCATGTTTATAATAACCATAAAAAGTACATATATACTTTGTTGTAGACAAAAAGATTAAAAATAAATAAACTTATAATCTATGCAAACTTTGTTTATACACAAGGTTGCTGGTAGATTTGATGTAGTTGTCATCTTTATCACAACACAACATTTTTAGACCTTTCTTGTGTTCCAAAATAGAGTCCCACCTTAGACAAAGTTTGACCTTAACTTTTATTTATTGTCATGGCAAAACAAATGGAAACATGAAGAAAAAAAAAAAAAAAAAAAAAAAAAAAAACGCAACGACACTTGTAACAAAAAGAATGTATTAAAGAAAGTAATATACTACAAAAATATGAAATAAATTATTTTTGTAATATCAAAGTTTGTAATATACTTCTTTGTACACAACATGATATGTTCTGTTATATCAAAATGTACAGGGAGAGTTTGACAACATCCATAGCCACGCCCGGTGGCAACTCTAACAACAATATGTAGAAGTGAAAGAGCCACGGTAACTGTTATCACAAAGCCCGTGGCAGGACTTCTTGAACTTGAGAAGCCTGTTGTATACGGATAACATGCGTCAAAAGATAAGCACTTGTGTTAAATTTGATCGATACAAAAGTAGTACGGACATTTAGAATCTTAAAGTGTATTTCAAAGCATAAACACATCATGGATCATTTTACCTTTAAGATAATATATGATTATTATTCAAATAGTAATATATGAAATTGCAGGTTACATGCATGAGTGTATGTTTTAATCTAAGATCTTTTACCACATTGTCTAAATTGAAGTGAAATTACATATTTCGTTCTCACTAGGTATTATATATTGTTTCAAGGGTGCTATTAATCGACCCACAATTAATGAGATTTGTCTATTTGAGCATCATTTACCTAAAAGTATACGCAATATAAACTTCTTCACGATTATCCCTTAAACAATCAAAAAGGACCAATAACCAACTGAAACTCAGTGTACAAACAATGCCTAAATTTTATCATTAGAAAAAGTGTTTTGTGAAAGATTGTTCAATTAAAGCATATTTTTCATGAACTCCGAGATAAGGGAAGTGTTTTGGCACAAAATTAAACTGATTGTACTAATGTTAGTGTGTTCACTACGATGTAACAAATTAGATGATCATATTTCACAATCTGATTTTTATAATCAAGGAGATTGAATGCCCTTTCAAGCTTGTTTGAACAGTTTCCTTTAGTATACTTTTAACCTGTTGACACATTTTATTACAATATAAAAAAAAGAAATTGTATGCATTTTCAACTTATTTGACCCATTTGACACATTTCATGAAGCTTGCATACATTGTTATAAGACATTAGATTCTTAACCCAGTTGACCCATTTCATGACAGTATTTAAGCATCCATACCTCTAATAATTGAAGAATTTGTATGCACTATCAATCTATTTGACCCGTTTCATTTATTTGATTGCTAAGTGACCACAATAATAAGACTATAGATAATCTTTGCCGTCTTAAATGAGCCAATTTTCATTCTAAATATGCAATCATAATATGTAAGTGATAATATTTTTAACAAAAAAAATAATAAGCAACAGTTTGCCTCAATGATCATCTTTGCATAAATTTATGAGAAAGTTTACTGAAGTTACCTTTAAGCAAGATAACCTCCTCATTGTTTTAATAGGGAAGTACGCATGATCTGCACACACAGATTTAAAAAAAAAAGAGTACCAGTTGTTACAAAAGACCGTCATTGAGCCATTTTCCAAATGAGATAAAGCACAAATTGCACTCAAACGCATTTGAGGGCATAAACAATGTATAGAACAAATCCCTAAAAGTATTTATTTGTTTGCTAAGTAACCACGATAATAAGACTATAGATAATCTTTGCCATCTTAAATGAGCCAATTTCCATTCTAAATATGCAATCATAATATGTGAGTGATAATTTTTTTAACGAAAAAAATAATAAGCAACATTTTACCTCAATGATCATCTTTGCATAAATTTCTGAGAAAGTTTACTGAAGTTAACTTTAAGCAAGATAACCTCCTCATTGTTTTAATAGGGAAACACACATGATCTGCACACAAAGATTAAAAAGAAGAGTATCAGTTGTTACAAAAGGCCGTCATTGACCCATTTTCCAAATGAGATAAAGCACAAATTGCACTCAAAAGCATTTGAGGGAATAAACAATGTACAAAACAAATCCCCAAAAGTATCTGAATATAATACAGCCTTACCAGATTATGATAATACCCTTTTTGTCTCTCCTCAGAACAAATATCCAAAAGTATGTTTGATAATTTCTGCCGGAAGGAATATCATGGAATAGGCTGCATCCATTATGCTGAATTTCACTGAAGAGAGACGTGGAGTTTAAATGAGCAAAATCTATGACTACCAAAGAAACATCATAATCAACTCATGCAAATTATCATGATTAAGGAAACTACTGAAATAGTTAAAGCATAATACAAAACTAAAGCTCAATTTCATGTATCAAAATGATACCTCAATCAATATGATATGCATTTCTTATTGGCATGTCATATTTTCAGTTCAGTATCCATGTTGGAGATCAAAGTTATTGCTACATGGCACACAAAAAATCACACAACGATTAGGAATGGATCTCAAACTTTTGTACATGATAGAGGGTTTAATTAATGTTTATGTACACATACTAAGCTTATGGTTGTTGCATAACTTTATATAATATAATTTAATTAGTTGCAAAACCGTTTTAAAGGGTCATGAATATAAAGAGACCTTTAGATATTGTTATCATCAAGCAACTCACTTTCATTTTTCCATCATGAGTAGGAGACACTAACCTCCCATTAACTTGGTTGTGTAAATTACTAAATATTAGTTGTAACAAATGCAACAACTTAAAAGGCCATACAATATTTATAGAACCAGAAAATCGGGAAAAAAAACATTAATAAAACAATAAATAGTACTTGACTTGGTGCTTCAGGCATGGTGCACACATCCATTGATATAACTCCTTGTAATGGTGCCACATACATGCTAATTGCCAAATGATCAGTACTTGTTCACTAATTTGTTATAACTACAAAGTTCCTATCTTTATAGCCTTCATCATTAAAGGCTATTTAATAACTTGCAGGTAAGAAAGAAAGAAAATGCAGACTTATTTTTACATAACAGGACTATTCTTCAAAATTCTAATTTAACTTTCCAGGTGTAACACTTTTAGGTACACGTTTTACTTGTTTGCTACTCATCTTTTCAATCATCATTTTAATATATATATATATATATATATATATATATATATATATATATATATATATATATATATATATATATATATATATATATATATATATATATATATATATATATATATATATATATATATATATATATATATTTAACGCATTTTGCATCATCCTAAGTAAGGCTAATTATGAACCTTACTTAATCCTTGTCAGGAGTAACATCTCCAAAGATATTTTGACCAAACGATTTGTAGCATTTAAAGATAATATCAGCAACATAAAACATTGTTAGATACACAAAAAGGTGTTTGGGTTTGAACCTTAGCTTCGCTATTTAAGACAAAAGAAGCCGATCTAATCATGCATTTTTCCTGCAAAACAATGGAAGGAATTACTACACTTGTGGTTGATTTATCCTCTTTCAACTTGCAAGAAACTCTAATAGTCGAAACTTACATCGTATACCTGGTAAGAAATATCACACGAACAAAAAAAAAGTCGCCAATAAAGATGAAACTAAACTATAACATACATTTTGATGTTTTTATCTTTTTATTGTTGCATTCAGTACAATCAGTGTAAATCACAAAAAAGCTAATAATCATGAACCTACAAAAAACGTAATTATATTGAGGTATAAAACCTGTCTTTTCCTTAATATCTTTTTCTCTTAGTCCAACAACATAAGCTCCTTTTTATCTTTTGATTGTTGCCTTTTTATAGATCAAAGATTAGGTTAAAATGGTTTTCAAAATTTAAAAACTTAGGTGGATAAATAAGGAAAGAATTTGAAAACTTTAATTATTCGCAAAAATCATGGAATTTTGTTGTAGTATATTTATTTAGGGGCAATTTTTTGGGATTATTTTTAAAAACTTACCAACATTAAAAGTTGACAGAATATTTGATAGTCTATACCATGAGATTTAATCTAAAAATAACATTAACATTAACATTAACATGTAATATTTGCATTGTATGATACAACCTATAATGAATCAAATTGAATCAAATAAAAACATGATATGTATGGTAAAATAACAAATTGTAATAAATTTATGATACAACCTATAATGAATCAAAAGAAAATGTTTATCCAGAACATGATTAACAATTGAACGTACATGGAATATTGGAACCTGAATATTATGAAGCATAATTTGAAGATGAAGTTGGCCACCAACTACCGCAAAAGCGCGCAGTTGACCAAGTCAAAGCTTAAAGGCGAGTGTTCGAATCCGGACTCCAACTTGGTCAGCAAGTGTTGCCTAGGTAATTTACCGGGATATGCCTTCCTTGTTGGGTGGGGGGCTCGGTACCAAAAAGGTACACGGACTTGAGATGGTTCCGCCAAATACCATTTTTAATTTGAAGATGAACAAATCCACAACGACTAGCAAATCATTTGCAGTTCCACATCATCACCACATGATTGGTTGAAGAATTGAACCAAAAAATAATGACACCTAATTCATACAAATTAAATATAAATTATACAAAATATGAATTGACATATATATAATGAATCAAAACAAATATGTTGGAAAATGTACCCATTTGAAGATCAGATCTATCAGGCATCATCGAAACATTTTAAGGATAATTTGATAAGCACCAAGAAATAATGAATCTTGAAATCAACAATTTGAAAATAATTATTATAGTCATCATTCGTTATTGTTTTGGCCAAAATGGGCTGATTCGGATTTGTTTGTGGATAATAGATGATAATTAAATCGAAAAAGGTGATTTATCATTAAATGAATTAATCGGTATAGATCTTGTTTTTTATTTATGGTATTATTGAATTGAGGTGGGATGGATTAGGGTTTATGCTTGAAAAGAGATGATTGAGAGAAGTGTGTGTGTTTTTTGTTGGAGGATTTGTAGCAAATGAGAGTATCAAAAGGTATTCCGCCCATTTTTTTGTGCTTTTACCTTTTTAGATGTGAAATGAAGGAGAACCATTGGATAGGGGGGAAATGCCACGTGGCAGGTTTAGAAGATTTTTGGAGAGGAGATTGGTGAAGAAAACCCTGTTTTATATAGATAGTAGATACATGCTTGAAATCAAACGGTCTACGAGGTTTTAAGCATAAAATTACCTTCAGGCCACAAATGGTAATGGGTCAAAATGGGGAAATTTTTATTCGTGTGCGGACAGGTGGGTCAGGCCGACCTCATAACACTTTTTTCCTTTTTTTTGTTTGGTGCATACTTAAATGTGTTTAGTTAAAATTTTTAAATACATATATTATTAATATACCCTTGATATCAAATGATTTAGGAGGTTTTAAGCATAAAATTTCACGTCAGAGCACTATTGACCCGTTTTGCATTTTGCTTACAATGTGACAACCATTTGTTTTAATTTGGGGATAGATTGTTGACGTTTTAAGACAACAGTGCGCTTATTCTTGCAAGAAAGCGAAAATAGAACTGAACTACAATTCGTAGAGCTTTTTCGGTAAAAGGGATTTTTCACCCTAATAAAAATCATTGCACCAAAAATATTGAAGTACAAACGATGAGGGTGACTTCCCTCATCTCAATCCCTTAAGACACTTACCTAACCACTATATAAGAATGACAGGCCATTCTTATAACTCACATTTTAAACTTACATCTTACAATGACTAAAAATAAATAAATACAATATATCGTAACTCAATTAAACACTTGATTCTTAGTCATCATACAATCCACAGAGCTTAACCGAAGGTCTACAAGAGATTCTTCCTTGGTTGAAAACTTGGGCAAAATTAAATACTAACAAAAAGAATATGGATGGCAGGATTTAGTTATGTTAGTGCAAAAAGTGTGGCTGGGTTAAGATTGGGCTTAGTCTGTGCTGGGCCGACCTTGGTGAGTCGTCCGCTATAAGGCTTATGTACTAATCCAAGTAAAAGATTGAATCCCTGCACAAGTAAAAGTAAACCGTTAGCCTTATCGTGGGGACGAACCCCATGATTAAGCTTCGGCGAGTAAGTAAGTACTCATGTTGTCAGAGAAATATATGTGAGTTGGGATGAGTGAGAAAGGCATACCTCGAAAGTGTGTGTCGAGGTTTCCTTTTATAGGCGATGGAAATGCTAGGGTTTCTTAGCATTTCGCATATTGCTTATAGTGGCCGAGATGAGGCCCTTATCGGGCAAGGGTCCACAGCTTAATCAATGTTTGCGGACGTGGATCATTTTCCGGACCGGGGGGGGGGGGGGGGGGGGCGGTCCATGAGCGTGCTTTGGGAGTGCCGCTCAATTTGTCCGTATATGTCCTTGTGTACCTGGACTGTGGCTTGCTCGTGGCTTGGGCTTGGGTTATGTCCGGGTCTGTTGGTTTGTGGGCCGGAGCCCAGTTTGTTTGTAAGGTCGGAGCCCAATTATGCATAATGCGGTCCAGGCCTAATTTATATGAAATAGTCCAGGCCCATGTATCATAGTCCAGGGCCAGTAGGCCTGCTATCCGTACTACACATCATCAAGCCCCTCAGTCTAGTGTGTTCATTGCACGTGTTCGTTACCTAGCATGCGGTTAATACTTCTAGACTAATTTTGCTGTCTAATCTTCTTCTAGGCCGCCAATTGCTTTTGGTCAACGGTTGAGATTGGAGGGCGGGGGGGGGGGGGGGGGGGGGGGAACGTGGACCGTTTTAAAACCGTTTAGATTGCCGCTTAGCTGTCATCTATATCTTTTTACTGTTGATCTCGTCCATTGATCAAATTTTTGCTTGACACGCATCATTTATCTGGTCTATCCTTGGGATGGATGTACTGCGGGTATAAATACCCATTTCTTCTTTTTGGTTTTTACTTTTTTATTTTGCTCCGTCATTTTCTAAAAGGGCTTTCGATTCTTCTTGCTTTTTCTTCGTATATCATTTTCAAGGGATCGTCATGGTTGAGTTTTGGGATGTTAAGTGTAACCTTTCGCAAAATGATTTTGATGCAGTTCTGAGAAATTGTCATGTTCCGTCTGAAGTACAGCCTATTCGTCCAGACAATGACGCTTGTATCCGTCATCCCCCGGAGGGTAAGATCGGTGTTTTTACACGTCTATTTGACCACGCTCAGTATCGCTTGTCGTTGACGAAGTTTTTCATCAGTATTCTTGAGTATTATAACATTCACATTTCCAACTTCATCCCCTTGGGGCGGCTAGGATTTCTCATCTTGAGATCCTTTATCGCGTATGTGCAATTGAACCATCGGTTGTGTTGTTCCGTTATTTTTATGTGAAGGTGAAGAAGAATGGTTGGTTATCCTTTGCTAAACGTTCTGAGGATACATGTTATACGGAAGTGGAGGATTAGTTAAGGAATTGGCAGAACCAGTTTTTTTGGGTTGACAGGTTCGCCTGTCCTTTTATTTGTGATTTTTATTCTAAGACTTCCGTACCAAAGGACAAGCCTCCGGCTGCTAATGAGTACAACATCGGGGACGTTGATACTCTTATCACTAACAAAACTCCGTTTCTGAGATTTCCGGAGCCCTTCCTCTTCTGGGTTGGTTTGAGCCGCTACTACTCTTTAGGTGAGGATGCTTATCCCATCTATTTCTATCAGGGCAAAGGTAAATATATATGTTTTCCCTTTGTTTTTCATCTTCTTTTTATTTTGAGACTTGCATTCATCCTGACATTTGTTCTGCTTGTTCTTCTGTATGTAGTGTTAGATGTTGTGGATTCGTTTCGTTTGAAAGATCCTTGTCAAGTGGAAGTTCGCGGGAGGGCTCTCCGCGACGGGGAATCCAAGATTCTGGATGTTGCCATTAAAAAAAGGCTTGTCCCTCTCCTTCCATTTGCTCTTGCTATCTCCGCTGAGCAATTTTCCGATGATATTGATCGAATGTTTGATGATAAGCGGGTTCTGGTTCTGGTGCTCCTGCCGTAGGTGAGGGTATCGCGATGCCGAGTGATGCTGATGCTAATCCTGACGGGTAGGTGGTTGGTTTTGTTAGACCGATTGATGTTGTCGCTGGCCGCAAGGACAAAAGGAAAATAGCGGATGTGCCATTGATTACCGGTGAGTCATCCTGCCCCTCGAAAAAATAGAAGTACGATGACGTGGTTATGCCTAGGCCAACTGTTGTTGGTAAGTCTTTAGCTGTCATCCAAAGCATATTGCGTAGTAGTATGTTGGAATGTAAACATGGAGTTGATCCGTTACCTACCATTCCTTTTGTTTCTTCTTCTGTGTCAGCTACGCCAGAGCGTGATACTGATGTTCAGGGTGAAGATAGCGTTGGGAATCAGTGCTGCTTTATTGGTCCCGTTGAAAGGTTGGTCCTTAGTTCAGATTCTTCATTTTCTTGTAGTTGTTATGATACTGAGGTGGATTTTGTTTCTAGACCTCCAGTTCTAGCAGCTTCAGCTGGTGCTATGGCTGCTCCTTCTACCATCGTCGGGCCCTCTTCGAGAGACAGGAAGGAGAAGAAGAAGAAGAAAGAAGTCATGGAGAGCCCTTATGGGAGGATCCGTACTGTTGCGGGTGCAAGTCTCCGTCAGCCATCGGAGACTTATGTTCCGGACTAGAATGTGACTTGTGGGTCTCGCTTGGATACGGCGCCTGAATGTCGTGAACTTTTCGATGGTTTTGCCCCTCCCAAGGCCTTTGCACATATCCATAATATGCATTTTGATCAATTTCTTGATGAGTTCAACGTTAATGCTGCCCGTCAAACTGCTTTTTGTTCATCGCTACGGATGCGTGCGGAGTGCCTTGCCGTAGAGGAGAGAAGGTTTTTAGCTCTCCGTTATCAACAAGATGCTTTGTTGAGGTTGAAAGATGAGGAGATTAACATGTTAAGGTCCGAGGCATTATCGGCAAGGGACGGAGTGGCCAAAGCGGAGCATCTTTGTGTTGTACTGAAGTCCGCTGAAAGTACTCATGCTTTTGAAGTTGCATCCTTAAAATCAAAGGTTTCAAGGCTCGAAGGAGATCTTCAGTCTTCCCATAGCAGGCAATCCTCTGTGCTTGAGGGAGAACGTGCTTCCGTAAGTACGGCGCTATCAGGGCTTGAGTTAGCTTTTGTTGATAAGGATTTAGAGATTCTGTCCTTAAAGCCTCTGTTGCGGATTTCGATAGCAAGAATGGGGACCTTGTTCAATAGGTACTTGTTTTACATTCTCAGTCATACTGCTTTTGATTTCTCCTTCTTTTTTTTATACTTACTTTGCGTGCGTTTTGCCTCTTTCATAGGTGCAAGTGCTGGAGGCTGCGGTGAATGTTTTGAATGAAAAGTGTAAGGAGGCCCAGGGTTCGCAAGTTAAGGGCATTACTAATAGAGTGGCTGCTTTGGAGTCCCGGCTCACAAAAGCGGCTGTCAGTTTTAACGATGAGTTCCATCCTTGTTTGCTTACGGTCACCGCTAGCCGCTGATGGTTGTTGTCCCGTGTATTTTTGACCAAATGCCTTAACTCTTCTGAGTATCTTGACTCTTTGAGGAAGCTTTTGTCCTGCGCTTACGTGAAAGAGGCACAAGAAGGTTTGGCTACCGGTATTGAGCATGGTAGAGATGTTAGGGAACTCACGGATCTTGTTGCTCATAAGCCTTCTGCAAAGCGGATTATGATTCCGCCTTGGCTATGTTTCAGGGGCTTGAGTTTCTAATACGTGGGAATCACACCAGGCTTTACCTCTCAAGGGATCTTGAGAAGCTTACAACCCCCACCAGGCAGTGTACTTGATCGTTGTAGTATAGTATAGTGACAAGTACCGGGGGATTGATCGTTCAGCTAGGAATAGTGTCGCTAGGATTAGAAAACCTAAATACTAGTTCTAAAGATGAGGGATGATTATTTTTGTATTTTTATAATTTTTAGAAAGCAAGTAAAAATCTCGGGTTTGAAGGATTTGGGCGGAATTAGTTGCTAGTCAACTAACCCAATACTAAAGATGCAATCAAAATAAAATACTAGAAATGAAAATAAACTAAATTAAACTAAGGTTGTGAGCAATAAGTGGAGAAGATGTGTTTACTTAGATTTCACTACTCCCTAGATATCTTTTACACGTTAATTACTTGTTATAGTTGCGTGGATGACGGATTGTATTCCTTAATACCATTAATGGGGTGGCGCACTTAATTCCCAAATCCTATGAGTGCCTACTTCACTCCTATGTCGAGCCGGCTAAGAAGCTCCTAACATGGGATCATTAGAATTTACTCATGCATTAAATACAACCAATAAAACCTAGTGCACGTCAGTTCATGTTTCCTAAGACGTTCAAGCATGTTACCATTTGGAGATCTGCCAGTTTTCTTAAGCCTAACATCGAAATCATTCATCCAATACAACCATAAACAAGTAATCAACACATAATTAACATCTAGGTTTCATTAGATCCAAGCAAACACAAGATAGATCTAGCCTAGCATGATGGAATTAAGACAAGAACAAGATATAGACAACCAACACATAGACATATTGATTGAATTAAAAGAACACTTATCTCAATTAACATGAAAGGGTTCAAGGGCTGAGAACCCTTGAAAAACCTGTAAAATTCGTACTAAGTTCGGCCTTAGGGTTTCTCCAAAACTTCTCTCTTTTATGTGTAAAAATTAGAAAACTATATATAGGAAATAGTGTCTGACGGCGTCAAGACAAAATCGGTGACGCCGTCATCTCGCCGCCAAAATACTTCTCGGACTGCCTTGATCTACTTCTGACGCCGTCATGTTTTATGTGTTTCCAGGCCGTCATGCATTTTACTCTTGACGCCCTACTTCGTGACGCCTTCAATTCTGTACTGGGTCGTCATGGAAATTACTCTTGACGCCGTCAGAAATTCCTTTTTGACGCAGTCACCTACTGTTCCCAGCAAGGAAAATTAAGACTTTGGCGTTTTCTTCACTTTTATGCTCCAAAAACGTCCGAATTGCTTCCTTTTCCAGATTTCACTCCCAAAGTACCTAAAATCACAAAAGGAACGATTTAGAGCAATATTTGATCAAATAAATTCAATTCCGGGCTTAAATGACCCCCTAAAAGTGGTTCATTTTTCGCCTCATCATATACCCTTACACTTGAGATTTGCTTGTCCTCAAGCAAATGCGCTTTTATTCTACTCAAAATATAAGTTAGGGGTCATTTAACACTTGAATCTTTACATACTTTACAATAAACTAATCTAATGACTCGAATTAAGAAAATCAAAACACTTGGAGTACTTTTAAGATGAACGTAATTATGGGGGTAATAAATGACGTTCTTCCCCATTACTCCATAAAATAAGTACTTTACCCATGAGTCCCAATCGTCCCAAAACAATATGTACAAGGATATGACTCGACTTAGCAAGCATGTAATCAATTAGATAGTTAACTTTGGGTTTAACAAATAACAATAATGCACTAAAGATGAGTGCATACACGGAAGGCTAAGGCGATTTGGGTGTACATTTAAGTGGGGTGTAACAAATTCTTCCTTTAAGTAAGATGCTTAAAGTTAGAAACGAAAAGATAGGCTCGGAGGGGTGTACTAGGGGTTTCGTGTACTAAAAATGAGTACAACGCTAAGGTGTGGGAAAAATTAGTTGACTTAACTAGCCAAGTAATATGACTTAAATGGTCAAGTAATTACGATACGGGTTTAACACAAGGGTAATCCTAATGCCTCTTATCATGTAGTAAATCCTACCACACGAATGTAGTCTCACTAGCGGTCTTGGGATGCATCACTAACGCAAGTTCTAGAATCTAAATGCTCCCGGTACACTCATAAGCACTAATAGTGAATGCTTTTCCTATCAAATCTAAAGGCGAACCTCACATATTTGGGTGGAAATTTTTTCTGAATATACGGTTATGTGCTAGTCATACAATCTCCTATCCATGAGACGCTTGATATGGCTAAAGTTTCACTCCTAAATGTTGTAAAATTTTTTAAATTTGGCGCTAAAATTACACTAACAAGTATTTCTCATAGTTTTATTACACATCTACCATTAAACAAAACAAACTCATGCGAAAGTGTACATGTAAGGTATCATCATTTTACCCTCCCCTTACACTTAAGATGAAGATTGTCCCCAATGTTCAAGTAAAGAATGTAAAAGTGAACAAGTAAAAAGAATGAAATCAAATACTCCCCTGATTCGCTCGGTATGGATAATAAGGTGGCCAGGTTAAATCTTCCTCCAAGAAAATGAACAATCAAAGCTTCCCTTCCAGAATATAAATCATCTTCTTGTCATACATAACCTGTAAATCCTGAGAAAATAGACAAGACAACCTCGCATAAAATCGGCGGCAACCTATATAAGTTACTAAATCCTAGAAAACAAAATAAGATATAATGCTTGTGGAATGAAGTTTGCAGATCTCCTGGAGATTATAAAACTTAATAATTCACAAAAACCATAAGACTCCGTTAGAAAAACAAAATCGGTAAAATTTCCAGATTTTTACACGTGACGCCGTCAAGAGTTAACTCGTGACGCCTTCAGAAGTGACCTGCAGAAATTCTTATGTTAAGTTTCCGGAAAATTTCTGGGAAAACTTGGTCCTACTTCCTGAAAAATCCTGCAAAACTTCATTATGACTCAATACAAGCATTTGACTCTAACAAATACGAATATACATGTTCATTTAATATTGGGGAGAATCATGATCGGTTTGTTTCTTAAAAACATATTTGGGGTTTCCCCTTTCACTTATCTTTTGCAAAAATATTTTTAGGTGGAGTTAAGACTAGGCCAAAACAACAAAGTAAAGTATTTCCACTATTTAATTGAGAAACATGATCTACCAACAATAAAAATAAAGCATGCATACAGAAGCAAATAACAAACAAACAAAATAAAAATCACACAAAACATGGGTTGCCTCCTAAGAAGCGCTTTTCTTTATTTACGAGTCTTGTAGCTAGACTCAAGCTCATGGGTTACTACGTGATCTCATCCCTTGAAATGATATACCCCATGTAGTTGTGATCATTACTGTTATGGTGGTAGTGCCTTAACCTATCGATACTTGCAATCACCATTCCACCTACTTCACTTCTCAAGTTAGCTATCCCATCTTGGCTCACGCCTTCAATTGTGAAAGGCCCATACCACCAAGGACTTGGTTTATCGGGTGGTATCTTTGTTTCCAAGTGTCTCAAGAGTACCAAGTTTCCTTCCTCAAATGGTACATGATTTTCTGCGGGTTGAGTATGTTTGAATTCGACCTGAACTTTATTGCTTTTGCTTCTTTCATATTTAGCCTCCTTATAACTTTTGATTCTTGCCTCCCATGCAAGAATTTTATTCTGAACACGAATGGGTGTCGTGTCAATGTTGTTTTTGATCTTTCTCCAACTCAAATTCTCATGCCCACTTCGCGGAGTCATGGGGAAGCTAATCTTTCTTTTTCCAGATTTAAGCTCAATTTTCCTACCCTCATACTTAATGACAGCCCTAGCGGTGGCGAGGAATGGTGCCCCAAGGATTATTGGCATGCATCCATCTCCTTTATCATCGATGACCATAAAATCAACGGGGTACATGAAGCCTGCGACATTAACTAATACATCTTCTGCAATTCCTAGGGGGTATACGTACGAGTGTCCAGCGAGGGACAGTCTAACACGAGTAGGTGTCACAACCCACAATTTCAGGTCATTTTTCCAAACTTCGACATTCTACTATTCACAAATTACTATTCATCGATCACTATTCATCGTTTTACTATTCATCGTTTTTGAGGTCAATTTGACATTCTGAGACACATTCAGAAATTTTACTATTCACTTGACACTATTCATCTCCGAGAGAAAACCACTATTCACGTGCATTACTCATGTAGTCGTAAGTTTAGTTTACGAGTGTTCAAATTCGTGTAACCGTATTGGTTCAGGAGCGAATTCATGCATTATTATCAGGGACATTTCATACGGACTAGAGATAGTCTGCATATCATCATTAGGGCACTTGCATACTATTCCACTCGTAGGATAACTAAATTTATACTTTTGGTATAATTAACGATTTACGTATGTTTATTTTGAATAAACACAAATACGCGAACTATAAATGTGTCTAACGTGTCCGACACTCCCGACTATTATCCCAATGTATTTTTATATTCATTTTAATAATATAAAAATTATAATATTAATTTACCCGGTATTTTGGAAATTTATTTATTACGTATCGTACGTCTAACTTTTTAACGACGGTTTTCACAAGAATTAAACGATAATTACCCAAACTCTCCGTACTTGTACCCGGCATATTTTTACAATTTTTACGACTTTATTACGTCCCGAATAACTTCAATAAAATTTATTTCTAACAAACCCGGTACCCGATTAAACCTAAAACTAACAAAACTACATAATACTACTAACTTTTTCCTAATTAAACCCAAGACCATTTCCCCCCTTTCCCTCCTTTTAGGACCGGCCAACCCCCCCCCCCCCCCCCCCCCATGGTCTTCAAGCATTAAAAACTACACCAACCAAATTTAATGTTCACCAAACAATTGTCTCCTAGTATAAATTAAACTTTTTCATCCATTTTAATCACAAAATCACTTTTCTTGCACAAGTAAACTTTTTCTCTTCATTTCTCTTGAGGTAAATTCGAATTAGGGTGGTCAAGGAGCAAGGAGAATAAATTTTACAAAGATCTTGGCATAAACTTGTTTATATAATCATCCTTGTTAGAGTTTTGAAATAAAAACTCAAGGATTAGTAGGTTTTTATCATCTAAACTCTCTAAACCATCAAGTAAGTTAACAAACTCATTTTTATGATTTTTACAAGCTATTACCATGTTTATATAATTTTCTTACAAGATCTCATACATGCATTAACTTATACCACTCTATTTTTGTATATATTTAACTTTGAGCCCTAGAAATGAACACATGTGTAACCCTTGTTAGACCTAGTGGATTGATGATGTTTAAGGACCCATGACACCCTAAGAAGGTGTATGGTAGGATTAGATTAGCTTTGTGGTGTTTGAAAGTGGTTTGATGGAGGATGGAACTAGTTTGGAGACTTGAAAATGGTTTTTGAAACAATAAGATTACCTACTGTCCCTATTTTAATTTCGTGGGAAAATCAGTAGATGGTGGCCAAGTTTTGACCAAAGATTTAGAAAATACATTCAAAAACGAAACTTTAGGCGAAAGAACGGATTAAAACGAGTTTATAACGAAGGAGATATGATTTTTGCAAATTTAACGACGAAAACTATTTCTTATAAAACTGCTTGCTGTTTGGCAGAATACGACGGGTAAATAGAGGCATTAAACGTAACCTAGAGGAGCCGAGTTATCAAAAATATATTAGTATAAACAAAGACGAATCCGTGGACATAAAGAACAAGGAAAACGAGCTTAAAACGACCAAGTTATAACCGTTCTAACATCGTCAAACTATATATATATATATATATATATATATATATATATATATATATATATATATATATATATATATATATATATATATATATATATATATATATATATATATATATATATATATGGACACAAATAAAAATAATAACTTACGCACTAAACGGTGTATTTTCTAGAAAATATTACTAAGGACTATTTTCTTATCAAATGAATACGTATGACCCAAGGGAATAGTTATACGACTTAACGACGTTATTTTAAGGTTTTCAATACAAGGGATTTAACGCTAACATTTTCGTACAAGTTAATATGACAAGTTATATACTTCTCTAAATGGACCTATTTTTCCTAAGTATGGAAACTATTTTACCATGACGATAACTAGTATTTCCAAATTACGAGTGGTATGAGTATCATGTGCATGTGCATTCATTTCATTACGACTTGATCTTAATTAGATCGCGATTATTCATTTAGGTTGCGGCTAGTGTACGCGCCTCATTGTCCCGACTACTTTTACATCATTGTACCATCCTTTTGAGGTGAGTTCTCATAGCCCCGTTTTAATTACTTATTTGATTTTAAATCCCACGGGGGAGAATACATTGCACAATTATTTTTGTACATGCCCAAGTATATCAAATTCCATACATTGCTTAAGTTGCCTACTACCAAGTTAAGTCCCCTTATATATATCATGGACCGTTAATTTTAGCTAAGCGAGAGTGAGTGGATAGATCTATCGAGGGTGACGCCTCCATTCGTGTTTGGGTTGCTCCAACGGGACGAATGCATTTCATGTCTTAACGAATTGAGTGACTGGTAAACACTCTGGTGGGGCATTACTAAGTCTAGCTTCGGGGTCATGAGCTTAAGAGCCAATGTAGCATTTTTGACATTCGTGTCGGTTTACTTATTACTTGTGGCTTATGTACTTACGATTTACTTACAAACCTATGATTATTCACCAACTTTATGTTGACCATTTTTCGCAATGTATTTCTCAGGTAACTAAGGCATATTCTCATGGCATGCATGGAGTCATTTTGTGTAACAAGGATGATATGGCTCATTCGGACTTTCCTGCACTTATGTCTAAACGTCGTTTGATTGTACTAAACTTGTTTCCGTAAACTTTTCCAACTTTTGGGACCTATGTCTTTATAACTCTGAATATTTGAATGAATCAAACGATGTATTTTATAAACGACACTTTAGGTCGTTCAATATATCCTGGTTGTGTGCTATGATCCGTTACACCCTCAGGTATTCCATTCCGCTGCCATTCAGGTATTTTGGGGGTGTGACAGTAGGGGCCGGCATTTTTGATGTTAGTTGGATGTAAATAGTTAGGGGCATAAGATTTACTTCCGATCCTTGGTCGGCGAAAGCACTAAGATATTTTAAATCTCCGATGCTAGTTGGTATCTCAAAGTTCCCACACGCTATCTGCTTAGTAGCCACTTTTTGTACCAACAGCCTCTCGAATACTGATCCCCCAGGTAACGTATCATACTCATCTTTTACCTTTTCCTCTTTCTCAGAACCCTGTTTGGAAGGTTGGTTACGCCCGTCACCCTACTTCTCATGTCCATCCTACTGTACCCACTGACATGCCATCATCTCCTACTACTACTATCCATTCAGAGCCGAGACTTATGTTTCCTAGGGATAAGACTATCCAGACTGCTAGGAAGAGAGTTCGTTATACTACATCTACTTATAGGACCCTCCCTAGTCCTACTGTGCCTACACCACCACCACCAGCCATACCCATTACTACTCCTGTACCTACCTCACTCTTGCCGCTCAGGAAGCGTGCAAGGCTTACCACTCCAGATTCACCCATTACCGAGACTGCTGACCTTTCACCACCACCAGTATACCACATAGGTGAGAGCTCGAGAGCGGCTGCAGCTAGGGATCCTACAGCCGTTACACTAGAGGATCAGTTTGATGCTCAGCAGGAGCAAGTCGATAGTTTGGGGTATAGAGTTGACGAGATTATTACCACTCGACTTGAGGCTGTAGAGGAGCAGGTTGAGGATTTGATTCAGGGTAGAGTTGGTATTGATGTGTCTTACCATGGACTCGAGGCACGACAGTTGAGGCACCAGGAGGAGATTGAGCTACTTAGGGATGAGTTACCTGAGATTCGAGATAGAGCTCAGGCGACACAGGAGACTCAGTGGGAGCAGGTAGATCAGTTGGCATTGCTTCGAGAGAGGTTAGTTGTTTTGGAGCGTAGGGATGCTTCTTTTCAGTTACGAGTCCAGCACCTTGAGGAGATCGTGGTTGCGATGGATCGTGAGATTCGCCGCTTGAGGGGAGAGCCTGGACCATCTAGAGCACCTGGAGGAGCCTAGACGTAGACTGGTATTATATTAGCTTTTATTATTTTCCTAGTCCCGGGATGTGGGACATAGTTCAAGAACTTGTAGTCTTTTGGTTGTTGTACAAACAAATATATCAAGTGCGACTCTACTATGTTGGAAATGTTGTGCTATATATTATATCGGTCCATGTAGGCCGAAATTTTCATGTATTATATTCATGTGTTGTGATTATATTTATGATGTTTCGTGGTTGCTCTTTATTATTATCGCATTTATACAGGTTGTGGTTGTATATATACGTGTCGTGGTTGTTGTGGTTGTATATATACTTGTCGTGGTGATGTTTAGACAGGTTGTGGTTGTATCTATACATGTCGTGGTTGTATCGATACCGGTTGTGGTTGTATATATACGCGTAGTGGTTGTTGTGGTTGTATTTATATTTATTGTGGTTGTATATTTATATATATACATGTTGTGGTATATATCTTTGGTACGATGACTATTTCTATTAGGATTTGTCTCATGGTTATTTCCATTGTGATTTATCAGAAATATGGCACCAAGGAAGGGTAAGAATGCACCAGAAACACCCGCCATGACTCAAGCCGCTATCCGCAAGTTGGTCAGGGATAGTATTGCAGAAGCTCTAGAGATTGAGAGAGCTGAGGTTGCTGCAAGGGCTGCTGAGACTGCTTCTAATACAGGGACGGTTGAACCACCCACTAATAAGAGGGAATGCACATGGAAAGATTTCAAGATTAGTGATCCTATCAAATTTAAGGGCACTGAAGGAGCGGTTGCTTTAATCCGCTGGTTTGAAAAGACTGAGAACGTATTTCTCATGTGTGGATGCCCGGATGTCAGCAAGGTAAAATTTGCTACAGGTATGCTTCTTGATGAACCTATGTCTTGGTGGAATTCGTATGCTCAGCCGATTGGTATGGAAAATGCTTACAAGCTTACTTGGGAGGAATTCAAGAAATTGATGACAAAGAAGTTTTGCCCTCGTACCGAGGTGCAAAAGATGGAAACGGAATTTTATGAGCTTGTGACTAAAGGTGATGACATTGAGACTTATTTCAGGAGATTTCAGGAGTTGGCTGCACTATGTCCAACTATGGTTCCCGATGATGAGAAAAAGATGGAAAACTTTGTTGGTGGATTGCCTGAAAGTGTTCGAGGAGATGTGATTTCTTTTGACCCTCAATCAATGGAAGAGGCTATTCGTATAACTCAGAAACTCATGGTCCAAGTGATAAAAGGGAAAGCTGCTGTCAACAACAACTACCGTTCAAACAACACCAACTACACCAACACTCGGAACAACAACAACTATAACAACAATCGAAACCGCAATTATCCCAATAACCGAAACAACAATTCAAACAATAGCAACAACAACAACAACAAGAGAAGGTTTGATTACAACCAAGGTGGAAACGTTGTTCATCCGCCACCTAAGAGGCAAGAAGTGGCAAGGGCCTATGCTGCAGGGCCGACTGAAAGGAAAGGATATGAGGGTAAATTACCCAAGTGCGAAAGTTGTCAGAAGCATCATAACCCAGGACGTTGCCCAGATCTATGTGGCAACTGCAAGAAGGCTGGTCACTACACCAAGGATTGCAAGAGTCCAAACTTTGGTGGCAATCAGAAACCACCGGTAACGTGTTTTGGTTGTGGAGAACTTGGACACTTTAGGAATGAGTGCCCGAAGAAGAAGAATCAAGGAACAGGAAACCAAAATGGAATGGCTCGAGGAAGAGCTTATGTCATGGGAGGAGACGATGTCAAAGAAGACCCGAATGTTGTTGCGGGTACGTTCCTCGTTAATAATCGTTATGCATCCATTTTATTTGATTCAGGAGCGGATAGAAGTTTTGTTTCTATTGCATTTGCACCTTTGCTTAACATAGAACCAACCCCATTAGACATTTCCTATATCGTTGAATTAGCCGATGGGTCTTTAGTTAACACCAACACCATTGTTCGTGGTTGCACTATAAATTTCCTAAACCATCCATTCAACATAGACCTTATGCCCGTAGAACTTGGAAGTTTCGACGTTGTGATCGGTATGGATTGGTTATCTCGGCATCGAGCGAGAATTATTTGTGATGAGAAAGTTGTTCACCTTCCTTATAACGGTGAAACTTTGGTTGTTCGCGGAGAGCGAAGCGGAACTAGACTCAGTATTATATCGTGCATTAAAACCGAGAAGTACATAAAGAAGGGTTGTTATGCATTCTTGGCTCACATCACGGAGAAGAAGTCGGATGAGAAACGACTTGAAGATGTGCCAATTGTTAAGGAATTTCAAGAAGTTTTTCCGGAAGAATTGCCAGGACTTCCGCCTACACGCCAAGTTGAGTTTCAAATTGAATTAGTGCCAGGAGCTGCACCAATTGCACGAGCACCGTATAGACTTGCACCTTCAGAAATGCAAGAATTGTCGAATCAATTACAAGAACTTTTGGACAAAGGATTCATTAGACCGAGTTCCTCGCCTTGGGGAGCGCCGGTTTTGTTTGTGAAGAAAAAGGACGGAACTTTCAGAATGTGCATCGATTATCGTGAGCTGAACAAGGTAACGGTGAAGAACCGTTATCCACTCCCCAGAATTGACGACTTGTTCGACCAGTTACAAGGTTCTAGTTTTTATTCCAAGATTGATTTAAGATCCGGTTACCATCAACTTAAAGTTCGGGAAGAGGATATCCCGAAGACGGCATTTAGAACCCGCTATGGTCATTATGAGTTTCAAGTGATGCCTTTTGGATTAACCAACGCACCTGCGGTATTTATGGATCTCATGAATAGGGTGTGCAAACCGTATCTTGATAAGTTTGTGATCGTATTCATTGACGATATCTTGATTTATTCCAAGAGTAAGGAAGATCACGAAGAACACCTCAGGACAATACTGGAACTACTCAGGAAGGAGCAATTGTATGCCAAGTTTTCTAAGTGTGATTTTTGGATACGAAGAGTTCAATTTCTTGGTCATGTTATTGATAGCCAAGGTTTACAAGTCGACCCAGCAAAGATCGAGGCAGTTAAGGATTGGGCTACGCCCAAGTCTCCTACGGAAATTCGTCAATTCCTAGGACTTGCCGGATATTACAGAAGGTTTATCGAAGGGTTTTCTAAGATAGCGAAGTCGTTGACAAAGCTGACACAAAAGAATGAGAAGTACGAGTGGGGAGAAAAACAAGAGTCCGCATTTCAATTATTGAAACAAAAGCTTTGTAGCGCACCGATTTTGTCACTACCTGAAGGTATTGAGAACTTTGTGGTATATTGCGATGCTTCGCATCAAGGACTTGGAGCTGTGCTAATGCAGAACGAGAAGGTGATAGCTTATGCATCTAGACAGCTTAAGATACAAGAGAAGAATTACACTACGCACGACTTGGAGTTAGGTGCGGTAGTTTTTGCACTCAAGATTTGGAGACACTACCTTTATGGTACCAAGTGCGTAATTTTTACCGACCACAAGAGCTTACAGCATATACTCGATCAAAAGGAACTTAATATGAGACAACGTCGTTGGCTAGAGTTGTTGAGTGATTACGATTATGAAATCCGATATCACCCAGGGAAAGCGAATGTTGTAGCAAATGCACTTAGCCGAAAAGAACGACTCAAACCTTTGAGAGTTAGGTCATTAGGAATGACTATCATTTCGCCATTACCATCGAAGATTCTAGAAGCTCAGATTGAGGCTCTCAAAGAAGAAAATCGACCACTTGAGAAACTTTATGGTATGCCAGAAAGCGAAAATGGCTTTGTAAAGAGATCAGATGGAGTGTTATGCTTCAAGGACCAAAGTTGGATACCACTCTATGGTGGAGTGCGAGAATTGATTATGCATGAATCACACAAGTCGAAGTACTCTATTCATCCAGGTTCTGATAAGATGTATCAGGATCTCAAGAAGCTTTATTAGTGGCCGAACATGAAAGCAGAAATAGCTATGTACGTCAGCAAATGTCTTACTTGTGCTAAAGTGAAAGCCGAGTACCAGAAACCGTCAGGGTTACTTCAACAACCAGAGATTCCACAATGGAAGTGGGAACGTATTGCTATGGACTTTGTCACTAAACTTCCTAAGACGACAGGAGGTTTCGATGCTATTTGGGTAATCGTAGATCGACTTACCAAATCAGCTCATTTCATACCCATGAGAGAGACTTATACGATGGAACAACTTGCTAGACTTTATGTCAAGGAAATAGTCTCAAGACACGGAGCACCAGTTTCCATCATTTCCGACAGAGATAGTCGCTTTACTTCAAACTTTTGGCGGTCATTACAAGATTCTTTTGGATCCAAGTTAGACATGAGCACTGCTTACCATCCTCAGACCGATGGTCAGAGTGAGAGAACTATTCAGACACTTGAGGACATGCTTAGAGCATGTGTGATTGATTTTGGAAATGGTTGGGCTAACCATTTGCCGTTGATCGAATTTTCCTACAACAACAGTTACCATTCGAGCATTAAGGCTGCACCATTCGAGGCACTTTATGGTCGTAAGTGTCGATCTCCAGTTTGTTGGGCCGAAGTCGGTGAAGTACAATGTACTGGCCCGGAGATGGTACAAGAAACAACGGAAAAGATAATTCAGATTCGAGAGAGACTTGAAACTGCTAGAAGTCGACAGAAAAGCTACGCAGATGTTCGACGCAAACCACTGGAATTTCAGGTCGGAGACAAAGTCATGTTGAAAGTCTCGCCTTGGAAGGGCGTGATACGATTTGGAAAACGCGGGAAGTTGAACCCGAGATACATTGGGCCATTCAAGATCCTGGAGAGGATTGGTCCGGTTGCTTACAAACTTGAACTTCCATCAGAACTTAGCAACGTACACAACACGTTTCATGTTTCGAACCTTAAGAAATGCCTTTCGGACGAGTCTGTCATTATACCATTAGAAGAAATACAACTCGATGACAAGCTTAACTTTGTGGAAGAACCAGTTGAAATAATGGATCGCGAGATCAAACAGTTGAAACAAAGTCGAATTCCGATCGTGAAGGTTCGCTGGAATTCTCGAAGAGGACCCGAGTTTACTTGGGAACGAGAAGACCAAATGCGACGCAAGTATCCACAACTTTTCCCCGAGCCTATTACCGAGACCAACACTAACTGAATTCAGGGACTGAATTCCTTTTTGGATGGGCGACTGTCACAACCCACAATTTCAGGTCATTTTTCCAAACTTCGACATTCTACTATTCACAAATTACTATTCATCGATCACTATTCATCATTTTACTATTCATCGTTTTTGAGGTCAATTTGACATTCCGAGACACATTCAGAAATTTTACTATTCACTTGATACTATTCATCTCCGAGAGAAAACCACTATTCACGTGCATTACTCATGTAGTCGTAAATTTAGTTTACGAGTGTTCAAATTCGTGTAACCGTATTGGTTCAGGAGCGAATTCATGCATTATTATCAGGGACATTTCATACGGACTAGAGATAGTCTGCATATCATCATTAGGGCACTTGCATACTATTCCACTCGTAGGATAACTAAATTTATACTTTTGGTATAATTAACGATTTACGTATGTTTATTTTGAATAAACACAAATACGCGAACTATAAATGTGTCTAACGTGTCCGACACTCCCGACTATTATCCCAATGTATTTTTAAATTCATTTTAATAATATAAAAATTATAATATTAATTTACCCGGTATTTTGGAAATTTATTTATTACGTATCGTACGTCTAACTTTTTAACGACGGTTTTCACAAAAATTAAACGATAATTACCCAAACTCTCCGTACTTGTACCCGGCATATTTTTACAATTTTTACGACTTTATTACGTCCCGAATAACTTCAATAAAATTTATTTCTAACAAACCCGGTACCCGATTAAACCTAAAACTAACAAAACTACATAATACTACTAACTTTTTCCTAATTAAACCCAAGACCATTTCCCCCCTTTCCCTCCTTTTAGGACCGGCCAACCCCCCCCCCCCCCCCCCCCCCCATGGTCTTCAAGCATTAAAAACTACACCAACCAAATTTAATGTTCACCAAACAATTGTCTCCTAGTATAAATTAAACTTTTTCATCCATTTTAATCACAAAATCACTTTTCTTGCACAAGTAAACTTTTTCTCTTCATTTCTCTTGAGGTAAATTCGAATTAGGGTGGTCAAGGAGCAAGGAGAATAAATTTTACAAAGATCTTGGCATAAACTTGTTTATATAATCATCCTTGTTAGAGTTTTGAAATAAAAACTCAAGGATTAGTAGGTTTTTATCATCTAAACTCTCTAAACCATCAAGTAAGTTAACAAACTCATTTTTATGATTTTTACAAGCTATTACCATGTTTATATAATTTTCTTACAAGATCTCATACATGCATTAACTTATACCACTCTATTTTTGTATATATTTAACTTTGAGCCCTAGAAATGAACACATGTGTAACCCTTGTTAGACCTAGTGGATTGATGATGTTTAAGGACCCATGACACCCTAAGAAGGTGTATGGTAGGATTAGATTAGCTTTGTGGTGTTTGAAAGTGGTTTGATGGAGGATGGAACTAGTTTGGAGACTTGAAAATGGTTTTTGAAACAATAAGATTACCTACTGTCCCTATTTTAATTTCGTGGGAAAATCAGTAGATGGTGGCCAAGTTTTGACCAAAGATTTAGAAAATACATTCAAAAACGAAACTTTAGGCGAAAGAACGGATTAAAACGAGTTTATAACGAAGGAGATATGATTTTTGCAAATTTAACGACGAAAACTATTTCTTATAAAACTGCTTGCTGTTTGGCAGAATACGACGGGTAAATAGAGGCATTAAACGTAACCTAGAGGAGCCGAGTTATCAAAAATATATTAGTATAAACAAAGACGAATCCGTGGACATAAAGAACAAGGAAAACGAGCTTAAAACGACCAAGTTATAACCGTTCTAACATCGTCAAACTATATATATATATATATATATATATATATATATATATATATATATATATATATATATATATATATATATATATATATATATATGGACACAAATAAAAATAATAACTTACGCACTAAACGGTGTATTTTCTAGAAAATATTACTAAGGACTATTTTCTTATCAAATGAATACGTATGACCCAAGGGAATAGTTATACGACTTAACGACGTTATTTTAAGGTTTTCAATACAAGGGATTTAACGCTAACATTTTCGTACAAGTTAATATGACAAGTTATATACTTCTCTAAATGGACCTATTTTTCCTAAGTATGGAAACTATTTTACCATGACGATAACTAGTATTTCCAAATTACGAGTGGTATGAGTATCATGTGCATGTGCATTCATTTCATTACGACTTGATCTTAATTAGATCGCGATTATTCATTTAGGTTGCGGCTAGTGTACGCGCCTCATTGTCCCGACTACTTTTACATCATTGTACCATCCTTTTGAGGTGAGTTCTCATAGCCCCGTTTTAATTACTTATTTGATTTTAAATCCCACGGGGGAGAATACATTGCACAATTATTTTTGTACATGCCCAAGTATATCAAATTCCATACATTGCTTAAGTTGCCTACTACCAAGTTAAGTCCCCTTATATATATCATGGACCGTTAATTTTAGCTAAGCGAGAGTGAGTGGATAGATCTATCGAGGGTGACGCCTCCATTCGTGTTTGGGTTGCTCCAACGGGATGAATGCATTTCATGTCTTAACGAATTGAGTGACTGGTAAACACTCTGGTGGGGCATTACTAAGTCTAGCTTCGGGGTCATGAGCTTAAGAGCCAATGTAGCATTTTTGACATTCGTGTCGGTTTACTTATTACTTGTGGCTTATGTACTTACGATTTACTTACAAACCTATGATTATTCACCAACTTTATGTTGACCATTTTTCGCAATGTATTTCTCAGGTAACTAAGGCATATTCTCATGGCATGCATGGAGTCATTTTGTGTAACAAGGATGATATGGCTCATTCGGACTTTCCTGCACTTATGTCTAAACGTCGTTTGATTGTACTAAACTTGTTTCCGTAAACTTTTCCAACTTTTGGGACCTATGTCTTTATAACTCTGAATATTTGAATGAATCAAACGATGTATTTTATAAACGACACTTTAGGTCGTTCAATATATCTTGGTTGTGTGCTATGATCCGTTACACCCTCAGGTATTCCATTCCGCTGCCATTCAGGTATTTTGGGGGTGTGACAGTAGGGGCCGACATTTTTGATGTTAGTTGGATGTAAATAGTTAGGGGCATAAGATTTACTTCCGATCCTTGGTCGGCGAAAGCACTAAGATATTTCAAATCTCCGATGCTAGTTGGTATCTCAAAGTTCCCACACGCTATCTGCTTAGTAGCCACTTTTTGTACCAACAGCCTCTCGAATACTGATCCCCCAGGTAACGTATCATACTCATCTTTTACCTTTTCCTCTTTCTCAGAACCCTGTTTGGAAGGTTGGTTACGCCCATCACCCTTAATCCAACTTGTTATGGTGTTTTCGTTTATATCATGTTTCAGGTAGTGACTCAAAGGTTGGGATTTTGGTGGTTTTTCTAAGCTCTGTTTAGTAGGGGCTTCTACCTTCTCGTTATCCTTGTAGACAATTATGATGGAATTAACAAATTGGGTAGTGGGAGTGGCGCTTTCTTTCCTTAGTAGCATTCTTTCGGGGGTTCTCTGGTTGGCATACTCCTCTAATAGACTCATCATCTCATTCATTTTCTCCTGCATATCCTCTTTTTGCTTATAAACTGCTTCCTCGAATCTAGCAAGCCGATCTGAGTGAGTTGCCATATAGTCTCTCATCCAAGCTTCAAACTCCGAGCTAAGCTCCTCGGGAGGGGAACAAGGTGGGGCATAGTTCTGAAAAGTCTCGACATTTTCTCTAGAGGGTGACTCAGATAATGGTGCTGAAGTTGGTTTCGAGACAGAATTGACAGTAGCCCGTCTAGGACTTAAAGGTCTCCTTTGCCTTTCCTCAAAATAGTCAACTTTTGCCTCGAGTTTTCATAGGAGTTCATCGGGGATTTCGGTGGTTCCTCCAGATGTTGAGACTGAATTGATGGCCGCTTTTATTGTATGATTAAACTCCCACATCTCATGATTATCAGCGGCGAGCTCCTCGATAATTGCCCAAGACTCCTCGGCATTCTTATCACGCAGTTTACCTCCCGCGGCCCTATCGATTGTGCGCTTAGTGTGATAGTCAACATGGTCGTAGAAAATCTGGACTAATAACCAAAGGTTTATACCATGATGAGGGACCTTATGGAGGAAATCCTTAAAACGGGCCCATGCTTCGTAGAAAGTTTCACCCTAATGTTGTTCAAACATCAAAATGTCATTTCTAAGCATTGCAGTCTTCCCCGGTGGGAAGAATTGAGTAAGGAAGCGATTGGTGAGATCATCCCATGTGGTGATGGATCCCGCGGGTAAACGCTCAAGCCATTGACTAGCTTGATCCCGTAGAGAGAATTGGAATAGGCGTAATCGGGTTGTCTCTCTAGTTTCAACATCTAGGTCTATGGAATCTACGATTTTAAGGAAGTCCTTAAGATGTTGGTTTGGATCTTCGGAACGAAGTCCATGGAATCCACATCCGCTTTGCACCAACCGGATGGTGTCGGATCGCAAGGGGGTCACATTGGCTCCGAAGAGCTCAATGGTGTTTCGGTAGCCTTGGTGGCTAGGTCGGGAATACTCTCCTAAGGTTCGGGGCCTAAGAGGTTCTAGTGGTGGGTTTTTTTGTGGTGGGATGACGGGTTCAAAGATGTTCCCATCGTCCATGATGTCGGGTGGTGAAGAGTTACGAACAAAAACACAAAGAAATAAGATAGACTAAAGAAAACCTAAAAATAAAAACAAAATCTTACTAGAAAGAAATCTAGCAAGTAGACCTAATAAAAAGAGATTCTAACCTAGACAATAACTATTCCCCGGGCTGCGGCGCCAAAAACTTGATACGTGGGAATCGCACCAGGCTTTACCTCTCAAGGGATCTTGAGAAGCTTACAACCCCCACCAGGCAGTGTACCTGATCGTTGTAGTATAGTATAGTGACAAGTACCCGGGGGATTGATCGTTCAGCTAGGAATAGTGTCGCTAGGATTAGAAAGCCTAAATACTAGTTCTAAAGATGAGGGATGATTATTTTTGTATTTTTATAATTTTTAGAAAGCAAGTAAAAATCTCAGGTTTGAAGGATTTGGGCGGAATTAGTTGCTAGTCAACTAACCCAATACTAAAGATGCAATCAAAATAAAATACTATAAATGAAAATAAACTAAATTAAACTAAGGTTGTGAGCAATAAGTGGAGAAGATGTGTTTACTTAGATTTCACTACTCCCTAGATATCTTTTACACGTTAATTACTTGTTATAGTTGCGTGGATGACAGATTGTATTCCTTAATACCATTCATGGGGTGGCGCACTTAATTCCCCAATCCTATGAGTGCCTACTTCACTCCTATGTCGAGCCGGCTAAGAAGCTCCTAACATGGGATCATTAGAATTTACTCATGCATTAAATACAACCAATAAAACCTAGTGCACGTCAGTTCATGTTTCCTAAGATGTTCAAGCATGTTACCATTTGGAGATCTGCCAGTTTTCTTAAGCCTAACATCGAAATCATTCATCCAATACAACCATAAACAAGTAATCAACACATAATTAACATCTAGGTTTCATTAGATCAAAGCAAACACAAGATAGATCTAGCCTAGCATGATGGAATTAAGACAAGAACAAGATATAGACAACCAACACATAGACATATTGATTGAATTAAAAGAACACTTATCTCAATTACACATGAAAGGGTTCAAGGGCTGAGAACCCTTGAAAAACCTGTAAAATTCGTACTAAGTTCGGCCTTATGGTTTCTCCAAAACTTCTCTCTTTTATGTGTAAAAATTAGAAAACTATATATATATGAAATAGGGTCTGACGGCGTCAAGACAAAATCGGTGACGCCGTCATCTCGCCGCCAAAATACTTCTCGGACTCCCTTGATCTACTTCTGACGCCGTCATGTGTTATGTGTTTCCAGGCCGTCATGCATTTTACTCTTGACGCCCTACTTCGTGATGCCTTCAATTCTGTACTGGGTCGTCATGGAAATTACTCTTGACGCCGTCAGAAATTCCTTCTTGACGCCGTCACCTACTATTCCCAGCAAGGAAAATTAAGACTTTGGCGTTTTCTTCACTTTTATGCTCCTAAAACGTCCGAATTGCTTCCTTTTCCAGATTTCACTCCCAAAGTACCTAAAATCACAAAAGGAACGATTTAGAGCAATATTTGATCAAATAAATTCAATTACGGGCTTAAATGACCCCCTAAAAGTGGTTCATTTTTCGCCTCATCAGTTTCCTTTGTTGGATAGTTGATATCGCACAAGGATTCCTCCATCGAGAGTATCACGACGCTTCTTCATCTTGATGACAAGCTTGCTGAAAAGCCTGGTATGGCTGAGTTACAACCGGAGGTGAGGCAACTTACCATTCCCATGCATGTGACCGGGTGTGATCTAATTGTCAGTGAGACTCCCTTTTCTGATGCTTTAGATGTTGCTCGTGAAAGGTCCAAGAAGATTAAAGGTGATGTGTCCGCCGGTCATTCTTTTATCAGCAACATCTTTACCCTTATGGCGAAGCCTGTGTCCGCTGAGTTTTTGTTTGGTTCAAATGATTTCCCTTGGGATGAGCCTGGAACCAGTTCTACTGCCTCATTTCTACTACCTCCGAACCGTCTCAGCTTTCAGTTGATGACTATGGTTTCTTAGGGTTATAGTAGTTTTGCTTTTTTAGCAAATAGTTCTTGATGAAGAAGTAGCTTTCCCGCGTCGTAGCGTAGGGTAACTTTTGTTGTGCCGTGACCGCATGTGGTCTTTTTGTACGGCTTGTATGTATCTAGTCATACTCTTTGTTTTTTGTTGGCAAGTTGTTACTTATGCCTTGATTTTATTACATTCCGCCTTGTCGGCGTTGTTTGTTTACGTTCTAGTATTTATCATTAATGTTCACGGTTTAGCTTTTACGAACGTTTGTATTATTTGTGCTAAAGTTACGTCTAACCTTTGTGCGTTTTTGTTGCACTTGATCGTTGTGCTCTGCTATGTTTAAAATACGTACTGATACGAATTTTATTGTATAGTCTTAGTTGGATATGTGCGGGTTATCCTCCCATTACCGGGTTTCCAATACCTCTTATGTACTTTGAGTTAATTATGAGGTTACTCATCCTTTTGTTATGCGGAATAACTATTTTGGGGCGTGCCCTTTGTGTGCGCGGCTTACTCACGTTTGTGTGTCATTCTGTACAGTAAATAAAGTAAGTTTGGAAAAATTTAAGCTTAGCGAAGGTAGCTAGTCTCCGCTTTTGTTTTATTGAAAATATAGTAAAAGAATACAAACAAAGGATTATGAGTACAAGTATTCGTTGCAACTGTTCGCCTGAGCGGACTTAATTTTCCTTTACAATTTGTGCATTTTGTGGATTTCTCCGGCTTTTACATGTTTTTGCGGAGCCTGAGCTCCGGCTTGCATTGTTAGCTTCAGATGTCTTCGTGTAACGCTTTTGTGTTCTTTGACCGTTGGTCTTAGCGATGTGTTGTTATGTCTTTATGCTTGCTTGCTATTTTCCGGAGCTTAATATTTTTCATTGACTCGTAGTTTTAGATTTTTTTTCATTTTCTTTCATTTTTGGAAATCTTTGGCACCAAATATAGCTCCACGGGTGCCTTATGATCCCTTAGATGCCCTATGTAGTACGGACGCCGTACAGTGCTTGCGGATCTTAATAGAGAGGTCCGTTAAGCCCATGCACATGTGCTAGCGAACCTCAGTTGGTGTTCCCAAGCAGTGCTTGATCTTCCCTCCGTACGTGATGAACTGGGGAAGCTGATTCCCGTGTGAAATCATGCTCCGAAAACGAGTTGGAGATGTTTCAGTGACTGAGAGCTATACGCCGATCTGTCGTTGTGACTCTTGTCGGCGGCAGGGCTTGTTAAAGTACCTTCAACCTGCAATCAAGCAACCTTGGGTCTGCTCTAGGCAGCAACAATGGCGAGGGCATCATTCATCCTTTGTTGCTTGGCGTTGAGGTGAGGATTTTGATAGTCGGAGTCATATTTCAGAAGCAAATCGCCCGTGGCCTTTCGTTTGCATCCCTCCCCATTAGTGCATGCTCTTACCCGCATTTGTCTTCCCTTTCTGTCCTCTTGTGACCCGTTCCCGCGTGCGGCTGTTATGCTCAATCAGCTATAAAACCATTCATGTTTTTTACCACTCAGACATTCAACGTGAAACTTGATGGTCACAATATTTCCGTTGTCTGTGCGTTATTCGAGAGCAAGAATGGCTGGTGGCTTTAGGAATGGTTGCACCGGTGGGGTGGAGGGTCGCCAAATTGAGACGCCTTTTGGCACAAGAACGGTTTGAAGCCTACCGTCTTGGGCAAAAGAACGCCCTAATATGGGGCGGAGGAGTGTTTGAGTGACGGGGTTCTGTAGAGCTTTATTCTTTATTGTTATTAGTCGTCATTTAAGAGCGACTAATTTTTATTAGCAGTCATTTAAGAATGTTGTATTGGTAATCGGGAGACCATCTTCTGCTTTGATGTTGTGTTTGAGCTTGTATGCTCTTTGTGGAGGTCGATTGAGTAGGCTTTTGAAGCGTTGAAGGCATGCTGGTGACATGAAATAATTACATATTATTGTCATTATTTATCCTATTTATTTGACTTGTTTTATTATATTATTTATGGAAATTGATACTTAATTATTTACTTTAGTAATTCTCAGGTAAAAACAAGCAATTGGTGAAACTTAGCGATTTTGGACGAATTATGGAGCAAAACTTGCAAGATGTCAAAAGTCTACTGAAATCCAGAAGATGCGCCGTATCACTCTCAACAGATACGCCGCAATATCATACTTAGATGAATTCGAAAACCATTGCCTGACTTTGAAAAATGCGCCGCATGTAATTCTATCATGCGCCGCATATGAAACTTTGGTCAACGAAGAAGATCAAGCTTGTTCTACTCCAGATACCCCGCATTATACTTCTGACATACGGTGTATCACTATCCAGACCGCACCAGATACAATCCAAGACATTGAAGGACATTCGCCGCATACAAGATCAAGATACGCCGCATCTGAAGACGGTGTACGAATATTCCAAAATATATTAATCTTGGACCCCACGCGAAGTTAAGTCAATGCGCCGCATCTGCTTACTCGATGCATCGCATCGTGCCCTCAGACAGAAACTATAAATACCCCAAGACATACACGAATTTTAGTGTGCAACAAAACCCTAAGGAGATGAATTTAGTCGAAGAAGCATCACAAGACACACCCCAAACGAAGATATTAGAGTTGTAAGAAGGTCCTTGATGTGTTTAGAAAGCTTTAAATTTATAAGACTAATTTTACCATTTCCTTAATTCATATAAAACACATGGGTAAAGTATAACCCCCGTTTATAGTAAAAGTTTGAGATAAGACCAGGTCGTCCCAAGAGAGGTGATTGTTCTTATAGTTAGCTAAAGGTAACAAAATTAGATTCCAATGATTGTCACTTATCACTAAAACCGTTTTTGTTGGATTTAAGATTTTTGAAATGTTTTCCCAATTGATATTAAAAATATGTTTGTTAAAGGCAGAGCACATAAGATGAATGAGCATATGTATCATAGACAATACTTGGACACAACATAAAAGCAAAACATGACTGGTGATCATGTAAACTAATATATCTCCTTAATGTAAAAGAATCTCCTTTCAGCCTATGATCCTAGATACATAAAGTGCATAAAGTATGGTCCAAGCATGAAGTATCAAGTATGTATTTCTCCTAACCAAGTTTTTAGACGTGAGGGCAGGTCTTAAACATGTTATGGTTGAGGTTATCATATGCTTTGCTATCCAATTCTCACAAGTATAGCAATGACTTGTTATAGACAGACGATTCATAATATAATCAAGATAATTGCATCTTTCGACATGTAAACAATTATAATTACCAATCAAGACATATGATAGGAGTCTAAACCATAATATATCAAATACATAAAAGAAAGATTCAATAGTCATAATACATAAACGGTTCAAATCATGGCAAAGATGCCTCTAACAAACATAAGAATACTACTCCATATTCATGCGAAAGTAAACTAAGTAAACAAGTGATGTTGTCATTATACCGAGTTTTCCAAGTGTGTTCACGTTCCAACTGCTTGCTCCAAGTATTTCTCCGGCTTTAGCTAGTGGTTTTGGTGCAAACCACTACTAAACTTCTTCTTATGATCAAGTGTGGTACTTTGTTGTAGTGTGTCTTAGAGTCACGAATTGTGCCTCTATTTATAGTGTAAATGGAACCCTAACATGGCCCTGATCAGTTAATACAAGCAAATGATCGGTCTCATCATTGAAGTAGCTTATTAATGTAGAAGATATAAATGTCATGTGAACTACGTCGAGCATTTGGTGTAAAACCGGCGAGCTTTGTTTCGCGTAACTGGCGCTTTTATCTATACTATATATAAAGCATCTTGCACTCTCTCTCCAAAAAAATTCAGACTTACAACACTTTATTCATGGTGTACAACACTTTAGTGCACAAAATTTTTAGACTTGCAACTGTTTAAGTATAGCGTACAACAAAAAAATAGCAAGAACCGAAATTTAGACCAAAATTCATCAATTCTACATTTAATAGTATTAAAAACACCCCCTACACCAGAATTACAAGTAGTTAAGAACAATGTACAACCTCCATTAAAACCATCGACTGCGAAATATCCTACTAATCACTGACATGAGATTGCCTCCTCACCGGGTTAGTGGATTCGAATAAAAGAAGAGGATATTTAGATTCCAGTTAACAACTGCTGGTGTATGGTGGTTGTGATGACCACAAACGAAATATCTCAACAATAAATCATGTTTAGCAAAAATCTATCTTGTTTTGGTGGTGAACAAGATTTTGGGATTATTGATGCGTGGGAATTGCACAAGGCTTTACCTCTCGAGGGATCTCGACAAGCTTACAACCCTCACCAGGTAGTGTACCTTATCGTTGTAGTATAGTATAGTGAAAAGTACCGGGGGATTGATCGTTCAACTCAGGAATAGTGTCTGATGAGGCGAAAAATGAACCACTTTTAGGGGGTCATTTAAGCCCGAAATTGAATTTATTTGATCAAATATTGCCCTAAATCGTTCCTTTTGTGATTTTAGGTAATTTGGGAGTGAATTCTGGAAAATGAAGCAATTCGGACGTTTTTGGAGCATAAAAGTGAAGAAAACGGCAAAGACTTAATTTTCCATGCTGAGAACAGTACTTGACGGCGTCAAGAAGGAGATGACGGTGTCAAGAGTAAAATCCATGACGACCCAGTGAAAACCTGAAGGCGTCACAAGAAGGGCGTCAAGGCTAATTTTGGTGACGGCCTGCATAAGGGATACACATGACGGCGTCAGACCCAGATCTAGGCAGTCCGAGAAACTATTTGGCGGCGAGATGACGGCGTCAGACTTTTGTTCTTGACGCCGTCACCTATCAAAATATATATATAGTTTTCTATTTTTCATTCATTAAAGAGGAACTTGTGTGGAGAAAACTAGGGCCGAACTTTGTAAACCCTAGGTCGTATTTTACAGTATTTTCAAGGGTTTTCACCCCTTGAATCCTTTCATGTTCAATTGAGATAAGTCTTCTTTCAATTCAATCAATATGTCTATGTGTTGTTTGAATATATCTTATGCTTGTCTTGATTTCAACATGCTAGGCTAGATCTATCTTGTGTTTGCTTAGATGTAATGAAACCTAGATGTTAATTATGTGTTGATTACTTGTTTATTGTTGTATTGGATGAATGATTTCAATGTTAGGCTTAAGAAAACTGACAGATCTCCATTGTGTAACATGCTTGAACGTCTTAGGAAACATGAACCGATGTGTACTAGGTTTTATTGGTTGTATTTAATGCATGAGCAAATTCTAGTGATCCCATGTTAGGAACTTCTTAGCCGGATCGACATAGGAGTGAAGTAGGCGCTCATAGGATTGGGGAAGTAAGTACGCCACCCCATGAATGGTATTAAGGAATACAATCCATCATCCACGCAACTGTAACAAGTAATTAACATGTAAAAGATATCTAGGGAGTAGTGAAATCAAGTAAACACAATTCTCCCATATATTGCTCACAACTTTAGTATAATTTAGTTTATTTTCATTTCTAGTATTTTATTTTGATTGCATCTTAGTATTGGGTTGGTTGACTAGCAACTAATTCCGCCCAACTCCTTCAAACCCGAGATTTTTACTTGTTTTCATAAAAATATAAAAATACAAAAAGAATCATCCCTCATCTCTAGACCTAGTCTTTAGGTTTTCTAATCCTAGCGACACTATTCCTAGCTGAATGATCAATCCCCCGGTACTTGTCATTATACTATACTACATCGATCAGGTACACTGCCTGGTGGGGGTTGTAAGCTTTTCGAGATCCCTCGAGAGGTAAAGCCTGGTGCAATCCCCACGCATCAAGTTTTTGACGCCGCTGCCGGGGAATAGTTATTGTCTAGGTTAGAATCCCTTTTTATTAAGTCTACTTGCTAGATTCCTTTCTAGTAAGATTTTATTTTTATTTTTAGGTTCTCTTTAGTCTATCTTTTTCTTCGTGTCTTTGTTAGTAAATTAAATTCATTGACTATTCCGTTGACCATTATGGAAAACGCGAATCCACCCCTTTCCCCTAGAGAAGTGGCTTTGTTACGTGAACAAATTGAGAGTGAGATTAGGGAGCTTAATAGGTTGATTAAAGTTGAGCTCGACCATGCATTTAGTGACCTAGCGACCGCCTTGTATTCAAATAAGGAACTAGGGCCTAACGATTTTGAGAATGTTGTTGAGGAGCTTGAAGAAGGGGAGATTAATCCAAAGCCAGATGACTATTTTAATCTATACCCCACTAAGGAAGAGATTGCGTACTATAACAATCTTATTGATAACCCTCGATCTCCTTTTACTAAAATCGAACCTAAGATAAAGAGAGGCCATCCTAAGAATGCTAAGATACCATGTATGATTGGGTATAGACACGTTGATAATGCTTACATTGACTTTAAATCCCCAATCAACATTATGTCCTCAAGTGTTTATAATGATATAGTGAAAACAAGACTTGGACCTAGAAGGGATCCCAGATACCCCGGTGGAGTTTGTAACTTTGATGGGTGAATTAAAGGTCTACATGTCTTTGTTGAGAATTTCACTTATATCACTGACTTTATGATTGTTGAAGACCTTGCTAATGTTATTGATTGTCGATTATCGAATGTTGTGTTTAGTAAACCGTTTGTTGAAGAGTCCAAGTTAGAATATGATGAGATAGAGGGGACAATCCAATTTGCAAGTAACACCGATAGGATCACTTAGAGGATGCCTAATAGGATGAAAGAATTTCGTTTTGTGCCTCGATTTGACATGGATAACATTGGTGCTTTTGAGGACATCAATGAAGAAGATAAGAAAAAGGGCATGGATTATGTATGGGAAAAGAAGAGTATTTTCTACAAAGATTGCTTGACTCTAGGACCAAAGTATAAAGTCGATAAGGAATTTGCCCATAGAATTATAGGAGCGATTGAGAAAAAGGTGATTGGTTTCTACAAAGAACATTTACAATCAGAAAGTGAAACCAACAATGAGGTCACGTAGTAACCCATGACCTTGAGTCTAGCTACAAGACTTGTAAATAAAGAAAAGCGCTTCTTGGGAGGCAACCCATGTTTTGTGTGATTTTTATTTTGTGTGTTTGTTATTTGCTTCCGTATGCATGCTTTATTTTTATTGTTGGTAGATCATGTTTCGAAACTAAAAAGTGAAAATACTTTATTTTGTTGTTTAGCCTAGTCTTAACTTCATCCAAAGGTATTTCTGCAAAAGATAAGTGTAAGGGGAAACCCCAAATATGTTTTTAAGAAACAAAACCGATCATGATTCTCCACAATATTAAGTGAACATGTATATTCGTATTTGTTAGAGTCAAATGCTTGTATCGAGTCGTAATAAGTTTTGCAGGATTTTCCAGGAAGTAGGACCAAGTTTTTCCAGAAATTTTCCGGAAACTTAACATAAGAATTTCTGCAGGTCACTTTTGACGGCGTCACGAGTTTACTCTTGACGGCGTTACGTGTAAAAATCTGGAAATTTTACCAGTTTTGTTTTTCTAACGGAGTCTTAAAGTTTTTGTTGAATTATTAGTTTTATAATCTCCAGGAAATCTGCAAACATCATTCCACAAGCATTATATCTTATTGTGTTTTCTAGGATTTGTTAGCATATGTAGATTGCCGCCGATTTTATGCGAGGTTGCCTTGTCTGTTTTCTCAGGTTTTACAGGTTATGTATGACAAGAAGATGATTTATATTCTGGAAGGGAAGCTTTGATTGTTCATTTTCTTGGAGGAAGATCTAACCTGGCCACCTTATTATCCATACCGAGCGAATCAGGGGAGTATTTGATTTCATTTGTTTTACTTATTTCACTTTTACATTCTTTACTTGAACATTGGGGACAATGTTCATCCTAAGTATAAGGGGAGGGTAAAATGATGATACCTTACTGATACACTTTCGCTTGAGTTTGTTTGTTTAATGGTAGATGTGTAATAAAACTATGAGAAATACTTGTTAGTGCAATTTTAGCGCCAAATTTAAATTTTTTTTACAACATTTAGGAGTGAAACTTTAGCCATAGCAAGCGTCTCATGGATAGGAGATTGTATGACTAGCACAAAACCGTACCATTCAGAAAAATTTTCCACCCAAAAATGTGAGGTTCGCCTTTAGATTTGATAGGAAAAGCATTTACTATTAGTGTTTATGAGTGTACCGGTAGCATTTAGATTCTAGAACTTGCGTTAGTGATGCATCCCGAGACCGCTAGTGAGACTACATTCGTGTAGTAGGATTTACTACATGATAAGAGGCATTAGGATCACCCTTGTATTAAACCCGTGTCATAATTACTTGACCATTTATGTCATATTATTTGGCTAGTTAAGTCAATTAATTTTTCCCACACCTTAGCGTTGTACTCATTTTTAGTACACGAAACCCCTAGTACACCCCTCCGAGCCTATCTTTTCGTTTCTAACTTTAAGCATCTTACTTAAAGGAAGAATTTGTTACACCCCACTTAAATGTACACCCAAATCGCCTTAGCCTTCCGTGTATGCACTCATCTTTATTGCATTATTGTTACATGTTTAAACCCTTAGTTAATTATCTAATTGATTACATGGTTGCTAAGTCGAGTCATATCCTTGTACATATTGTTTTGGGACGATTGGGACTCGTGGGTAAAGTACTTAATTTATGGAGTAATGGGGAAGAACATCATATATTACCCCCATATGTACGTTAATCTTAAAAGTACTCCAAGTGTTTTGATTTTCTTAATTCGAGTCATTAGATTAGTTTATTGTAAAGTATGTAAAAATTCAAGTGTAAGGGAAATGTTCATCCCCTATGATGTATTATTTTGGATGGTAGGGTAAAAGTGTATGCAAAAAAAAAAAAAATAAATAAATAAAAAATAAAAAAAAAAATCAAAAAAAAAAAAAAGAGAAAAAACATACGGACAACCATCCCGTTTCATTCTATGTTTATTTTATGTTTTTGTTATTTTTCATTTATTAGTTTAAGTCGAGTCGAGTCTTGGCTTAGCAACGCCACATTGTACATGTAATTGACCAAGATTATTAACTCGCCACCAGTAAAGACTGCCTATATCCAACAAAATCGTGTATTCCATATCCCTACACCTAACGTTACAACCCTTTAAAAAGACCTCTTTGATAGTTTATCCTAGGTGCTTACGCCATGTGGTGGAGGTTTGATCCTTTCCCAAGCCTATGGTAATCTATTTTGCTATGACAGGTAGTGAGAGATATTTTCCGTTTCCATAATGTGATATATACTTTATTACACCCGAGAGATGTGAGTATCTAAACACTATTTGTGAGGTGCTAGTATATGACCTCCGTGCTTGTCTTTGGTCTTTAGTGGAACGATTATTTGTTGTAATTACTTTTATATTAGTGTTAAATGACCCCTAACTTGTATTTTGATTAGAATTAAAGCGCATTTGCTTGAGGACAAGCAAATCTCATGTGTAAGGGTATATGATGAGGCGAAAAATGAACCACTTTTAGGGGGTCATTTAAGCCCGAAATTGAATTTATTTGATCAAATATTGCCCTAAATCGTTCCTTTTGTGATTTTAGGTAATTTGGGAGTGAATTCTGGAAAAGGAAGCAATTCGGATGTTTTTGGAGCATAAAAGTGAAGAAAACAGCAAAGACTTAATTTTCCATGATGAGAACAGTACTTGACGGCGCCAAGAAGGAGATCATGACGGCGTCAAGAGTAAAATCCATGACGACCCAGTGAAAACCTGAAGGCGTCACAAGAAGGGCGTCAAGGCTAAATTTGGTGACGGCCTGCATAAGGGATACACATGACGGCGTCAGACCCAGATCTAGGCAGTCCGAGAAACTATTTGGCGGCGAGATGACGGCGTCAGACTTTTGTTCTTGACGCCGTCACCTATCAAAATCTATATATAGTTTTCTATTTTTCATTCATTAAAGAGGAACTTGTGTGGAGAAAACTAGGGCCGAACTTTGTAAACCCTAGGTCGTATTTTACAGTATTTTCAAGGGTTTTCACCCCTTGAATCCTTTCATGTTCAATTGAGATAAGTCTTCTTTCAATTCAATCAATATGTCTATGTGTTGTTTGAATATATCTTATGCTTGTCTTGATTTCAACATGCTAGGCTAGATCTATCTTGTGTTTGCTTAGATGTAATGAAACCTAGATATTAATTATGTGTTGATTACTTGTTTATGGTTGTATTGGATGAATGATTTCAATGTTAGGCTTAAGAAAACTGGCAGATCTCCATTGTGTAACATGCTTGAACGTCTTAGAAAACATGAACCGATGTGTACTATGTTTTATTGGTTGTATTTAATGCATGAGCAAATTCTAGTGATCCCATGTTAGGAGCTTCTTACCCGGCTCGACAAAGGAGTGAAGTAGGCGCTCATAGGATTGGGGAAGTAAGTACGCCACCCCATGAATGGTATTAAGGAATACAATCCGTCATCCACGCAACTGTAAATAGTAATTAACATGTAAAAGATATCTAGGGAGTAGTGAAATCTAAGTAAACACAATTCTCCCATATATTGCTCACAACTTTAGTATAATTTAGTTTATTTTCATTTCTAGTATTTTATTTTGATTGCATCTTAGTATTGGGTTAGTTGACTAGCAACTAATTCCGCCCAACTCCTTCAAACCCGAGATTTTTACTTGTTTTCATAAAAATATAAAAATACAAAAAGAATCATCCCTCATCTCTAGACCTAGTCTTTAGGTTTTCTAATTCTAGCGACACTAACGATAAATCCCCCGGTACTTGTCATTATACTATACTAAATCGATCAGGTACACTGCCTGGTGGGGGTTGTAAGCTTCTCGAGATCCCTCGAGAGGTAAAGCCTGGTGCAATCCCCACGCATCAGTGTCGCTAGGATTAGAAAACCTAAAAACTAGGGCTAGAGGTGAGGGATGATTCTTTTTGTATTTTAATATTTTTTGAAAGTAAGTAAAAATCTCGGGTTTTAGAAGAGTGGGTGGAATTAGTTGCTAGTCAACTAACCCAATAACTAAGATGCAATCAAAATAAAATAACATAAATGAAAATAAACTAAATTAAACTAGTGGTGTGAACAATATATGGGAGAATTGTGTTTACTTAGATTTCACTACTCCCTAGATATCTTTTACAGGTTAATTACTTGTTACAGTTGCGTGGATGACGGGTTATATTCCTTAATACCAATCATGGGGTGGCGTACTTACTTCCCCAATTCTATAAGCTCCTACTTCACTCCTATGTCGAGCCGGCTAAGAAGCTCCTAACATGGGATCACTAGAATTCGCTCATGCATTAAATACAACCATAAAAACCTAGTACACATCGGTTCATGTTTCTTAAGACGTTCAAGAAAGTTACACAATGGAGATCTGCCAATTTTCTTAAGCCTAACATTGAAATCATTCATCCATTACAACTATAAACAAGCAATCAACCTATAATCAACATCTAGGTTTCATTACATCTAAGAAAACACACAAAAGATCTATCCTAGCATGTTAAAATCAAGACAAGCATAAGATATATTCAAACAACACATAGACATATTGAATGAATTGAAAGAAAACTTATCTCAATTGAACATGAAGGGTTTCAAGGGGTGAAAACCCTTGAAAATACTGTTACAAACGAGCTAGGGTTTATAAAGTTCGGCCCTAGATTTCTCCACACAAGTTCCTCTCTTAATGAATGAAAATTAGAAAAGTATTTATAGATTTCACGAGTTGACGACGTCAAGAGTAAAATTCTGACGCCGTCATCTCGCCGCCAATAAAGTTCTCGGACTGCCTAGATCTATATCTGACGCCGTCATGTGTATTCTTGTTTCAGGCCGTCACCAAATTTACTCTTGACACCCTTGTTCTGACGCCGTCACGTTTTCTCTGGGCCGTCATCCATTTTGCTCCTGACGCCGTCATAAAATCCTTCTTGACGCCGTCAGGTACTGTTCCCAGCAAGGAAAATCAAGACTTTGCCATTTTCTTCACTTTTATGCTCCAAAAACGTCCAAAATGCTTCCTTTTCCAGAATTCACTCCCAAAGTACCTAAAATCACAAAAGGAACGATTTAGGGCAATATTTGATCAAATAAATTCCAATTCCGGCTTAAATGACCCCCTAAAAATGGTTCATTTTTCGCCTCATCAATTATATTAAACAAAAGAAACTCGTAAGATTTGTGAGATTATATTTTTTTAATGTTAACAAGATTTGAACGTATAAAAAGGTTGGGTGTTTGGTGTTCTTGAAAAAGATAGAAAAACATGAAAAATTTTCCCAACCGCCCAAAGAAACACACATATCTATCTTCATAACCAAATGTATCTTGATTAAAAAAAAGAAGAAGAAAAAGTTGGGCCTTTGGTGTTCTTGAAAAAGATAAAGTTTTTCCCAACCGACCAAGACTCACAGATCTATCTCGGTATGTTTAGATCTGAGAAGGGTTTTGGGGTTGAGGAGGTTTTTGTTTGTGTTGAATGATACACAGATCTTAGGAAGGTTTTTTCTTTTTTTGTTTTTAGTTGGGATAAAGAATGAGATGATAAGAACACACGTACCCACCCACCATTGAGATTCTCCCCCTTGAGATATGTAATTCATTCAAAGTTTTAATCTCTACTTCTCTACTACTCTGTAAATTATATGTGTGTTATATTTAGGTTAAAATTAATGGGCCAAATTTAGGTTAAAATTAGTGGGTGAAATTAAATTTGAGATGAAGTTTTGTTGGGTTGTATTTTAGATAAAAGAAAAATTGGTCCGAGCATTTTTTTTTTGGAAGGGCGGTCCGAGCATTTAAATAACCATTCGTTTAAGGAATTGGTTTTGATATACTTTTGGGCTATGATATATGCAAACTTATGAATCAACAAGGCTATGCAAAATACAATTTCTAAAATGCATAATGTATAACTAAATGATACATAATGCTCAGTAACACGTTATTTTCAGCACTGATTGACCAAACTTCTACTATATAATAATTGACAAATAACTTAAACGATGTTGTCCACGTTGACATATGAACGATTGTTATCAAAGTAGAGTATACTAATCACACAACATTTCAACTACTTGCAATTACACTTCATTGTCAACAACCGTGACCATGTATATCATATCGTAATGTAATCATGATCATGTTTAAATTACTGTCAAACCACCTTGACCACCTACCTTGATGATATTACTAATTATAACATTTATATTTTTGCAACATTGATCAAATAGCTTACTATTTTTTATATATACAATTTTTATATTGCTTTAAGTTAATCAAACCTAAAACTCTCACCATCCATAAATTTGTTGTCACGAGAAATGTATAATAAAAAAAGATTGTCAACCATAAAACTTAGTTACAGGGTACCCGCCGCCGCAACGCGCGGGTACCCTGCTAGTAATATATAATCGGCGCTCTTAAAGTTTGACTCATGTATATATAGTTGACCAAGAACACCCGTAAGCGGCGCTCTTTATCCTTATAAGCGGCGTGCTTTAGTCCAAACTATGTCTTTTTCCTTATATGTCCATAAAGTCATTTTTTCGTGCGTTTCTTGTACTTTTCTCCAATTTATCGTCCTGCACATATATTTTCATATTAAGTACCAAAAGTTCTAATAACATGGTTATTTATCCTATATTTCACATAATATCGGGGGTAAAAATATGTATAATACGAGACTCATAAATTCCCCCATACTTAAACCAATGCTTGCCCTCAAGCATATAAAAATTGTCTTTAAAAATCAAGTCTCGTATAAGTTTCAAATATATTTATGTATACCCAAGACAACCAAGAATAACATGACATGTTTCTCACGAAAGTGTATATATATTTTTAATTCACTCAAGCACTCAAAGAAATAGTTTTTGCTGTGTGATTCACTCTTATAGCTCAGTCATAACTTATAGATTTACCATATGCTGGTAAAAAGAAACAAAACTGCACCGACATGGCGTAAGCACCAAGTATAAATATTAAAGATGACTTTTATTCAGTTTAAGGGTTAATAGGTATGGATTAGACATGGGAATTTTTTAGTGTAAAACTTAAGTCGGGAAATCATAATACTCTTTATTCTTTCTCTTTTTTTTTCATAATACATTATAACAAACATAAAGCGTGCACTCTTCATACTCATCGTAATTGGTATCTTATTTCTCATATATATTTCAATCTCATATTTTCCACTAAGCAACATATTTTTATTTATTTTTCTTGGTGTATAAATAGAAACGAAAAGTTTAAGGCTCAGAAGGTGTATCTAACGGATAATAGCACTAAAAGTGAGTGCTAAACGGTTAAATTTCGATTTAGAAAACGGATGGCTTATTTTTGGTGTATTTCCTAATTTTCGCCTCTTATAAAAATACTTATATCACAAGAATGTGATCTCACTGCGGTCTTATAATGATTTCTAATACAAGTTCTAGAATCACATAAATTATCGGCACACTCATCAACAAAGAAATCAAGCATAGAAGGTATATGCCGATATAGGCTCGAATTCCTCACATTTATAGTGGTAATGGTCATGAAATGTGCAAATAATGTCATTAATCCCGATTCAGACTTCTTACGATTGTCTCGAATACATTTTCTTTTAAAATCTTTTAGTTATTTTCAATTTTATTATACCCCCGTAATCGGCGTACATTACTAGAATGTGTGTCGGTCTTTCATTATAACCTCGGCGTTCTTTTGCCAAAAGCGGCGCTTTTTATGCAACATTGTTGTAACAGTTTTAAAATATTTTCATGTTTTAGCATAAGGTTTAATTTATTTTTCAAGTTATCTTCCCCCCATACTTAAGTTAAGCATTGTCCCTAATCTTTTTAGAATTAAAAATAAAGTATAACGGGAAAAATAAATAAAGGATAACGGTACTTCCCGGGTATGTTTTGTTTTTTGCCCGAGGAATCTCCAAGTTTTGTCCACCTTTTAGATCATTCTTTCACATCCTGTATTAATACATCATTCAACAAACAATTTCCACAAAATATGTAATGTGTCATAACACATTACGTTAGTTATTATAAATATAGATAATAAGAGTTAAATCAAATTGTTTAAGCTTTGGCAACCATTGTGCCCATCGTGGTGGTGGTGGTGCAAGTGTTTCAAATTGTTTAGTGATTGGGTACCAATAGAGGTACCCCCATACAGACCATAAATGTGTTTAAAACATGTTTGAAATTGTTTCAAATAAAGACCAACAGACTGGTCATCATCACACAGAACCACGCCGTGTTTATCAAGAAACCCCGACGGGTTTTTACTCCTGCTCTTCATTCTCTTCCTCTTCACAACTGCTGCTTAGTCTCAAAACCTTTTTCAAATCCATTGCCAAAGGGATCAATAATTTTAATATTGACATGCCATTTTTTATCCCCTTCTCCTTTGGTAATACCTCCAAAATAGTTTGGAGTCCAATCCGTATTCTTGATAGATAATGGTAGTGCTACAAGCAAAGCAGTAATCTTCTTCCATACACAAACATTTCTAAATGGGTTTAGATACTCTTGTTCAACCAATGCTCTTTCCATGGGGTCCTCATAACCATAAAACTTAGGACGAATTGGTCCATAGATTGGTTTACCATTCTCATACCTTTTTGGTGTGAATTCCTCTTCATCTTCACTATCACTATTGATTGATGCTAAATAGTCAACCTTAAATTGACCAAGTCAATGGTCAACAAGGTCAAACTCCCTAGATCAATGCTCCGGGTAATATAAGGTATCACCAGGTCGTTAAGTCCCGTTGAAGTAAAATTGTAACTTTAGCGTATTCGTGATCGGGTGATTATTCACAGGAAAGGGTTGTAATATGAATTATTTGGAAATTATTAACAAATATAGCTTAGGAAAGCTACTTGATTGATTACGGGAATGGAGATTACAACGATTTGAGCTAAAACCTAAAAACGTACGTTTTGATTAAAAACGTACACAGACGAACAAAATGAAAAATACAACTGATGGACTGGAAAGGTTAAAAGTGTAAAATTATTATTTTTACAATCCTATTAATTAAAGAAAATTTTTAAGAAAATTAAAAACTATTTTTACACTATTTAATTATTTATTATTAATTAATTACTAATTATCTATTTATTACTAATTAAATTAATTAGAATTATTAAAAATACTAAAAAGACTTAGAAAATTAAGAAATTTTTTATAAATCTAATTAACCATCATGGGAATCCTAAAAAATTATGAAAAGTTTAGTTTATGTATTTTTAAACTAATTAACTAATTATTAATCTAATTACTTATTAATTTCTAATTAAACTAATTATATTATAAAAAATAGAAAATGAGCAGTAAAAATTCTAGAAAAATTTATAAAAATGTTTTAACTATAATAAAAGCTAGAAAAATTATAAAAACTAGGTTGTACTTTACAAAATCTAATTATGTTATTTAATAACTTAATATTAATTAAAACTAAATTAAACTAAAATTAATTATAAAAACCACTAAACGACAAAATAGAAATCTGGAAAAATTTGTAAAATTACTTTAACCTAAAAGAGAATTTCTAAAAATATCAAAATGATATATTGCTTATAAATAAGCTAAAAAGAAAATTAAAATGATAAATCCTATTAAATAGAAGCTATCACTAATATTAAAGTTGATTTTTTTGGTTTTTTCTTTTTCCAAACTGAATATACACTAAAAACAAAGACTTTTAATAAAAACACTTTTCACACAAACCAGAAATAAGCACTTTGAGTGCTTATTTGTCCACTCAGTTGACTTTTGTTGACTGAGGATGGAATTAAGCTCAAATGAAGAGTGTGGGGTCCACAATGATAACTTTTGGTTTCTCTAAGTTAGTTGAACTTGAATAAGCAAGAATTAGCCAAATAAGTTGCTTGAATAAGCCAATAATCACAAATAAGCTGTTTGCTTATTCCATTCTGAGACAGTTTTTGGGACAGACTTTTGGCACAAAGTTAAGTGGGGTCCACAAGTCCACAGGTCAAACTATTGGTCAATATGCACTCCCTGGTAGGAGGGGGTTGAATGGTGCCAAGTTGGAGGTGTGGGACCCACTGGGTCAGTCACAAAACACCACCAAAGTTAGGTGGGTGATCCAAATCTGCTGAGACAAGGCAAGGTCTTTGCCCTGCAGTCAACTTCAAGGGGTATTTTGGTCCCTTAGAAAAAATTACAAAAATATAACAATGGTGAAAATCAAATGTTCTACTGGTAGAGTTATTCCACAACGAATTTCAGACCTCCAAACACAACACAAAATTCAATTTAATTCATGCCATTTTGGCAAAAATCTGAATATGGTATTTTTGAGTTTTTGAGAAATTATGAGATTTGACTTTTGTGAACTTGTATAGCTGATTTAGTGATTACATAAGTTAAGATAAGCTATATGAAAGCTAATTTAAGCAAAGACATCCACTTGTGAACAGATTTGATTTGGTTTGAGCTTGAAAAATCACCACAGTTAACTGTGGTGATTAGTTTTTGGTGATTTTGACTTTTGGGTTAAAAAGATACAAATGAGATACTTTGACTGAGGTACTTAGAACCAAAGAAAACTGTTTCAGCAAGTCTTAACCACTAAAAAGCTCAAGTACACAGTTGGATACCCAAATCCAAACACCCCCTTAAAACTGATTTTGACAAGTTTATGAAGCAATTGATCAAATTAATCCAAATAACTGAGATATTAGCTACTACTAACTATATATAACAATAAATGAACAAGATTAAACACAATTAATCACTACAACTGCAATTCACATTATTATCCAAATTTATTCTAAAAAACTGAAAATATAAAACATAATACAATAAACCTTCAACCAAGGCTTAACCATGGTGTCTTGGAACTGCTACAAGCTCCAGCTTATTCAAGGAATAAGCTGGTAATGTCCAACTGGCTTATCCATTTCAAGCAACTTCCAAAAAGCTTCCAAGTCTAATGCCAAGGTAATTTCCTATGATCTAAATATTCTGATTGTATTTTATCTTTTCTTTTGTATACTTAGAACTTAAGTGAGCTTCTGAAACAGGATTGCAATAATGATAAGCTTAAACAAACTTAAGTTAAAAATTGAAAATTGAGGTTGAAACTGAAATGCATCAAAAGTAACTCTTTAAAACTGAAACTGATACTTTTATATTTAAAAGAAGTAACATTACAATGAAAACTACTTAAAAAATAAATTAAGGCATGCCTCAAAGGCTTACAAGAGCTAAATACTTATACCACGATTACAAATAATTCCCATCTCTCCCAAATGGCTTCCCTGGTCCACATTGAGAATTCCACTTGCTTTTACGTTGGCCATAGACCAAATCCCAAGTGTCCAATTATGCTAAGATGATCCTGAGCCCTTGATTGCCATTTTCCCGCCCAAACTTATACGGGGTAAGTTTTAGTGGTTCTGGTGGGTGTTGGTGGGGAAATTTATTGTGGGGGGTTTGTTAGGTGGGGCATATTAATTGTGGGGGGGGGGGGATTTGGTGAAAAAGGTGAGGAGGGGAGGGGATTGTCTCCCTGGTTTTGCGCGGCCATGTTGGGGAAAAAGGAGGGTCAAAGGTCTTTTGACCTTGTTTGACCATTTGACCGAAGGGTTTTTATTATTTTGAAAATGGGCCGGGTTGATTGGGCTTTGGATGCTGGACTGGGCAAAGGGTTGGATTGGATGGGGCTTTGGTTTGTTAGATATAAGGGTCCGGTTGGTTTGTTTAGTGATAAGGACCAATTTTGTAAATGTACCAAACTTCAAGGACTGGATTTGCACTTTTCCCAATTTGCTTTCAAGGACCAATTATGCCATTATTCCAAAGTTCACAAACCATTTTTCCATTTTTCAAACTTCAAAAATTCCCAGGGACCTATTTTGCCATTTTTGGATTTTCAGGGACTAAACTTGTAATTTTTGGAAAACTTGCAACCCAAGTGTAATATTTAGTGATTTTTGACTTTTAAAACCTTGGGTTGACTTTTCCTTTCAAAATAAATGCATAGGGACTAAATTTGACAAGTTTTGAAACTTGGGGGACTGAAACTGCAAATATTGCAAACTTTGATAGATTTTTCTTTGTTTTTGCACATTTTGCATTTAAAACACATAAAACACAATCCCTGGGATAATTTAAGTATTTTGATATATTTTTTATTGTTTTTGTGCGTTTTGGCAGTTTAAATATATCAAAAACGATGAGTGTTTGAGCACTCATCAATCCCCCACACTGAACCATTGCTAGTCCCTAGCAATCTTTTTAGAAAACTTGATGGATTTTAAGCTCTTTACCAAAAGCCATCACTTCTGGAGTAGCCAGGTGTAAGAACTGTGGCACACCTGATAGCCGTGTGATTTTGAGCAAACCACCAGCTTTCAACGGATTTGTTAAGTCTTTACCAAGAGCCGTTTGCTCCTGGACTAGACATCATCTTGATGGACCTAGTCAACATCTTGGTGAGCTGATTACCAATTATGGATTTTCCACGGCCTTTACCACAAGCCATAATCTTGCGGGCTAGCCAACTCATTTGTTTTTGGGGAGTTGAGGAACCATACAATTTTGGGCAAATTGCAAGCCGTCAACGGATTTGAGTTATCTTTACCAAGAGCCGTTTGCTCCTGGATTAGCCAATCCCTTTGTCGGTTAGACCTGGCGGACTGATTACCACAAAAATTTTGAAATAAAGTGAATAAATTTTTGAAAATTTTGGCCAAAAACGGGGGTACTTGAAAGATATTTTGATAAAATTCGATAGAATTTCCCCCCCCACACTTAGAAATGAATATTGTCCTCAATATTCAAAGTCCCGACTATTATGCCGAAGCTATGAACGTAAAAAGCCAAGATTCGAATCTAACTGCGGAAATACCAATTTTCACTTTATTTCTATATATATACAACTTTTTTTTATATAACTTCATATACATATATACATTTTTTCAAACAGCGGGGGGTTGGCCATTCCCCCACACTAGGTGGTAGAAAATAGAAAGAATCAGAGATACGGGTGAAAACCCGTATTGTGCTATTGTTTTTGTTCGTCGAGTCGCTAGCTTGACTCGATCCCCGAAAGTTTGGAGATCCGGGACAACCATGGAAGGTAAGTCCTCTCCAAAGTAGTGCTTTAACCGATGTCCATTCACTTTGAAATTTGGACCGTCACTTTGAGATAATTCGACGGTGCCATAAGGATAAACCTTAGCGATAGTGAATGGACCAGTCCATCGGGTTTTGAGCTTTCCCGAGAAGATCTTGAGTCTAGAATTGAAAAGAAGGACTCGATCACCAACGTTGAAAATGCGGTTTTTGATTTTTAAGTCATGAATCTTCTTTGTCTTTTCTTTATAGATCAAAGAGTTCTCGTAAGCTTGATCACGAAGTTCGTTTAATTCGTTTAGTTGAACTTTCCTATGATCACCCGCCGTTTTGAGGTCGAAATTGGCATGCTTGAGGGCCCAATAGGCTTTATGCTCAAGCTCGATCGGAAGATGGCACGCTTTCCCGTACACAAGTTTATAAGGCGTACACCCAATGGGTGTTTTGTAAGCCGTACGGAAAGCCCAAAGTGCATCATCTAATTTGTCCGACCACGATGCACGATTTTCACCTACAGTTCTTTCCAATATTCTTTTAATCCCCCGATTGGAAACTTCGACTTGTCCACTCATTTGAGGGTGGTACGCAGTAGAAAGACGGTGAGTCACACCGTACTTTTGCATGACTTTGTCAAATTTCACAACTACTCAGGCATCATTTGTGGGTAAAGCTTTTGCTTCAACCCATTTTGACAAGTAGTCAACTGCCACGAGTATGTATTTGTTTCCGTGAGAGGATGGAAATGGCCCCATAAAGTCGATGCCCCAGATATCAAAGATTTCACAAACTTGAATTGCATTCTGAGGCATTTCATTCCTTTGTGAAATATTCCCGTGACGCTGACAAGCGTCACAGGACTTGACCAATTCTTGGGCATCCTTGTAGATCGAGGGCCAATAAAAGCCGGAATCAAACACCTTTTTGGCGGTGTAGTTGGGATTGTGGTGGCCCCCCGTGGGACCAGCATGGCAAGCCTTTAAGATTTCAGCGGCTTCCTGACCATACACACACCGCCGGATGACTTGATCCGCGCATATTTTGAACAAGTAGGGGTCGTCCCAAAAGTAATGTTTGACATCTTTGAAAAATTTATTTTTTTGTTGGGACGACATCCCTTTCACAATGAAGTTACCCGCAAGATAGTTTGCAAAGTCGGCAAACCATGGGGTAATCGAGTCTCCACGAAATGAAACCGCATTGAGGGTTTCGAGAGGAAATGTTTCATTTATTTCCTTTTTCTCGAAAGCATCTTGGTGGGGGTTTTCAAGACGGGAGAGATGATCAGCAGCTAGGTTCTCAGCTCCTTTTTTATCACGAATAATGATATCAAATTCCTGAAGGAGGAGAACCCAGCGAAGAAGTCTCGGCTTTGCAGCTTGTTTTGCAAAAAGGTACTTCAAAGCCGAGTGGTCCGTATACACTATGCTTTTAGTCAGAATCAAGTATGGCCGGAATATTTTGAAAGCATACACCACATCTAATAATTCTTTTTCAGTGGTGGTGTAATGACTTTGAGCCTCGGTCATAGTCTTGCTGGCATAGTGTATAGGCTGAAAATGTTTTGTTTTGCGTTGCCCCAAGACTGCCCCTATAGCATAATCACTAGCATAGTCCCAATCGGGGGCAACAAGAATCGGTGCCTCGGTAAGCCTTTTCTTTAATGTTTCAAAGGCTTCGATGCACTCAGGGGAGAAGATAAAAGGAGCATCCTTCTCGAGGAGATGGGTCATAGGCCGGGCGATTTTAGAAAAATCTTGAATAAACCTACGATAGAAACCGGCGTGACCCAAAAAGCTCCTAACACCTTTCACAGTCGTGGGATGAGGCAATTTTGCAATGACGTCCACTTTGGCTCTGTCAACCTCAATCCCGTTTTTTGAAATTTTATGGCCGAGGACAATGCCCTCTTTGACCATAAAGTGACTCTTCTCCCAATTTAGACATAACTTTGTGTCTTCACAACGTTTTAGCATGCTATCTAAATGGGAGAGACATGTTTTAAACGAATCCCCAATGACCGAGAAATCGTCCATAAAGACCTCCATATTTTTCCCGATCATGTCGGAAAAAATGGCCATCATACATCTTTGAAACGTGCCCGGAGCATTACATAAGCCAAATGGCATACGTTTATATGCGAAGGTTCCATAGGGGCACGTAAAAGTGGTCTTTTCTTGGTCTTGCGGGTCAATGGGAATCTGAAAGTAACCCGAGAAACCATCGAGGAAGCAATAATACTCATTCCCCGCTAATCTCTCGAGCATCTGATCCATAAAGGGCAGAGGAAAATGATCCTTACGGGTGGCGTCATTTAACTTACGATAATCAATACAGACACGCCATCCCCTAACTAAACAAGTTGGAATTAACTCATTCTCCTCATTTGTGACAACAGTAATGCCACCCTTTTTTGGAACACAATGGATTGGGCTGACCCAAGGACTGTCCGAGATAGGGTAAATCAATCCGGCATCAAGAAGTTTTAAAACCTCTTGTTTGATAACCTCGTGAATTTTTGGATTCACCCTTCTTTGTTGTTGGACTGCAGGTTTGAAGTCGTCCTCCATTAAAATCTTGTGTGTTCAAAATTCAGGGTCAATGCCCTAGATGTCGGAGAGTCGCCAACCAATTGCTTGTTTATGAGACTTCAAAACTTTGATAAGGGCAGCCTTTTCCTCATCACTTAAGTCTTTGGCAATTATGACGGGTAATTTATCATCACCCTCCAGAAATGCATATTCAAGATGAGGCGGCAAGTCCTTAAGTTCAACCTCGGGGAAGTCATCAGTTTTCTCAACATTTTTTACCTCCTCTTTATGAAGTTGTTGTGGTAGAACAGGAAGAGGAGAGGGATCTTCGTTTAACCATTTTTCAAGTATGAGAATATCCCTCTCGAGGTCGATCTCTTGGTTATCGACTCCATCGGGAATCGAGTCACTTTTGAGAAACGCCTCCATTTCTTCTAAGATGAAGTCACTTCCCTCAAACGGAGTGAGGGAAGGAGAAGAATTGGCAATGATGGGGTGAGAAGATTGAGTGAGGTTTTCACTCAAAGAATCATCAATGAAACCTAAAATCTCTTGAGCATACTCCTCAGCAGCAACATCGATGACATCAATTTGATTCACCGACTCACAATCATAATTGGAGGAGTATCTCGATGTTTGATTTAGGTTGAAGGTAATAGCTTCCGTACCAACACGTAATGTGATCTCATGCTCGAATACATCGATAAGAGCGCGCCCAGTTCTAAAGAACCCCCTCCCAAGAATGAGAGGGACCCTAGAATCGGCATCAAAGTCAACAATCACAAAATCTGCCAGAAAATGGAACCTTCCCACTTTAACAAATACGTCCTCGGCTATGCCAATGGGACGAGAAATCGAACGATCGGCAAGCTCTAAAGTCATGCACGTGGGAGTGAGTTCGGGAAGAGAAAGTTTCTTCCACACAGAATATGGCATCAGGTTGATGCTAGCACCTAGATCGGCCAAGGCGAAGCAATCAACCATACCCGGGAAAGTACAAGGAATGAGAAATTTCCCGGGATCTCCAAGCTTTTCAGGAAGCTTTTTCAAAAGAACCACAGAGCAGTTCTCATTCAGAGGAGTTCTTGCCATCTCAAATAATTTTTCTTTATTACTCAACAGATTTTTGATTGTCGATGCAAACTTGGGCATCAAGAGAATAGCATCCGCGAAGCTGATATCAAAATGCAAATCTTGGAAGATTTGGAAAAACTTATCCATTTGGTGATTAGCTTTTTCGCGGAGCTTTTGTTCACTGAGACGTGATGGATATGGAATAGAAGTTTTGGATTTAGGGTTGTCCACTGGAGTTTCTGGTGGTTCAAAGACAACTCCAGGCTTACATCTGGTTTCAGGATTAACCTGAGGTTGGACATGTGCTGTACTTCGTGGGCTAGGAATTTGCACCTTATCCTTTGTCACCTCAGGCTCACGATTCACTACCTTTGGAGGAGAGGAAGAAGAGGTAGTAGGAATCGCGGGTTCATCATATGAAGCACCACTTCGTTTTGTGATCGCCTTAGCATCGCCCCTCGGGTTAGCGATCGTGTTGCTCGGTAAAGTCGTACCTGAGCCCGAGGGTCGATCATTTAAAGACTTTTTGATGTCAGAAATCTGGCTGACCAGCAACTTGTTCAACTCTTCTTGGGACTTCATGAATTGCTTTAACAATTCATCAGATGAAGGCCCAGTTGGAACAATGGCTTGATTCGGATTAGGAATATTTGGAGCTCGATTGTTCGGGTTGGGGCCTTGATTGAAATTACCTTGGTTTTGATGATGGCAATTCCCTTGATTCTGGTGATTGTTTCCATGAAAGTTCCCGGGGTTGAAATTACCCTGACCTTGGTTCCGGTTAAAGTTTCCTTGATGTTGGAAACCTTGGTTTTGATTATGGAAACCTTGGTTTTGATTTTGGAAACCGTGACCTTGATTGAAGTTACTTTGGTTTTGATAACCTTGGTTCACTCGATTTTGGTTTTGGCCACGGTTTTGGACATTTTGGTTTTGATTAAAACCGGGAGGTCCAGGATAATGGTGAGGACGATAGTTCGGGTCCATAGGAGGGCGGTATTGATTGCCTCCTTGATTGTGGGACCCGACAACAGCATTAGCTTCATATGGAGTACCATCAGTAGCTGTGCAATTGTAGTAGGCATGCGGCCCACCACAAGTCACACAGACTTCCACTTTTTTAACCTCAGCAGGGGGAGGATGTTGTGGAAATGAGACTTTCTTTGTTTGGGTGAGAACCAAAGCTTGGATCGCTTCAGTGAGCTTGTCAAGCTTAGCATCCGTGCTAGATTGACCCACAGAAGATGAAGTAAAAGGACCCGCATTGATTTGAGAAACAACCGGTTTGCTTCGTGTAGAGCGGACCTTAGACTTGTTTTCTATGATTTGCAAAGCTTCTTTTGTGGTTCTACTCAAAAAATTACCGCCCGCGGAGGCGTTAAGAGAATCCTGATCAGCTTGGCTCACGCCATTGTAAAAAGTATCGAGTTGCATCAACTCAGAGAAACCATGATGTGGACACTTGCGAAGTAATTCTTTGAAACTATCCCACGCTTCACCAAAAGATTCATCGTATTTTTGAGTGAACTTTGTGATTTCGTTCTTAAGACTCGTGGTCTTGGAAGGTGGGAAGAATTCATTCATAAACTTTTTGACAAGATCTTCCCAAGTCTCAATAGATCGTGGAGGTTGTTTTTCAAGCCAAATCTGGGCTTGTCCCTCCAGGGAGAATGGGAAGAGAAGGAGTTTGATTGCTTCACACGGGACATTTTTGTACTTGATGGTTGATGTGATTTATTGAACCATCGAATATGAGCATGAGGATCGTCCCTCTCAAAACCGTAGAATTGGCTTGAGGTTACAAGATTGAGTAACCCGGTTTTGAGCTCAAAATTATCAGCCACGATGGCTGAAACAACAATGGCATCTCCGTAACCCTCGATGGGTGCTTGGAGAAGTTCACACATGGGACGGTCTTCCGCCATGGTGACAGTGGGTGTGGCAACAGTACGGATCTCAGATCCGACTGTTGGTGCTGAACGTCGACGAGGTCTTCTAGGTTTCCGAACAAGCTCACGTAATTGGCTTGTGGACCTTGAAGAACGAGTGCGCATGCACTAGAGATAAAAACCGATCAAAACAAAAATCGAGGCAAATCAACAGTGAACTTAAACCAATAATCGCAAGTAAGTGGCTTCTTTAAGAAAGGTACACCACCTACAGGGATACAAAGGCAAGTTTTTATCTTTCGTTTGGGAACTTATTATGTTCACACCCCCAGTTGGTAGGTGTTCTGTCTTAGTTTGCGACGGTTGGTTTTTATGTAATTATTATTCACAAGAAAAGACGGATGTTTTTGTGTTTTGTGTATGGGTTTAAAAACTTTTGGAAAATATTTTTGGTATCGTCTCGTTTACCAAAATCGTTTCTCTTCAAGAATCACCTAGAAAGGTAACCGATTCAGAAAACGTTACGATCTGTTTTGTTGTTTTTAATTTTTTTGGTGTTTTAACACTTTAGGAAAAGTGTTAATGACTTTTTTTGTATTTTGTTTTAAAATTTATAAAAGTGGTGGTATTTGTACAGTGAGTGAGGTGAGATAATACTAATATCAAATAACGCTATAGAAACGCGCACACTACCCCGGCAGCGGCGCCAAAAATTGATTGATGCTAAATAGTCAACCTTAAATTGACCAAGTCAATGGTCAACAAGGTCAAACTCCCTAGATCAATGCTCCGGGTAATACAAGGTATCACCAGGTCGTTAAGTCCCGTTGAAGTGTAAATTGTAACTTTAGCGTATTCGTGATCGGGTGATTATTCACAGGAAAGGGTTCTAATATGAATTATTTGGAAATTATTAAAAAATATAGCTTAGGAAAGCTACTTGAATGATTACGGGAATTGAGATTACAACGATTTGAGCTAAAACCTAAAAACGTACGTTTTGATTAAAAACATACACAAACGAACAAAATGAAAAATACAACTGATGGACTGGAAAGGTTAAAAGTGTAAAATTATTATTTTTACAATCCTATTAATTAAAGAAAATTTTTAAGAAAATTAAAAACTATTTTTACACTATTTAATTATTTATTATTAATTAATTACTAATTATCTATTTATTACTAATTAAATTAATTAGAATTATTAAAAATACTAAAAAGACTTAGAAAATTAAGAAAATTTTTATAAATCTAATTAACCATCATGGGAATCCTAAAAAATTATAAAAAGCTTATTTTATGTATTTTTAAACTAATTAACTAATTATTAATCTAATTACTTATTAATTTCTAATTAAACTAATTATATTATAAAAAATAGAAAATGAGTAGTAAAAATTCTAGAAAAATTTATAAAAATGTTTTAACTAAAATAAAAGCTAGAAAAATTATAAAAACTATGTTGTACTTTATAAAATCTAATTATGTTATTTAATTACTTAATATTAATTAAAACTAAATTAAACTAAAATTAATTATAAAAACCACTAAAAGACAAAATAGAAATCTGGAAAAATTTGTAAAATTACTTTAACCTAAAAGAGAATTTCTAAAAATATCAAAATGATATATCGCTTATAAATAAGCTAAAAAGAAAATTAAAATGATAAATCCTATTAAATAGAAGCTATCACTAATATTAAAGTTGATTTTTTTGGTTTTTTCTTTTTCCAAACTGAATATACACTAAAAACAAAGACTTTTAATAAAAACACTTTTCACACAAACCAGAAATAAGCACTTTGAGTGCTTATTTGTCCACTCAGTTGACTTTTGTTGACTGAGGATGGAATCAAGCTCAAATGAAGAGTGTGGGGTCCACAATGATAACTTTTGGTTTCTCTGAGTTAGTTGAACTTGAATAAGCAATAATTAGCCAAATAAGTTGCTTGAATAAGCCAATAATCACAAATAAGCTGTTTGCTTATTCCATTCTGAGACAGTTTTTGGGACAGACTTTTGGCACAAAGTTAAGTGGGGTCCACAAGTCCACAGGTCAAACTATTGGTCAATATGCACTCCCTGGTAGGAGGGTTTGAATAGTGCCAAGTTGGAGGTGTGGGACCCACTGGGTCAGTCACAAACCACCACCAAAGTTGGGTGGGTGATCCAAGTCTGCTGAGACAGGGCAAGGTCTTTGCCCTGCAGTCAACTTCAAGGGGTATTTTGGTCCCTTAGAAAAAGTTACAAAAATATAACAATGGTGAAAATCAAATGTTCTACTGGTAGAGTTATTCCACAACAAATTTCAGACCTCCAAACACAACACAAAATTCAATTTAATTCATGCCATTTTGGCAAAAATCTGAATATGGTATTTTTGAGTTTTTGAGAAATTATGAGATTTGACTTTTGTGAACTTGTATAGCTGATTTAGTGATTACATAAGTTAAGATAAGCTATATGAAAGCTAATTTAAGCAAAGACATCCACTTGTGAACAGATTTGATTTGGTTTGAGCTTGAAAAATCACCACAGTTAACTGTGGTGATTAGTTTTTGGTGATTTTGACTTTTGGGATAAAAAGATAGAAATGATATACTTTGACTGAGGTACTTAGAACCTAAGAAAAATGTTTCAGCAAGTCTTAACCACTAAAAAGCTCAAGTACACAGTTGGATACCCAAATCCAAACACCCCCTTAAAACTGATTTTGACAAGTTTATGAAGCAATTGATCAAATTAATCCAAATAACTGAGATATTAGCTACTACTAACTATATATAACAATAAATGAACAGGATTAAACACAATTAATCACTACAACTGCAATTCACATTATTATCCAAATTTATTCTAAAAAACTGAAAATATAAAACATAATACAATAAACCTTCAACCAAGGCTTAACCAAGGTGTTTGGAACTGCTACAAGCTCCAGCTTATTCAAGGAATAAGCTGGTAATGTCCATCTTGCTTATCCATTTCAAGCAACTTCCAAAAAGCTTCCAAGTCTAATGCCAAGGTAATTTCCTATTATCTAAATATTCTGATTGTATTTTATCTTTTCTTTTGTATACTTAGAACTTAACTGAGCTTCTGAAACATGATTGCAATAATGGTAAGCTTAAACAAACTTAAGTTAAAAATTGAAAATTGAGGTTGAAACTGAAATGCATCAAAAGTAACTCTTTAAACTGAAACTGATACTTTTATATTGAAAAGAAGTAACATTACAATGAAAACTACTTAAAAAATAAATTAAGGCATGCCTCAAAGGCTTACAAGAGCTAAATACTTATACCACGATTACAAATAATTCCCATCTCTCCCAAATGGCTTCCCTGGTCCACATTGAGAATTCCACTTGCTTTTACGTTGACCATAGACCAAATCCCAAGCGTCCAATTATGCTAAGATGATCATGAGCCCTTGATTGCCATTTTCCCGCCTAAACTTATACGGGGTAAGTTTTAGTGGTTCTGGTGGGTGTTGGTGGGGAAATTTATTGTGGGGGGTTTGTTAGGTGGGGCGTATTAATTGTGGGGGGGGATTTGGTGAAAAAGATGAGGAGGGGAGGGGATTGTCTCACTGGTTTTGCGCGGCCATGTTGGGGAAGAAGGAGGGTCAAAGGTCTTTTGACCTTGTTTGACCATTTGACCGGAGGGTTTTTATTATTTTGAAAATGGGTCGGGTTGATTGGGCTTTGGATGCTGGACTGGGCAAAGGGTTGGATTGGATGGGGCTTTGGTTTGTTAGATATAAGGGTCCGGTTGGTTTGTTTAGTGATAAGGACCAATTTTGTAAATTTACCAAACTTCAAGGACTGGATTTGCACTTTTCCCAATTTGCTTTCAAGGACCAATTATGCCATTATTCCAAAGTTCACAAACCATTTTTCCATTTTTCAAACTTCAAAAATTCCCAGGGACCTATTTTGCCATTTTTGGATTTTCTGGGACTAAACTTGTAATTTTTGGAAAACTTGCAACCCAAGTGTAATATTTAGTGATTTTTGACTTTTAAAACCTTGGGTTGACTTTTTCTTTCAAAATAAATGCATAGGGACTAAATTTGACAAGTTTTGAAACTTGGGGGACTGAAACTGCCAATATTGCAAACTTTGATAGATTTTTCTTTGTTTTTGCACATTTTGCATTTAAAACACATAAAACACAATCCCTGGGATAATTTAAGTATTTTGATATCTTTTTGATTTTTTTGTGCGTTTTGGCAGTTTAAATATATCAAAAACGATGAGTGTTTGAGCACTCATCAACTATCATCTTCTTTAGTCCTTTTAACCTTTGCAGTTTCAAAATGGTGGTGAACCACTCCATCAAAAGTTGTTAACCTCTTCTTTCTTGTATCAAGTGTTGAACCCAAAGTATGCATGAAACTTCTTCCAACAATAAGTGGTACATTCTTGTCAATAAGAATATCAAGTAGCATAAAGTTGGCTAGGATAGTGTGGGTACTAACTTGACATAGAACTTCTAGCAATCTCCCCATTGTCTCAGCCTGAGACATATCAAGCATCCTAATCTTATCAATCTTTGGTCTAACCTTCCCTCTTTCCAGCAACTCATAAATTTTGTAAGGCAGCATATTGATGTTTGATCCAGTGTCAGCCAAAGCACAATAGGTTAGTTCACCTTCCAAACGTATTGGAAACACAAAGCATCCTGGGTCATCAAGTTCCCTAAGTACTTTATACCCTCTACCTACATGTGATGCAGCTTTTTCTTCACTTTTATCTTCTACTTCCCCATCCCTCTTAAGTCTATCCATGAGAATACTATCCAAAATCTTTTTGTGTTTGTCTGCATGTTTCAAGGTTTCAATGATTGGTCTTTTCTCATTCAGTAACATTATCCTAGCATACACATCAGCTTCCATTTCTTCTTTAGTTAGTTCATCCCAAGTTATGGATCGGTTTATGGTTAATGAAGGTCCTTCATCTCAATACTTCATTTTGTAAATTGGTTGGGGTTTGTTTTTCACTCTCTTACTTTTTCCCATCTTGCATTCAAACTCAGGTGCTTCTAAAGTGAATGTATTATCTAGAAGTGGTGGTAAGTCATCCTCACAAATTCCAGCAAATAACTCATCTAGATTCTGCAAATCATTGTCAATTATAGTTGCATCAGGCCATATGGTTAATAAACTATTAGCAAAGTTCACAATACTTCTAGCCAATCTTAGGAAAGGTATTCCAAGTATTACATTAGGTTCCCATTCGTTTCTTCAGGGTTAACATAGAATTCTACCAAGAACAACTCATTATTCAAACTTACTAAGAGTTTCTTGGTAACAGCCATACTTCCATTTTCTCTTTTCTCACATTGTACTCCCAACCTTTTAAAGAATTCCTTATGTAGCAAATTTTTATTGTAATCAAGGTCTGCAATAGCATCAGAGGCATATAATTCCTCTACATAACATGGTGTAAGAAACTTCAAACAACAATCTGGGGTGTCCATTTTCCCAAAAGTGTGTACCCTCTGTTCAATTTTCACCCCACTATCAACTGTTTCTGATTCTAAAAAGTTGTTTTCTCCAACACTTTCTGACTCATCTAGCCATCCACAGCTATTCTCCAATTCTAACCTCTTTCCTAGCCTATTGTTGTGATCCATGGCTAACATAGCTAATATGTTCAAAAATATTAAATGAAACATTAGCAGGTTAGTCAAATAAGTTATAAGCACATAATCATACTCCAATAACCTCATATAACTGATACATGTCAAGATATGCATCTGTTTACTAATCATAGAAAAGAAATAAGTCTTCTGTAAAGATTTTTGCAGAAAAGTTCGGCGAGTTTTAATAAAAGCACGGCGGTTACGTGACTTTGTAGCCGTTTTATTTGAACTTCTCCAGAAGCTCGGCGAGTTTAGGTATAAAACCGGCATGTTTCTGGGTTTTAGCTGTTCCTCATAAGATATATAATCTTCTATAAATTCAGATAATAATTGAAAACATATTGCAATAATCATTTCATTCAATAAAGCAATCCAGTAAAACATTTGCAAGAAAATAATTAAAAAGTAAAAACAAAATATTTTTGTATTTTTATATTTTTGATTTTAATGTGCATTATATACTCATGCATTAATTCAGACAATAAAAACACAAAAAACATGAGTCCTATGAGCTCAAATTCGGTAAAAAAAAACATTATACAAGATTGTTTTTGGGGTTTTGTGAAATCAAATCCAACTGTTCTTTTACTGTATTATTTGATCGGCGGTTTTATCTGAAAAACCGACGCTCTTTGTGTCTCAGAAACGAAATTTTTCAAAACTCTAACAAGAATTAAGTAATTTTTCCTTTGCAAAAATGCATAAAACTAACAATATGATAAAATCTAACCTCCCCGGCAGCGGCGCCAAAAACTTTGATGTGTTTAGAAAGCTTTAAATTTATAAGACTAATTTTACCATTTTCTTAATTCATAAAATACATGGGTAAAGTATAACCCCCGTTTATAGTAAAGGTTTGAGGTAAGACCAGGTCGTCCCAACAAAGGTGATTGTTCTTATAGTTAGCTAAAGGTAACAAAATTAGATTCCAATGATTGTCACTTATCACTGAAACCGTTTTTGTTGGATTTAAGATTTTTGAAATGTTTTCCCAATTGATATTAAAAATATGTTTGTTAAAGGCAGGGCACATAAGATGAATGAGCATATGTATCATCGACAATACTTGGACACAACATAAAAGCAAAACAAAACTGGTGATCATGTAAACTAATATATCTCCTTGATGTAAAAGAATCTCCTTTCGGCCTATGATCCTAGATACATAAAGTGCATAAAGTATGGTCCAAGCATTAAGTATCAAGTATGTATTTCTCCCAACCAAGTCACTAGATGTGAGGCCAGCTCTTAAACATGTTATGGTTGAGGTTATCATATGCTTTACGATCCAATTCTCACAAGTATAGCAATGACGTTATAGACAGACGATTCATAATATAATCAAGAAATTGCATCTTTCAACCTGTAAACAATTATAATGACCAATCAAGATAGGGGTGTGCATCGGGCCGGAACTCGACCCGTCCCGACCCGTCGTGACGAAGCCCGAATCCTGAGAAGCTTGAAAATCCTAACCGAATCCCGACCCGAGTCTAGCCCGAATCGTCTCGAATCCCGTCCCAAGTCCCAAAACGAAATCGATTTGTATGGTTTTTCTTTGTAATCCTGACTTCGTCCCGACTCCCGACCCGACCCGAATCCGGACAAGCTGAAAAACCCAAACCGATTCCCGACCCGAATATGGTCGGTTCGGGATTCGGGACGATTCGGGACGTCGGGATCGGGACGGTTTTCAGCTGTCGATCGGGTTTTGCTCAGCCCTAAATCAAGACATATGATAGGAGTCTAAACCATAATATATCAAATATATAAAAGATAGATTCAATAGTCATAATACATAAACGGTTCAAATCATGGAAAAGTTGCCTCTAACAAACATAAGAGTACTACTCCATATTCATGTGAAAGTAAACTAAGTAAACAAGTGATGTTGTCATTATACCGAGTTTTCCAAGTGTGTTCACGTTCCAACTGCTTGCTCCAAGTGTTTCTCCGGCTTTAGCTAGTGGTTTTGGTGCAAACCACTACTAAACTTCTTCTTATGATCAAGTGTGGTACTTTGTATTGGTGTGTCTTAGAGTCACGAATTGTGCCTCTATTTATAGTGTAAATGGAACCCTAACATGGCCCTGATCAGTTTAATTCAAGCAAATGATCGGTCTCATCATTGAAGTAGCTTATTAATGTTGAAGATATAACTTTCATGTGAAGTACGCCGAGCATTTGGTGTAAAACCGGCGAGCTTTGTTTCACGTAACCGGCGCTTTTATAATATATAATCGGCGCTCTTCATGTTTGACTCGTGTATATATAGTTGACCAAGAACACCCGTAAGCGGCGCTCTTTATCTTTATAAGCGATGTGCTTTAGTCCAAACTGTCTTTTTCCTTATATGTCCATAAAGTCATTTTTTCATGCGTTTCTTGTACTTTTCTCCAATTTATCGTCCTACACATATATTTTCATATTAAGTACCAAAAGTCCTAATAACATGGTTATTTACCATATATTTAACATAATATCGGGGGTAAAAATATGTATAATACGAGACTCATCAGTCCTGCATGTATTTAATTTATTAAGTAGTTTTGTTTTATTGTATTAGTACGCTTTAATTCATCAAGATTGATGGGCTTGTTGCCACCATACTGCTCCCCTTAAAATTGCTTTCCCATCAATTAAAGTTTATATGATGATGTTTTTGGTGACTTGTATATGTGCATTTGATGCGTGGGAATCGCAACAGGCTTTACCTCTCGAGGGATCTCGAGAAGCTTACAACCCTCACCAGGCAGTGTACCTGATCGTTGTAGTATAGTATAGTGACAAGTATCGGGGGATTGATCGTTCAGCTTAGGAATAGTGTCGCTAGGATTAGAAAACCTAATTACTAGTTCTAAAGGTGAGGGATGATTATTTTTGTGTTTTTATATTTTATGGAAAGCAAGTTAAAATCTCGGGGTTTGAAGGAGTGGGCGGAATTAGTTGCTATTCAACTAACCCAAAACTAAGATGCAATCAAAATAAAATACTAAAAATGTAAATAAGCTAATTATACTAAAGTTGTGAGCAGTAATTGGAGAAAATGTGTTTACTTAGATTTCACTACTCCTTAGATATCTTTTACACGTTAATTACTTGTTATAATTGTATGGATGACGGATCGTATTCCTTAATACCATTCATGGGGTGGCATACATAACTCCCCAATTCTATGAGCTCTTATCTCCTCCTACACCATGCCCAGCACAACTATAGGGATTGTAAACAGTGGCTCATGCATTAAGTACAACCAATAAAGACCTAATACGCCTCGGTTCATGTTTCTTAAGACGTTCAAGCATGTTACCATTTGGAGATCTGCCAGTTTTCTTAAGCCTAACATATAAATCATTCATCCACAACAAGAATAAACAAGTAATCAACACATAATCAATACCTAGGTTTCATTAGATCTAAGCAAACACAAAAGAGATCTAGCCTAGCATGATAGAATTAAGACAAGAACAAGATATAGACAACCAACACATAGACATATTGATTGAATTAGAAGAACACTTATCTTGATTAATCATGCAAGGTATCAAGGGGTTGGAACCCTTGAAAAACCTGTAAAGTTACACCAAAATCGTCTTTAGGATTTCTCCCCAAAACTCTCTCCTAAATGTGAAAAACTAGAAAACTATATATAGGAAAATAGGGGTGACGGCGTCAAGAACAAAGGTGTGACGCCGTCATCTCGCCGCCAAATACTTCCTCGGACGGCCTTGATCTACTTCGGACGTCGTCAAGGCTTAGGCCGTCACACAAATTACTCTTGACGCCCTGTGTGTGACGCCGTCATCAACTACGGATTTTTATTCTTGAGGTTTGACGCCGTCATGAGTTTACTCTTGACGCCTTCATGTACTGTTCCCAGCATGGAAAATTGAGACTTTGCCGTTTTCTTCACTTTTATGCTCCAAAAACGTCCAAAATGGCTTCTTTTCCATAATTCACTCTCCAAGTACCTAAAATCACAAAAGGAACGATTTAGGGTAATATTTGATCAAATAAATTCGGATTCGGGCTTAAATGACCCCCTAAAAACGGATCATTTTTCGCCTCATCATATACCCTTACACTTGAGATTTGCTTGTCCTCAAGCAAATGCGCTTTTATTCTAATCAAAAGACAAGTTAGGGGACATTTAACACTAATATAAAAGTAATTACAACAAATAATCGTTCCACTAAAGACCAATAGACAAGCTCGGAGGTCATACACAAGCACCTCACAAATAGTGTTTAGATACTCACATCTCTCGGGTGTAATAAAGTAATATAACATTATGGAAATGGAAGATATCTCTCACTACCTGTCATAGCAAAATAAATTACCATAGGCTTGGGAAAGGATCAAACCTCCACCACATGGCGTAAGCACCTAGGATAAACTATCAAAGAGGTCTTTTAAAGGGTTGTAACGTTAGGTATAGGGATATGAATTACACGGTTTTATTGGATAAAGGAAGTTTTACTGGTGGCGAGTTAACAATCTTGGTTAATTACATGTACAATATGGCGTTGCTAAGCCAAGACTAGACTCGACTTAAGCTAATAAATGAGAAATAACAAAAACATAAAATGAACATAGAATGAAAAGGGATGGTAGTCCGTATGTTTTTTTTCTCTTTTTCCTTTTTCTATTTTTTTTTTCTTTTTCTTGATTTTTTCGATTTTTTTTTTTTTTTTTTTCTTTTTTTTTTTTTTTTTTTTTTTTTTTTTTTTTTGCATACACTCTTACCCTACCATCCAAAATAATACATCATAGGGGATGAGAATTCCCCTTACACTTGAATCTTTACATACTTTACATTAAACTAATCTAATGACTCGAATTAAGAAAATCAAAACACTTGGAGCACTTTTAAGATTAACGTACATATGGGGGTAATAATATTATGTTCTTCCCCATTACTCCATAAAATAAGTACTTACCCATGAGTCCCAATCGTCCCAAAACAATATGTACAAGGATATGACTCGACTTAGCAACCATGTAATCAATTAGATAGTTAACTTAAGGTTTAACAAATAACAATAATGCACTAAAGATGAGCGCATACACGGAAGGCTAAGGCGATTTGGTTGTACATTTAAGTGGGGTGTAACAAATTCTTCCTTTAAGTAAAATGCTTAAAGTTAGAAACGAAAAGATAGGCTCGGAGGGGTGTACTAGGGGTTTCGTGTACTAAAAATGAGTACAACGCTAAGGTGTGGGAAAAATTAGTTGACTTAACTAGCCAAGTAATATGACTTAAATGGTCAAGTAATTATGATACGGGTTTAACACAAGGGTGATCCTAATGCCTCTTATCATGTAGTAAATCCTACTACACGAATGTAGTCTCACTAGCGGTCTCGGAATGCATCACTAACGCAAGTTCTAGAATCTAAATGCTACCGGTACACTCATAAGCACTAATAGTAAATGCTTTTCCTATCAAATCTAAAGGCGAACCTCACATATTTGGGAGGAAATTTTTTTCTGAATATACGGTTATGTGCTAGTCATACAATCTCCTGTCCATGAGACGCTTGCTATGGCTAAAGTTTCACTCCTAAATGTTGTAAAAAAATTTAAATTTGGCGCCAAAATTACACTAACAAGTATTTCTCGTAGTTTTATTACACATCTACTATTAAACAAAACAAACTCAAGCGAAAGTGCATATGTAAGGTATCATCTTTTTACCCTCCCCTTACACTTAAGATGAACATTGTCCCCAATGTTCAAGTAAAGAATGTAAAAGTGAAAAAGTAAAGAGAATGAAATCAAATACTCCCCTGATTCGCTCGGTATGGATTATAGGTTGGCCAGATTAGATCTTCCTCCAAGAAAATGAACAATCAAAGCTTCCCTTCCAGAATATAAATCATCTCCTTGTCGAACATAACCTGTAAATCCTGACAAAATAGACAAGACAACCTCGCGTAAAATCGGCGGCATCCTATATAAGTTTCTAAATCCTAGAAAACAAAGTAAGATATAATGCTTGTGGAATGAAGTTTGCAGATCTCCTGGAGATTATAAAACTTAATAATTCACAAAAACCATAAGACTCCGTTAGAAAAACAAAACCGGTAAAATTTCCAGATTTTAACTCCTGACGCCGTCAAGAGTAAACCTCTGACGCCGTCAGAATGGACCTGCAGAAATTCTTATGTTAAGTTTCCGGAAAATTTCTGGAAAAACTTGGTCCTACTTCCTGGAAAATCCTGCAAAACTTCATTATGACTCAATACAAGCATTTGACTCTAACAAATATGAATATACATGTTCATTTAATATTGTGGAGAATCATGATCGGTTTGTTCCTTAAAAACATATTTGGGGTTTCCCCTTACACTTATCTTTTGCAAAAATACTTCTAAGTGGAGTTAAGACTAGGCTAAACAACATAGTAAAGTATTTCCACTTTTTAATTGAGAAACATGATCTACCAACAATAAAAATAAAGCATGCATACGGAAGCAAATAACAATCAAACAAAATAAAATCACACAAAGCATGGGTTGCCTCCCAAGAAGCGCTTTTCTTTATTTACGAGTCTTGTAGCTAGACTCAAAGTCATGGGTCACTACGTGATCTCATCATTGGTTCCACTCTTTAGGTCGTCTTCTAAACCAGTTTTGTATTCCGGACCTAGTTGCAAGCACTCTTTGTAGAAACAAAGCATCCTATTTCTAACATACTCTACTTCTCTACGTCTATCCTCCTCATTCCCATAATAAGCCGCTTGCTTGTGTTCCTTTTCGAAATTAGAGAGAAGGCGGTATTGCTCAATCTTGTAGGGCATTTGATAAGCAACCTCATCATTCTCTTTCTTGAATCTAACTATCCCTAAAGTCGGATCATAACTCATCCTAGTGGCCTCAACAAATGGTTTCCCAAATATTATTTGACTTAGGCAAGCATCTATCACCGGACGAGTGTCCTCAACTATCATAAAATCGATCTCATAGGTGAGATTCCCTATAATCACATGCAATCCTTTCACTCTTCCCGCAAAATTACTGTTCCTATTAGGCATCATCCTAAAATTAAGTTACTTCTTCATCACCCAATTATAATAAGTCCTAGTCATGATGTTCACGGGGGATCTAGGGTCGATGTAAGCTTTCCATATATGCATGTGCCCGATATTGCATGGGATGTTAATGTTAGAGGGGTCTCCCATTTTGATAAGGGGGTCGCCAAAGATATATGTTCTCCCGGGACTATCAAATAAATCTTTATGGTATTCTCGTTCTTCCTTGGTTGGCAACTTATCAAAGTATTCTTCTCTAGGCTCTACCTCCTCTAATTCCTCTCTACTATCAACCTCAACTTCCCTATTCTCATCCTTAGTCTCGGCTCCTATCCTAACTTCATTCTTGTCACTCTCTTCTATCTCCTTATCTATCGGCTTAATAGTGACAACATTAACAAAGTGGACCTATTTAGATGATGAGGGATCCTTAATTTGGTTTCCGTTATTGGTGTCCCTAGTGTCCTTCCTAGGTGTGATTAACGCTTGGTTGTTAAGGGCTTTCAACAAGTTGTCAATCTTGTTGGTCATCTCCGTTTGTTGTTGGTTGAATTCGGTTTCGAACCTAGCTATACGAGCTTCTTGAGATGCCATGAACTTTGACATCAATCCTTCAAGATTGTTGGTACTACCATAGTTGTTAGAAGGATTGTTGTTGAAAGTACGGTTGGATGGTGGACCGGTTGGTTGGTAACGGTTAGGCGGATTGGAGGAATTGGGTTGATTTTGTTTCCACCTAAGGTTTGGGTGATTTTTCCATGAGGGGTTGTATGAATCACCGTATGTGTTTGGCTCGGGCTTGAAAGTGTACCACTTATCTCCCGCTTCGTCGGTACGCGTGGATGCGTAGTCCGCAAAAGCTGTTCCGGGGAGTTCCACACAATCACGAGTGTCGTGGGGACCACTACATAATTCGCATGAAGAAGTGATTTTGTTCACTTGGCTTGAAGGCTTAGGAGCATCGTAAGATTTCATGAGAAACTTGACTTGGTCCTCAAGTTCCATGATCCTACGGTCGGGAGTGCTAGAATTGTTCGAAGGCAAAGATATTGCCTTGACCGTTTTGTTCAAATCACGGGGATCATTCCAACTTTCGTTGTCATAGAGAGCAAGATCTTCTATGAGTTCCCATGATTGTTCCGCACTAAGATCATGTAGCTTACCACCGGCCGATTGGTCAATGGTTCGCCTCGTGGAGATGTCGATATGGTCATAAAAAATTTGGACTTGGAGCCAAAGATCTATGCCATGATGAGGGACTTTTTGGAGTAAGTCCTTGAAACGAGTCCATGCTTCATAAAGAGATTCATTTTGACGTTGTTGGAACATCAAGATGTCATTCCTAAGCTTAGTAGTTCTCCCCGGTGAGAAAAATTGAGCAAGGAAACGAGTGGTGAGATCATCCCATGTGGTGATGGATCCCGCGGGTAAACGCTCAAGCCATTGACTAGCTTGATCCCGTAGAGAGAATTGGAATAGGCGTAAACGGGTAGTCTCTCTAGTTGCAACATCTAGGTCTATGGAATCTACGATTTTGAGGAAGTCCTTAAGATGTTGGTTTGGATCTTCGGAACGAAGTCCATGGAATGCACATCCGCTTTGCACCAACCGGATGGTGTCGGATCGCAAGGGGGTCACATTGGCTCCGGTGAGCTCAATGGTGTTTCGGTAGCCTTGGTGGCTAGGTCGGGAGTACTCTCCTAAGGTTCAGGGCCTAAGGGGTTCTAGTGGTGGCTTTTGTTGTGGTGGGATGACGGGTTCAAAGATGTTTCCACCTTCCATGATGTCGGATGGTAAAGAGTTACGAACAAAAGCACGAAGAAATAAGATAGACTAAAGAAGACCTAAAAATAAAAAATAAAATCTTACTAGAAAGGAATCTAGCAAGTATAACCTAGACAATAACTATTCCCCGGGCTGCGGCGCCAAAAACTTGATGCGTGGGAATCGCAACAGGCTTTACCTCTCGAGGGATCTCGAGAAGCTTACAACCCCCACCAGGCAGTGTACCTGATCGTTGTAGTATAGTATAGTGACAAGTACCGGGGGATTGATCGTTCAGCTTAGGAATAGTGTCGCTAGGATTAGAAAACCTAATTACTAGTTCTAAAGGTGAGGGATGATTATTTTTGTGTTTTTATATTTTATGGAAAGCAAGTTAAAATCTCGGGGTTTGAAGGAGTGGGCGGAATTAGTTGCTATTCAACTAACCCAAAACTAAGATGCAATCAAAACAAAATACTAAAAATGTAAATAAGCTAATTATACTAAAGTTGTGAGCAGTAATTGGAGAAAATGTGTTTACTTAGATTTCACTACTCCCTAGATATCTTTTACACGTTAATTACTTGTTATAATTGTATGGATGACGGATCGTATTCCTTAATACCATTCATGGGGTAGCATACATAACTCCCCAATTCTATGAGCTCTTATCTCCTCCTACACCATGCCCAGCACAACTATAGGGATTGTAAACAGTGGCTCATGCATTAAATACAACCAATAAAGACCTAGTACGCCTCGGTTCATGTTTCTTAAGACGTTCAAGCATGTTACCATTTGGAGATCTGCCAGTTTTCTTAAGCCTAACATATAAATCATTCATCCACAACAAGAATAAACAAGTAATCAACACATAATCAATACCTAGGTTTCATTAGATCTAAGCAAACACAAAAGAGATCTAGCCTAGCATGATAGAATTAAGACAAGAACAAGATATAGACAACCAACACATAGACATATTGATTGAATTAGAAGAACACTTATCTTGATTAATCATGCAAGGTATCAAGGGGTTGGAACCCTTGAAAAACCTGTAAAGTTACACCAAAATCGTCTTTAGGGTTTCTCCCCAAAACTCTCTCCTAAATGTGAAAAACTAGAAAACTATATATAGGAAAATAGGGGTGACGGCGTCAAGAACAAAGGTGTGACGCCGTCATCTCGCCGCCAAATACTTCCTCGGACGGCCGTAATCTACTTCTGACGCCGTCAAGGCCTAGGCCGTCACACAAATTACTCTTGACACCCTGTGTGTGACGCCGTCATCAACTACGGATTTTTATTCTTGAGGTTTGACGTCATCATGAGTTTACTCTTGACGCCTTCATGTACTGTTCCCAGCATGGAAAATTGAGACTTTGCCGTTTTCTTCACTTTTATGCTCCAAAAACGTCCAAAATGGCTTCTTTTCCAGAATTCACTCACCAAGTACCTAAAATCACAAAAGGAACAATTTGGGGCAATATTTGATAAAATAAATTCGGATTCGGGCTTAAATGACCCCCTAAAAACGGATCATTTTTCGCCTCATCAGCATTGATAATCTCTGTGTTTAGTTGAGCTTTCTGGGCTACCATACCTGTTCCTCGGCTACTTATCTAGTGTTTAGAAGGTAGGATAAACATAAGTAATCATTAAGAGTTTACTCGCCTATATTTAGGATCCAACGAGACAGATTAGATTACGATACTCATCATATAAAACTAGCAATAAAACAAGTGACAAGCTGCTTAACTATAAGGACGGTCCTTCTTCTGCTTCTATTATCTATCTGTGTACGTGTTGCTATTCGTTGATTCGTGCTCATTAGTTTATTTACTGTTTAATAAAACCAAACTGTGCCAGTCTCTCAGGCTGAACCCCCTTTCGTTAGATTAGACTGTAAAACTAACTTAGGATATTAAAATACTAATTAGGTTAACTAGATAATACGTTCCACTCTTAGTGATCGACACTCTACTTACCATTATATTCATATTGACCGGGTACACTGCTCGTTAGGTGTGTGTTTGTTATTGATAAGTCGGCTAAATATAAATTTAAAACTTGAGTAGGCATTAATACTAGTAAACCGCAACGACACAACACGACCGCATCAAGTTTTTGACGCCGTTGTCGGGGAGTGAATTGTTATTATCTGTTTATCTGATTAGAATTTTAATTAGTTTTTTTTTTATCTTTTTAGGTTTTTAGATTCTAACCGCTAATTTTTTTTGTATATTAGTTAGATTGCATCATTGTATAATTTTCATATTTATAGTTTTTGTGTGTTTTTATTTTTCTGTAATTTTTGTTTTTTATTTCCTTTATTTTTTCTTCATAACTGCTGTCGTTGTATTCTGCTGATACAAACAATACGGCGCATCTATTTCTCAGATACGGCGTATTGAGTTTTAACTTTTTATAAGTACAATGCGTTTAATAATTCGAGTATGGAGCATCTATCCCCAAGATACGGCGTATTCTGTTTTTAATCAGAAAATTTTTCGAAACCCTAAACGCCATACGACGCATCTGTTTCCACAGATATGGCGTGGTTCGTGCAAAGAAACAATCTTATTATAGTATAGTAGTAAAGTATCGAAATGATCCGCAAGAAATACGAATCACCCGAGTCGTTTCCTAGTGAAGGTGAATGGAATCAAGAATATTGATTCGTGTAATCGTGATTTGAAAAGTGGTGAAAAAGGCAAATATTGATCAAATAGTTCAATTATCAACTAACAATTAAAAAATATGCAAAAAGTACAAGCTAGCAATGCACTAAAGTCTAAAACGCAAAAACGGAAATGCACACGCGATTATTTAAACGTAACACGCTAAATAAAACGCGAGTTTTAAGCTATACTAATTCTACGGACTTCAAATTAATTTTAAAAAGTTAAAAATGATAAAAGAAAATTTTAAGAAAAAGAAAAATATTTTTTTGATTTTTTATTTAACTTTTATGAATTAAAAACTATTTTAAACTATTTAATAATTAAAAGAAAATAAAAATAAAGTGAGAAAAATGCAAAATCACTTTCTAAAATTCTAAAATAACTGAAAACTATTTTCTAAAATATTTTTGGATTTTTCTGGTGTTTTTCTGATTTTTTTGGATTTTCTAGTAATTAAAAAGTAATAAAAAATAATTAAAAATGAAAATTAATTAAGAAAAATAGCAAATAAACTCAGAAAATTATAAAAATTTCAGGGAAAATCTAAAATATTATTTTAAAGCTAGGAAAAATATAAAAAGTGAAAAATAAGCACTGGAAGTGCTTAATGGCTTAAAATCAGCTTATTTAAGTGCTTATTTATAAGCACAGTTGACCCAATCTTGACCAAACTTTTAACAAGTACTTTTATGACTTAAGTGAGCTTATAAGAACAGGAATCAGGCCTTTTGATGCACAAGAACTCAAATAAGCAATGCAAGTAGCTCAAATAAGCACTAATGAGAGTAATACGCACTAGCAGACAAGCACACAGCCCAAATTCACTTGAAACAGATACTATGGACTATATTAAGCCCAGAACAATCAATAAGTTCAACTCAAGATCTCTAATAAGCAATTGCAGGCCTACTTTAAAACAGGAATTAGCTTAATCCTACAATCTAAATGGGCCAAATAATCTGTACTAATAAGCTAGCAATGCAAAACTATTGGTGGAAATTTAGTTACTACTACTATGACAACGCAAAACAAGCAAAAACACAGATCCTAGATGCAATCTAATAGTCCTAAATTACCCAAGAAGTTGGGCCAGGACTGATGGTGCAGGGCACCCTAGGTCTCAATAAGCTAACTTCAGGAGACTATTCAGATAAGCAAACCAGTTTCAAAATGGATTTTTCTTTTTGAAATCTTTTATTTAGGTGCTGAACTTTCAAAATCAACAAACAACAATGATTTCCAACTAAAATCAAAGGTTACACAAGCTCATAAAGTTATGACCAAATTCTGAGTACAAAACCTTTTTGACTTTTTGAATGAAACAGAATGTTGACTTTTATGGATTTAGATTATACTAAAATGATCTCTGAGATGTTAATAAGCTAGTTTGTGATTAAAATAAGCTACTACTATCAATTATGCAACTACCCATGAGATTAAACACCCTAAAATTAACTATATGCTAACTGTATTGAGAATTAAGAGGTAAATTTGACTTTTAACTAATGACCACTAGATTTTATGTCTTGTTTAGTTATAATATTACCTAAGTGTGATGTTTAAACTACTATTACCCTTTTAACTAAGGCTTATGACAGCAAACCTTTATTAACCAAACACCCCTTTAGGGTCTGTCACCAATTCAGAATCCAACACAAACCTTACCAATCACTTCCAAACCAATTCCAATACACTCAATATGATTCACAAACATGATTATAACCAGAAACACAGATCATGAACACCATTATATCAAAAAGCTATGAAACACAGATGTATGCTATGATGAGGCAGTAACACTAGTGAAACACACCATAACTATCAAATGAGACAAATAAACAAATATCAAGCACTAATAAGCAATATGAATCAGTATTAAGCTAATATTATCAGGTCTACACTACTAGAGTAATAAGCTACAAGAGTTGAAATAAGAGATGGAACTCACATTAATTAAAAAACTAAGTTACAAATTAAAATTGGCAGAGTAACATTACAAAGACTCTACACACTAGAAACGTATCAGGAGGGGGGATTATATAGGGGAGCCCAAGGTGAGGGGTGCTAGGGTTTAGAAGGATCCAGAAGCGTATTCTCAGCCATATGATCTCACTTTATCCAAAATGTCGACATCCCAAACATTCTAGTCCATAATCTCAATCCATATCTTCATTCCATGAATCATAGTCCAATCACAGAGCTCCAATATGCCACCTGGGAGGAATAAGTGTCGACATCATCTGACATGTGCTTAGAGTTTCTAGAATAAGAATCCAATGATTTGAATGAGGTGGTAGAGCCAATCACGAGTCATCCTTGGTCCTTGCTGTCATTCCTTTAGTCATTTTCTCTCTGACACGCCTCCATCACGTGGGAAAGGTTTCTAGAAGCACAAATTATTGAGAATTGATGGTTGATTTAAGTAAGTTGAGGTAATTGGTAACTTTGGGTGATTAGGGTTCATAGGGGGATGGGACTTCTGGGTAAAAAGGGGAACAAAAAGAGGCGCGGGGTGATTATATTATATTATTTTGACTGAGGTAAGGTTTGGACCGGGTCAAGGGAGGTGGATTGGGCTTTGTATGTTGGGCTTGGGTATATATTTGGGCTTGGGTGTGGTAAATGGTTATGTTTGTTTAATTTGGATCCGGTGTAGTAGTAGTTGTGATAACTAAGGACCATAAGTGTATAAATGGACATCCCAAGGACCAAAGCTGCTAACTCCATAATAGTAATATCCCAGGACTATTTGTGGCATTTCATGAATGATGAGGGGCTTCAGTTGCCATATCTCAAAAATATTCTTCAAAAGGACCAAAAGTGACAACTTCATAAACTTGAGGGATCATTTGTGTAAACTTGATCAAACTTTATTTCCGGGTCACCCTTGCAATTTCTGAAACTTAGAGGACTTTCATGACTATGTGAGCTTTAACTTTGACCACTAGCTTCCCCGGCTCCGGCTTTATTCACTTTTCCAAATCTCGTGCTCGTTTTGTCGTTTTCTCGTGATTTTTCGTTCTTTTCTTAAATATCCGTTCCTGCACATTCACAAACAAAAAAATACACATTCTTTGGCATTATTGGTTAGTTTTTGGTTTATTTGGTCCAATTTTGGCTTAGAAAAGGTGAGTGAATAAGCACTCACCAAAATCCCCCAGACTAAAGTATTGCCGTGTCCTCACGCAATGTGATCAATTCACGCTCACGAGATAAATAATTTCATAGCTCTTTCTACTAACTTTGTAAAGTAGCAAGGAGGTTCAAAAGAGATTACAAAATCATTTATTTCCGCAAACGCTCCGTTTTCCAAAATTTATTTCTTTATTCCACTTTATTCTATTTTTGGGCTTTTCACACTTCATACTTGTGACGGTTTGTTGAACTTCCATTATTTTTGCTATAATTTTTAGGGTCTACGAGTAGAAACACTTCTATTTAAGAAGTGACCATACGGATAAAAATCGTCATCCTTGATTTTTCACGAGCTCCCAAACTAAGCGTAAAAACGAGATCACAGCTTATCTACAAATTTAATGCTAACACTACTCATAAAAGTTACTCGTGGAAACTTCTTACTCCCATGTCCTAAGTTTTTGTATCTCAATATTTTACTTTGTTGAGAAATGAATCGCTTCATATTTTCTCGTTTCAATAATTTTTAGTCCGATAGTGATACCTAAGTTAAAACGATAAGTAGTTATTCATTTTCTCTTAAGAACCACTACAATAGAAATTCGGTCTACATCAAGGAATTTGGGGTACATACAATATCAAAGATATAAGTTGCGGAGTACGATCACGTGCACCTCATGTGACTGATTACTAATCACTTATCACATACACCTCACGCGCCAACAACTTATTGATACATACATAGCTCTTATTCGATACAACTTTCAACTTTCACTTTTGTAATTTCTCACTTTTTTTTCACTTTTCTCATATTTTTCATTTTTTTTTCTTTCTTCACTTTTTTCTCATAACATCAATGGAAGCTTATTGGGTAGCTCCAAAACCACATAGATAATCAACTTTTGACTTTTGATTTATTCACTTTTCGCTCTTATTTTTTATGTTCCTTGATATGTACCCAACTTCTAAAGCAAAAATTCTCTTAAGAAAACAAAGAACTAAATATTATTCAAACCGAAATACCACTAATTAACCTAGAACATCTATTATATATTGGTGACGTATCTGATGGGAGTAAAAAGCCACGAGTACCTCTTATGAGCTCTAAAGAGAACCACTACTCCACGTTTAGCATTAAACTTGTAAATAAACTCTATCATTTCTCGTTCTCTGCAAATTTAAGACCTCAAATAATGAGATTAGCAGATGCTTAGCCAATAATCAGCCACGCATATATAAAGTCAAAAACGGGAGCTTGCAAACTCTTGGAAAGAATTTGCGTATTGTAGCTCCTAGTGTAAGTGACTAGCGAAAGCTTTTCAAGTCGTGCATGTATAAAGTCGAGTACGGGAGCCGACAAAAGAGTAGCTCCTAGTGTACAAGGCTAGCACAAACTTTTATGATAATCATTGGTTAAGGGAACAAGCTAGGGCTCAACACGCCCGGTCAAATCAAAATATTTATTCCTACTCTCGCCAGCAAGAAAGTCAACAAGGTGTCAAATCACTTATTCATACTTTTATTATATTTTTGCACAACTTTTTCAACTTTTTCTCATTTTTTGTTGCTTTTCCATGACTTTTCATTCATTTTTCTTCAAAATTTTTGAAATTTTCAATTTTTCAATTTTTTTTATTTTTGGTGGAAAAACGGAGTTACGAGAGTACATGACATGGTGAAAACTGCAAGGTCAAAATCGAATCGAAGATTCACCCCCCCCCCCCCCCCGGACTAGAATGAAACATTGTCCTCAATGTTTTACGGGCAAAGGTAATCCTAACAAATATCTAGGGCCGTTTATTAAGTATGCCAAAGAAAACGTTAGTCGATAAGATTTACGGATATAGGATTTCCAAAAGCATCGATGAATGAGACTCGAGTGGAGAGAAAGACAAAACCACGAGCACGAGAGTCATCATAAATCGGGGACAATCCTGGACAATCATCGCAAACAACCACGAAACACGAGATTGGAAGAGGTACCCCCTCTTCACGTTTTTTATTAGAAATTAGAAATATAAGAAGATGATTTGGATAAGCATGGGTTGCCTCCCACGAAGCGCTTTGTTTTTTATTACCGAGTCACGTAGCTTGACTCGATCCCCGAATTCATTCGTCCTTGGGGAAAGTTTGGAGATCCGGGACTACCATGGTTGGTACGTCCCCTCCGAAATAGTGTTTCAAACAGTGACCATTCACCTTAAAGTTGGGACCATCAAGTTGAGCCAACTCAATGGTACCATAAGGGAATACTTGTGTAATGGTGAATGGTCCAGACCAACGGGTTTTAAGCTTACCCGAGAAAATCTTCAAACGAGAGTTAAAAAGAAGCACTTGATCACCAACGTTAAAAATGCGGTCTTTGATCTTGGCATCATGAAGTCTTTTTGTTTTCTCTTTATAAATTAAAGAATTCTCGTAAGCTTGATCACGGAGTTCGACTAATTCGTTCAATTGAACTTTTCTGTGATCACCCGCGTTTTTTAAGTCAAAATTTGCATGTTTTAAGGCCCAGTAGGCCTTGTGCTCAAGTTCGATGGGCAAATGACAAGCTTTCCCGTAAACCAGCTTATATGGAGTGCACCCAATGGGAGTTTTGTAAGCGGTCCGGAAAGCCCATAAAGCATCGTCTAGCTTATCGGCCCATGAGGCACGGTGTTCACCTACGGTCCTTTCTAATATCCTTTTTAAGCCACGATTGGACACCTCCACTTGACCACTCGCTTGTGGATGATAAGTCGTGGAAAGACGATGTGTGACACCATATTTAAGCATAACTTTAGCGAATTGGTCATTGCAAAAATGGGTCCCACGATCACTTATGATGGCTCGAGGTGTACCAAATCGGGCAAAGAGACTTTTTAAGAATTTCACAACTACTCGGGCGTCATTGGTGGGGAGCGCCTTCGCTTCAACCCATTTAGACAAATAATCGACGTCCACGAGAATATATTTATTTCCTCTTGATGACGGGAAAGGACCCATGAAATCGATGCCCCAAACGTCAAAAATTTCACAAACTTGAATAGAATTTTGTGGCATTTCATCTTTTTGAGAAATTTTCCCTTGACGTTGGCAAGAATCGCATGATTTCACCAATTCATGGGCATCCCGATAAATCGTCGGCCAATAGAAGCCGGAATCGAACACTTTCTTTGCGGTGAAGTTGGCACCATGATGTCCCCCCGTGGGTCCACTATGGCATGCCTTAAGAATTTCAACGGCTTCCGTACCGTGAACACACCGCCGGATCACTTGATTCGCACAGACTTTGAACAAATAGGGGTCGTCCCAAAAATAATGTTGGACATGTTTAAAGAATTTCTTCTTTTGTTGGGACGACATCCCTTGTTTAATGAAGTTCCCCGCATGGTAATTCGCAAAGTCGGCGAACCATGGGGTACTTTGGTCAAGTTTAGTCACACTCCCAAGTGTCTCGATAGGAAAAGCATCGTTAATTTCCTTGTTCTCAAGAACACTTTGATGGGGGGTTCTCAAGTCGTGAAAGGTGATCTGCGGCAAGGTTCTCAGCTCCTTTTTTGTCTCGTATTTTGACATTAAATTCTTGGAGCAAAAGAACCCACCGCATCAAGCGTGGCTTAGCATCTTGCTTTGCCATTAGGTATTTCAAGGCTGAATGGTCCGTATACACTATGCACTTTTTAAGTAGCAAATAAGACCTAAATTTCTCAAAAGCATAGACAACCGCTAACATCTCTTTTTCGGTAGTTGTGTAGTGATGTTGGGCGTCATTCATGGTCTTGCTTGCATAGTGTATAGGTTGAAAGTACTTATTCTTACGTTTCCCCAGAACTGCACCAATGGCATAATCGCTAGCATCGCACATTAGCTCAAATGGTAAGTTCCACTCGGCGGCAACTAAGATTGGTGCCTCCGTTAACTTCCTCTTTAAAACATTAAATGCATCGGCGCATTCATTTGTGAAGTTAAACGGAGCATCCTTTTCTAAAAGGTGGGTCAGAGGCCGGGCTATTTTGGAGAAGTCTTGTATAAAACGTCGGTAAAAGCCAGCATGACCAAGGAAACTTCGGATTCCTTTGACGGTCGTTGATTGACTCAGAACAGTCAACCTAAATTAACCAAGTATATGGTCAACAAGGTCAAACTACCTAGAGTCAATGCTCCGCGGAATATAGTGTTTCCCCAGGTCGTTATGTCCCGACGAGGTGTGGATGGTTAACAAACGGCTTTGTGATCGGGTGAATTTGGATAGGAAAAGGGTTTGTGATTGATTACACTACTGATTTGTACAATGAAATAGCTTAAATAAGCTATAAAGATGATTACGTGAAAGTTAGATACCTAAAAACGCTTTAAAATCTAAAAACGCGTACGTTCACGTTTTAAATAACGCGAACGTACAAAATAAAACGTAAAAACTGAAATCTGAAAACCCACAGGGGGTGAAAATGACACTTTTACAAACTTAAAATGAAAAGAAAATTTAAAATGAAATTACAAATAATACTAAATTAACTTAGAAAATTATGGAAAAATGCCTAAAATTATTTTATAATATATAAAAGCTAGGAAAAATATAAAAACTAGGTTTTACTTAATAAAAACTAATTAAGCTATTTAATACTTAATATTAATTAATTATTAATAAAACTAAGATTAATTCTAATAAATAATAAATAGTAAAATAAAAATATGAAAAAATTATTATAAATACTTCAATATAAGAGGACTTTAAGAAAAATATAAAATAGCTAAGTACTTAATAAAAATATAAAAATGGAAACTAAAATTAAATAGAAACTATCACTTAAAAATAAGTTGATTTTTCTGGATTTTTATTTTAGAAACTTATTTTACAACTAAAAACAACAAACTTTTACAAAAACAACTTTTATGAAAATCAAAAATAAGCACTTGAGGTGCTTATTTGGTCAACAGTTGACTTCTATTGACCAAGGTGGAAATAAAGCTCAAATCAACTTAGGTGGGGCCCAATATGGATGATTCAGGCTCCAATAAGTTATGTGAACTTATTTAAGCAAGAAAGAGCAAAAGGTACCCACAGAATAAACCAAAAGCACCAAAATAAGCACTTGGTTTCTTGACTTAACTCAGAAAATGGGACAGAGGTTTGGGCTTAATCCAAGTGGGGTCCACAGGCTACTAAGTCAAAACAAGGGTCAAAGTTAGAAGCCTACCAGGGGGAGGGTTGAAAGAAACAAATTGGGGGCATTGGGGACCACTGAGGTAACCACAAACCACCACCAAAGTGGTGGTGGTGGTGGAGGATCTACTGCAGCAGGGCACACAGCCCCCCTGCAAGTCAGTTTGAGGGCAAGTGGAGCCCAGAGGAAAAATGGCAAAAATGAAATGAGATTAGGACAATGGAGATGAGCTGGGGGGCTGTAAGTATCAACAAGTTTCAAGGCCTAGATCATAACATAAAATTCAAAACAAATCATTCTATATTTGCAAAAACTGAGAAAGGTGCACAATTGACTTTTTCACTAAACTTGGAACTTTGACCTAAATGAATTTTGATTGAACCTACTTGATTAATTATGATGTATTATGTCTAAATGGATTAAGATTTAACAACCTAAGCTACTTTTACACTTGATTCAAGGGTTTGGAACCCCTTATCATCAGCAGACAAGCTGATGGATGAGTGGGAGTGTTATTTTGACTTTTCTTTGAAAAGACTCTTGGTTTCTTTGTTTCATTGACCTAATATAACATAAGTGAACATGTTTCAAGCACAAAAAACAACTGAGAAACCAAATTGATTGGTGAACAAGCATAAGCCAAACACACCTTTAAAACTATTAACTTGTGACTTTCAAAGCAGACAGCTAATTTAAGTATAAAAACTGATTCAATTCATTATAATATGATAAGATAAACTAGTTTAAGCAATCAAACATACACATGAACAACTAATACTCATAAATCACTAAAGTTCTAATTTTAACTGTTTGAATTAAAATACAAAGTAATTATGAAAACTAGTTAACAAGCAATCTATTTTAAACAATATTACAGCTATCAAAGATCAAATAAGCACTAAGAAACAAAAGATGAGCAGATATGAGCAATTACACAGTGAGATGCCAAATTTGGAAAATGAGCTTACAATAGGTCCATGCTCAGTACTGAGAACCAAGGCCTAATACCACTAACCTAAACTTCCCATGAAGCATCTAAAACCAACATCCATAACCATTCCTTTCTCTGCTTCAGAAACATGATTCACCAGTTTTTTTTTATTTTTTCTTTTGATTTTCTTTGATATTTTTCTTTTCCTTTCTTTCTGAGAATTTTTTGCTTTGCTTTTGATTTAACTAACTTAAATAAACTTAAAGTAAGTTTATGAGATCAAACAAACAACACTTGAATGAAGTAACAACAAATTTAGATTTTTGGTGAAAATACGAATTTGCATAAACTTAAATGAAACTTTAATTGAACTTGAATTTTGGAATTACAAAGGTGAACTAAATTATAACACAGAAAGTTACAAAGGAAAAGAGTGATTACATAAGTAAAATTACACTACTAAACTAAACTAACTAATACTATTCTAATTAATTTCCCTGCTTCTTTCTTGTTTCTTTTATAGTAGTCTTGAGTTCCTGTGGGTCCCAGGATTGAATCCCACTTCCTTCTCAGCCCTAGGATAGCTCCAATCAATCTCCACCATTGAATTTATTTTTGGCGGGAAAACAGGTTTGGCAGGTTTGAGTGGGAGTAGGTATGGTAGTTAGGGATAATTAATGAGGAGGGGGAGTTGTGGGAGACACAAGGGAGTGTTGGTGAGGGTTTTGTGGGATTTGGAGAGGGAGCAAGGGGAGGGAAATCGGGAAAGAAGGTGGGGATGATGGGTTTGACCTGGTCAACGACCAGGGTGGTTTTTATTATAAAATGGAATTGGGCTTTTGGGTATTGGGCTGGGGTGGACTGTGGATCAGGGGTGTTGGTTTTTATTTTGGGTTTGGATTTGTTGGTTTGTTTGGTTTTTCTAGTAATAATATCACAAGGACCATTCATGTAATTATCCGAAAATCTAGGGGCTGAAACTATAAATTTCCCAAGTAGCCATAAGGATAAAAATTGCCATCTTTTATTTACCCAAGGTCCAAAATGTGATTTTCCAATATTAACTTTCCCGGGGACCAATTTTGCAAAATTCCAAATTACGGGGACCAAACATGTAAATTCCCTAAACTTTCATCCCAAGGACTAAAATTGTTATTTGTGATTTCCCAAATACCCAAAATGATTTTTCTTTCAAAAATATCCCCCCAGGGACCAAATCTGACAATATTTGAAACTCCAGGGACAAAACTGCAATTTTCCAAAACTTTCCAATTTTTCACCAAAGGACTAAATATGAAAATTTATGATTTCAAAATGACCTTTGGTGATAATTTTCTATATTTTGAATATCTAGGGACTAGTTTTGTCATTTTATGAAAGTTGGGGGACTGAAACTGCCAATTTTGTAAACTTTGTACGTTTTTCATTTGTTTTTACTCATTTTGCATCTAAAACATATAAAACACAATTTTGAAATATTTTCAGTATTTTGATGCATTACTGAGTGTTTTTGTATGTTTTGCAGTTCATATTTGACCAAAAATGATGAGTGTTTGAGCACTCATCAATCCCCCACACTAAACTATTGCTAGTCCCTAGCAATACTGTTTTGAAAACTTGATGGATTTTAAACTCTTTACCAAAAGCCATCACTTCTGGAGTAGCCAGGTGTAAGAACTGTGGCACACCTGATAACCGTGTGATTTTGAGCAAACCACCAGCTGTCAACGGATTTGATTAGTCTTTACCAGAAGCCGTTTGCTTCTGGACTAGCCAACTCTTGATGGACCTAGTCAACATCTTGGTGAGCTGATTACCAATTATGGATTTTCCACGGCCTTTACCACAAGCCATAATCTTGCGGGCTAGCACTCATTCGCATTATGGGATATGGCGAGTTGAGGTACCATACAATTTTGGGCAAATTGCAAGCCATAAACGGATTTGAGATGTCTTTACCAAGAGCCGTTTGCTCCTGGACTAGCCAATCCCTTTTTTCGGTTAGACAAGGCGGACTGATTACCACAAAAATTTTGAAGCACCAGTGAAAAATTTTTAAAATTTTTGAAATTTTGGCTAAAACGGGGGTATTATATAGTAAAATGTGATAAAATTCGCTAGAATAGCGAAATACCCCCCCCCCCCCCCCCCACACTTAGCATGAATATTGTCCTCAATATTCAAAGTCCCGGCTATTTTGCCGACATTTTGAACGTAAAAGGGCAACATTACAAGCTAAGCGTGGAAAACACCATTTTGTATTTTCACTTCTGTAATCATAGCATGGGGGACTCCCCCACACTTAGGGTGAAAACCCTATATGCATGCTACTGTTTTTGTTTACCGAGTCGCTAGCTTGACTCGACCCCGAATTCATTTGTCCTTGGGGAAGCATGATGTGGAAGAAACAATCTCAATCGGACTTTCATTCAAGATGTTTGGATAAACATTTGAAGCACGTGAAAGTTCCACACCGATGAGATAAGTATCCGGCTCAAGATAATAATACATGAAAATGCCGGGATCAAATATAGTGTCTTCATTCCCGAAGGAGTGAAGAACAGGAGAAGTCACCCTGTAGGTGAAGAAAGGGAGGAAGATCTTGATGACAATCAAGATTGATTCATCATCATCAGAAAGAGAATTCATGATTGGTGTATCATGAATCTCATTAGTAAAGCTCGTATGATCTAGACAAATTATGGGTGGGAGGGTTGGGATTTTGATATCAATCAAATTCTCAGGGTTGAGAATATTTCCCTCCGGAAAACAAAGATTAACTTTGTCTATATCAAAGTGAAAGTTATCATACTCCGATGGAGATATGATATGAGTGAGTTCACAGGAGAACTCCTCAAATGTAAATGAATCATATATGGGGAGAGAATTATGAGAATGAGAAGTGGTACTGCCACTAATCTTCTCTCCCATATGATCAAAGCCGAAGGCTTCAAATTCTGGTATAGGATCATCGGAAGAAATGTCACTATCCTTTATGGGGATAGGAGATGAAATAGGTTTCTTTTTGAAAGCCTCAATTTTAGCAATGAGGAGACCGACATTCAAAAATGTTGCACGAAGTGCTTCATCCTTGATTTCAGTGTCAATCTCATCATTCTCTTCTTCTAAGCTGACTAGCTCAGAAGGTAATTCTTCCATATAAATGATGTCTCCACAAGATAACGAGTTGTCATCAGTAGAATCGGAGAACATCTCATCATGATTAGATGGGAAGAACAGAGGAGGAGGAATATCACACATATGGTCAAAAGTCCCCTGTGACTCTCTCGGGATTGGGACAAGGATCTCAACACTAGACTTTATTAATTCGTCCGATTCCTTATTAGGAACAGTGCTAAGATGCTCATCCCCCATGATCAGAGAGTGAGTGTGAACTTCGGGTGTGATAACAGTAGAATCAGGGAGTTGAGAAGGACTAGCATTCATGGATTGTACAAGTTCCATTTGATCTTCTGCTAGTGATTCAGTTATATTCTTTTCTCCCTGTATATCCATGGAAGGAATCACAACTGATGAATCTGATGAATCTTTTTGAATAATAACAATGTTATCTTCATCATCATCACTGTCATCATCGTCATCATATAGAGCAGCATAGCGAAGATTAGCACGTATTTTAGCCGCTCTTTGCTCAGCAAGTAACTCTTCCATGCTCATTTCGTTTCTAGCATCTCGTTCTTCGGCAATTAATTCTGCCATGGATTTCTCACGAGAATCTTGAAACGATGTAGTAGACAACTCATCCTTAAATTCTTTAAGTTTCTCAAGAACCTCATGACAAAGGTCTTGCGGGTATTGAGGAGTTGCTTGGGTAATTTGGTATTGTGGAGGTGGGTCTTGAAACGAATAGTTGTAATTGTTACAAGGAAATGGATTCCCTGTTTGACAATCAAAGCTAGTGTGTGGACCTCCACAATACTCACAACAGTAAAACTGATGTGGTTGTGAGTCGTATATGATTGAGTCATAATTATTATCAGGAAACTGCTCATAGACAAGCGTGTTGCCTGATAGACAATCAGAACTGTAGTGTGAACCACCACAGTACTCACAACAGTAAAACTGTTGAGTCTGGCTTGGTGTATCTTGATACGAAGCATCATTGAAATTTGGGTAATATGATTCTTGCTCGTATGAATGTGATGGGTAATTGGAAAAATTTGAAGAGTCGTTGAATGAGTTCTGATTAGGATCATAAGCAAATGAATTACTCGACCCACAAAACAAACAACTCCCGTTTTGAATATCATTACCACATTGTACACATGTACACCAACGACATGGAAAACCGAAAAGTGGCTCACCACAACCAACACAGGGAACAAAATCTGGAGGTGGGACAAGTGGTGTGCTCTGAGAGCTAGGAATTTTCACCACTTCCGTTATGGTCTCGGGTTTTTGTTTTTGATAAATATGAAGATTGGGTAAGTCGTTCTTTTCAGTCACTGCCCTAAGCTCAGCACGTTTGCTTGACAAACTTTTAACCGTAAACCGTGAAAGGTAAGGATCAATTCTTGACAGTTTAGGAGCAATTGTGAGCTTAGATTCTTGGACAACCGTAGGTTGGACGTCTTTAGCACTTCCATCGTCAGAGGGAAGTACAGGGTCCTTTGTCACCTCGGTTTCTTGATTCATTTCCCTCACCGGAGAGGGAATAGGAATCGAAGGTCCACCATAATCACTACGACATCTCGATATTTTTGACAAGGCCATAAGTTTTTCAATTTTGCTCTCAAAGGCCCATTGTTCAAAGAAATCGTCATCGAGAGATGCCATTTAGAATTATACATGAAAGGGGTATAAGAAGGTAGAATCAAACTGATAGAGGGTAAGGAAAAATATTTTTGGGTTTTTATGGAAAAATATGAACAAAGATGGATAATATACAAAGAGATGAATTCCAAAATCACTAATCAGAAAAACCGTTTAGAATAGCGCGCACACCTCCCCGGCAGCGGCGCCAAAATTTGATTGACTCAGAACAGTCAACCTAAATTAACCAAGTATATGGTCAACAAGGTAAAACTACCTAGAGTCAATGCTCCGCGGAATATAGTGTTTCCCCGGGTCATTATGTCCCGATGAGGTATGGATGGTTAACAAACGGCTTTGTGATCGGGTGAATTTGGATAGGAAAAGGGTTTGTGAGTGATTACACTACTTATTTGTACAATGAAATGGCTTAAATAATCTATAAAGATGATTACGTGAAAGTTAGATACCTAAAAACGCTTTAAAATCTAAAAACGTGTACGTTCACGTTTTAAATAACGCGAACGTACAAAATAAAACGTAAAAACTGAAATCTGAAAACCCACAGGGGGTGAAAATGACACTTTTACAAACTTAAAATGAAAAGAAAATTTAAAATGAAAATGAAATTATTAAAATGATTATTTTAATATTTAAATACTATTTAATTAATTAAAACTATTTAAAAAGTAAATTAAACCTAATTTATATAAACTAAAAATGATAAACACTACCAATTAAACTAAAAACTTGCAAAAATATTTTCTAAACCTTAAAAAGAACTTGAAGAAAGTATAAAAAATAAAAATAAATATTATTGTCTTTTTATAGATTTTCTATTAATTAAAAACTAATTATCTTAATTAAACTATTTAAACTAATTTAAATTACAAATAATTCTAAATTAACTTAGAAAATTATGGAAAAATGCCTAAAATTATTTTATAATATATAAAAGCTAGGAAAAATATAAAAACTAGGTTTTACTTAATAAAAACTAATTAAGCTATTTAATACTTAATATTAATTAATTATTAATAAAACTAAGATTAATTCTAATAAATAATAAATAGTAAAATAAAAATATGAAAAAATTATTATAAATACTTCAATGTAAGAGGACTTTAAGAAAAATATAAAATAGCTAAGTACTTAATAAAAATATAAAAATGAAAAATAAAATTAAATAGAAACTATCACTTAAGAATAAGTTGATTTTTCTGGATTTTTATTTTAGAAACTTATTTTACAACTAAAAACAATAAACTTTTACAAAAACAACTTTTATGAAAATCAAAAATAAGCACTTGAGATGCTTATTTGGTCAACAGTTGACTTCTGTTGACCAAGGTGGAAATAAAGCTCAAATCAGCTTAGGTGGGGCCCACTATGGATGATTCAGGCTCCAATAAGTTATGTGAACTTATTTAAGCAAGAAAGAGCAAAAGGTACCCACAGAATAAGCCAAAAGCACCAAAATAAGCACTTGGTTTCTTGACTTAACTCAGAAAATGGGACAGAGGTTTGGGCTTAATCCAAGTGGGGTCCACAGGCTACTAGGTCAAAACAAGGGTCAAAGTTAGAAGCCTACCAGGGGGAGGGTTGAAAGAAACAAATTGGGGGCATTGGGGACCACTGAGGTAACCACAAACCACCACCAAAGTGGTGGTGGTGGTGGAGGATCTGCTGCAGCAGGGAACACAGCCCCCTGCAAGTCAGTTTGAGGGCAAGTGGAGCCCAGAGAAAAAATGGCAAAAATGAAATGAGATTAGGACAATGGAGATGAGCTGGGGGGCTGTAAGTATCAACAAGTTTCAAGGCCTAGATCATAACATAAAATTCAAAACAAATCATTCTATATTTGCAAAAACTGAGAAAGGTGCACAATTGACTTTTTCACTAAACTTGGAACTTTGACCTAAATGAATTTTGATTGAACCTACTTGATTAATTATGATGTATTATGTCTAAATGGATTAAGATTTAACAACCTAAGCTACTTTTACACTTGATTAAAGGGTTTGGAACCCCTTATCATCAGCAGACAAGCTGATGGATGAGTGGGAGTGTTATTTTGACTTTTCTTTGAAAAGACTCTTGGTTTCTTTGTTTCATTGACCTAATATAACATAAGTGAACATGTTTCAAGCACAAAAAACAACTGAGAAACCAAATTGATTGGTGAACAAGCATAAGCCAAACACACCTTTAAAACTATTAACTTGTGACTTTCAAAGCAGACAGCTGATTTAAGTATAAAAACTGATTCAATTCATTATAATATGATAAGATAAACTATTTTATGCAATCAAACATACACATGAACAACTAATACTCATAAATCACTAAAGTTCTAATTTTAACTGTTTGAATTAAAATACAAAGTAATTATGAAAACTAGTTAACAAGCAATCTATTTTAAACAATATTACAGCTATCAAAGATCAAATAAGCACTAAGAAACAAAAGATGAGCAGATATGAGCAATTACACAGTGAGATGCCAAATTTGGAAAATGAGCTTACAATAGGTCCATGCTCAGTACTGAGAACCAAGGCCTAATACCACTAACCTAAACTTCCCATGAAGCATCTAAAACCAACATCCATAACCATTCCTTTCTTTGCTTCAGAAACATGATTCACCATTTTTTTTTTCTTTTGATTTTCTTTGATATTTTTCTTTTCCTTTCTTTCTGAGAATTTTTTTCTTTGCTTTTGATTTAACTAACTTAAATAAACTTAAAGTAAGTTTATGAGATCAAACAAACAACACTTGAATGAAGTAACAACAAATTTAAATTTTTGGTAAAAATACGAATTTGCATAAACTTAAATGAAACTTTAATTGAACTTGAATTTTGGAATTACAAAGGTGAACTAAATTATAACACAGAAAGTTACAAAGGAAAAGAGTGTTTGCATAAGTAAAATTACACTACTAAACTAAACTAACTAATACTATTCTAATTAATTTCCCTGCTTCTTTCTTGTTTCTTTTATAGTAGTCTTGAGTTCCTGTGGGTCCCAGGATTGAATCCCACTTCCTTCTCAGCCCTAGGATAGCTCCAATCCATCTCCACCATTGAATTTATTTTTGGCGGGAAAACAGGTTTGGCAGGTTTGAGTGGGAGTAGGTATGGTAGTTGGGGACAATTAATGAGGAGGGGGAGTTGCGGGAGACACAAGGGAGTGTTGGTGAGGGTTTTGTGGGATTTGGAGAGGGAGCAGGGGGAGGGAAATCGGGGAAGAAGGTGGGGATGATGGGTTTGACCTGGTCAACGACCAGGGTGGTTTTTATTATAAAATGGAATTGGGCTTTTGGGTATTGGGCTGGGGTGGACTGTGGATCAGGGGTGTTGGTTTTTATTTTGGGTTTGGATTTGTTGGTTTGTTTGGTTTTTCTAGTAATAATATCACAAGGACCATTCATGTAATTATCCGAAAATCTAGGGGCTGAAACTATAAATTTCCCAAGTAGCAATAAGGATAAAAATTGCCATCTTTTATTTACCCAAGGTCCAAAAATGTGATTTTCCAATATTAACTTTCCCGGGGACCAATTTTGCAAAATTCCAAATTACGGGGACCAAACATGTAAATTCCCTAAACTTTCATCCCAAGGACTAAAATTGTTATTTGTGATTTCCCAAATACCTAAAATGATTTTTCTTTCAAAAATATCCCCCCAGGGACCAAATCTAACAATATTAAAAACTCCAGGGACTAAACTGCAATTTTCCAAAACTTTCCAATTTTTCACCAAAGGACTAAATATGACAATTTATGATTTCAAAATGACCTTTGGTGATAATTTTCTATATTTTGAATATCTAGGGACTAGTTTTGTCATTTTATGAAAGTTGGGGGACTGAAACTGCCAATTTTGGAAACTTTGTACGTTTTTCATTTGTTTTTACTCATTTTGCATCTAAAACATATAAAACACAATTTTGAAATATTTTCAGTATTTTGATGCATTACTGAGTATTTTTGTATGTTTTGCAATTCAGATTTGACCAAAAATGATGAGTGTTTGAGCACTCATCAGTCGTAGGATGAGGTAGCTTAGCAATGACATCGACTTTTGCACGATCTACCTCAATCCTAGATTTGGATATCTTATGGCCGAGGACTATTTCCTCTTTAACCATGAAGTGGCTCTTCTCCCAATTTAGAACCAAATTGGTGTTTTCACACCGTATCAGCATTTTCTCTAAATGGGAGTGGCAAGAGTCGAAAGAATTTCCGTAGACGGAGAAGTCGTCCATGAACACTTCCATGGTTTTTTTGATCATATCCGAAAAAATAGCCATCATACACCGTTGAAACGTGCCTAGAGCGTTACATAGGCCAAAGGGCATTCTCCGATATGCAAACGTTCCATACGGGCAAGTAAAAGTGGTCTTTTCTTGATCCGGGGGATCAATGGGGATTTGAAAGTACCCAGAAAAGCCATCCAAGAAACAATAGAACTCATTTCCCGCTAACCGTTCAAGCATTTGGTCCATAAAATGGAGCGGGAAATGGTCTTTACGTGTCGCATCATTCAACTTGCGGTAGTCAATACAAACTCTCCATCCGGTCACAAGTCTAGTCGGTATAAGCTCATTATCGTCATTTTTCACAACAGTGATTCCGCCCTTCTTTGGAACACAATGAATCGGGCTAACCCATGAACTATCCGAGATCGGATAAATCATTCCAGCGTCAAGGAGTTTAATAACTTCCTTTTTGATCACTTCGTGGATTAGTGGGTTAACCCGTCGTTGTTGTTGGACGGAAGCTTTGTGATTATCGTCAAGCAGAATCTTATGAGTACAAAATCGAGGGTTGATTCCCTTAATGTCGGATATTTGCCAAGCAATAGCACTTTTATGCTTCCGAAGCACATCTAAGAGTCGTGTCTTCTCCTCATCTTTAAGGTCTTTTGATATTATAACCGGTAATTTATCATTTTTTTTCCAAGTATGCGTATTCGAGATGAGGAGTTAAATCCTTGAGCTCGAGCTCCGTAGGATTCTCAATAGACGGCTTTACTTCTTTTACGTCTGCCATTTTTAAGTCTACCGGAGGGGAAGAAACAATTGGTTTTTCATTTAACAACTTTTCAATTAATAAAATATCCCCCTCCGGATCAAAGTTATTATTATCAATTTCCGGTGAAAATGATTCATTTGAAAGACAAGCATTGATTTCTTCCAAAGCGAGATCACTTCCCTCAAACGGAGTGAGGGAAGGGGAAGAATCGGAGATGATCGGTTCAAAAGAAGGAGTGGGATTGCCACTCGAAGCATTTTCGGTAAAACCAAGAAGTTCTTGAGAATACTCCTTCGTAGCTTCGTCAATAACATCGATTCGGTTGACGGAAGCAACATCGTAGTCGGAGGAGTATCTCGCGGTTTGATCAAGGTTAAAAGTGACGGCTTCATTTCCAACACGTAAAGTAATCTCCTCGTCGTAAACATCAATTAAGGCACGACCGGTCCGTAGGAATCCTCTCCCGAGAATGAGAGGACCCGTGGATCGGCATCGAAATCAACAACCACAAAATCGGCAGGGAAATGGAATTTCCCAACATTGACAAAAATATCCTCGGCTATGCCAATTGGACGAGACGTAGATCGGTCGGCAAGCTCGAGGGTCATAAGCGTCGGTGTCAAGTTAGGGAGAGACAACTTTCTCCAAATCGACAATGGCATTAGGTTAGTGGTAGCACCAAGATCGGCCAAGGCGAAGCATTGAACCATACCCGGAAAATTGCACGGTATAAGAAACTTGCCAGGGTCTTCAAGCTTTTCGGGTAGCTTTTTAAGAAGAACCGCTGAGCAATTCTCGTTCATTTGGGTTCTCAACATTTCAAAAAGCTTTTCCTTATTATTTAAAAGACCTTTTAGCATCGAAGCAAATTTAGGCATCAAAAGTATAGCATCCGCGAGACTTATATCAAAGTGCAATTCTTGAAAAATCTGATAAAATTTCTCCATTTTGTTTTTATCTTTCTCGAGGTGTTTTTGTTCGTTTAAACGTGACGGATAAGGCAACTTTGTTTTAACGGGAATATGTTTTTCATAAACAACTTTTTCTTTTCCCTTGGACGTCGGGACCACCGGAGGTTGGATGTCTTCGGTCCTTCCATTATTAATAGGAATTTCCGTATCCGTTGTCGCCTCGGGTTCACGGGCGACTACCTTGGGAGGTAGAGAAGAAGAGGTAGTCGAAGCCGTTGGTCCATCATAAGAAACACCACTCCTTGTTATGATCGCTTTTGCATCGCCCCTCGGGTTAGCGATCGTGTTGCTAGGCAAAGTTCCAGAGCCCGAGGGTCGATCATTTAAACGCTTGTTAAGATCATTGATTTGATTAGCTAACAACCTTGTTGTTTCCTCTTGTTTTGTCATAAAAGCTTGTTGGTTTTGTAGCAATTGCTTAATCAAATCTTCCGTGGGCGACGGATTTGGAATAACAGCTTGATTTTGATTATTGAAATTTTGCCCACGGATTTGAAAGTTTCCATGATTCAGATTTGTATTGTTAAAATTCCCTTGATTATTCTGAAAATTCCCATTATTTTGAAAATTGTTCCCTTGAGGCGGGGCTTGGTTTTGATTTCCCTAAAAATTCCGATTTTGGTTTACACCTTGGTTTTGAAAACCTTGATTTTGCCGGTTTTGATTTTGATTGAATTGATGATTACGGTTTTGCACATTATTGTTCTGATTCACTTGATTAGGTTGATTAAACCCGGGTGGTCCATGAAAATGGCTCGAACGGTAGCTGAGAAGATTTCGATCTCCTTGAAGAGGTGGGTAGCCAGTGCCACCCATGTTTGTAGCATACACGTTATCTTGAGCATAAGAGACGGTCAACGGACACTCATAATACGGGTGTGGATCACCACAAGTCTCACAACCATGACTCACCATTTTGACTTGATGGTTTGGTTTCTCAATAGACATAGCATCGACTTTCTTTGTTAGAGCCAATATCATACTTTTCATTTCATCATTATTTTTCTCATTATTAGACACTTGATGTTTGTTCCTAGACATTCTCACACGAGCCTTGTTCTCGATTATCATGAAGGCATCATTCGTGTTACGTGCCAACAAGTTCCCACCCACAGCAGAGTTGAGTGAGTCTTGATAAACATGATTCAACCCATTATAGAAAGTATCAATCTGCTGAAGGTCGGTGAACCCATGGTTCGGACATTTTTCCATCAAATCTTTGAATCGATCCCAAGCTTCACTAAATGATTCATCGAAAGCTTGTTGGAATCGAAAGATTTGGGATCGGAGATTAGAAGTTATAGAGGAAGGATAGAAATGATTCACAAACTTGGAAGCAAGGTCATTCCAAGTGTGAATCGAGTTCGGCGGTTCTTTTTCCAGCCAAGTCCGGGCTGCTCCTTTTAAGGAGAAAGGAAACAACTTCAATTTCACCACATCGTGAGGGACTTGATTCATCCTAATAGTCTCAGCGATGTCGGCGAAATTTCGGATGTGTGCATAGGGGTCTTCGTTATCGAACCCGTGAAAGGATATACCCGTTATTAAGTTGAGTAATCCGTGATTGATTTCAAAGTTGGCATTGATGTCCGGAATCACAATAGCTCTCCTCACACCATTGAATGGTGATTGGAGTTGTTCTTCCATCGGACGTGGATCAAATGCCGGTTGTGGTCCCACCGGAGGGATCACATTGTGCTGCGGACCACCCATCGGCGGGGGCCCGTTGTGTTGTTCGTTATGGTTCATCCCCTCGTCGTCGAGGAAATGAACACGACTCGTATGTTGTAAAACCCGCTCGGGGTTAGAGAACAGAGACGTAAGATTCTCAGAAGAAGAACGGGTGTGCATACACCACAAGTAAAATCAAAAAGAGAATGAAAAAGAAAAGAAGAAGAATATATTTTTTTTTTTCAAAAACTTTTTATTTCTTTTGTTTTTCTTTTATACAATGTTACGTTAATCGAGAACCGTTTCCTTCAAACCACTCGCGACGGGACGGGAGAGAAGAATGGGTCTCTCTTCAGCTAGCAATTTAATGTCTTAGCTATCCGTATTTCCCGCTTATTCGGTTGTAGTATTGAAGTAGTCCGACAAACAACTAATTTAACGTTTTTGTTATATTGTTATGATTATTTGGTTTACAACACTCCTCCTTTCGGTCGAGTCGAGGCAATAACTGTATTAATTTTTTTTTTGGTATTTTTGGAAATACTTTAGGTAAAGTATTTCTGATTTTTCAGTATTTATATATATATATACAAAAATAGAAGAAGGCTTAACAAAACACGATTTTTTCAAAACAATGATTCAAAAATTCACTTCAAGCCTTCCCCGGCAGCGGCGCCAAAAATTGGTTCGTGCAAAGAAACAATCTTATTATAGTATAGTAGTAAAGTATCGAAATGATCCGCAAGAAATACGAATCACCCGAGTCGTTTCCCAGTGAAGGTGAATGGAATCAAGAATATTGATTCGTGTAATCGTGATTTGAAAAGTGGTGAAAAAGGCAAATAGTGATCAAATAGTTCAATTATCAACTAACAATTAAGAAATATGCAAAAAGTACAAGCTAGCAATGCACTAAAGTCTAAAACGCAAAAACGGAAATGCACACGCGATTATTTAAACGTAACGCGCTAAATAAAACGCAAGTTTTAAGCTATACTAATTCTACAGAGTTCAAATTAATTTTAAAAAGTTAAAAATGATAAAAGAAAGTTTTAAGAAAAAGAAAAATATTTTTTTGATTTTTTATTTAACTTTTATGAATTAAAAACTATTTAATAATTAAAAGAAAATGAAAATAAAGTGAGAAAAATGCAAAATCACTTTCTAAAATTCTAAAATAACTGAAAACTATTTTCTAAAATATTTTTAGATTTTTCTGGGGTTTTTCTGATTTTTTTGGATTTTCTAGTAATTAAAAAGTAATAAAAAATGATTAAAAATGAAAATTAATTAAGAAAAATATCAAATAAACTCAGAAAATTATGAAAATTTCAAGGAAAATCTAAAATATTATTTTAAAGCTAGGAAAAATATAAAAAGTGAAAAATAAGCACTGGAAGTGCTTAATGGCTTAAAATCTGCTTATTTATAAGCACAGTTGACCCAATCTTGACTAAACTTTTACCAAGTACTTTTATGACTTAAATGAGCTTATAAGAACAGGAATCAGGCCTTTTGATGCACAGGAACTCAAATAAGCAATGCAAGTAGCTCAAATAAGCACTAATGAGAGTAATAAGCACTAGCAGACAAGCACACAGCCCAAATTCACTTGAAACAGGTACTATGGACTATATTAAGCCCAGAACAATCAATAAGTTCAACTCAAGATCTCTAATAAGCAATTGCAGGCCTACTTTAAAACAGGAATAAGCTTAATCCTACAATCTAAATGGGCCAAATAATCTGTACTAATAAGCTAGCAATGCAAAACTATTGGTGGAAATTTAGTTACTACTACTATGACAACGCAAAACAAGCAAAAACACAGATCCGAGATGCAATCTAATAGTCCTAAATTACCCAAGAAGTTGGGCCAGGACTGATGGTGCAGGGCACCCTAGGTCTCAATAAGCTAACTTCAGGAGACTATTCAGATAAGCAAACCAGTTTCAAAATGGATTTTTCTTTTTGAAATCTTTTATTTAGGTGCTGAACTTTCAAAATCAATAAACAACAATGATTTCCAACTAAAATCAAAGGTTACACAAGCTCATAAAGTTATGACCAAATTCTGAGTACAAAACCTTTTTGACTTTTTGAATGAAACAGAATGTTGACTTTTATGGATTTAGATTATACTAAAATGATCTCTGAGATGTTAATAAGCTAGTTTGTGATTAAAATAAGCTACTACTATCAATTATGCAACTACCCATGAGATTAAACACCCTAAAATTAACTATATGCTAACTGTATTGAGAATTAAGAGGTAAATTTGACTTTTAACTAATGACCACTAGATTTTATGTCTTGTTTAGATATAATATTACCTAAGTGTGATGTTTAAACTACTATTACCAATTTTAACTAAGGCTTATGACAGCAAACCTTTATCAACCAAACACCCCTTTAGGGTCTGTCACCAATTCAGAATCCAACACAAACCTTACCAATCACTTCCAAACCAATTCCAATACACTCAATATGATTCACAAACATGATTATAACCAGAAACACAGATCATGAACACCATTATATCAAAAACTATGAAACACAGATGTATGCTATGATGAGGCAGTAACACTAGTGAAACACACCACAACTATCAAATGAGACAAATAAACAAATATCAAGCACTAATAAGCAATATGAATCAGTATTAAGCTAATATTATCATGTCTACACTACTAGAGTAATAAGCTACAAGAGTTGAAATAAGAGATGGAACTCACAAGCTCAAGTACCCCTCAGCATGAAAAGAGGGGGATTCACTTAGCTAGCCTGTCTTTAGACAGGCCAAGGGTCTCCTTTTTGGCTGTCTTTACCACCAATAAGCTCAGCTTATTGAAATAAGCTGAGTTTGACTTTCTTTGACTTTTTGCTATTTTTTGGATTTTTGAGAAACAGGAAAACAACAAAGCCTTACTATAAGCTATATGAGCTTAAATAAGGCTTGTGTATACAATAAAACAAACAACTAAAATGGATTAATCAAAAACAGAACATACTATTTTTTTGGTTTTTGTAAAGTTTTTAGATTTTTTTGGTTTTTTTTTTCTTTGGATAATAAACAACAATAACAACGAAAACTATTGAGACAGAAGATTGAAGCTATAATAACAACAAAAGAAAAACACTTGCTTTTAAAAGAAATAAGAAAGAAAGAAGCTATAGATAAGCAATAAGCTGAAAAGGCAAAAGTAAATAAGCTACAATGAAAATAAAATAAAGAAAACAGAATAAACTTTCATTAATTAAACAACTAAGTTACAAATTAAAATTGGCAGAGTAACATTACAAAACTCGACACACTAGAAACGTATCAGGAGGGGGGATTATATAGGGGAGCCCAAGGTGAGGGGTGCTAGGGTTTAGAAGGATCCAGAAGCGTATTCTCAGCCATATGATCTCACTTTATCCAAAATGTCGACATCCCAAACATTCTAGTCCATAATCTCAATCCATATCTTCATTCCATGAATCATAGTCCAATCACAGAGCTCCAATATGCCACCTGGGAGGAATAAGTGTCGACATCATCTGACATGTGCTCAGAGTTTCTAGAATAAGAATCCAATGATTTGAATGAGGTGGTAGAGCCAATCACGAGTCATCCTTGGTCCTTGCTGTCATTCCTTTAGTCATTTTCTCTCTGACACGCCTCCATCACGTGGGAAAGGTTTCTAGAAGCACAAATTATTGAGAATTGATGGTTGATTTAAGTAAGTTGAGGTAATTGGTAACTTTGGGTGATTAGGGTTCATAGGGGGACGGGACTTCTGGGTAAAAAGGGGAACAAAAAGAGGCGCGGGGTGATTATATTATATTATTTTGACTGAGGTAAGGTTTGGACCGGGTCAAGGGAGGTGGATTGGGCTTTGTATGTTGGGCTTGGGTATATATTTGGGCTTGGGTGTGGTAAATGGTTATGTTTGTTTAATTTGGATCCGGTGTAGTATTAGTTGTGATAACTAAGGACCATAAGTGTATAAATGGACATCCCAAGGACCAAAGCTGCTAACTCCATAATAGTAATATCCAAGGACTATTTATGGCATTTCAAGAATGATGAGGGGCTTCAGTTGCCATATCTCTAAAATATTCTTCAAAAGGACCAAAAGTGACAACTTCATAAACTTGAGGGATCATTTGTGTAAACTTGATCAAACTTTATTTCCGGGTCACTCTTGCAATTTCTGAAACTTAGAGGACTTTCATGACTATGTGAGCTTTGACTTTGACCACTAGCTTCCCCGGCTCCGGCTTTATTCACTTTTCCAAATCTCGTGCTCGTTTTGTCATTTTTTCGTGATTTTTCGTCTTTTTCTTAAATATCCGTTCCTGCACATTCACAAACACAAAAATACACATTCTTTTGCATTATTGGTTAGTTTTTTTGTTTATTTGGTCCAATTTTGGCTTAGAAAAGGTGAGTGAATAAGCACTCACCACGGCGTATTATATATTTAATTAAAAACAGTTTTCAAATTAAATAAACAGAAGCGACGCATCGATTTTTATCGATACGGCGCATTTACTGAATCAAAAATCTTGTATTTTGAAGCATAACGAAAATACGGCGCATTAGTTTTTGCTTATGCGACGCATTTAAATTTTTATTAATATATCTGATTTTTGATATTTAACCAGATACGGCGCATTCTAATTTAAAAGCGGCGAATTGATTTTCTGTATAAAAGTCCGATTTAATTTTAACGTAACTAGATACGGCGTATCCTTTTTCCAGGATACGGCGCATCATTTGCAGATATCAGCAACTTTTATTTATCCCCAACGGAGACATTTCTAATCAATCTTTCCTGTCTCTTAGAAATTTTTTACTGCGAAGCCTATTTGTTTTGTGTTTCAGGAATCATGATTGATATTTTTCCAAGCTGGTTCGGAGGACCAAAGATCAAACTTGCAATCAATGAGATTGTATCTATGTTCGCCTGCAAATGTGATAAGGAGCATCATGAAGTTAAAACTTTAATCAATGAACTGTTGCTGAAAGAACAAAACAATATGATTAGAGAATTGACGATTGAAGTGCACCAATTGTCGAAGGTGATTAAGGGAGTTTTGTTCCAAAGGCACGATCTGAATAGAGTAACTACTAGAGGCAGGTTAGTATCAAGGATGTTCCAATTAATGGGAAGAATGTTTGGTTATGTGACAATGGAATTAAGAGAGACGGTTAGTAAATGGATCACCTGTCGACACTTGGGTGTTAATGATACAAAATAGGAACTGAACGTAAATCTAACATGAAGACTCTGGAATAAAGACAAGTGCTGACCGGGAGACAACCCGGATTTCTATCTTATTTTTCTGTTTTCTGTCGAGTCTGTCAGACCTGCAGAAGATGCGGCGCATCCCCATCATAGGATGCAGCGTATCAACTGCACTGGTCATATCCGTTTTATTTTTCTGCATTTTGATTTTTAGACCTTACAACTTTCTGTCAGATCATTTAATGTGGCGCATCCCTGGTTAAGGATGCAACGCATTTATTTTCTGATTCGTATTTATTCCAGGCTCGATACGGCGCATCCTCTGACATAGGATGCGGCATATCGACTGACCTGATGATTTACAGTTTTATTTTTTAGGTTTAATTTTTACTAACTACTAATGAATTACACAAGTTGTAACCTTCTTAACTCAGGTGTGTTAAAGTTTTTGTGGTATAATAGATTCCTGTACTTTCTGTGGAGACATCATTCATGGAGCTTGAACGCCTCTCATCCACAAGAAAGTAGATTTTGCTCATAAACGCATAATGGAGGATCAAACCAAGCAAATCTCAGGGGAGTTTTTCAGTTCTAATTCTTTTAATTTTTAGTTTTAAATTTTTAATACAAACAACGAGGACATTGTTTAACTTAAGTAGGGGATGGAGAATTAGAACGCTTAATTTTCCTAAACTTTTCAAAATATTCTTAAAATGTGCTTAATATATCAAAATTTAAAATTTTTAGCATGTTTTTGTTTAGTTCTAAATTACATAGCCACACACATAACCTTGTTTTTTCCAAAAATTAAAGCCTTTAGTGTGCCGATGACTTGTAAACATTAGAACTTGGCTTGTATACTACTCAAGACCACCATAATGAGTATTATTGATATAATTGGAGTGACTTGTCTAACTTGGTAAATTTCTTGGATTACACCCAAAAAGCCTATAAATGTTATGTGATCTTAACTAACTACACTGGTTAGTTAACCCCCGTATAAACCATTTTGTTTACTCTCATTTTTAGAGTAAAATACCCTAGAAAAACCCTCAGAGCCATTCCTTTCGTTTCTTACACCTTTGTTAAAATGTTTCATTACACCCTTACACCTTAGCTTACCCTGTAGATTAAAGTCTGTGGTTAGTTGCTTTAGGCAAAGTGTGTTTCCTTGCGTTACCTGTGTTCGTGTGCGTAATTCATTATCTTTGGTTAGGTCGGGAAATTGCACAATGCAATTGGAAGTGAAAGTACATATTGTATAATTTTTAGTTTATTTTTCGTGTGTTTACTACTTTCACTATTACAGTTATTTCTGAAAGTTATATAAAGTATGGAAAAATTATCCAGAAAAACTATTGTAGTGATGTAGTGAAATTTTACACATCTACGTTAGTAAAGTAAAAAGTAATAATAATAATAATAAAATAATAATAATATTAAAAATATTAAAAAAAAAATAGAAAAGAAAAAGAAAGAGGAAAAAGTTGAAAGTTTGTTTAACCAACTTATGTAAAGTTTTGTATTAAGTGTAAGATATCTTCACTATTTGTTGTTGTAATATATTTATGAATTGAATGGGAGTTTGCCATTATGGGAACACCAACTAAGGTTTATTCTTTGTTTAAGATATTATTGAGTTTAATTCGTGTCTACCTAAAGCGTGAGTTTCATGAGTCAAAAGCGTGAGTTATTCAATGATATGAGTCTTATTAATTGGATGGCTGGGAAAATGATTAATCACACATTAGGACTTAATCTATTTGTTTTGTTTATTTTTATTTTACACCGATTTATATCCTAAATTTTATCCATACCCAACCGTGTCATTATTTTCGTTGTTAGCTTTCGAGCATCCGGATATGATGATGGCCAAAGAATATTAAATGTATGAATAAGGTAGTGACCATCCGAGTATTAGATTAATTAACTAACGCGCCAGTGATCTAGTGTGTGACTTGGTGACCATCCGTTATGCAAATAACGCGCCAGCGATCCAAGAAGTGCACTAATGACCATCCGTTAGTTGAAGCGTCGAGGACTCGCGCCAGCAATCTACTAAGTTTATGCAGGGGATATTTGAACAAAGCTAGGTTTAACCCTTAAGCGTAAAAAAATAAAAAAATAAATAAATAAATAAAATCTTTTTACCGCTTTAGACTTGTTACTCCTTGGCTTTAGTTGGGGAGATGCGTATGCTTACCAAGCTTATGATAGAATATTCGTCATGACTAAGCAACGAAACGGTTTAGAATTGTTTTCATATTGAAAAAAAGTTATTTTGTTTCTACTTCGTTAAGTGTATGGCTGTGTGATTATGATAAAACGAATACGTACTTAATGATACAAATAAATCATAATACCTTTTAGGATACATTTTCATAATTATTTATCTAGAGTTTACTTGGGGACAAGTAAAGTTCAAGTGAGGAGATATTTGATGACATCAAATAAGTACATATTATTGTCATCATTTATCCTATTTATTTGACTTGTTTTATTATATTATTTATGAGAATTGATACTTAATTGTTTACTTTAGTAATTCTCATGTAAAAACAAGCAATTGGTGAAACTTGGCGATTTTACACGAATTATGGAGCAAAACTAGCAAGATGTCAAAAGTCTACTGAAATCCAGAAGATGCGCCGTATTGATGAGGCAAAAAATGATCCATTTTTAGGGGGTCATTTAAGCCGGAATTAGAATTTATTTGATCAAATATTGCCCTAAATCGTTCCTTTTGTGCTTTTAGGTACTTTTGGAGTGAATTCTGGAAAAGGAAGCATTTTGGACGTTTTTGGAGCATAAAAGTGAAGAAAACGGCAAAGTCTTAATTTTCCTTTCTGGGAACAGTACCTGGCGGCGTCAAGAGGATTTTGATGACGGCGTCAAGAGCAAAAGAGGTGACGGCCCAGTGAAAACGTGACGGCGTCAAAGCATGGCCGTCAAGAGTAAAAGTGGTGACGGCCCAGAACAACATTACACATGACGGCGTCATATCTGGTTCTAGGCAGTCCGAGAATATTATGGGCGGTGACTTGACGACGTCAGAACTTTCTTCTTGACGCCGTCACCTTAGGAAATCTATATATACTCTTTGTTATTTTCATTCTAAAGAGAGGAGAATTTTAGGGTCGACTTGAATAAACCCTAGCTCGTTTTTAACAGTATTTTCAAGTGTTTTTATCCCTTGAAACCTTTCATGTTCAATTGAGATAAGTATCATTTCAATTCATTCAACATGTCTATATGTTGTTTGAATATATCTTACGTTTGTCTTGATTTTAACATGCTAGGCTAGATCTTTTGTGTGTTTGCTTAGATGTAATGAAACCTAGATATTGATTATAGGTTGATTGCTTGTTTATAGTTGTAATGGATGACTGATTTCGATGTTAGGCTTAAGAAAACTGGCAGATCTCCATTGTGTAACTTGCTTGAACGTCTTAAGAAACATGAACCAATGCGTATTAGGTTTTTATGGTTGTATTTAATGCATAAGCGAATTCTAGTGATCCCATGTTAGGAGCTTCTTGCAGGCTCGACATAGGAGTGAAGTAGGAGCTTATAGAGTTGGGGAAGTACGTACGCCACCCCACAGTTGGTATTAAGGAATATAACCCGTCATCTACGCAACTGTAACAAACAATTAACCTGTAAAAGATATCTAGGGAGTAGTGAAATCTAAGTAAACACAATTCTCCCATTTACTGTTCACACCACTACTTTAATTAGCTTTATTTACATTTTTGTTATTTTATTTTGATTGAATCTTAGTTATTGGGTTAGTTGACTAGCAACTAATTCTGCCCACTCTTCCAAAACCCGAGATTTTAATTGCTTTCATAAAAATATAAAAATACAAAAAGAATCATCCCTCACCTCTAGACCTAGTTTTTAGGCTTTCTAATCCTAGCGACACTATTCCTGAGTTGAACGATCAATCCCCCGGTACTTGTCACTATACTATACTACAACGATCAGGTACACTGCCTGGTGGGGGTTGTAAGCTTCTCGAGATCCCTCGAGAGGTAAAGCCTGGTGCAATTCTCACGCATCAAGTTTTTGGCGTCGCAGCCCGGGGAATAGTTATTGTCTAGGTTAGGATTTCTTTTAATTTGGTCTACTTGCTAGATTCCTTTCTAGTAAGATTTTATTTTTATTTTTAGGTTTTCTTTAGTCTATCTTTTTCTTCGTGCTCTTGTTAGTAAAATAAATTCATTGACTATTCCGTGGACCATTATGGAAAACGCGAATCCACCACTTTCCCCTAGAGAAGTGGCTTTGTTGCGTGAACAGATTGAGAATGAGATTAGGGAACTTAGGGAGCTTAATAGGTTGATTAATGTTGAGCTCGACCATGCATTTAGTGACCTAGCGACCGCCTTGTATTCAAATCAGGACCTAGGAACTAAAGACTTTGAGGATGTTGTTGAGGAACTTGAAGAAGGGGAGATTGATCCAAAGCTAGATGATTATTTTAATCTATACCCCACTAAGGAGGAGATTGCATACTATAATAATCTTGTTGATAATCCTCGACCTCCTTTTACTAGAATCGAACCAAAGATAAAGAGAGGCGATCCTAAGAACGCTAAGATACCATGTATGATTGGGTATAAACATATTGACAATGCTTACATTGATTTTAAATCCCCAATCAACATTATGTCCTCAAGTGTCTATAATGATATAGTGAAAACAAGACTTGGACCTAGAAGAGATCCCAAATCCCCCGGTGGAGTTTGTAACTTTGTTGGGAGAATTAAAGGTCTACATGTCTTTGTTGGGAATTTTACTTATATCACTGACTTTATGGTTGTTGAAGATCTTGCTAATGTTATTGATTGTCGTTTATCCCATGTTGTGTTTGGTAAACCATTTGTTGAAGAGTCCAAGTTAGAATATGATGAGATAGAAGGGACAATCCGATTTGCTAGTGACACTGATAGGATCACTTATAAGATGCCTAATAGAATGAAAGAATTTCGTTTTGTGCCTCGATTTGACATGGAAAACATTGGTGCTTTCGAGGACATCAATGAAGAGGATAAGAAAAAGGGCATGGATTATGTATGGGAGAAGAAGAGCCTTTTCTATAAGGATTGCTTGACTCTAGGACCAAAATATAGAGTTGATAAGGTGTTTGACAATAGGATCATAGAAGCAATTAAGAATAAGGTGTTTGGTCTCTATAAGGAACATTTACAATCGGTGGATGAGACCAAGGATGAGGTCACGTAATAACCCATGACCTTGAGTCTAGCTACAAGACTCGTAAATAAAGAAAAGTGCTTCTTGGGAGGTAACCCATGCTTTGTGTGATTTTTATTTTATTTGATTGTTATTTGTTTCCGTATGCATGCTTTATTTTTATTATTGGTAGATCATGTTTCAAACTAAATGGTGAAAATACTTTATTTTGTCGTTTGGCTTTGTCTTAACTTCATCCAAAGGTATTTCGCAAAAGATAAGTGTAAGGGGAAACCCCAAATATGTTTTTAAGAAACAAAACCGATCATGATTCTCCACAATATTAAATGGACATGTATATTCGTATTTGTTAGAGTCAAATGCTTGTATCGAGTCATAATGATGTTTTGCAGGATTTTCCAGGAAGTAGGACAAAGTTTTTCCAGAAATTTTCCAAAAACTTAACATAAAGATTTCTGCAGGTCACTTCTGACGGCGTCAGGAAGAAATTCCTGACGGCGTCACGTGTAAAAATCTGGAAATTTTGCTAGTTTTGTTTTTCTAACGGAGTCTTAAAGTTTTTTTTTTAATCTGTAGTTTTATAATCTCCAGGAAATCTGCAAACATTCATTCCACAAGCATTATATCTTACTTTGCTTTCTAGGATTTGTTAGCATATATAGATTGTCGCCGATTTTACGCGAGGTTGCCTTGTTTGTTTTCTCAGGTTTAACAAGTTATGTTTGACAAGAAGATGATTTATATTCTGGAAGGGAAGCTTTGATTGTTCATTTTCTTAGAGGAAGATCTAACCTTGTTACCACACTATCCATACCGAGCGAATCAGGGGAGTATTTGATTTCATTCTTTTTCCTATTTTACTTTTACATTCTTTAATTGAACATTGGGGACAATGTTCATCCTAAGTGTAAGAGGAGGGTAAAATGATGATACCTTATAGATAAACTTGCACTTGAGTTTGTTTGTTTGATGGTAGGTGTGTAATAAAACTATGAGAAATACTTGTTAGTGTAATTTTAGCGCCAAATTTAAAATTTTTTACAACATTTAGGAGTGAAACTTTAGCCTTAGCAAGCATCTCATGGATAGGAGTTGTATGACTAGCACAAAACCGTACCATTCAGAAAAATTTTCCACCCAAATATGTGAGGTTCGCCTTTAGATTTGATAGGAAAAGCATTTACTATTAGTGCTTATGAGTGTACCGGAAGCATTTAGATTCTAGAACTTGCGTTAGTGATGCATCTCGAGAGCGCTAGTGAGACTACATTCGTGTAGTAGGATTTACTACATGATAAGAGGCATTAGGATCACCCTTGTGTTAAACCCGTATCATAATTACTTGACCACTTAAGTCATATTACTTGGCTAGTTAAGTCAATTAATTTTTCCCACACCCTTAGCGTTGCACTCATTTTTAGTACACGAAACCCCTAGTACACCCCTCCGAGCCTATCTTTTCGTTTCTAACTTTAAGCATCTTACTTAAAGGAAGAATTTGTTACAACCCACTTAAATGTACACCCAAATCGCCTTAGCCTTCCGTGTATGCACTCATCTTTAGTGCATTATTGTTATTTGTTTAAACCCTTAGTTAATTATCTAATTGATTACATGGTTGCTAAGTCGAGTCATATCCTTGTACATATTGTTTTGGGACGATTGGGACTCATGGGTAAAGTACTTATTGTTATGAAGTAATGGGGAAGAACATCATTTTATTACCCTCATATGTGCGTTAATCTTAAAAGTACTCCAAGTGTTTTGATTATCTTAATTCGAGTCATTAGATTAGTTTATTGTAAAGTATGTAAAAATCCAAGTGTAAGGGGAATGTTCATTCCCTATGATGTATTATTTTGGATGGTAGGGTAAGAGTGTATAAAAAAAATAAAAAATAAATAAAAAATAAAAAAAAAAATCGAAAAATCGAAAAATCAAGAAAAAGAAAAAAAAATAGAAAAAGAGAAAAGAGAAAAACATACGGACTACCATCCCGTTTCATTCTATGTTTATTTGATGTTTTTGTTATTTTTGATTTATTAGCTTAAGTCGAGTCTAGTCTTGGCTTAGCAACGCCATATTGTACATGTAATTAACCAAGATGATTAACTCGCCACCAGTAAAGACTGCCTATATCCAACAAAACCGTGTATTCCATATCCCTACACCTAACGTTATAACCCTTTAAAACACCTCTTTGATAGTTTATCCTAGGTGCTTACGCCATGTGGTGGAGGTTTGATCCTTTCCCAAGCCTATAGTAATCTATTTTGCTATGACAGGTAGTGAGAGATGTGAGTATCTAAACACTATTTGTGAGGTGCTAGTGTATGAACTCCGTGCTTGTCTTTGGTCTTTAGTGGAACGATTATTTGTTGTAATTACTTTTATATTAGTGTTAAATGACCCCTAACTTGTATTTTGACTAGAATAAAAGCGCATTTGCTTGAGGACAAGCAAATCTCAAGTGTAAGGGTATATGATGAGGCGAAAAATGATTCGTTTTTAGGGGGTCATTTAAGCCGGAATTGGAATTTATTTGATCAAATATTGCCCAAAATCGTTCCTTTTGTGATTTTAGGTACTTTTGGAGTGAATTCTGGAAAAGGAAGCATTTTGGACGTTTTTTGAGCATAAAAGTGAAGAAAACGGCAAAGTTTTAATTTTCCTTGCTGGGAACAGTACCTGACGGCGTCAAGAGGATTTTGATGACGGCGTCAAGAGCAAAAGAGGTGACGGCCCAGTGAAAACGTGACGGCGTCAAAGCATGGCCGTCAAGAGTAAAAGTGGTGACGGCCCAGAACAACATTACACATGACGGCATCAGATCTGGATCTAGGCAGTCCGAGAATATTATGGGCAGCGGGTTGACGGCGTTAGAACTTTCTTCTTGACGCTGTCACCTTAGGAAATCTATATATACTCTTTGTTATTTTCATTCTAAAGAGAGGAGAATTTTATGGTCGACTTGAATAAACCATAGCTCGTTTTTAACAGTATTTTCAAGGATTTTTACCCCTTGAAACCTTTCATGTTCAATTGAGATAAGTATCCTTTCAATTCATTCAACATGTCTATGTGTTGTTTGAATATATCTTATGCTTGTCTTGATTTTAACATGCTAGGCTAGATCTTTTGTGTGTTTGCTTAGATGTAATGAAACCTAGATGTTGATTATAGGTTGATTGCTTGTTTATAGTTGTAATGGATGAATGATTTCGATGTTAGGCTTAAGAAAACTAGCAGATCTCCATTGTGTAACTTGCTTGAACGTCTTAAGAAACATGAACCAATGCGTACTAGGTTTTTATGATTGTATTTAATGCATAAGCGAATTCTAGTGATCCCATGTTAGGAGCTTCTTGCAGGCTCGACATAGGAGTGAAGTAAGAGCTTATAGAGTTAGGGAAGTACGTACGCCACCCCACAATTGGTATTAAGGAATATAACCCGTCATCCACGCAACTGTAACAAACAATTAACCTGTAAAAGATATCTAGGGAGTAGTGAAATCTAAGTAAACACAATTCTCCCATTTACTGTTCACACCACTAGTTTAATTAGCTTTATTTACATTTTTGTTATTTTATTTTGATTGCATCTTAGTTATTGGGTTAGTTGACTAGCAACTAATTCCGCCCACTCTTCCAAAACCCGATATTTTAATTGCTTTCATAAAAATATAAAAATACAAAAAGAATCATCCCTCACCTCTAGACCTAGTTTTTAGGCTTTCTAATCCTAGCGACACTATTCCGGAGTTGAACGATCAATCCCCCGGTACTTGTCACTATACTATACTACAACGATCAGGTACACTGCCTGGTGGGGGTTGTAAGCCTCTCGAGATCCCTCGAGGGGTAAATCCTGGTGCAATTCCCACGCATCACGTATCACTCTCAACATATACGCCGCAATATCATACTTAGATGAATTCGAAGACCATTGCCTGACATTGAATAATGCGTCGCATGTAATTCTATCGTGCGCCGCATATGAAACTTTGGTCAACGAAGAAGATCAAGCTTGTTCTACTCCAGATACGCCGCATTATACTTCTGACATATGGCTTATCACTATCCAGACCTCACCAGATACAATCCAAGACACTGAAGGACGTGCGCCGCATACAAGATCAAGATACGCTGCATCTGAAGACGGTGTACAAATATTCCAGAATATATTAATCTTGGACCCCACGCGAAGTTAAGTCAATGCGCCGCATCTACTTACTCGATGCGCCGCATCGTGCCCTCAGACAGAAACTATAAATACCCCAAGACATACATGAATTTTAGTATGCAACAAAACCATAAGGAGACGAATTCAGTCAAAGAAGCATCACAAGACACACCCCAAACGAAGATATTAGAGCTGTAAGAAGGTCATGCGTGTATTTAATTCATTAAGTAGTTTTGTTTTATTGTATTAGTATGCTTTAATTCATCAGGATTGATGGGCTTGTGGCCACCATACTGCTCCCCTTAAAATTGCTTTCCCATCAATTAAAGTTTATATGATGGTGTTTTTGGTGACTTGTATATGTGCATTGATAACCTCTGTGTTTAGCTGAGCTTTCTGGACTACAATACATGTTCCTCACCTACTTATCTAGCATCTACATGGTAGGATAGACGTAAGTAATCATTAAGATTTTATTCACCTATATTTAGGATCCAACGAGACAGATTAGATTACGATACTTATCATATAAAACTAGCAATAAAACAAGTGACAAGCTGCTTAACTATCAGGACAGGCCTTCTTTTGCTTCTATTATCTATCTGTGTACGTGTTGCTATTTGCTGATTCGTGCTCATTAGTTTATTTACAGTTTAATAAAACCAAACTGTGCCAGTCTCTCAGGTTGAACCCCCTTTCGTTAGATTAGACTGTAAAACTAACTTAGGATATTAAAATACTAATTAGGTTAACTAGATAATACGTTCCACTCTTAGTGATCGACACTCTACTTACCATTATATTCATACTGACCGGGTACACTGCTCGTTAGGTGTATGTGTTATTGATAAGTCGGCTAGATATAAATTTAAAACTTGAGTAGGCATTAATACTGCTAAACCACAACGACACGACACGACCGCATCACATGCATTGGTGTATTATGCTTCATTTCTTCACTGCTATTTTGGGTGGTGTGTTTGCTACTCCTCCATATAGTAGCCTTTTATAAAGGAGGATTTTACTGTTTCGTCATGTGAGAGCAATTAATTTTCCTGACGACTCAGCTTGTTGGCACGTGCTGAGCCATGCAGTCTAAGTACCCTTAGTATGTTGGACATGACACAAATTGTACTTTCTCTTCCCTTCCGATGCCTTGGGAAGGTACACTTTTTCCTCTGCCCTTCTCACCCTTTCCTCTTAATATTTATGGCGCACTTCGGGCTTCTGCTCAGGTAGTCTGTGCGTTATCCTTGCAAGAGAACCAAAAAGGCGGCTTTGGTTTATCTTCCGAGCTTTTGTGAAGCTTTGTTTACTTTTAGCCCTTTTGGGTTTTATTCCGCAATATTAGGGCTACTTTGTTCTAGAGGTGGTCAGCGGAGTGAGGTGTCTTTTATTTTTATGAGGCGTTGATGTTGTATCGCGGTCTCCCAGTCATAAGAGTTTGTATTGTAGTGCGAGTTCCGCTTTATGTCATAGACCCCTATTCCGCGACTCCTTTTGACGGCTTATTCAGCACGTCTATCTTGCATTTATTGTTTAGCTGGTCTTTATCAGCTTCTAGCGTCAGACTAGCATCTTTCCATAATCTTTTTCGATTTGTGTACCATTTTGGAGTCTACGAAATAAGGCATGGTATCCTCCTTATCCCGTTTTTCAGGGGCGTCTTACTGACTCTGAGTCAGATAATGCACGTGTGGAACGTGTCTTTTATATCCTCCTTCGTTCAGGAATCGCCATACGTATTTTCTTATAGAATCGCCCTCTTTCTTCCTATGGTTGTAAAGCTTGATGACATCAAATAAGTACATATTGTTGTCGTCATTTATCTTATTTATTTGACTTGTTTTGTTATATTTTATATGAGAATTGGTGCTTTAATGTTTACTTTAGTAATTCTCAGGTAAAAACAAGCAATTAAGGAAACTTGGCGATTTTGAACAAATTATGGAGCAAAACTAGCAAGATGTCAAAAGTCTACTGAAATCCAGAAGATGCGCCGTATCACTCTCAACAGATACGCCGCAATATCAAACTTAGATGAATTCGAAGACCATTGCCTGACTTTGAAGAATGTGCCACATGTAATTCTATCATGCGCCGCATATGAAACTTTGGTCAACGACGAAGATTAAGCTTGTTCTACTCCAGATACGCCGCATTATACTTCTGACATACGGCGTATCACTATCTAGACCTCACTAGATACAATCCAAGTCACTGAAGGACATGCGCCGCATACAAGATCAAGATATGCTGCATCTGAAGATGGTGTACAAATATTCCAAAATATATTAATCTTGGACCCCACGCGAAGTTAAGTCAATGTGCCGCATCTACTTACTCGATGCGCTGCATCGGGCCCTCAAACAGAAACTATAAATACCCCAAGACAGATACGAATTCAGTGTGAAACAAAACCCTAAGGATACGAATTCAGTCGAAGAAGCATCAAAAGACACACCTCAAACGAAGATATTAGAGCTGTAAGAAGGTCCTGCATGTATTTAATTCATTAAGTAGTTTTATTTTATTGTATTAGTACGCTTTAATTCATCAGGATTGATGGGCTTTTGGCCACCATACTGCTCCCCTTAAAATTGCATTTAGAAGGCAGGATAAACATAAGTAATCATTAAGAGTTTACTCGCCTATATTTAGGATCCAACGAGACAGATTAGATTACGAGACTCATCATATAAAACGAGCAATAAAACAAGTGACAAGCTGCTTAACTATCAGGACAGGCCTTCTTCTGCTTCTATTATATATCTGTGTACGTGTTGCTATTCGCTGATTCGTGCTCATTAGTTTATTTACTGTTTAATAAAACCAAATTGTGCCTGTCTCTCAGGCTGAAACCCCCTTTCGTTAGATTAGACTGTAAAACTAACTTAGGATATTAAAATACTGATTAGGTTAACTAGATAATACGTTCCACTCTTAGTGATCGACACTCTACTTACCATTATATTCATACTGACCGGGTACACTACTCGTTAGGTGTGTGTGTTATTGATAAGTCGGCTAAATATAAATTTAAAACTTGAATATGCATTGATCTGCTAAACCACAACGACACACGACAAGCCACCACATCAAGTTTTTGACGCCATTGCCGGGGAGTGAATTGTTATTATCTGTTTATCTGATTAGAATTTTCATTAGTTTTTTTTTAATCTTTTTAGATTTTTAGATTCTAATCGCTAACATTGTTGTATATTAGTTAGATGTCATTCATTGTATAATTTGCATATTTATTGTTTTTGTGTGTTTTTATTTTTCTGTAATTTTTGTTTTTATTTATTTTCTTTATTTTTTCTGCATAATTGTTGTCGTTGTATTCTACTGATATAAACAATATGGCGCATCTGTTGCTCAGATATGGCGTATTGCATTTTAACTTTTTATAAATACAACGCGTTTAATAATTCGAGTACGGCACATCTATCCCCAAGATACGGCATATTCTGTTTTTAATCAGAAAAATTTTCAAAACCCTAAATGCCATACGACGCATCTCTTTCAATAGATACGGCGTATTATATATTTAATTAAAAACAATTTTTGAATTAATTAAACAGAAGTGACGCATCGATTTTTATCGATACGGTTACTGAATCAAAAATCTTGTATTTTGAAATGTAACGAAAATACGGCGCATTAGTTTTTGCTTATGCGGCGCATTTTAAATTTTTATAAATATAACGATTTTTGATATTTAATCAGATACGGCGCATTCTAATTTAAAAGCGGCGTATTAATTTTCTGAATAAAAGTCTGATTTAATTTTAAAGTAACTAGATACGGCGTATCCTATTTTTAGGATATAGCGCATCATTTATAGACATCACCATCTGTTATGCAAATAACGTACCAGCGATCCAAGAAGTGCACTAGTGACCATCCATTAGTTGAAGCGTCGAGGACTCGCGCCAGCGATCTACTAAGTTTATGCAGGAGATATTTTAATGAAGCTAGGTTTAACCCTTAAGCCTCAAAAACGCTTTTTACCGCTTTAGACTTGTTACTCCTTGGCTTTAGTGGGGGAGATGCGTATGCTAGCCAAGCTTATGATAGAATATTCGTCACGACTAAGCAACTAAACAATTTAGAATTGTTTTGATATTGAAAAAATTATTTTGTTTCTACTTCGTTAAGTGTTTGGTTGTGTGATTATGATAAAACGAATACGTGCTTAATAATACAAATAAATCCTAATACCTTTTAGGATACATTTTAATAATTATTAAACTAGAGTTTACTTGGGGACAAGTAAAGTTCAAGTGGGGGGGATATTTGATGACATCAAAGCTCCGCACCATTTTTAGTAACTTTTTCGTGTTCACAGAAAGTCTGTAAGGGTGCTGCATGTAACTCTGGGTAGTTGTCTACGGATTCTGGGGGAACACTATTTAACCTGATCCTAGTGGATCCGTAGAGTGTGGATTTGAACATGCAATGTGGGGCGGGTGCGTCCAAATGTTGCATTCGTGCTATTGCTTGAAGGACACTGAGGTAACCCATTAGGTCCGTAGTTCTGTCGGACCATCTGACATAATTCGGCGTATGTGGTTTTCCAGATAATCTGGTGTTGTAGATTAGCGAGTTGAGCGGATCAACTTTTCCGCACTCCGGTCGTCGCCTTATGCTTCCGTCTCTGGTTCTTGTGCTTCCAGTGAGTACCTCATCGTTCTTTATAGAATCAGGATTGATTCCTTTAGGTTGCATACCATAGTTATTCCTTGCAGGTTTTCTCTCCGTACTGTGGTATGATTGTTGCGTCAGACCGTGTTGGTGTGAGTATATAGGCTGAGAGACTCACTCTCATTCGTTGTACTTCAATGTTTTTTGGATAATATATTTTACAAGGGTACAGGACCCAAAATTTATTTCTTTCTTCTAGTGCGTTCGGATTTGTGTACCCGCCGCAAGGATTTTTAGGCGTGCCTTCGGGTCATTTGTTTCCCTTCGGTCGCTTTGATCCCTTATCTAGGTAGAGCGTGTCTGCTTCAAGGCATCGTCGGTTTGCTCTAGAGCTAGAACATACCTGCCTATCTCTAGGCTTGTTCTGGAGAACTTTCTTTTGATGAGCTTTCTCATTCAAGTCCATTACTTACTGCTTGCTCTGGTTGCCGCGTCATCTTTCACGTGGTTGCGTTAGTTGAACAGTGGATACCAGATGCTTCTAGATTTAATATTGTGAGTTAGTGAATGGTAACTGTGAAATTTGTGATTTTTTTGTTAGGTGAATGTTGGTGGACAGAAGAATGTGATTGCTGATGAGAGCGTATAAGGAGATTTGGACGGTTGAGAAGATTGTTTGTACGTCATCAGTTTACACGTTGGGATTGACTGATGGATATGTTGCTGAGGAAACTCAAGTAATTGCTTCTGCACAAATCATTTGAATATATGCATTTTGTGATTAAGTGAAACATTGATCAATGTTCGTTTAATTCCATTTAGTTTAGGCTGTCCAATACTATTCTGATAATAGTAATCTAGGTCGTCCAATGAAAGTGTGTGGAGACATCATCGATTCTACTGGCAGGCGTTGTGGATGGTGTTATCTATCATATATGGTATATTCTGCTAGTCAAATCAAAATTGCCTTTTGGGTTTGTATTTATGTCTGATACTTTTCTATACAACAAAATATGTTGAAAAGGGATGAACTAATAAGCGGAAGAAATCTTCTTACGAGAAAAAAATGCATCCTTGATGCAAGTATTTGGTATAGCCGCTTCTCATACCAACCCAAAAAAGCATCGGTTTAACATTCCTTTGTTCATAAATCATAATCACCGTTTATAGTTTGGTAATCCATGTTATTCTCTAGGATAACCGGAAAACTTCCACTTATCATCCCCCTGTATATCCATTTACATTCTATATTTTTACTGTTAGAGGTCACAAAAGGTAATGGGTCAAAACAGGCATTTTCTAGACGTGCGCAGACAGACAGATGGATGGGTGGGTTAGGTTGACCTGGAAACCCTTTTATCTATATTTTTCAAGTATATTAATGTGTTAAATAAAGATTAGAAAAATATACTTGTTGTAATCAACAATATAATAGATTTAATATAAAACGATGTAGGAGGTTTACCTACTTAGTTACACATTGGATCACTTTTAACATCTTTGACCCATTTGATCTGTTTTACCTCTTGTTTACAATGTGACAATCATTTACTTTAATTTGGGCAGGATGTTGATGTTTTTACACACCAGTGACCAATGGGCATATTCGTGCAACAAGGCAAAACAAGAACTGAATAACAAGGGAAAAAGATAAGCCGAAGGTGTAGAAGAGGATATTCCTTGGTTAAAAATAATGGGCGAAATGAAATACTATTTTTATATAAGAAAGGCAACGTTATAAAAAGAACCACAAAAGAAAAAAGATACAATACATGAAGCCCCACCTCAATTAACAAGCTAATTAAAGGAGGATGAGACCCAAAAACAAAAAACAAAACTAAGACAAAGATACCATCCCGAAGTTCACATACAAATGACTGCCACAAGACTTATACTAACAAATATATATGTGCACCAAATAGTGCTTTGGAAAATTGCCAACCAAGAATATAAAATTCTCAATTGGAATAAAGGCCACCAAATGTCACACAGACCATTCTCAGACACAAAAGTAACCTCTGATCCTCTAATCCTTGACTGAAACATTTATTATAGTACCAGGTAGTATGTGAACCAAACACTGTGATGGACAAATGCCAACCACTGCCCACATGGGAATATAAAAATCCATATGGAATCATAGCCATCATTGACAACTTTTTTTCGCTCAAAATAATCTCAAACATAAACTTAGACCACCTGAGTTACAGACGAAAAGAACTGTTTGTATACACGAATCCAAACAGCAGTATTAGTAGCCAATCAGCACAGAGAGTTTGCAAACTATGCACATACCTGATGTTACCATCACACATAATTGAAACCTGATGCTTACTTAACTTTCTGTTCCAGCATAGCTTCTGATATGAATCCCACATAATACTCACGATACTGTAGCAAAAACAAAATAAACTAGAAGTCATTGTAGCTGAATGTTCCGAGGGTCCCGTAACCATTGTTGCCAATCTAAAGATTTATATTTATTTGATCTTCTTACTATCCATTCAAAGCATTTGAGTTGAATGTCTTGCATAATCTTGTTAGAGCTTGACACTTTTTTATCTAACACACGAGCGTTCCTTTCTTTCCAAATGAAGTAGCCGGAGGTCCAAATTGTCGCTTTCCAAAGTAAAGCTAGAGGGGAGGGAACATTAACATTCCTACTATGTGCAAAAAGATCTTCAATAGTGAAAGCATCAACACTCCCTACCTTCCACCAATTAAATAGTTTGGTCCATACACTCATTGAAAAGTCACACGTGACAAGGAAATGAGTACATGTTTCCACACTATCATTACAATATGTACACAATACCGAATCTAGATCAATGCCTCGCCTATCAAGTTCCACATGAACTGGTAGTTTTCCTTTAAGATCTCTCTACACGAAGATGTTGACCTTCTTAGGCACCAACTTGTTCCAAATCGTATCTTGGCCACCACTTTCCGTTTGAAGGATCTTCTCCTCGATCAAACTTGTAAGAATCTTGACTTTGAACTCACCGTCTTCATCAAGTGTCCACCTCCATCTATCCCTACAATCATTAGAAACAACCACATTCCACAATACCTCAATTAGATCCTCAAATTCCCTACACACCCTACCCCTAATATCTCTACTCCAATCCCAAGCCCAAACCCACTCACTATCTACCCTATACCCTTATCCATCACACTACCATCTTTTCTACTATCCAAATGAAAAATTCTAGGAAACTTATCACAAAGTCTTCTATTATCCACCCATCTATCAACCCAAAATCTAATATCCTTCCTGTCTCCCAACACCCCCACACATGAGGAAGTAAACTCTAATCTCAACTTGTCAAACTCCCCACCAATCTTTACAATATCACCCCACCCCCTACCCCTCCCCCTCGTCAAAACCCCACCCCCATCATTTCCTCCCTAAACCCCATTCACCCTATGTATACTTTTTATGACCCTAACCCATAACCCCTCACCCTCCCTCTTAAATATCCGCCACCATTTCCCAAGTAACGCCAAGTTTTTTGCCCTAAGAGACCCCACATTAAGACCCTCATCCCCAAAAGAAGCAAGTATAGTATCCCATTTGACCAAAGAAAGTTTTTTACTCTCCCCCAACCCGCCCCAAAAAAAAGTTTTTCCTAATTCTCTTAAGAGTTTTTATAACACTCATAGGCACACGGAACATCGAAAAGTAATACAATGGCAAGCTAACGAGAACCGATTTTACCAATGTCAACCGACCCCTGAACGACATCGATTTAGCTTTCCACCCAGTCTACCGATTCTTGAATTTTTCAATCACTGGTTTCCATACATTCATCCGACTCATATTTTCACCAATTGGTAAGCCTAAATATGTAAAGGGAAATTCCCCAATATCACATCCCATCCAATTTGCCATATCCCTCAATTCCTCTTCGTTAACACCTAAACCATATAATTTAATTTTCCCGTAATTTACCCGTAATCCGGACACCTCTTCGAAGCATCTAAGTACACACATGAGTGACTTCGCGTTTTCTTTGTTCCATTCACCAAAAAAAATTGTATCATCCGCATATTGTAAGTGAGAGACCGTAACATGATTCGACCCAAACTTAACTCTACTAAAGATTCCCTTCTCAACCGCTTCGTTCACAATAGCATTTAAACCTTTTGCTGCCAATATGAATAAGAAAGGAGATAACGGATCACCTTGGTGCACACCCCTTTCAATCCCGAACTCATCCGATGGTGAACCATTAACGAGAATGGACGTTGAATACGATTTGAGACACGCCCCCACCCATTTAAACCATTCATCCCCGAATCCATCATCTTCATAATGCTTATTAGAAATTTCCGGTTAATACTATCATATGCCTTCTCGAAATCCACTTTGAATATTAAGCTCGTTTCCTTCGTTTGTTTTAGATATGTCATTGTTTCGTCACCATCAAACATGTATCTACCTTTTATAAATGCATTTTGTACCTCCCCGACCACGCACCCCACCACACTTTTGGCCAGTGGAGCCAGGATTTTGTGGTAAGGGGGGCCGGGCTAGACTTTAGTGTAACAACCAAACGTATATACTTTTTCATAAATGGAATTGATAGTTCTTTAATCCTAGTTAGTGATTAAAGGTCCAATTTTAAGTAATTGCTTTAGACCTGGCTAGTGTAAGATAATTAACAAAATGCATCATAAACAAAAAAGAAACTGTGTATATAGATTTTCAACTTTGATGCTTAGAGTCATAATGATAATTTACTTTGAAAACTGAGATCTTAAGTTGAATAGAAATTTTTGAAAGCATATAATACATAAGGCTTCAAGCATGGCCGTCTCGTGAATTTCGAAGACCTTGTGCCGAAATCTGAAATATTCCCTTTATTAAAAAAAAAGTTTAACTATTCAATATACATATTGCTTATTTACTTCAGTTGATCAGTTCTACATTGTATCTTTAATAGCATTAGAAATTTGTTCATTTCTTTTTTCCTGTTAACGCTAAATATGTCAGTAAGTTATTTGGTTTCGAAATATATAAACTATTAACACTAAAATATAAAATCTTTAATGACCAAACAAAGTAGAAGTTAAGGAAATACAAAGAATATATCAGTTGCGTTTTGGCCTTCAATATCTAACATGAAGGTGCAATTAAACAACTCTTAAAGTTAAAAGCGGGGAAAGTGAAACTTTATATAATAATAAGGTTATATGACAAAATAAAAAGTGTAGTGGTCCCACAAGCAATAATCCTATCCTCTTCTTCCTCACTTACTACTTTATCAACAACAAAGTAACCAACCTCCATTAAAGCATAAACACAAGTACAAATAAAAGGTAAAAAATTCATCACAAAACACCAGTTAATAAGATTAGACCATTCCGAAGATGAATATCACCGAATGTTAGGGGATGCCGATTGCACGTATTTCTTAAACTTAAGCCTACGAGCTTATACTATATCAAACGTATTATGTTCATTAGGGGGGCCTAGCACCCGCTAGTCACCCCCTGCCTCCGCCTCTGCGTTTGGCCCTTTCTGCTAGAACTTTCGTAATAATTTTATAGTAACAACCTATAAGGCTAATGGGACGAAAGTCCCCAAACCAATAGGATCATTAACTTTAGGAATAATGGTGATAAACGAAGCGTTACATCCCCTTGAAATCTCCATAAACTCCCAAACCACATTAGTGCCCGAATTAAATCCATCTTGATAATATCCTAAACTTTCCTAATAAATTTGAAGTTAAAACCGTCTGGACCTGGCGCTTTATCCCCCGCAACCCTGAATTGATTCCCATATTTCTTTCTCGTCAAAGTGTTTTTCTAGAAGAGCGAGGGAAAACAAGGTCAAAAAAGTATGTTAAAATGAAATTTCAAAATTAACATACCCCATCTTCATTTTCGGCATATCCATACTACTATATAATGCATTTGGGACTATTCTATAATTAGAAAGGCTTAAAATTCAGACTTTTACTTGCTTATTATGGAAGAATTTTAAAATTAATTGGTTAAGAAGCTGGTTAGTTAGAAAGCAGGTTGGTTGTTCAAACTAAAATTATTTGGCTTAACCATCTCACTTATAAAGCATAAAGACAAATAAATGTATAACCGAATAACCGAATAATACAAAATATAGTCACAGATACCCGCCGCCGCATTACGCGGGTACCGTTCTAGTAGTCTTAAGTGGACTTCCAAAAGAGAACAACAATATGGAAATATTTAGGTTAGCCTATTTTTTACCATAACATAATTACTTGGTATCGTAATTAGACTAGATTATACAAATAGTTCATGCGCGCTTTACAAAATTTAATGAAACTCACGGACTCATTAATATTGTAGGAAGTGACTAAGTGAGGGTCCTTATCCCTAGCTAACCGCATATTTGCTTTTAGATTTTCGGTTTTTCTAACATGTGACTTTAGGTATATGATAAGAAGTGGTACCGTATGTTCTTTTTATTCAGGGATCCACAAAAAAGACACACAAAATATTTTTTATTTGAAAAATGACAAAAATCTACAGAAAAAAAACATAAGGGCCCACCTTTTATCATGTGCATAAGGGCACAAGTTAGAAAATCTCATAAAAAAATATAGATTTAATATAGTGTTTGGTACATCGTAATGGAAATATGAATGGAAAAGATTATTACGACGAAATAAAAAATATTATGTTTATTTACAATTAGTCAATTACAGAATACAATGACTTATTTTAAAGGCAGAATTGCATATATATCCCTTTTAAAGTGAATAATTGCATATATATCCTTTGTACAAGTTTTTGATGCACATAGTACAATGATTTTTATGCATGCTTTGGATATATATGTAATTATGCATTTTTGAAAAGATATATATGCAAAAACTCTTGCATGAAATCATCCATTACATCAAAAACCACAATTTTCATTCATTACGGGTCTTTTGCGTAGTGTTTGGTACATTGTAATGAAAGGGTGAATGGAAAAGATCATTGTGGTGTAATGAAGAAAATATGTTTGTTTACTATTATGTAATGCAATTATTCATTACATCAAAAATCATCACTTTGATTCTGTAAGGGGCTCCTTCTTTTTTTCACTATATCTTGTAATAGAATCAAAATTATATAAAAACCTTTTTTTTTAAATACTCGTTATACTAAAAACCTTCTATTATAAATAGGGTATTTTAGTCTTTTTCTATTGATTATAATACGTTCTATTGTACTAACCAAACATGATTAATGATGGTAATGAGTTATTCCATTACATCATTTATTCCATTACGTTATCTATTTCATTCAATTGTTATTTCATTATATCTTGGAATATAATAATAATTACATAAAAGCCCTCTATTAATTATCCACCAAACAAAAAAATATATCATTAAAGGCTATTTTAGTCTTTTTATTATTGATTACTACTATTTTTATCATTACAACCAAACATTATTATAATCGTAATGCATCATTCCGTTACTTCATTTATTTCATTACGACGTTCATTCCATTCCGTTGCTACTTCATTCTGTCATTAAGAAAACGTTAGCAGAGTCTATGAATCAAACTATCAAAGAATTCTTAGAATTTTAGGTAGGATGAGTGTTGTAATTCTTGCTACAAAAACCTAAGGGCACGTTTGGTAGGGTGAAATTCAGATAAATGAAATGAAGTGCAGTCACAGAAGAATTCTCATAGATATTCAATATAAATTCCAGTGTTTTGTAACACCAGAGAATTGACTCAAGAAATTATTATTATTAATATTATTATTATTATTGTTATTATTATTATTATTTTATTAGAACCATAAAAATTTTATTATTATTATTATTATTATTATTATTATTATTATTATTATTATTATTATTATTATTTTATTATTATTATTTTATTATTTTATTATTATTATTATTATTATTATTATTATTATTATTATTACTATTATCATTAGTATTATTAATAATATTATTATTATTATTTTATTATTATTATTATTATTATTATTATTATTATTATTATTAATTGAAACATAACAATTTTACATAAAATTGAATGAGAGTTTAGAAACAAGCTGTGCTTCTAATTCTCTCTGAATACAAAAGCTAACTTTATGAAAGATAAAAATACCACTTTTATCATCATTAGAGTGACTAATGATAATAGATTTATTATTATTATTATTATTATTATTATTATTATTATTATTATTATTATTATTATTATTATTATTATTATTATTATAACACATCACTTCATTAGAAAATCATAGGATTACAAGAAATTAGTGGGAAGCCGAGATACTAACTGGGCCCTCACTCCTCTAGCTATAGCAAAACCAATCCTACTAAAAATATGATCAGCAGCACGTGCCCTGATGTCCTGGGTCACCGAGAATCCTCGGATGCGCTTTAGTAAGGTCACCGCATCCTTCTCAAGTTCTCCCAAGGAAGAGAATGAGAAGGGGAAAACCCATATCCAATGTCCGCGCATCTAGTCTCGTACTTGATACGCTTGCGTTGTGCAGCTTCGGCTATCGCACAACCAGATACAAAATCAGCCAAAGGAGAATTCATTTTCATCAATTTGTGAGTGGAAATCAATTTTCCACTTTTAGCAAAGGATCTATTTCCAAAGAGTTCTAATTTTCCACATTATTTTTTTATAGATGTACCAAATACAGTATTAAAAATGATTTCATTTCTATTTTTCTATCTCAATTCCTTCTACCAAATTTGCCCTAAAGTTTTAGTCGGAGAATAAGTTTATGAAAATTTTCATTTTGTTGTTGTTTTTAAATTAAATATAGAGCACACTCCCAAATCTTATTAGGACACTCCATTGTACTAATAGTTAAAGCAGACTATATTTAAAGTACAACCGTTTATTGCACAGAATGGAGTGTACCAATAAATTTTGAGAGTATGCAAATTATTTCCCTTTAATTTATCCTGTGACATCACACGCATTTGTCCTCACTCATAATCTTCACTTGACGCCTGTGTTGACCTTGTGATTGGACATAAATCTTAGGCATGAATATCGTTTAAACACCACCTTAGAGCATTAGGTGTAGGCTCGCCGTAAAGACTCGCCGTCCGACCTGGCATGCTCAACGGCGGGCCGATGCTCGCCTCTACACCAGGATCGCTGATTGGTCCTAAACGGTCAACTAAGTTTTCCAGGTGATGGTCAACCTAGTCAAACGTCTAAAACCAACTAACCAAGGAGTACAGTCTATTCCCGGGTCGTTATGTCCCAGCGAGGTAAGCAATTGTATTAAAAAAACGTTTAAAGTGATCAGGTGATTTAACAGGATGATCAGAAATTTGGTTTGAGTGATTATACTACGAGATTATGATTGAAAAAGGGTTAGAAACACTAATGGAACAATTACTGATGATCAGATTATCTAGAAACGTAAGTTAACCTAAAAACGCGTGTTTGAGTTAAAAAAAGAACGCGCAAAATAAAAAGTGAAACGAGAGCAAATAAAGTCCTACGAACGTGAAAATTATATTTTTACAATCCTAATGACTTAAGAAATTTTTAGAAAAAGAAAAATAATTTTTACACTATTTGATTAATTACTATTAATTAATTACTTTTTAATTAACTAAATTACACTAATTATTAATTAATTATGAAAATTAACTAGAAAAATAAAAATTAAATTTAGAAAAATCTAAAATATTATAAAACTGTTTTTAAAACAGAAAACCTAATTTTTCTACTTTTTAATTATTTAATATTAATTAAAACTAATTATTTAATTAATTTAAACTAAAATAAATTATAAAAATACTAAATGAACAAGGAAAAATCTGAAAAAATTCCTAAAATTATTTTAACTAAAAAGAAGCCTAAGAAAAATTAAAAAATGAAAATTGCTTATAAATAAGCAGAAAATAAGCCAAAATGGCTTAAATAGAAGCTATCACTTTCTTAAATTTTGTCTTTTTCCAAATTTTCTTTTACCAAACTGATTTACTACTTAAATTAGGAGACTTTTATGAAGGGACTTTTGGTTAAGCTCAAAAATAAGCTGTGTGCTAAGCAAAAAGCCACATAGTTTGACTTTCTTTGACCAGCTAAGAAAATAAGCTCAATTAAGCTTGTGTGGGGTCCACAATGGTGAAAACAGGTTCAACTAAGTTATTTGGGCACTTTTAATCTAAACTTGATCAAATAAGCTATCTGAGTGAGCATTAAGCACATCAATAAGCTCAAAAGTTCTAGGCTGAGACAGATTTTGGGACAAACAAACAGCCCTTAAACAGGTGGGGTCTACAGAGGGTAAAAGCTCAAACTTGGTTGAAAAAGCTAGCCTGCTAGCTTGTGAACAAATAGGAAGCTAAAACAAGGCTTGGGGCCCACTGAGGTGGCCACAATCCACCACCAAAGGTGGTGGTGTGGTGGTGAGGGTCTGTGCATAGGGCAATCAGTCCCCCTGCAGGTCTCTTTGAGGCCTTGTGGGGCCCATTAAACAAATTCCAAAAATTTTGACAAAAATACTACAAATCAACAAGCTGATAGTGAACAAGCTTGTAAAAGCTCAGGTCCTAATTCCTTATTTTAAGCAAATTACATATCACCAAAGTTTGAGTAATTTCACTGAAACATGCTTTTGACTTTTTAAAACTTGATGACACTTTGACTTTTGTGAATTTATACTAGATCCTACTGATTAATGATGATACTCTAAGTTGTTATGAGATGAAATTAAGTGATTTAAACTACTTGTGTACTGATTTGACAAGAACTTGAACTCATGAACCTAACAGTTAATAGATGAGAACCAATCCACCAAGGTTTTGACTTTTATATGAACAAGTGGTGAAATTTTTTACTAAAGTGAACTAATATTACCTAATGGGAGTTGTGAAAACCAGAGTTATCAACAAAAGCACCCCTGAGCACATCAAGATCAGCAATTCCAAACACACCCTTATTGATGCGTGGGAATCACAACAGGCTTTACCTCTCGAGGGATCTCGAGAAGCTTACAACCCCCACCAGGCAGTGTACCTGATCGTTGTAGTATAGTATAGTGACAAGTACCGGGGGATTGATCGTTCAGCTTAGGAATAGTGTCGCTAGGATTAGAAAGCCTAAATACTATTTCTAAAGGTGAGGGATGATTATTTTTGTGTTTTTATATTTTATAGAAAGCAAGTAAAAATCTCGGGTTTTGGAAGAGTGGGCGGAATTAGTTGGTATTCAACTAACCCAAAACTAAGATGCAATCAAAATAAAATACTAAAAATGTAAATAAACTAATTATACTAAGGTTGTGAGCAGTAATTGGAGAAAATGTGTTTACTTAGATTTCACTACTCCCTAGATATCTTTTACACGTTAATTACTTGTTATAATTGCATGGATGACGGATCGTATTCCTTAATACCATTCATGGGGTGGCATACATAACTCCCCAATTCTATGAGCTCTTATCTCCTCCTACACCATGCCCAGCACAACTATAGGGATTGTAAACAGTGGCTCATGCATTAAATACAACCAATAAAGACCTAGTACACCTCTGTTCATGTTTCTTAAGACGTTCAAGCATGTTACCATTTGGAGATCTGCCAGTTTTCTTAAGCCTAACATATAAATCATTCATCCAAGACAAGAATAAACAAGTAATCAACACATAATCAATATCTAGGTTTCATTAGATCTAAGCAAACACAAAAGAGATCTAGCCTAGCATAATGGAATTGAGACAAGAACAAGATATAGACAACCAACACATAGACATATTGATTGAATTAGAAGAACACTTATCTCAATTACAATGCAAGGTATCAAGGGTTTGGAACCCTTGAAAAACCTGTAAAAGTTGCACCAAAATCGTACTTAGGGTTTCTCCAAAACTTCTCTCTTTAAATGTAAAAAATTAGAAAACTATATATAGAAAAACAGGTCTGACGGCGTCAAGAGTAATCTTGTGACGCCGTCACCTCGCCGCCAAAACTCTCCTCGGACTGCCTAGATCTACTTCTGACGCCGTCAAGACTTAGACACTTCCAGGCCGTCATGACTCTTTTACTCTTGACGCCATTCTCACGTGACGCCGTCAAAACTCTACTGGGTCGTCATGGAAATTCATGAAATTTGCTCTAGACGCCGTCAAGGATTTGCTCTTGACGCCGTCACATACTGTTCCCAGCATGGAAAATTAAGACTTTGGCGTTTTCTTCACTTTTATGCTCCAAAAACGTCCGAATTGCTTCCTTTTCCAGATTTCACTCCCAAAGTACCTAAAATCACAAAAGGAACGATTTAGGGCAATATTTGATCAAATAAATTCGGATTCGGGCTTAAATGACCCCCTAAAAACGGATCATTTTTCGCCTCATCATATACCCTTACACTTGAGATTTGCTTGTCCTCAAGCAAATGCGCTTTTATTCTACTCAAAAGACAAGTTAGGGGTCATTTAACACTAATATAAAAGTAATTACAACAAATAATCGTTCCACTAAAGACCAATAGACAAGCACGGAGGTCATACACAAGCACCTCACAAATAGTGTTTAGATACTCACATCTCTCGGGTGTAATAAAGTGTAAATTACAATATGGAAACAGAAGATATCTCTCACTACCTGTCATAGCAAAATAGATTACCATAGGCTTGGGAAAGGATCAAACCTCCACCACATGGCGTAAGCACCTAGGATAAACTATCAAAGAGGTCTTTTAAAGGGTTGTAACGTTAGGTGTAGGGATATGAAATACACGGTTTTGTTGGATAAAGGAAGTTTTACTGGTGGCGAGTTAACAATCTTTGTCAATTACATGTACAATATGGCGTTGCTAAGCCAAGACTAGACTCGACTTATGCTAATAAATGAAAAATAACAAAAACATAAAATAAACATAGAATGAAACGGGATGGTAGTCCGTATGTTTTTTCTCTTTTTCCTTTTTTCTTTTTTTTTTTTTTTTTTTTTTTTTTTTTTGCATACACTCTTACCCTACCATCCAAAATAATACATCATAGGGAATGAACATTTCCCTTACACTTGAATCTTTACATACTTTACAATTAACTAATCTAATGACTCGAATTAAGAAAATCAAAACACTTGGAGCACTTTTAAGATTAACGTACATATGGGGGTAATAAGTGGTGTTCTTCCCCATTACTCCATAAAATAAGTACTTACCCATGAGTCACAATCGTCCCAAAACAATATGTACAATGATATGACTCGACTTAGCAACCATGTAATCAATTAGAAAGTTAACTTAGGGTTTAACAAATAACAATAATGCACTAAAAATGAGCGCATACACGGAAGGCTAAGGCGATTTGGTTGTACATTTAAGTGGGGTGTAACAAATTCTTCCTTTAAGTAAGATGCTTAAAGTTAGAAACGAAAAGATAGGCTCGGAGGGGTGTACTAGGGGTTTCGTGTACTAAAAATGAGTACAACGCTAAGGGTGTGGGAAAAATTAGTTTACTTAACTAGCCAAATAATATGACATAAATGGTCAAGTAATTATAATACGGGTTTAACACAAGGGTGATCCTAATGCCTCTTATCATGTAGTAAATCCTACTACACGAATGTAGTCTCACTAGCGGTCTCGGGATGCATCACTAACGCAAGTTCTAGAATCTAAATGCTACCGGTACACTCATAAGCACTAATAATGAATGCTTTCCCTATCAAATCTAAAGGCGAACCTTACATATTTGGGCGGAAAATTTTTCTGAATATACGGTTATGTGCTAGTCATACATTCTCCTATCCATGAGACGCTTGCTATGGCTAAAGTTTCACTCCTAAATGTTGTAAAAAAATTTAAATTTGGCGCTAAAATTGCACTAACAAGTATTTCTCATAGTTTTATTACACATCTACCATCAAACAAAACAAACTCAAGCGAAAGTGCATATGTAAGGTATCATCTTTTTACCCTCCCCTTACACTTAAGATGAACATTGTCCCCAATGTTCAAGTAAAGAATGTAAAAGAAAAAAAGTTAAAAAGAATGAAATCAAATACTCCCCTGATTCGCTCGGTATGGATAATAGGATGGCTAGGTTAAATCTTCCTCCAAGAAAACGAACAATCAAAGCTTCCCTTCCAGAATATAAATCATCTTCTTGTCATACATAACCTGTAAAACCTGACAAAATAGACAAGACAACCTCGCGTAAAATCGGCGGCATCCTATATAAGTTTCTAAATCCTAGAAAACAAGATAAGATATAATGCTTATGGAATGAAGTTTGCAGATCTCCTGGAGATTATAAAACTTAATAATTCACAAAAACCATAAGACTCCGTTAGAAAAACAAAACCGGTAAAATTTCCAGATTTTTAACTCCTGACGCCGTCAAGAGTAAACCTCTGACGCCGTCAGAATGGACCTGCAGAAATTCTTATGTTAAGTTTCCGGAAAATTTCTGGAAAAACTTGGTCCTACTTCCTGGAAAATCCTGCAAAACTTCATTATGACTCAATACAAGCATTTGACTCTAACAAATACGAATATGCATGCTCATTTATTATTGTGGAGAATCGTGATTGGTTTGTTTCTTAAAAACATATTTGGGGTTTCCCCTTACACTTATCTTTTGCAAAAAATACTTCTAGGTGGAGTTAAGACTAGGCCAAAACAACAAAGTAAAGTATTTCCACATTTTAGTTTAGAAACATGGTCTACCAACAATAAAAATAAAGCATGCATACGGAAGCAAATAACAATCAAACAAATAAAATCACACAAAACATGGGTTGCCTCCCAAGAAGCGCTTTTCTTTATTTACGAGTCTTGTAGCTAGACTCAAGGTCATGGGTTACTACGTGACTTCATCATCAAACGTCACATCCTCCTCACTAATCATTTCATTGTTATTTTCTTGGTAGTGTTTTACACGTTGTATATTAACCGTGAATTCCCTACCTTCATCATCTATTAACACTACCGCTCCAAATTTAGAAGAGTTCTTTACCGTGAACGGTCCATACCATCTAGACTTAAGTTTTCCCGGAAATAATCTCAACCGAGAATTGTATAATAGGACCTTGTCCCCCTATGAAAATTCTTTGGGTTTCTTAATTCTCTGGTCATGTCATCTTTTAGCTCTTTCTTTATATGTGATGGAGGATTCGTAGGCTTCTAGTCTAAGCTCATCAAGCTCGTGTAATTGCAAAAACCTATTATTTCCAGCAGTTGTGTAATCTAAGTTGCATGCCTTAAGCGCCCAATAAGCCTTGTGTTCTAATTCTACTGGTAAGTGACATGCCTTACCATACACCATGCGGAATGGGGTTGTTCCAATAGGTGTTTTGTAGGCAGTTCGGAATGCCCATAAGGCTTCGTCGAGTTTAAATGACCAGTCCTTTCTGTTTTGACTAACCATTTTTTCAAGTATTCTTTTAATAGCTCTATTGGTGTTTTCGACTTGGCCATTGGTCTGTGGATGATAGGCGGTGGATAATCGATGGGGTACTCCATACCTCTTCATGACCTTTTCCATTTGTGCATTGCAGAAATGTGTTCCCCTATCACTGATGAGAGCTTTCGGAATCCCGAATCTTGCGAAAAGCTTTTTCAGGAAATGAATGACTACTCTTGCATCATTGGTCCTAAGGGCTTGTGCCTCAACCCATTTTGAAACATAGTCAATGGCGACTAAGATGTACTCGTTTCCCCCTGAGGATGGAAAGGGTCCCATGAAGTCAATCCCCCAAACATCGAATACCTCACAAACTTGTATAAAGTTCTGAGGTGCCTCATCCCTATGTGATATATTTCCGGCTCGTTGACATGCATCGCACGCCTGCACCATTTCTTTTACATCACGGAAAATTGTGGGCCAATAGAATCCTGCATCGAGAATCTTTCGGGCGGTAACGTTTATCCCATGATGCCCGCCAGAAGGACCAGAGTGACATTCCCTCATAATCTTTACTGCCTCATTTTCTGAAACACAACGCCTTATAATGTGGTCAGGACACCTTCGGAATAAAAAGGGTTCATCCCAAAAGTAGTACTTTAGCTGGGAAAAGAACCTCTTCCTCTCGTACTTAGTCAGGTGTTCAGGAACAAGTCTACATCTACTTGCGAAGTAATTAGCAAAGTCGGCGTACCATGGCTCCGAATCAATCATTAACATCAGTTGTTCGTCAGGAAACGAATCCCTAATCTCACTTCTATCGTGCTTATCCAAGGGGTTTTCAAGACGAGATAGATGATCTGCGGCTAGATTCTCTGCCCCCCTCTTATCGCGAATCTCAACATCGAATTCTTGTAGCAACAAGATCCACCGAATTAGTCGTGGCTTAGCATCCTGCTTCGCGAAGAGGTATCTAAGAGCCGAGTGATCAGTGAAGACGACTATTTTTGAGAGGACAAGATATTGTCGGAATTTGTCGAATGCAAATACCACGGCCAATAGTTCTTTCTCGGTGGTGGAGTAGTTCTCTTGAGCGGGATTCATGGTTTTGCTAGCGTAGTAAATAGGTTGGAAAAGCTTGTCACGTCGTTGACCTAATACAGCCCCGACAGCGAAGTCGCTAGCGTCACACATGATTTCGAATGGTAACTCCCAGTTGGGTGTGATCATGATTGGAGCTTGAGTGAGTTCCCTTTTTAAGAGATCGAATGCATCCTTGCATTCTTGGGAAAAATCGAACGGAGCATCCTTCACAAGTAATTGAGTCATTGGCCGAGCAATTTTGGAGAAATCTTTGATGAATCTCCGATAAAACCCGGCGTGCCCCAAAAAGCTGCGTATTGCCTTAACAGTCGTGGGGTATGGTAACTTAGATATAGCTTCAACTTTAGCTTGGTCCACCTCTATTCCGTTCCCTGAGATCTTATGCCCTAACACAATCCCTTCCTTTACCATGAAATGACACTTTTCCCAGTTTAACACCAAGTTGGTTTCCTCACAACGTTTAAGCATCTTTTCTAGATTAGCAAGACAGCGGTCGAAGGAGTTTCCGAAGACTGAAAAGTCATCCATGAACACTTCCATGCTGTCTTCCATGAGTTCGTGAAAGATTGCGGTCATGCAACGTTGGAAAGTGGCGAGGGCATTACATAGCCCAAAAGGCATCCTTTTGTAGGCAAATGTTCCATAGGGGCAAGTAAACGTGGTCTTTTCTTGGTCCTCGGGTGCTATGGGGATTTGAAAATATCCAGAGAATCCATCCAAGAAGCAATAGTACTCGTCGTGTCCAGATAATCTCTCTAACATCTGATCAATGAATGGTAAGGGAAAGTGATCTTTCCTCGTGGCATCATTGAGCTTTTGATAGTCGATGCATACCCGCCATCCAGTGACAGTTCTCTGGGGCACCATCTCACCCTTGTCATTCTTTACTACAGTCATTCCACCCTTTTTAGGTACAACCTGCACAGGACTGACCCATGGGCTATCCGAGATCGGGTAAATCAGTCCTGCATCCAAAAGTTTGATAACTTCTTTTTTTACTACTTCCTTAATGTTAGGGTTCACTCGCCTCTGGGGTTGCACAGTAGGTTTATAATCTTCCTCCATAAGAATCTTATGTGTGCAAAAAGTTGAGTCAATCCCCTTAATGTCGGCCACACTCCATGCGAGTACCCCCTTGTATGTTTTTAGGACCTCTAAGAGTTTAACTTTTTGTTCTTGTTCCAAGGAAGAGTTTATGATTACCGGGAGTTGGTCCTCCCCCTGAAGGAAGGCATACTCCAAATGGTTAGGAAGCTCTTTAAGATCAACGTTAGGAGGTTCGATAATAGAAGGTTTGAGCTTGTTTTCGGGCTTTCGGAGCTCGAGATGCTCCGTTGCCTCTTGTCTGGGGTAGAAGGAGACTGCATTAACATCCTCCGTCTTTTCCACCTCTAACAAAGGCAGAAAACTCTCGTCCCGTAGCCAACCTTCATCGATTTGTTCATCGACGCAACTATCAATGACATCTGTGAGTTCATCTACTTCCCCGATAAAGTAGAGCCGGTTGGCTGCTTCGAGGGAGAGGTCCATAGAATCCTTAATGTCGAAGGTTGTGCTATCGTCTCCCACTCGTAAGGTCAATTTGCCATCGTAGACATCGATGATAGCACGAGCGGTAGCAAGAAATGGTCTACCTAAGATGATGGGTACCAAGTCATCCTCCTCCATATCTAAGATTACGAAGTCAACCGGGAATTTGAATTTCCCAACTTTGACTAGCACATTCTCGCATATCCCTACGGGGTACTTGACCGATCTGTCGGCTAGTTGGATGTTCATACGGGTAGGCTTCAATCCAGTGTATCCTAGTCTACGGAACATAGAGTGGGGCATGGGATTTATACTTGCTCCTAAATCAGCAAGAGCATTCTTAATTGATAAAGGTCCTATAGAGCAAGACAGTGTGAAGCTGCCCGGATCGTCTACCTTCTTTGGTAGCCCTCGATGGGTCACCACTGAGCATTCTTCCCCTAGGGTTACAAGACCCTCGAGTTTCTTCCTGTTAGCGAGTAGTTTTTTGAAGTATGTGCTATACTTTGGCATGTGATAGCAAGCATCAAGGAGAGGTATGGTGATGACTGAGTCTTTTAGGTATGACAAGAACCTCTTGTTATCATTCTCAGTTTTCTGGTTCCTCAATCGGGATGGGAATGGGATTCTCACAGGTTGGTTAGGCATGGCTGATGGGGAAGGGGTCGTCACAGGCGGTTGGTCTAAGGTGCCAACGCCGACATCCTGCTCCTCCTCCCCAGGTTTGTCTGGATCGAGGGTGATGGGGGACGAGTTCGGGTAAGGAGGGTCCTTGGTTGTCATTCCAGCTCGTGTGGTTATCGCGAGCATGGGGTCTTTTTTTCTCACTAATGGCGTTTGGAGATTATCTAGGGCCGAGTTAAGCTTGTTGAAAAATTCTCCAATACCCTCCTGCTGCTCGTCGAAAAGCTCATTAAGCCCTTTCATTTGCAAGTCTTTTTCTTGGGTGAAGTGACCAAGGTCATCTTCGAAATTGCTCCTGATTTTGAATTCAGGGCCTTCCTCCCCTTCTCTTCTCTTTACCAGATTTCCCCAAAGGGTGTAATCGTCATTTTGGTAGAAAGGCAAAAGGGAGGGATCAGCATAAATGTCCCCTCCTGACAAGCATGCATGTTCGGTTGTGGTTGCTCCTTCACATTCCTCCACCTCATGCGGGCCCCCACAGTAATCGCAGATCAAGTAAGGGTTTGTCAGCTTTTTAGGTAATTGTGATCCAGATAGGAATTCCACTCTCTTGTGAATTTTTCTCAACCGATCCGAGGTGATCTCAGAAATGCTGACAGTCGACTCAGGTTCATCCCAAGTGTCATCCTGGTCTTGAGCATATTCTTCAATCCTATCCTATCTTTCCTCGGCACTAAGATTGGCCAATCTTCCTTTCCTAGATTGGTTAATTCCGTTTCGGTCATTAGAGGAGATATTTTCATAGAAGATTTAGACCAAGAGCCAAAGCTCAATGCCATGATGGGGAACTTGTCTTATTGAATCTTTGAATCTAGTCCACGATTTATAGAAGGGTTCGTCCTTCTCCTTCCGGAAACGGAGGATCCTATCTCTAAGTGCTGAGGTTTTTCCAGGTGGAAAGAACTTCTCATAGAACTTGGATATGAGTTGCTCCCATGTGAAGATAGATTCAGAAGGGAGTTTGTCATACCATTCTTGGGCCTTTTCATATAAGGTGAAAGGAAAGAATCGCAATCGGGATGTGTCTCTAGTAGCCCCATCCGTATGGAGGGTGTCTACTATTTTTAGGAAGTCCTTGATGTGTTGGATTGGATTTTCCTCATCAAGTCCGCTGAATTTACACACACTTTTGACAAGCCAAACATCGGGTGCATGTAGGACCTCACTGGTGTGTTCCTTCGGGTAGACAATGGCATTTGAAAAGCCACGAGGAGTTGGGGAAGAGTAGTCCTTGAGAAGCTTAGGATGGGGTATTATAGGTGTACTCATCTCGTTGTGGGAGCTAGGGGTTGTGATGTGATTTTCAGAATTTTCCTCAGAAAGAGGTGCATCAAAGTCGATAGCAATGCTGGATGGTTCAAGAGTTGAGTGAGTTCGTCTTAACCTACACATTTCTCTTTCGGGTTCTGCATAAGGCAAGACAAGGTCTCTAGTGGTACTACGACTCCTAGTGATCCTAAGGTTGGAGAATTCGTTGGTTGCCATGATGGCGGACGGTGAAGAGTCACGAACAAAGGCACGAAGAAATAAGATAGACTAAAGAAAACCTAAAAAAAAAAAAAAAAAAAAAAAAAAAAAAAAAAAAAAAAAAAATCTTACTAGAAAGGAATCTAGCAAGTAGACCTAATAAAAAGAAATTCTAACCTAGACAATAACTATTCCCCGGGCTGCGGCGCCAAAAACTTGATGCGTGGGAATCGCAACAGGCTTTACCTCTCGAGGGATCTCGAGAAGCTTACAACCCCCACCAGGCAGTGTACCTGATCGTTGTAGTATAGTATAGTGACAAGTACCGGGGGATTGATCGTTCAGCTTAGGAATAGTGTCGCTAGGATTAGAAAGCCTAAATACTAGTTCTAAAGGTGAGGGATGATTATTTTTGTGTTTTTATATTTTATAGAAAGCAAGTAAAAATCTCAGGTTTTGGAAGAGTGGGCGGAATTAGTTGCTATTCAACTAACCCAAAACTAAGATGCAATCAAAATAAAATACTAAAAATGTAAATAAACTAATTATACTAAGGTTGTGAGCAGTAATTGGAGAAAATGTGTTTACTTAGATTTCACTACTCCCTAGATATCTTTTACACGTTAATTACTTGTTATAATTGCATGGATGACGGATCGTATTCCTTAATACCATTCATGGGGTGGCATACATAACTCCCCAATTCTATGAGCTCTTATCTCCTCCTACACCATGCCCAGCACAACTATAGGGATTCTAAACAGTGGCTCATGCATTAAATACAACCAATAAAGACCTAGTACGCCTCGGTTCATGTTTCTTAAGACGTTCAAGCATGTTACCATTTGGAGATCTGCCAGTTTTCTTAAGCCTAACATATAAATCATTCATCCAAGATAAGAATAAACAAGTAATCAACACATAATCAATATCTAGGTTTCATTAGATCTAAGCAAACACAAAAGAGATCTAGCCTAGCATAATGGAATTGAGACAAGAACAAGATATAGACAACCAACACATAGACATATTGATTGAATTAGAAGAACACTTATCTCAATTACAATGCAAGGTATCAAGGGTTTGGAACCCTTGAAAAACCTGTAAAAGTTGCACCAAAATCGTACTTAGGGTTTCTCCAAAACTTCTCTCTTTAAATGTAAAAAATTAGAAAACTATATATAGAAAAACAGGTCTGACGGCGTCAAGAGTAATCTTGTGACGCCGTCACCTCGCCGCCAAAACTCTCCTCGGACTGCCTAGATCTACTTCTGACGCCGTCAAGACTTAGACACTTCCAGGCCGTCATGACTCTTTTACTCTTGACGCCCTTCTCACGTGACGTCGTCAAAACTCTACTGGGTCGTCATGGAAATTCATGAAATTTGCTCTAGACGCCGTCAAGGATTTGCTCTTGACGCCGTCACCTACTGTTCCCAGCATGGAAAATTAAGACTTTGGCGTTTTCTTCACTTTTATGCTCCAAAAACGTCCGAATTGCTTCCTTTTCCAGATTTCACTCCCAAAGTACCTAAAATCACAAAAGGAACGATTTAGGGCAATATTTGATCAAATAAATTCGGATTCGGGCTTAAATGACCCCCTAAAAACGGATCATTTTTCGCCTCATCACTTATGTTATCTGTTTTGTCAGTTTCAAAGCTTTTGCATGTTTCATTCCACAAGACCAGTGCAAAAGGTGAGATTATGATGTAATATACTGACTTGGGGCAAAAAAAACTCATGTAACAACAACACAACACAGATTAATCAATTCAAAGTGTTTATACAGTTAACTAGTATTTAGGGAGCTAATGATAATCTAACCACTAATAAGCAACACAGTGAAATCCAATCATCATCAGATACTTAATAAGCATAAACATACAAATAAGCAACTGAATAAGCTGAGTGAACAGTAGAAATTATAAATTTAAAGTGAAGGCTTACTAGTGAGCCAAGCATAGAACCAACCATCTCAGGACCAAAATCTCACCCCTAATACTCCCCATGGAGTTCTAATTTACCCAATGCCATCCAACTTTTCTTCACTGCTTCTTGTAACTTTTTTTTTTTTTTTTTATATATATATATATATATATATATATCTTATTTTTTGTATTTTCTTAATAAACAGAAATTTAAAACTAAACACTTGAATTCTTGAAACAAAACTTATATTAATAATGGAAAAGTAACATTACAACTGAGTTTTCTTGATTTAGAATTAAAATTACAATGCTTGAAAATAAAATTAGATTAAAACTAAAAAATCCTAACCAAACTGCTCCACTCTTTCCTTCCTCTTTTATAGCTTCCAAATTAGGGTTTTGAGGGCCTTGGGCTCTTCCCAGCTCATTTCTTGTCCCTTGGATGAAAGACTTGAAATCTAGGCCGTTTAAAATTCTTTGGCGCCCAAACCTTTGTCTGCTTCTATGGATATTATTGGTGCCAGGGAGATATTTGGAGTGTAGTGTTTGGAGGGTGATGCAAGGGGGAGGGTTGAGTGTAGCAGAGGGGTGAGGAGGTGGGTTTGTGATGATGGTGTTGGGGGTTGCAGGCTAGGAGGTAGGGAGTGAGGTGGAGAGTTGACCGAGGTCAAAGGGTGGAGGGAGTAGTATTAATACACGGTTTTGGTTTTGGGTGGGCTGTGAGGGTGTTGGGCCAGATTTGCATGTGGGCTTTGTGTTTTTATTTGGGTTTGGATTTTAGGGAGGGGTAGTAGTAACTTAGGATCCGTTTGGTTTGTATTGAAATTTCACAAGGACCAATTATGTAATTTCCAGAAATTTGAGGGACCCAATCTGCCATTTTCCAAACTTTGCTTCAAGGACCACTTATGCCAAGTTATAATTCCACAAGGACCTTTCATGTAAATTTACAATTTAAATTTCCCAGGGACTAAAATTGCAAACTGCTGAAACTTTGAGGACCAAAACTGCCAATGTTAAAAAGTTGCAACAAGGACTATTTTTGACACATGTGAATAGTACAAGGGCAATTTTTGATAATTTTTATATTTTAAAACCCCAGGGACCATTTGTGTAATTTTCCAAACTACAGGGACCATTTTTGCCAAATTGCAAAGTACATGGACCAAACATGTAATTTTCTCAAACTTTTTACCCAAGGATCGTTTTTCATAATTTTTAACTTTTCCATGCCTTGGGTTGACTTTTCTTTCGTTTTAACTTCCAGGGACTAGTTTTGTCAATTTTTGAAACTTGAGGGACTGAAACTGCCAATTGTGCAAACTTTGTTCGTTTTTCATTTGTTTTTAAACATTTTGCATCTAAAACATATAAAACACACTTTTGAGATATTTTCTGTATTTTGATGCGTATTTGAGATAAAAATGATGAGTATTTACACACTTATCAATCGCCTCGCTGTTCCTCTTCGTTGGGCATCTCCCCGTGGCCACGGCGAAGGTGAAAAGCAGAATGTTGCAGCTTTTTTGATTTTCTAAACGTTGTGTAACGTTTATTTTAAACGTTCGTCCCTTTTTTTTTTTTTTTTTTTTTTTTTTTTTTTTTTTTTTTTTTTACACCCTAAACCATAACATATTATCCCTATATATATTACACATATTTCACACATTTCATTCAAAAAAACCTAACACATTTCATTCCAAAGCAAAAACAATGAGTGAATCATCTTATTCCAAAGTTAGTGACTTTGAAGAGATACACGAGCTAGAGCTGATTATCCAAGAGTTCGAACATGAGCAAGAGTTGCAAAATCAAGCAGCCGGTCCTTCACATCGCCGTAAATACATTCGGCGTGAACGTGACGTTGCTGAAGCACGTCTACGGGCCGACTATTTTGGTGACCAACCAAAATATCCTGAAGACAATTTTCGACGTCGTTACCGTATGAGCCGTAAACTATTCTTAGAAATAGTCGAAGGTATTGAAACATATATTGACATTCATGATCCTCTTCCTGCTCATTTTGATTTCTTTAGACAACGACCCAATGCTACGGGTCTAATGAGTTTTAGTGTGATTATGAAATGCACATGTGCCCTACGCCAATTGGCGTACGGGATATCACCTGATTCATTAGATGAATATTTACAAATAGGTGAACATTGTGCACGTGATTGTCTAGATTTTTTTACTATGTGCATAATCCAGTTGTTTGGGAAGGAGTTTTTAAGAAAACCAACTGAGGATGACGTACGTAACTTATACCACGCACATAGCATGGTTCATAAGATTCCGGGAATGTTGGGAAGCATCGATTGTATGCACTGGGAATGGAAGAATTGCCCAAAAGAATAGCAAGGGCAATTTCACAGAGGTGATAAAAAATATCCAACTATAATGCTTGAAGCTGTTGCGTCTTATGATTTGTGGATTTGGCATGCGTTTTTTGGTGTGGCAGGTGCGAATAACGATCTGACCGTTTTATATAATTCTCCGTTATTCGACGACCTGATTGACGATATTGGCCCTCAAGTTCCGTTTGAAGTATACGGACGTACATTTAAAAATGGGTATTATCTAGCAGATGGAATTTACCCACAATGGGCATCGTTTGTCAAGTCCTTTACTGTTGCAACCAACCCAAAAAATGCCACATGGAAAGCGAAACAAGAAAGTGCTCGAAAAGATATCGAAAGAGCTTTTGGTGTCCTCCAAGGACGTTGGCATATTATTGCCCAACCGGCGCGTGCATTTACTGTGGGCAAGTTACGGAGAATCATGTACTCGTGCATCATAATGCATAACATGATTTTGAAAGATCAAAATTTTGATATATCCGACGCTGCCGAAATATATATTCCGCCGACACCAAATATGCAACAGTCATGGGTCGAACGTTGCGCAACGCAAAGAAGAAAAACCAAAGAACTACATGATAAACGCACACACTCAAGGCTTCAACTATGTCTCATCGAGCATGTTTGGCAACAACAACAATGAGAAGAAATTCAACGAAATAGTAATAATTAGGTTCGTTTTTTTAGTGTCGTATGTGTTGTATTTTTTTTTCCGTATCATATTTTTTTTTCTCCGTATTGTAACTTTTTTATTTGATGAAATAAAATTAGTATGTTTTGTTATTTTTTAGTATTTGTGAAATGAATTTAATTTATTTAATGAAATGAATAAAAAAAATAAATGTGTAAGAGGTGAGGCCCTAATGGGGAAGTTGAGATTTGTTGTTTGGTGAGAGGGGTTTGTTGTGGATAGTTGAAGTTGAGGTGTTTGATGATGTGGCGTGGTACCCGAATGAGGAGGCAAGCCTCCCCAACTACACCTAATGCTCTTATATTAATCAGTATGGCTTATTCACCGAAGTACCAAATTGACTAAAACACCTATCTAGTTAACTACTCCGTAGACAGATTCAAAAAAAGGTAACGATAGTATAATATAGATTACATTTTCATGTTATATAAACCATACCCCACCCCATACGGCAAAAATATATATATATATGGGAATATATTAGCTACAATTAATTGTAGCCAATTGGCTACAATTTTGTGCTATAAATGTGGGTCTCTGAATTTTTTTGTGGGTCCTGAATTTTTTTTGTGGTCCCTGATTCATTTCATGTGTATTTTTTGGGAAGGGTTGTAGCTAATTGGCTACAATAATTGTAGCCAAGCTATCCTATATATATATATATATATATATATATATATAATGACATGTTATACCTAATGATTTACCTTAAAATTTGCAGTTCCTGAGAATAGTTAAGGAAAAAAAGATCATGGGTACTACTATTTTTGGAGATGTTTGTGCATTGGGTTTCAGCACGTGTGTTTCTCTCCTTGTGCTAAGATTCTATGAAGAAACTGCAAAAAGAGGGATTTTTGTTCAGGTGGGTCCTACCTATATATATATATACTAATGTTATGTTACCCCTTTTGCATGTTCTTTAAAAAATTGTTTTGAGTCTAGTTTGATTAAGTTCTTGATGATTTCTAGTACTCGTATGTTCTAAGAGGTTGACTTTGAGTTTGAGTTGGGTTTGGGGTTTTGGGTATAAACCGGTTAATCTGTCTAACCCATTAAATAAGTGAGGGCCTGGGTTGGGAATGGGGAGCCTAGGCGTGGAAATTTGCGACAGGACCCTAAAAGTAAACGGGTTGGGGTTGGGGTTGGGGTTGGGTATAAATAGGTTTTACGCTGTGTTTGGGTTGACCCACTTAAGCTATTTATTGAACAAGTCGTGTTCGGGTCAGAGGTAAGTTAAATGGGTCGGCCGCTAACCTGTTTAAGATTACTATTAAATAATAATACAGAGTAAAGAATATATCATATTTGGTTATACGGGTTTAATGGGTTAGAATGGTTGACCACCAACCCGTTGAAGTTGTTTAAACCTTGTAACATGGCAATTTGTTGGTTTAATGGGTTGACCCGCTGACCCTTTAGCTCGTGTAACATGCTTAACCACCAACTCATAGGATAAACGGGTTATATAGAGCGTGTCCGGGCTATGTGAAGCGGGTTAGAGTTGACACTGTTGACCAAATTAGTAAAGCAAATCGTGTTCGGGTTGAGGTTCTATGACCCGCCAATCCAAACCGAACTTGAATTGCCACACCAGAGTGACCCACCAACACTTTTATGTTTTTCTAGGAAGAATAAAATTGCAAATTTATACTTTTAATAGGTTTTTTTTTTTTTTTGTTTTGTAAAGGGTTGTTACCCGGTGAATATATTAATGAAATAATTTGAGTTAAGTACATGTAGAATGGTTATGAGCCACTCTATAGCTAAAAAGCAAACTATATGTTTTGAAGAAGCTCAAAACATAACAACCAAAAAACATCTAAGCAAACCGTCAAAATATGAGAAACAAGTATAAACCAGGACGGTGTTTTAGCTTCCATGAATCATATTATCCACAATTCGCTTCAACACTTGATAGGTTCCAAGTTTTCCTCATTTTGTCGACTCGAGCATTAGACTTGAAACAAAGAGACGCCAATTTTAGTCTAATGACTTCTTACATAGAATCAGAAACCTTGGCAGCTTGTTTTTCACTTTTGTCATACACTCTACTATTTCTTTCTAGCCAGATGTAGTACGAAGTGGCAGCTACAATAAGCCGACCTATAATGCTCGTAACTCTTTTCTGTTTAGAAATAGGAATAAGCCACGCCATGATATCCTCCCAAGTATGTGAAATATACGGAAGATCAGCACCTTTCAGAACATTGGACCAAACAGCCGACGAGTTGCCACACTCAAAAAAGAGATGCTTGTAAGAATCAGGTTGTGACTTACAAAAAGGACACCATCAACTAGTTTAGATAAGAGAGTTACAGGGTCTTGGTTGTGTTTGAACTTCGAGTTCGTGTTTTGACCCTATCACTTAAATAGGTCATGTTTGGGACTTGTGGTCGGGTTATGTCAACCTGACCCTAACCCGAATTGCCATCCTACGGCTGCTATCTTTAACAAAGGGAAAATAAAACTATTATCTTTCTTTATCAGAAACTGAACAGGAAGCTTTTGCATATAACATTTGGAATGGTATTCATGTTATTCTGGCCTCTCTTCAGGTAACTACAGTACTACACTTACATGACAGAATAAAAAGAACTACAAGTCATTTTCATTATATATGTGTCGCGTGATGATCATGTTATTCTTGCATTGTTGCAGCTCAGGCAGTCGAGGAGCAATTATGGCAGCTTTTATTCCCGGTGTCAATATAGTGAAAGTGCTTCTCATAGGACTAGGCTTAGTTAAAGACGAGGCCACTGTCAAATCTATGAGCAGATTTGGAGACTACAGGTTTTTATCTCAATTTTAGTTTATGTTTGACGGAACACAATGATCGGTAATTTGATTTTTTTGTGTTAGGGAACTTATTAAGGGTCCAATGTACTATGCAATTACACTCACTTTGTGTTGTGCAATCTATTGGAGAACATCGCCGATCGCCATTGCTGCAATTTGCAATCTTTGTGCTGGTGACGGTAATGATTTCTCTCTGAAATGGAAAATTTACAAGATATAAATATCAAATTTGACAATGTGGGGGGTCTTAAAAAGGGAATTCTGTTAAAATTGAAAAAGTTTTGGGTCCAATTTGTCTTACTTGACTTTCACTACTTCATTGGTCAAAAGTTAAACATCTCACTTATATTCTTCAAAATTTGAACTTATGCTATCTTTTGATGAGCAAGAAAGTAGTGCTACACTACATTGACAAATTTGGTATCTTATTTTACCTATATTAGTAGTTATGGGTTCTGAAATTATCAAGCATTAACATTATACATTAAAGCATATATGATGCTATAACTATCTTTCTTTTGAATTGAAGGCATTGCTGACATAATTGGGAGGCGGTTTGGAAAGAAGACGATCCCTTATAATACTAGTAAATCTTTTGCAGGGTCCATTGCCATGGCAATAGCTGGTTTCATTGCGTCCATCGGGTAAGCTGTTTGGCAAACAATCTTCTTTAAGCTTGTAAAAATTATGCAACCTTTTGTTGGGACTTGGGATACAAGACTTGTCACCAAATTATATAATATCATATAATTAATATCTGTCTATAAGAGTCCTCTTGTTTATATTCTTTGGTACTTGATCAATAGTTAAATATTCTCTTTGAACTCAAACACCTTATTTGTGACAAATTGAGTATATCTGTGGTATGGTCTGAGCCAATGGGGTTATGTAATATGAAGAACCTAGCTACTTGTAAAATTCTAACAGAATGTTTGTCATATGTTATACAGGTACATGTATTATTTTTCGATATTTGGGTTTGTTGAGAAAAGTTATGGAATGGTGTTTCGCTTCTTGGTGCTGTCCGTTGCAAGTGCAATTGTTGAGTCCCACCCCATAAGCACTAAGTTTGACGACAATCTCACAGTTCCTCTTGCCTCTGTATTGTTGGGAACATTGGTATTCTAATATCAGGTATGTCACATTTTCATAAGGATGTGATATCTTGTAACAAAATTGTGTACGAGATTTCATGTTAACAAATAAATTACAATTGTTGTATCATGTAACGTTCTTAACTTGCCCGCATGTTTGGCGGGTTATAAAAGTTTATATTTTAGGAGTTAGAGATGAAATACTTCATTATGTCAGTTTTATGCAAATCTATTTAAGCAGAAAAATATTCTGATCTCACATAAAGCAATTATCAACAAAGAAAACTTATCTCACAGTAAGAGTTGGGTGCAAGCTAGGGTATAATTTATTACTTTTGAGTTTCATATTCAAAATTAAATCTACGCAGGTTAACATTTATCTGGGAAAGTCATACATGTATAATTTTTCTCGGTGTTTAGTGTTTAATGTTTAGTTTAAAAGTAACGATGATTTATTATTATTATTATTATTATTATTTTTTATTATTATTCTTTTTTTTTCATCTAAATCACTTAAACTTTGTTTAATTTTTTTTTATTTTTTTATTTTTTATTTTTTTTTTTAGAAAGGCACATTTTATTATTATTATTATTTGTTTAAAAAATTTTAACTACCAACTATCCATTTTTTTTTATAATGCTTTGAACTTCTTTGACAAATTGCTTAGCAACGTTATTAACCAATCACATATGTGATATGGGCTTAAGTATTTAGAGACGAAATGAGATAGAATTGAAATCAACTACGCATTTCAAGTTATGCGTGTTAACGAGTCGAGTTTTTATCGAGTTACTCGAGCTTGAGCTCGTATAACTCAAGTCGAGCTTGCATATAATTGAACTCGAGTCGACCTCGAGCAAAAAGTAGTGTTCGATTAATTTGTCGAGCCGAGCTTTCAAAAATTAATATTCGGCTCGGGTCGTTCGATAACTCGTTTAGTTTATTGAATCGAACGAGCTATTCCAGTCAAACGAGTTTGACGAGCTAAACGAGCCATACATTCAATTTATAAGGCTATTTTATAAGTTTTAGCAAGTGCAAGTATTATTATACTTTGAATTCAAACCATATATATAAAGGGAATGTCAAGCTTTACTAGACAAATTAGATGAGTGTTAAGCTTGAAGTTTTTGTCTTCCTCGTGCTTGCCTTTTGATTTTATAACACATTTGTTACCTCTTCTGATGTACTACCTCACTTTTTTTACCACCCTCACCCCGTTGGCCCACTTTATATGACACTATAACATAGTTTTTTTCCGTATTTTTTAACTGTTTAATATTTTTGACTTGTTAAACTTTATACTTTTTATTTCATACTTTCACTTTCACAGTTTTATAACGAAAATAATATTAGAAAAAAAATTAAAAATATATATAAAAAATAAAATATATGAGGTATTACTTGTATTTTAAGAGGTACATATTTATTCCTTTAATAAATGTGCCAAGAGTGTTTTTTTTTTTTTTTTTTACCATAACAGTGACGTGTCTTTAAAAGCCTAGAGTAGTTTTTTTATTTTAGAAAGATAAATGTATTTTTCAAAAGGGAGGTAATTTGCACACTCTCTTAATTGATTGGCACACTCTAAATTAGAGTGTCTTGACATTTATACCCTTACTGAGTGAAAATGTATAAAAGTAATGTGAGGTTATATATGTCAAGACACTCTAATTTAGAGTGTGCCAATCAATTTGAAGATCGTGCAAATCACCTCCCTTTTCAGAAGAATTGGATAGAAGGTTAGGTGTCGTTTGGATACTGGAATTGATATCGGTATAGATAGAATTGATTTGATAATAAGATAGAATGGATTTGAGTATTATTTGAGATGTCAAATCGAATACTATTTGGCGGTACCGAAACAATATCGTCTTCAATTCACAATCCATGCGGAAAAGTGATATTTTTGATTGTATTCGTTTATTTTCTTTTTCTTGGATCAAGTATAGAGGTGCTAAGATTCATAGTTGGGATGATTGGTTAAAGTATCCTTTGTAATTTCTAGCTCCTTGCTAGAGGTTTTGTTTTTTTCTATATAATTTGCCGTTCAAAAAAAAAAAAAAAAAAAAAAAAAAAAAAAAAAAAAAAAAATCGAATACAAAGTGTTATAGATATCAAAGTATTCATATTGTCATTCTTGGTCAAAATCATTATGCGTATACATAAAAAAGTTCAGTTAAGAATCCCAAAAATATGTGTGACCTCTTCCACTTCAATAATATAAAATCATAAAAGGATGAAAAAACAGAGTAAAAGATTCCAATAAATGCATAATGCATAAACTTCAAACCCAATCAACTTATTCCTTCTTTGTGTTACCTATTGATAATAACGGCAAGACCAGAAAAAGTGCGTATGAGCTTAGATATTATCAAAACACGCCTCTTGAAATAGTGAGTAGATTAGCTTATGTTGTTTCAAAACACACTATTGGTAAAATGACTAAAAAGGAAAATACCTTGCAAAATATGTTAGCAAACAAAAGACAATATGAGGGTATAATTGTGATAAATACAAATAAGCTAGAAAAGCCAATATAAAAAAGCCTATGAAATTGGGCTGATTTGAGCTTTAATAAGCTCATAAATTACCAACATACTTGGTAATATCCAAACACTTTTTTGAGTTTGTGCTTTCAAAACACAAAACCCATAAGCTCCTTCAAATAAGCCAATCCAATTATCCAAACAACCTCTCAATCAACAAACATTATACAACATTCAATGCACAATACACAAGTTAACCAATTTTGCTCGAGTGTTGAGAAACATTCATAATTAAACTTCGAATTTCATAAGATAATATTCCTTCAATTAACCCTTAAAAAGGAATTTGATCATTCAAAGTTTCAAACTACGAAGCAGTGTCCAAGGCTCAATGCACAGTGCATTGGAGGAGGAGGAGAATAATAATAATTATATTAAATTTAAAGGTCATTGATTACATTCCTAGAGGAACTGGACCTTGGTTAGTCCTAAGCTTTACAGACAAAGAAGCCGAGCAGCACTCCATGATTACCGCCAAAATGTGCATCCTCCTAACTAATACTGATAACCTACAAGGCAAAAAGATGACGAAGAAAAAAGATTAGTTGTCTTGAATAGTTAATGTCAAAAACAAGAAAACATAGTGAATTGACGTTTAGACAAAATGTTGCTACTTTAACAAAAAATGTTGACAAATGCTAGTAAATTAAGTTCATGACAGCTAACAAATTAAGTTCATTACACGAGATCTGTTAACAGTGAAACATGTAACATTAAAAATGCAGCTAAAAAGGAAAAGAAAGAATTACAAAGTCATTCGCATCATTTACAACCTGCTTGATTCTTATTTTAAAATAGCTTTCGTAATCACAACTCTTTTATTAATGTATAAATGAACTTTATGAAAACAAAAGTGTTGCCGGGTCAACCCAGCTGGTTTTTTACCTGTCTTATTAAGTTTCCAATTTTCACCTGAACACGTTGTGTTAAACCACTCATTTTGCCTCCTTTAGGAAGAAAATGCAGCCCATGTCCATTAGTTTACCCCCAATCCAGGGAAAAAAATAATAAAATAAATAAATAAAATATTGATACTTGAAAGCAGTGACCGTGTGCTCGTTGCATAAAGTGGCATACGCTTATTTTTGGAGAGTTTTTTCCTTAATAAAAAAATAAATAAAAAAAAAAAAAAAAATAAAAAAAAAAAAAAACTGACAATTAACAAAGAGGTCCCACATAGAAAGTTACACTATGTAACATCCAGAACAACCTGTAAGCAATTAAGCATGGCTATCTATGTACCACCCCATGGAAATACATGTGCAATTATGCAGGTAAGCTTATATGAAAAGGTCAAAGTCAAAACCTATCTATTTAGCAAAGTAACCAATAACAGACCTTATTTTATCCAATTAACAAATACGCAAATCCAAGATAAACAGGTGAAAAAAGCTGAGGCGTCACCTATATGATATTAGTTTGTCCAATTGTGCATAAACTTAAGCCTCCAAATCTTCATCGTTTTCACCCTCCTCATAATCTTTGCACCTTATGATATAAACCTGAAATAAAAACAGAAAGAGTTATATCGGTTGTTTATGAATTTATGAGTGATATCCCATAAACTGAACACGATCGGGGTTGATTAGAAAAGGCAGAAAAACATAAACAAACTGAAGAACATGAAAAGAAAGGAATCAAGAGCATCCAATAATACTTTGACTATAACTTAAAACTTAAAAGAGCTTTTTAGTCAGAACATTCTAACCTTAAAGACAGTTGGCTCGATTAGCTGGAAAACAAGTGCATCACCATCCACCAATTCATGACTGACGGAGAAATCCCTCCATCCACCACTAAGCTTGGAATTGTAAGCCAAATACATAGTCGGGACCTGGTCACCTTCTTCATCAATTAAAGTAACAATTGCATCATTCTTCGGTAGGTTCTTCCTACAGAAGTAGGCTGGAAGACACTGTTTATTCATGTCAACAGCATCAATTATAAAACAATCTATTCAAAATGTCATTACCATTTACAGATGCTTATGGGTGATTAAGAAAAATCAGGGAAAAAAAACTAACCAAAAAGCCAACAGTGACATATGACCGAAAGATGGGCTTGACGAACGAAGGATAACCACCTTCAAGACTAGCATCAAGTTCTTCGGCTTTTGTTGTAGCCCAATACCTCGCTTCATCAGATGCATCATGGTTTCCTAAACCCTTCCGCAAATAGCTATACTCTCTTCCACTGCAAACTTACCATGTAAAGAAGCTTAGCCAATACGGAGTATTATTTAACCGAATATTCTCATTTATCTCGTAAAAGATAACACTTTTGATTCTTAAGCTTCAAGACAGTTACTTTGCAAATGCTGATTGTTCTGAAAAATATGATCTTCTCAAATCTCAACTAGGATGGAAAAGAAAGTTACTAACGTTATTCGATTATAAAATTTACCTTTTTAGTATGGTAACTCGCTCATAAACAACCTACAATAACACATCCAGAACAGATCAATGATTCTTGGTAAGGCGACTTGGTAATGTAATTTATTTATTTACAAAAAAAAACGCCCAAAAAAGTAGCTCCATTCGATAACTCAATCATAACAATGAAGAATGGGAGAGAACAAAAAACATACAATTTCTTTGTGGTCAGGGGCAGGCAAACTTGCAACACGGCTTGACCTCCTGACCTCTACGATTTCTGTCCCTATGACACGAGGTTTTGCATGCTTCATCTGTCATTGTTATACAAAACGTTATACACGAATTCTTGCAATAATCAGAACTAATCCATACTTTGATACTTAACTTGACAAAACATTAGCCAAACAAAATAAGTTACCATAATCACTCTGTGTTTCATACCATGTATAACTTAAAAGATAGAAAGATAATGAATTTTCGTTTGCAAATTTTTCATAAACACATAAAAGCCAAGTTAATATTCTGATACTAATCACGACCAACACGTTACATAATAAATTCGTACAACATAAACAAAACCAAATAAATAACTACAATTAAGGAAGGTTTCAGCAGCTATGTATCAATTATCATAAATAAATAAATAATCAAAAGTAACACGACACTTTTCCTTATTAAACATAAACAAAAATATCACTCAATGTGTCATTTTTAGTAGAAAAAAATACAGAACATCAAGTAACAAACTTTTTCTTTAAATCAATTAGCTTCGTACTGAACATTACTAATACATCATTTTCATACCCAAATTAATCGAGACTCAAACAAAAGAAAAAGAAAAAAATACCGGAGAGGCTTTCGGAGAGTGAGCGGTTCTAAGCGTTATTGCAAGCAGCGGAAGATTAAGTTCTCTCATTTTTTTCTTATTCTCTTCCAATCGCTTGTTGCGTGAATCTTCATACTTTTCTTTCGACATTACCATTTTTTAGAGAGGTTGAGGCAATTGGGGGTTTTGAATGAAAATGAAGAATGTTTGTTTGTTTGTGGGGTTTTTTATAAAATGTTGGCCGTTGGGATTCAGTACATCGAGAAAATTACCAAAATATGTTCTTCTTATTAAAATGTTACACTCCATAGTCCGTACTATGTATAAATTCTTTTGTTTTTGTTTTGAAAAAGATCTGGAATGGTAACAATTACAGTAATTTTGAGTTATTCAAGGCCCGTTTGGCTTACGGGTATTGGTGGGTATGGATTGAAAAAAACATGAAATCAAGGCTGTCAAGATCGCGATCCCACGCAGGATCGTTTTTGTCTTTGCAAGATCGAGATCGTAAGATCGGATCGCGATCCTACGATCCTACCAATTTGTCATATTTTGTAAACCAATGATATACGAGTCAAACTGTTTTACATTTTTACTTAACATCAAAGATAAGTTCATATAATATCATCTTGAAAATGACAAAGTTTAAATTTCAAACACCAAAGTAATAGTAAAACACAAAAAAAAATCAAGTTTCAATCGTTACATTAACGATTTAGTGCAATAATATTACATAACATAGGTCCTAAATGTCTCAAAACATACGAGCCATCAACATGACTTCTAAAAAACAAACGTTTCATAAGTGGGATTACAAAACATACCATTTGATTAGTTTAATTACAGTGAAGTAAACTAAATTAAACTATTGAACACTTTTTAGACTATAATCTATTTGAAAAAGTAGAAAACTCTGTATAAATTATAATCTATTTAGAAAATGAAACAATAGTGGTTTACTCATTAGACATTAGTAAAACACACGCTTGTTTTTTTTTGCCTAAACAAGTGGGATGGACTTAAAAGATTAAAAAAAAAAAAAAAAAAAAAAAAAAAAAAAAAAAAAAAAAAAAGTGAACTCGGATCGCGTGTCGATCTTACGATCTTACATGCGATCCTACGATCCTACTTACGATCCTACCTCAGATGCGATCCTACCACGATCCTACACGATTTTGACTGGTGTGCACGTAAGATCGTACGATCTTACGTGTAAACTCGCGAGTTTGACAGCCTTGCATGAAATACATTGTTTGATATTATTTTGATTCCTTTCCCCACCATTTTGAATGATAGATTCAATGCTATCTCTACTAGTGTCTTTTGGTCATATCACCCGATCAAATTTTATCTTTTATTTTTTTTAAATTTTCAACCACATATTTATTAATTTTTAGTCTTATTTTTTATTTTTTTTCTTCTTAAAACTAATACATAATTTAAATGATAATTAATTTTCTCTTTCATCACTTTCTTTCATACCAAATCCAAATTCAATTCTAATTCTAAACCTACCTACAAACCAAACGGGCCTTCAATTGTCGGTATCCAATAAAAGTTTTACATGTGTAAAATTTATAAGTTCAAAATTATTAAAGAAATGTTTAGTTGTTCGACTAACGGTTATGACAATCACTAGTCAACTAACAACTTATGATAACTTTATTTTTGTTCGACAGGTCAACCAACAACTGAAAAAAGTTTGTCTTTTTTCCGGCTTAATGATAAAGAATTAATTTGAAAAAAAAAAAAAAAAAAAAAAAAAAAAAAAAAAAAAAAAAAATTGGCAAATATTGATAGTCGCCCATTACAGCAACTACATCTTTTATCATATTGAATATCTTGAAAAAAAGAAAACCATTTCTATAACAATTACTCCACAAAATTACCCTTTGGTAATCTTCTTTCTTTTATAGATGTGTTTTTTTAAGAGTGTCTAAATGAGAGTACTTTAATAAGTGAAAAACTATGTAGTAGGTGCTACTTTGTAAAAAAAGGTGAATAGAAAGGTTATATTTATGTCTATAATCTTTTATTATTTATTTATTTATTTATTTATTCATTTATTTTTATCTTTTATAAAAGTAAGTTACCTGTTTAAGTATGGTAAGTAAATCGGTTTAGAGATAGGATTGAAATGATTTTGTTATTTGGTTACCCGTGTTGAACGGTAAGGACCCGATGAGATTGATATAAATCAGTTTGGGTAACACTTAAACGAGAACCATACTACATTGTTGTGAGGCAGTATTTGACTAAGTGTGTGAAATTTTTATATAGAGGCTTGTAGGGTTTAGAGATAAACTCTTTGGGGTTGATCAACGGCTGCTAGAGGGACATGTGTTGATTATCCGAGAGCAGACAATGAGGACAGGTGTCGTGCGTCCTCCCCACCATACAGTTTCAGATGGTACATCTTAACCGCTAGTGACAGTTGGGGAACAGTAGTACTATTTTACTCAATCAGGCCTAAGAGATTTTACCAGGACAAGCATGGCCTGGGATTTAAGTAGAGCATCTATCAAGTGTTGATGGGCTTTGGTAATGGGTTTGGTTCGAGCATGTGATTAGTGCGCTTAGCCCACTAATATTGATATGCTATCAAGTCCCCTCAGTCTAGTATTAGATCATGCACTAGTATGATGCAGGACTTTTTAACTGAATCCCCCCAGTTCGTGTAGTGCTACCAGGGTTCTTTCACAGGCCTTTCCTTTCCAGGTCTCGATCATATTTGTCTTTTTTGATGATGACTAGATGCATGCTTTTTACCTTGATCAGGGTTATAAGATGAGTTAGGAAAGGTGTATACTTGATGTTTTCATGAGGAAGTGTAGGAATATCCTGCCTATGGTTTATTCGATATCTTTGTGATTTGACGCGTCTTTATTGCCTTTGAGACTTTAGACGTCGTCATCCTGACATTTCTTAAGCGGTGTGTATAACTTGTCCCTTCGACTGTACGTGACGTGTGCGTTGACGTCAGTTGTACTTGTGCCTTTGTAAGGTGTTTATCACGCGCTTTATTAAATGTGCTTTGACCCAGTGGGCATTTGCCAAGTGTAACTCGTTGATTCAGTTTTTTTTTTTCCTATAAATAGAGCTAGAAAGGTGGGGAGGTTATAACTTGAAAGAATAGAGCCTTTCTCCCATTTTCCACATCTCTTTCCAAACCCTAAAAACTTCTTTCAAAAAGATTTTTTCCATTGTATTTTTTATGAAGGGCATTTGTCTTCCTTCGATTTTTGTGGTATGGAAGAATAGTCGTTTTGATGGCGAAAACATTTGTGGTCTGGGATCCTTTTACCCATGTATGGTTGTTGGATATGGGGACGCTTACTCCTCTTCCATCCTTGTCTAACATTGCCATCCTTTGGGTGTACTTAGATCCCGGTGGAGTTTTGTAAGTGATTGTGGGGATGGAAGGCGTGGAGGGTCTTGCGTCGGACTTTCTATCATCTTTCTTTAATTCCTACTATGGTGATTTAGTCGTGCTAATGAGAAGCTTAAATGTTACACCATATGGTTCAGGCGCTCCTGTTTAAGTCTGTAAGAGTCTGATACGTGGGAATCGCACCAGGCTTTACCTCTCAAGGGATCTTGAGAAGCTTACAACCCCCACCAGGCAGTGTACCTGATCGTTGTAGTATAGTATAGTGACAAGTACCGGGGGATTGATCGTTCAGCTAGGAATAGTGTTGCTAGGATTAGAAAACCTAAATACTAGTTCTAAAGGTGAGAGATGATTCTTTTTGTATTTTTATATTTTTTAGAAAGCAAGTAAAAATCTCGGGTTTGAAGGATTTGGGCGGAATTAGTTGCTAGTCAACTAACCCAATACTAAAGATGCAATCAAAATAAAATATTAGAAATGAAAGTAAACTAAATTATACTAAGGTTGTGAGCAATAAGTGGAGAAAATGTGTTTACTTAGATTTCACTACTCCCTAGACATCTTTTACATGTTAATTACTTGTTATAGTTGCATGGATGACGGATTGTATTCCTTAATACCATTCATGGGGTATCGCACTTAACTCCCCAATTCTATGAGCTCTTATCTCCTCCTATACCATGCCCAGCACAACCATATGGATTATAAACAGTGGCTCATGCATTAAATACAACCAATAAAGACCTTAGTGCAATCGGTTCATGTTTCCTAAGACGTTCAAGCATGTTACCATTTGGAGATCTGCCAGTTTTCTTAAGCCTAACATATAAATTCATTCATCCAAGACAATTATAAACAAGTAATCAACACATAATTAACATCTAGGTTTCATTAGATCCAAGCAAACACAAGATAGATCTAGCCTAGCATGATGGAATTAAAACAAGAACAAGATATAAACAACCAACACATAGACATATTGATTGAATTAAAAGAATACTTATCTCAATTACATATGAAAGGTATCAAGGGCTTAGAACCCTTGAAAAACCTGTAAAATTCACACCAAGTTCGTACTTAGGGTTTCTCCAAAACTTCTCTTTTTTTAATGTGAAAATTAGAAAACTATATATAGGAAAAGGGGTCTGACGGCGTCAAGACCAATCTTGTGACGCCGTCACCTCGCCACCAAAACTCTTCTCGGACTGCCTTGATCTACTTCTGACGCCGTCATGTGTTATGCATTTCCAGGCCGTCATGATTTTTACTCTTGACGCCCTTTCTTGTGACTCCGTCAAATCTGTACTGGGTCGTCATGGAAATTACTCTTGACGTCGTCAGGATGTTACTCTTGACGCCGTCACCTACTGTTCCCAGCAAGGAAAATTAAGACTTTGGCGTTTTCTTCACTTTTATGCTCCAAAAACGTCTGAATTGCTTCCTTTTCCAGATTTCACTCCCAAAGTACCTAAAATCACAAAAGGAACGATTTAGGGCAATATTTGATCAAATAAATTCAATTCCGGGCTTAAATGACCCCCTAAAAGTGGTTCATTTTTCGCCTCATCAGAGTCTTAAATGTCACAATGTATATCCGTGTGTCATCATAGGGTGTTACGTAGCTGGTGATGTATGCACGGCGTTGGTTTGTGTGACATTTATGAGTCTCCTATGGGTATAAAGGTGAGGCTACGAGAGTCATGGTCTTCTTTAGGGACCCCCTCTTCTTAACCTATCAAGTGTGCTTTGTTGCCCTGATGCGCGGTCGGGACTCTACACCGCATGTTTAAGGCGGGTAACATAGCCATCTAAGGATGTGATTGGTGGTAGTGAAGTGGCGAAGGTTGTCCAAATGAATTTGGCTGCTTTAGTTGAATCTTCACTTCCCTTTTCGGTTTGTTCGCGGCCTTGTATGGACGTTACTCATGAGTTCCGGGCACCCCGACTTCAAAAAGGTTTAATTTGAAGCCTGGTGTGGGGTTACCAACTTGTTAGTATTGCACTCTTTAGCTTAGTTTCGGGCACGGTTTGCCCTTGAATCAACCAAAGAGTAGGAGCTTTGCCATAGTTTTAAATAGGTTGAAGCCTAACTTTGTCAGGTCGCTTATTAGCTATTATAAAATTGTCAGTCGCTCAGCTTACTAGACCTTCTAATGAATATGCTAAGGTAGAATTATTGCCTTCATTGGCTTGAAAACAATAAAAGTGGTCGTAGATGGAAATTGTTTTTTCAAGTTTGTGTGCAAGGATCAAATGGATGGTGGTGAGGATAAGTCATAAGCATGGTAAGTATCGGCGAATAATGCTGCAATATATCATGGCAACATTAGGATACAATAATTTTTTAATGCTTGGCTGTGACCTTATCATGTTGTTGCGTTTTTGCTTAGGATGCAATACTTATAGTATGTGCAATGTGTATTTCATATGATTTTTTTTCGTATACTAATGTCAATTCGTTCAAATCTCGAATGCAGGCTTCAAAATTTGGTACTTGAAGTACTTTTTGACGTTTTTATGGGATGTCTCTGTGTTGTGCCAAAAAAATGAGTTTATTTGTATCGTGACGGTATAAGCTTCCTAAGCTCGCAGCTATTAGAATAAGAGCCTGCTTTGGTTGCTTTTTTTTTTTATTATTTTGAGAAAAGTTCTTTGCAGAACAAGATTTTTCTAAAGATCAAATAAAGAGATCTCAACCATCTATCTATCTTAAATCTAAGGGTTTAGATTAATTGTCATTTTAATATCATTAATTAATAAAGGGCATTTTTGTAATATCACTAAAAATTAATACACTGGTTAAGGGGTCGGGTTACGCCCATCTCATTTACACATTTCATATCATTTTTTCATTTCACACACTCCCTCTCAACAAAACACACACAATCCTTCATATCTTCAAAAGCACAACTGACCACCACCATAGTGACGTCATCAACCGCCGCTACCACAAACCACCACCACAGTTACATCATCAACCGCCACCACAAATACCGTCAAACCACCATACCAAATGCCCCAACCACCCACCAACCTTTCACGTCATTTAATAAGTTATCATTATTTTTACTAAGTTCACTAATTGTTTGTTTAATTGATATAATGATTCTGTTAAATGTTAGTTATTGTTGTCGATGATGGAGCCTGTTGTGATTAATTGATATGAATTTATATGATTTAAGATGAATTTGATTATTTTTATTATTTTGTTGTAAATATGGTGGTGCTTATGAGTATAATGTAGGTTAGGTGAGCATTTTGATGATTGATTCTCGATGATTTTAAGTTAGCTGTATTTTTATACAAGTTAACAGTCAGGTTCTTGCTATAGTGATGTTACAAAGTTTTATATTTGTCCAAGAAAATGTGATTAATGTTGGTAAGATGAATGGAAGTGTTAATTTCGCGTTTATTGTGCGATCAAGGGTTGTTTTGGATTGCTTATTTGTTTTGCTTAAGCTTATGTTTATGAATAAGTACTTATAAGCGCCTTAAAATTAAGTACTTCAGGATATAGTGTTTGGATTTGCTTATTTTGTAAAAAGTACAATACTAGAAAATAATAGTTGTTAGGATTCAGAATCAAATTCACTTATAAAAATTTTATGGCCAAATATGATAGTAAAATCGCAAAGTAATATACTTTATGATTTGGTGGTTTCGGATTGAGTTTCTTGACTCCTCAAATTTTCAAGTAAGTGGAAATTTCCTTTCTATTTTCTTTCAGCATGTTAATCTTTGACTTCATTCTCTAGCATCAGATTTTTTCTTTCAATTAAGTTTATTGTCATACTCGATTTTGATTAAAATGGGCTGTTTTGGATTTATTTTTACAGGTGTTATTGAAACCAATCATCTTACATCTTGATGTTGATCCACCAAGCTTCCTCGAATAGCATCTGGAAATACCCTCTGTGAATGAGGTTGATGATGTGTTGGTTTCTTGTGTTGGACAAATGGCTGTTACATCTGCTAGTGACCTTATATGGAAATCACTTGTTCATGAGGTTGGTCTATAACTCTCTTCACACTTTTTTCTTCGTCTACTTTTGGGTAACACGTCAGATTCGTTTGTCATGCCCGCAAAAAAAAAGTCGAGTATCTTTTTTACTTGAAAATAGTCAATGTCTAAAAGTTGATTTCAAAACTAATTAAAAAAATATATATTTTGAGCATTTAAAGAAACGGTATACAGGCATATATTATTCTTATTGTAATTTAACTACATATGTAAGCTCTCTGTCCTAAGGTCATACATGACGAATATGGTGAAATTTTGTCAAAATCCTACAGGTCTTAATGGAAATTCGAAGTGAGAGATACTGCGGTTGAAGATAGTGAAGTATCTACTAGATAATCTAAAAGAAGAATTTACTGGAAACCATACCGTTCCTTGGTGAATTGTTGGATAATGTGGAACCAAATGTCATGTCGCTGGCTCAAGAAATTGTTATGTAATTTTGAGACATGTTTAGAATAAAGTTAAGTTTACTAGTGCAAACTGCAGATAGTATGTTTGTTGCTTATGGTTTTTATGTAATTCGTAATGTAGTTTCTGTTGGTATTCTCTTAGTGTTTTCGTACTCCTTTGTATTTGGTCATCATCTTTATTATCTAGCTACTTGCTTGTATTCGGAATTTGGCTACCATACTTGGAAGGAACTTAGACAGTGTTAGTGCAAACGTTACGACGTTTAATCTATACAATGTCTTTATGTTTTAATGATGACAAACACGTAACTTGTAATACATAATGTAAAGTGCACAAGTTACTTGTTCACACATAGATCGGGCCAAGCATACAAGAATTATACTTATGGACTTACTTAATTGGATCGGCTAAATGGATCGGGCCAAGCATACAAACAAGCCCATTCGGGACCCAATAATAACCGGCCCAACAAGACCTCCTAAAAGCTTCTAGAACATGGAGGGAAAAGGAAAAATTCAAAATTCAAAATTTGAATTTAGGAGGGAAATGGATGGAATATTCTTTGGGATATTTTTATGCTATGGAATATTCTTTGGCATATTCCTTATGCTTTGGAATATTCTTTGGCATATTCCAAGATGCTTTACTTGGTCTCCAAGGGTGAAGCCTATAAATACCATGCACATGTTCATCATTCAAGGTTGATCATCCAAGAAAGAAAAACACACACAAGTAGTTTCATCTTGTAACTAGACTAGGAAAATGTAAGTCTAGAGTCTCATTGTAATAGGGAAGATTCGGACGATCTATAAGTCCGTAGGTGATTGTGTGTAGATTAGGTCAATTCGTATGTCTAGTATGTGAAGGCTCGGTTCGGGTGAAGAACCAAGTGTGTCAAAGAGTGAAGGCTTGGTTTGGGTGAAGAACCAAGTATGTTACTATTTTGTTCGTGTGAAGGCTTGGTTTGGGTGAAGAACCAAGTATGTTATTCGTGTGAAGGCTTGGATTGGGTGAAGATCCAAGTATGTCTTAGTGTAAAGGCTTGAGTCGGGTGAAGATTCAAGTGAACGGGAGTGCTCGTTCGTGTGAAGGCTTAGATCGTGTGTCGATCTAAGTGGGACAAGAGTGCTTGTTCGTGTGGCCACGTGGGCCTTGGTAGATTGGTTCTAGCTAGGATTAGGACTCGACATTCCACTTAGTGTCGCTAAACTTGGTGTAAGCTTGTGTACGGTTTGTTCCGCCATAAAGGAGCATGTTGATTAGTGAAGTAACTCTCGAGTGTGGTACTCGGGGAGTGGAGTAGGACGAAGAGGTGCTTCGTGCCGAACCACTATAAATCTCCGTGTCCGGTTTGCGTTTTCTTTTCCTTACTCTTTACTTTTATTATTGCATTTATCGCTTTATATCTATGCTTGCAAATATGTGTTGATTGTTGCTTATATTGTCATGATGATTGATTGTGTTATAATTACAAGTTAATATTGTAATTGTGTATATAACTATATGATATAGTCTAATAGATTATTATTCACCCTTCTCATATTGAGTTTAACTTAATAGATAATTTGATACAAAATATTTTAAGATTTTAAGAAGGAAAACTTTAATTTAAGATTTTGAAACAAACCTTTTATAAACGAAGAAGAGGGAAAACTATTCAATCCCCCTTCTAGTTTTCTACAATTGGTACCAGAGCCACGTCACTCTAATTTTCAAAACAAATGGTTTTAAAAATTGAGTACGATCCATGTATCAAATTACCCATTAAGGAGGATTAAATATGAAAAGTGTTTTGTTGATTAACTTGTATTAGTTTTGATATTATATACACTAATTATACTAGCTCGAGATAAGATTATGCTTAAAACAAGTGTTATATGTTCGTTATTAAAATCAGAAAGTTACACACCTTTCCACAAAGTCAGAAAACAATTTTTTGCAAAAAATGTAATTTTGAGTACCAGATGGGCGGCCCCCTTAATTGTCTGGGCGGCCCCCTTAAATATTTAAGGGGTCCGCCTGTCTATTCGCAGTTTTTTCAGAAACTTTGAAAAATCATATAAAAATAACCGTAACTCCGTAGAAGTCGTGCCACCCGGAATTTTAAAGGTAATTGAGTCTACTTTCATTTAGAAATACTTACAAGTAATCATTACAAACTTAAATATGTCAGAAAGTTAAAATACTATACGGAGGTCAAAAATTTGAGTCTTGTTTTAACGTAAAACTTGTATTTTACCTTTTCCTTCGAGTCGGGCATTCCTAGTTGGTATTTCCTTGAAAAATTAAGTATTTATGCTTTCAAAATATTGATCTTAATTAAATTTTAAAATGAGTAAGAAACTATTTTATTTTCAAATAAAATCGAGCTAAGTAAACATTGGTATATATAATACACAAAACGACGACAAGTGTTTTATGTGCTATGTGAACTCATTTGTGGTTTTATTTTGTTAATAGAGCATACTAGATAATCATTGCTATTTGTAATTTAGCTATTTTAATATCTTAGCGTATGTGTCATGTACTCTATTAGTTCGTAGCTAGTTGTCCGTTTTTGCTTAACTAGATCTTATGCTAAATTTCTTGCGTTAAATTTGCATAATTAGTCTTGCATTGCATATAGGTATAGATGGCTTAATGTTACTTAAACATCTTGTAAATGAAGTTAAATCTAGTTACCTAAATATTTCAAACAATCTAATATATTTTCAACAAACGCTTAAATATTTTTAACAAATTACCTTGTTTTACCTTAAGTTGTTTAATAAGAGAAATTGAATAATTGTAAAACATTAGTAGTTATATAAAAGAAAAGGTATTTTCAAAATCTAAGTGTGTTCATAATAAGTAAAAATGAAGAGTCTTTCACATAAACAAAACATATAACAATCATGAAATAATAAGTCAACTTTCAATCATTCACTAATAAATAATCTTAGGATTAATGGAACACACTATCAAAATGTTTATTTATTTCAAATGAGTGTCCGTGAGGGTCAAGAAAGATCTTGATATTATATCATTTCGTTATTCAAATTATTGTTGATATTGATGAGTGCTCAAACACTCATCGTTTTTGATATATTTAAACTGCCAAAACGCACAAAAACAATAAAAAAGATATCAAAATACTTAAAATATCCTAGGGATTGTGTTTTATGTGTTTTAAAAGCAAAATGTGCAAAAACAAAGAAAAAACGTACAAAGTTTGCAGTATTGGCAGTTTCAGTCCCCCAAGTTTCAAAACTTGTCAAATTTAGTCCTTAAGCATTTATTTTGAAAGAAAAAGTCAATCCAAGGTTTTGAAAGTCAATTTCACAAAATATTGCATTTGGGTTGCAAGTTTTCCAAAATTACATATTTAGTCCCTGAAAAATCCAAAAATGGCAAAAGTGGTCCCTGGGAAGTTTTGGAATTTTGAAAATTGGAAAAATACTAAAATGGTTCTTGAAGTTATGGATATTGGCAATACTACCCCTTTTGAGCACTTTTGGAAAGTTACCATTTCAGTCCCTCATCTTTCCTAAAATTACAAGAATGGTCCTTGTGCACTTAGCTTAACCATCCGGACCCTTTTCTTATTTAAACCAAAAACCAAACCAAGCCCATCACCAACCCCTTAGGCCCAGTCCACCTCAAATAAAACCCGAGCCCACACCTTTTTAATAATCCCCCACCCAGAGTTGACCCGGTCAACTCTTCCTTCTTCCCCCCAACAGCCAACGCAAAACCAGGGATGAATCCATCCCCCCTCCTCACCTTTTCACCAACTTTCCCCCCCACAATTAATAACCTCACCAAACAATCCCACCACCATAAATGTATCACCAAACCCCCACCAATACCACTCAGTATTTCCCTATAAGTATTTTGGGCGGGAAAAGTCAATCAAGGGCTAGGATGGCTTGAAGATCAAATTGACGATGGGGATTTGGTCAGAGGGTCAAGGCAAGGCATGTGGGGCTCTCAGTTTTCAAAAATGAGCCATGTGGAGGAGTGTAGTATCATGATAGTCTCGTATTATAAGTAGAAAGCTCTTGTAAGCCTTTGAGGCATGTAATGTATTAGTTTTTAGTGTAAAAACACTTAGTTTATCCACTGTAACCAGTCTTTAATCAATATAAGCTTTTATCTTTTAAATTGCAATTTTCAGTTTTTCATTAAGTTTTTCAAGTTTCTTGCCTCAGTGAATTGTTCAATATAAGCTTTATACTAGCATTCTTATTCCAATCTATTATCTAAAATGTAAAAAGGAAACAGAAAATAGTATAGAATCAGTAGCAAGGTACCTTTGCTCATTGTGGAAAGCTTATGGAAGCACCAAGTAATAGAATTGGTGGAAGGACTTGTACCTAGCTTATCAATGATAAGCTAGGAGCTAGTAGCTGAGAAAGAAGCCCTAGTAAAAGCTAGGGAAGGTTTAAAGCTGTTTCCTTTTTAATCTTAGGTTTTTAGAGTAATTTGTGCATAATCTGTGTTTTAACTTATTGGTGATATCTAGTTGCTTAATCCTGCTTTAAGTGCTTATTTATAAGTTATTAGATAAGTTGTATGTAGTATCTTGAACTGTGGCATCTGTTTTATCTAGTTTTATATAAAACTGTCAACTAGAGGGGTGTTTGGTTTAAAATTGTTTGCATTGTTCTATCAGTTCATTGGTGCTCATCTGTGTTTCATTTAGTTGTATGGGTCTGTAATAGCTCAGGGAACCTTTTACTTGTTCTAAAACTCACCCAAAAGTCAAAATCACAAGAAAGTTATCACCACAGTCAACTGTGGTGATTTTTGAACCCAAAATCCATCAAATCCTTTCCTAAGTTTGTACTACAACTTAAATTGGTTATATCATAGCTTATCATAACATTTCAAGTCATTAAATCAGCAAGAAAGTTCATAAAAGTCAAAATCTTAATTTTTCTAAAAAGTCAAAAGTACCAAACTCAGATTTTCATCAAAATTGGGTGATTTTTCCTGATTTTTGTATTAAGTTTGAGCATTTGAAACTTTGTAGGGTTGTTATCTACCAGTTGAACTTTAAGATTCTACAAAGATTGCATTTTTGCAATTTTTTCTAAGCACCAAAAGTGCCCTTTGAATTGGACTGCAGGGCAAGGATTTGCCCTGCATCAGCATACCAGCTCCATCACCCCAACTTTGATGGCATTTTGTGACTGGCCCAGTGGGTCCCACAGCCCCTAATTTGCACCATTCAACCCCCCTCCTACCCAGGATCAAGGGTTGACCTTTAGTTTGACCTTCAGACCAGGGGACCCCACTTATCTTTGTGCTTAAAACTTGTCCCATATCTGACTCAGAAACAAGTGAGCAAACAGCTTATTTGTGTTTTCTTGGCTTATTGAAGCCACAAGTTTGGCTTATTCTTGCTTATTATAGTGTAACTAACTCAGAGAAACCAATAAATACCATTGTGGACCCCACATCATCCATTTGAGCTTAAAAATCCTCCACAGTCAACAAAAGTCAACTGTGGGGTTAATAAGCACTTCAAGTGCTTATTTCTTGGGGTGTAGTGAAAGTGTTTTTGTTAAAAGTACTTATTTTTAGCTTATAATTAGTTTAGAAAAATAAAAAAACCAAAAAAACCAACTTTAATATTCGTGATAGCTTCTATTTAATAGGATTTATCAATTTAATTTTCTTTTTAATTTATTTCTAAGTAATATATCACTTTTATATTTTTAGAAATTATATTTTAGGTTAAAATAATTTTATAAATTTTTCCAGATTTTTATTTTGTCTTTTAGTGGTATTTCTAATTAATTTTAGTTTAATTTAGTTTTAATTAATATTAATCAATTAAATAGCATAATTAGATTTTATATAGTATAACCTAGTTTTTATAATTTTTATAGCTTTTATTTTAGTTAAAACATTTTTATAAATTTTTCTAGAATTTTTACTGTTCATTTTCTATTTTTTACAACATAATTAGTTTAATTAGAAATTAATAAGTAATTAGATTAATAATTAGTTAATTAGCTTAAAAAATACATAAAATTAACTTTTTATAATATTGTAGGATTCCTGTAATGGTTAATTAGATTTGTAAAATTTTTCTTAATTTTCTAAGTCTTTTTAGTATTTTTAATAATTCTAATTAGTTTAATTAGTATTAAATAGATAATTAGTAATTAATTAATAATAAATAATTAAATAGTGTAAAAATAGTTTTTAATTTTCTTAAAATTCTCTTTAATTAATAGGATTGTAAAAATACCAATTTTACACTTTTAACCCTCCCAGTTCATCAGTTGTACTTTTTTGTTTTGTTCGTCTGTATACGTTTTTAATAAAAACGTAAGTTTTTAGGTTTTAGCTCAAATCTTCGTACTCCAAATTCCCGTAATCAATCACATAGCTTTCCTAAGCTATATTTGTTAATAATTTCCAAAGAATTTTTACAACAAACCCTTTTCTGTGAATAACACCCGATTACGAATACGCTAAAGTTACATTTCACACCTCAACGGGATTTAACGACCCGGTGATACATTATATTACCCGGAGCATTGATCTAGGCTATTTGACTTAGTTGACCATTCTTTGGTTAATTTAAGTTAGGTGGTTTGGCATCAATCAGATATATTTATCAAATCTAATTGACACATTTTTTAGTGTGGACAAGAAATTGGAGTGCTATTTGTTTAGCTTCAAGATTATATCAAACTACAACAAAAGATATAGTCTTGAATCTACATACTCAATCACACTAGATTGATATGAAAATAGTTATATCCTTTGTAGATGAAAAGAGTATGTATTGGATTATAACTCACACTTGTGTTGATAATGTCATATTGAATCTACTTGTCCAATAATTGGTTTCCAAATATTAGAATAACATTTTAAACACATTTATAAAATATACAATGAAGTAGGATTGACAACTTGGATGTTTCGTCCGAAATATTCAAGCAATTTACATTGTAATGCAATGGATAAATGTGTCATATCCGAAAAACCAAACATGAGCAAACTAACAACATATGTAAACTTTGCTCACACTACTTAAAATCATCACTTCAAGATAAAATACATATTTAAGAATAATACACACTATATATTCTATGTATTTCATTTTCTTTGTTGCATGAATGGTTGTGTTACAAGATAATGCACTACACTTTCCTTTTTGAAATAATATAAGTTATTAGAATTGAAAAATAACTTGTCACAATCCATAAACAAATAATTTTGTTTCAAATACTAGTTAAATTATGATATATAACATTGGCAAAAATCATAGAAAATAATATTTGCTTTAGAATATATAAATGTCTAGTTTTGATATCATTTGTGAATCACAATCTCATTTAAGATAAATAATCTTAATGGGATTCATTTTTCAAGATATGCCAAGGAGCATTCTTAAATCAAGCACATTTATTTAATCAAGTAATATGCCATCAAAACCAAATAACCGGTTAATCATGAACAAAAGATTAAAACTTTGCGTTTACTCTTATCTAAACATTTAACACATCTCTATTGGGATAGTGAGTAAAATATATCATGTAGACTTACCTTCATTAAAACATGATGTTTGAGTCACATTAAGCCAAGCATTAGTGAATCAAGCAAACTTCATATTTGGTACTCTTCGATAGGTAAATTTAGGAACTAAATTTCTTCTAAAAAGAGAATGACTACTGGAGAATCTATTGACTAGAAATTCAATTTAACCTAACGGTTGAATTGCTTCTATGTGAGAAGTTGGGTGTGTGTAACCCGTAAAAATGGTCGTGTTTAGCCTGAATTGAGCACCACTAGTAATAGTCTCATACTCATTCTCCAACTTGATTAAATTGCTCTTCCTAAATATACCTAACGCTAGTTTACTTTTATGAACTTTGTTTCTCATTAGATGCTTTCATTCCTAGATTTATGGCATATCGCATATATGTTATTTCTAGATGATTATTTGTTCCTATGTGATTTAATTGTATGCCTTTACATGGTTTACTATATATGTATCATTCATCTAGGTAAATTTTTCTTACCTTTAGATCCTACACCCTCATTTCATGAGAACCTTAGTGTCATAATCCGATAGGTCATATTAGTCTTAAAATATATCCGGATGAGCATGAATTTAATGGGAAGGGAAATCACACTCACTCACATATATCCTTCTACCTCACACCCAAAACCGAGTCATCCTTTGTACTACCAATCTCGAGTCATCCACCTTTTCCATGTCCTCAAAGAAACCAAGAATCAATACCATAGCTCCAAAACCACTCCTCATTGAGTTAACACAAGACAACACCATCAACTCAAGAAACCTCTACCTCCTCCATACCATCATCATCATCACAAATCAAAGACTATATCAACACCCACTTGTCACCTCCATCAAGAACCACCATCTCCAACAAAAACTTGTCATCATACCATCAAAACAACTCTTCATTGACCTTACTAATGAAGACGACCCCACTCCATCCATCAAAGAATATATCAACTCATAATTGTCTCCACCACCACCTCCTACCCAAGAAATTCCTTCCTTGAACATCACTCTTCCGCTGCCACCTAGTCATCTCCACTTGATCCTCATTTCCCATCTTCACAAGAAGATTCAACCATGTCACCATTCCCTACATTCTACTAAGTACGCCATCACCACCAAAACTTAAATCCCTGAAAGTCAAGTGAATTTCTTTATGAAATGCATCCTTTCCACTTTCTAGCAAGTGAAGAACACAAAGAAGATATCCAAGCTTCAAGTGTTGTCAAGTTATCACCACCTCATCCAAGTGAATTTCATTACGAAATGCGTCATTTCCACTTTCTAGCAAGTGAAGAACACAATGAAGAAATATAAGCTTCAAGTGTTGTCGACTCATCACCACCTCATTTCACATATCCACCTTCGGTCGTCAACCAACAAAACACCTAAAAATCCCATGATTCCTTATCATCCACCCTTGTCAAACGATATATTAATCTAAACCATAATTGTCAACCCTTTGTCATCACCTTCCCTTTACATTCACGCTCATCCCTCCTCATTCTCCTACATTTTCCTAGGTTCTAATCTTTGCATTAGGTTCTAATTTTTTTTTTGGGATTTAGGTTGTTGTTTTTTAAAACAATAATTGCATGTGTCATATTTTTAGTGCATATACCTATTACGTCCATATATTGTTCCCCTATTAGTATCATGCATATATCTATCATCATCATTATATATAGTTGCACTTGTCTACTAACTTTGTTTTGAAGGATTACTTCATCGCTCGACTCTTTGGTAGCCAAAACTAGTTTTGAGCATACACCAAGGGGGAGCATTTGTTGTTTTAAACTAACCCTTGATGTAGGTTAACAAGGATGCAATAAGCTAGGGGGAGCTTATGGATATGCTAAAATCAATAAGGATGCAATGAGCTAGGGGGAGCTCGAAAGTAGTTGGGTACTTAGTTCGGAGTTTGTTAAACAATGGTGTTAGGAGCAAGGCTTCACTAGGATGACGCATGCTCAATTCTTTTAATGATGGGGTTCAGGATTTTCTAATACTTTAGGGGATCATCTTTCATTCTATTTACTCAAGTCTTCCTCAAGCCATCTACATTAGGGGACACCTTTTTGCTTCGACAAAAGGGGGAGAGACGAGTGTAAACTAGTAACTTATACACTTTACTATGAGTTACGGTTTACATATTTGTCATCATCAAAAAAGGGGAGATTGTTAGTGCAAACGTTACGACGTTTAATCTATACAATGTCTTTATGTTTTAATGATGACAAACACGTAACTTGTAATACATAATGTAAAGTGCACAAGTTACTTGTTCACACATAGATCGGGCCAAGCATACAAGAATTATACTTATGGACTTACTTAATTGGATCGGCTAAATGGATCGGGCCAAGCATACAAACAAGCCCATTCGGGGCCCAATAATAACCGGCCCAACAAGGCCCATCAAGACCTCCTAAAAGCTTCTAGAACATGGAGGGAAAAGGAAAAATTCAAAATTCAAAATTTGAATTTAGGAGGGAAATGGATGGAATATTCTTTGGGATATTCTTTATGCTATGGAATATTCTTTGGCATATTCCTTATGCTTTGGAATATTCTTTGGCATATGCCTTATGCTATGGAATATTCTTTGGCATATTCCTTATGCTTTGGAATATTCTTTGGCATATTCCAAGATGCTTTACTTGGTCTCCAAGGGTGAAGCCTATAAATACCATGCACATGTTCATCATTCAAGGTTGATCATCCAAGAAAGAAAAACACACACAAGTAGTTTCATCTTGTAACTAGACTAGGAAAATGTAAGTCTAGAGTCTCATTGTAATAGGGAAGATTCGGACGATCTATAAGTCCGTAGGTGATTGTGTGTAGATTAGGTCAATTCGTATGTCTAGTATGTGAAGGCTTGGTTCGGGTGAAGAACCAAGTGTGTCAAAGAGTGAAGGCTTGGTTTGGGTGAAGAACCAAGTATGTTACTATTTTGTTCGTGTGAAGGCTTGGTTTGGGTGAAGAACCAAGTATGCTATTCGTGTGAAGGCTTGGATTGGGTGAAGATCCAAGTATGTCTTAGTGTGAAGGCTTGAGTCGGGTGAAGATTCAAGTGAACGGGAGTGCTCGTTCGTGTGAAGGCTTAGATCGTGTGTCGATCTAAGTGGGACAAGAGTGCTTGTTCGTGTGGCCACGTGGGCCTTGGTAGATTGGTTCTAGCTAGGATTAGGACTCGACATTCCGCTTAGTGTCGCTAAACTTGGTGTAAGCTTGTGTACGGTTTGTTCCGCCATAAAGGAGCATGTTGATTAGTGAAGTAACTCTCGAGTGTGGTACTCGGGGAGTGGAGTAGGACGAAGAGGTGCTTCGTGCCGAACCACTATAAATCTCCGTGTCCGATTTGCGTTTTCTTTTCCTTACTCTTTACTTTTATTATTGCATTTATCGCTTTATATCTATGCTTGCAAATATGTGTTGATTGTTGCTTATATTGTCATGATGATTGATTGTGTTATAATTACAAGTTAATATTGTAATTGTGTATATAACTATATGATATAGTCTAATAGATTATTATTCACCCTTCTCATATTGAGTTTAACTTAATAGATAATTTGATACAAAACATTTTAAGATTTTAAGAAGGAAAACTTTAATTGAAGATTTTGAAACAAACCTTTTATAAACGAAGAAGATGGAAAACTATTCAACCCCCCTTCTAGTTTTCCACAGACAGAAGGGGTGTTTGGGTTAGCTTAGGGGCTTAATAGCTTTTAGTGTTTTCTAAAAGCTTTCAAGGTGTTTGGATAAGCTTATTTGTAAGAGATAGCTCATAGCTTAATTTGTCCATGAAAATAGATAGCTCGTAGGGTGTGGTTAGTGCATAAGTGATTTACCGCAAATCACATGTGATTTTACTGTGCATAAGTGATTTACCGCAAATCACATGTGATTTTACTTCAAATCACATGTGATTTACTGCAAATCACATGTGATTTTACCACAAATTATTTTTTAATAGATTTTCTTAATTGCTATTGGATGTTACTTTAAGTAATAATTATGTGAATCACAAGTGATTTACCACAAATTACAAGTGATTTGGCATGATTATCACATACTTTTTTTTAATTTCTTAAAATTTGTTACATTTGTTTAACAAATTTGTAACAATAACGAAACAACTAAATATAAAGTGAAATTTAAAATCCAACTAAGGCTTTTATTGAAATATGAATTCATAGATCACGATTTTATTTGAAGCAAAAATCAACATCTCGGTAAAAGCGAGTTAACAATCCAAAAATATTTAAAATGAAACAAAATATAAAAAGTATTTATAAAGTAAAAATAAAGTTATCAGTTTATTCATCACTATTGTTTTTGACCTAGCGGGCAAGTGTTTTTGTACGCGTATTAGCTTTCACTCCACATTCTCTTCATTGCATCTTGATATGCTACCTCTAGTGTAGGTTGCTTGTAGAATGTTGTCATAAATGACTCTAGGAGCCAAATGTATGATTAAGTGTATTCACTTTTAAGCATTCCCGCAACAATGTCACTCTCTCCATCATTATCTAATGCAGTGAATGGAACAAATACAATATTGTACCCGAAAGCATATAAAAACACATGACCTTAGTGAGCAAATGTATACCTAATAAACAAACATCATTTGAGCTAAATAACGCGTGATTTGTTCTAAATCATGTGTGATTTAGCCTATATAACTATGATTTCGACTAAACCACATGTGATTTATCACAAATCACCTGTGATTAGGCTAACCCACGTGTGATTTTTACTTAATTATAAAAGTCAAATAGTCTAAACTTACTTGTTAGTTCAGAAAGTTTCATCAAAGGAAATGATGTCTCCAAAATTTTCATAGTTCATTTCATTACCTTGTCGGCCCAAAACAGAATCACATGTGATTTCATGTAGAATCACATGTGATTCATGGAGAATCACATGTGATTTAATGCATAATCACATGTGATTTACTTATACTTGTTTGTTCAATAACATGTATTATGATAATTGCATGTTCAAATCACATGTGATTCGTGACACTTGCAGGTTCAAGTCTAAAATTCTAACATGAGCATCAATTTCTCCTTTATAAATATAAATAGAATCACATGAGATGTCCCCGTATACTTCATGATAACACATTCATACACATAACTATATGTTAATCACACCTGATCTACCTTTAACATGTTTAAGACTTTGTTTTCATCATCAACATCTCATTTTCAACAATATGAACATCTTTTAACTCATACTTCAAGACCTTCTTTAAGAATCTTAACTCGTTCAACATTTTTAGATTTAGTACTCTCGACGACAACTACATCAAGTATGGAACTGATAATGATAAGATGACCGCTTACCTCTCATATAAATACCTATTACAGAATCACATGTGATTTTGCTTCGAATTATATGTGATTTGCCACAAACCACATGTGATTTATACTTGATTTGATAACATGTTATTTTTTTTATATATCACATGTTTTGTTTTCCTACGAGTGATATCAATGTGTTGATCATAGGTGCTCCTGTTTAAAAAAAAAAATCATAAATGAAAAAAGACAAGTTTAAGTCATAAACCTTATTTGTCGATTTGCTTGTGGTATTTAAGGGGCTGATATGCAAATCACATGTGATTTTATTATGAATCACATGTGTTTCTAAGATTGTAACTTCGTAAATTGCATTTCTATTCAACGCAATACCAAATCTGCTAGAACATCAAACCAAAATGTATTCATGTAAAATTCCATCTATCCGAATTAAAATTCATATAACACTTATTGTAGAAGTTCAAAAAAATATGAAAAATCCAAGTCTAAAATAAAAAAAAAAATAGGCTAATGTCATAATCTGATGGTTTTTATATCTAGATCACATGTGATTATTTCACAAATCACATGTGATTTTTCGAAATCACATGTGAGTTGTTCACAAAACACATGTGATTTAGAGATGTAACTTTACAACTTGCATTGATATTCAGTTAAAAATACCAAACATTTGTCAATAATCAATGTAAAAGGAAAAGGAAAAATGTCACCGAACATTTGTAAAAGGAAATATCAAATAGGGGTTTGTGAAGAAATTATGTTATAATAGTGGACAAGAAGCTTGATGTCTAATTGCTAGAACATCAAACAAATATTCAATAAAACATAGTTGACTTAAGACTCGCTTAACACTTTTCCAATAGTGCAATAAAAATATAAAGAAAAAACCAATACTAAACAAAGTATGAAAAAACGCAAATGTAAACAAAGTATGTTATTCATGAAGCGTCTGTCACTTGTTCAGCTGCATCAATTCTCGTCGCTTGTGCAGTTACATCAATTCTGGTCGCTTGTTCACCTACATCAATTCTGGTCGCTTGTTCAACAGAAGTAATTTTCACGAATATGGCAATATATTTTGGATTTGACGGACATGTAGTCTCAGTATGAATGTATAAACTTGGTCTCGGTGTGCTAATAAAATCTGTTACAAAATTAGATAAGACTGAATTAACATAAAACTAAAGTGAAAAATCACATGTGATTCTACTACAATCACATGTGATTGTACTAAAATCACATGTGATTTACTTATATAAACTACTCACAACATCATATATTGCATTTACCTGGTTCTACTACAATCACCGAAGCATTACAATGATGAGAATTGTTTCAAAAATTTAACCCTACAAAGTGAAAAACACCTATAAAGACACACAATTGACACTTTTCTTAATAAAAAAACATTACAACAACAAAATCTGATTGTCTACAACAACAAAGACCAAATCACATGTGATTTACCTTTCTTAGAAAAAAAGCATTACAACAACATAATTACGTTTGATTTTACCATTTCATAAATAAGAGCATATGCTAGGAATTCAGCATAATTGCTAACGTTTGGCTGATCTCATCAACTAGGATACTGGTAAGTGGTAATGCATTTCATAACCTTTCACACAACAGAATTCAAAAGAAAAGGAAAAAAAATCATTATTTCACTTTAAATTTAGCTTGATGAGTCTAAAAAGTGAAATAAGTCTTCAATGCCTCTAAACTGTTTTGACTTGTTCAATGCAAGTTAAATGACTATCATACTCATGTGTTTCTTGTTTCGTACTAAAAGACCCCGAAAACTAGGAACTCTCTATTGACAAATAAAACTAGATTATACACAAAAGTAGCTTCACTAGCCAAATCAAATGATAATACATCTTGGAATTAAATATTAAATGAGCAACAAATAATATTCCTTTCACATGACCAACCCACCCATCTAATGAGATTACTAAAATAGCATAGTAGAGTTCTGAATCTGCTCGGCCTACAACAAAGTCCGATCTTTTCCAATCTAACAAAAAGCAGAACCGAAAATAATTCCAATATTAAAATAGATCTTACTTACGGTTAACGACGGTGATTCATGCTATTCTCCAGTGATTGAGAGTGATATGTGTGATTTCCGATGATTGACAATGGTTTTTGTGGATTTTTCGGTGATTTTCGGCGGTTTTATTGTTATTTTCGGCGGTGTGGTTTTGATGAAAGAGAAAGTGGGATGTGTGTTTTTTTAAGAGAGAGAGAGCGGCATATTTAATCGAGATGGAATGAAGATATTTTTTGTTTTTATTCAAGGAGATGGAATGACGTTTTTGCCCTTGTTTGTTATTTTCTTATTTCATCTAGGCCGTTGGATGAAAATAATATGGATGGCTGGGATCTTCTTCATTGTTCTTTAGATATCACATGTTTGTTACGGATCTCAACTCTTATTATTTTTATTTATTTATTTATTTATTGATTCTTTACATATCCGCACCCCAGGAACTTTGGTTGCTTATATTTTGTGCCTATGCCTAAGGTACGTAAAGATATTAGAATAAGAGCCTGCTTTACTTTGTTCATTTCAAAAATATGGTTTTATGCACTATTGGGGGTACTCATTTACCGTTTCTATTTTTTCAACTAATTGTGGGCAGGCATTTCTTGCTCTTGCAATTTAAGGCAATAGCTAGTTCCACAAGATGCACTGATGCATCAAGCTGTTGACCGTATTTTACAAGTAGCAATGGTGTGCATGTAGAATTTAACTTCTTTTTGTTCTAAAACTTACTCTTTAATGTTTAATATTATGGCCAAATGTTGTATCTTATTGTCGAATGCAATGTGTGCCGTTAAGCCCAACCATTGTGATGCTCAGCAGGGGCGAGAATATTATTTGGGTGTCTAAACGGCTCACGATAGAGAATCTTGGGATGTGAGCTTGGTTGACATTAACGTCGAAGGTAAAAAAAAAAAAAAAAAAAAAAAAAAAAAAAAAAAAAAAAAAAAAAATTCCTTATAACGCATTGCCTTAATTTTAATATTCAGTTTCCATTTGTTTAACCTATGTTGAATATTTACTAACATGTTCGAAAACCATTGGGTTGCAAGTATCTATTGTTCACGTGATAATAAACATCTACTTGATACACATGTTGGGGGCAAGCATTTGGAAACATCTAACAGGGATGGCTTAATAAAATTTCAATGTTCCGGTCAGAATGAGGACTTTAAGCTCACCAAGCCGCAAAGGTTTTTTTTTATCAACTTTTTAACGCGACTTGCTATTGCTGCTAACGCGACTTGCTCTTGCTAATACATCTTGATGCTGATGCAGTCCTTGTTGGGTTATTATTTTACTATGAACATGTGTATCCAGTTGCACGCGTAAGAATTTAGTAACTTGTTACTATTTTTACTCTCATGTGCATAGATTGATTTTATATCTAAGCATAACAATCTACCAGTTTATTTATTTATTATTTATTTTTTATTATTATTTTTTTTCCAGAACGTCATGTTGGACCCATGGTTCTAAAGTAAAGGTCTTGGTGACGTTGATCAAGTGTTGCCATATTTCGCGGTCTCCTGGTTTAGAGAACCACGTGTGGATGGTATAACGGATGCTAATCTCGAGGGAATGATTATCAGTTCTGGAAATTGAGTTTTGTAGTCACTGCTAGGTTACAAGCTGGGGATGTTTCTTGTAAAGTAAATCACAGTGTTTTGTAGTCATAATTATGTCCAATCTATAACTGTATCAGTTGATTTTGTAAATGAATTTGGTTTCTGCAATTATATTACCATAATGAGTCAGTTGCCCTTATGTTTGATGTAGTTTTGTACCATTTTATTGTTGTAATGAGAATGTCACTGATTGGGTCTAAACCGTCAGATATAATTGACCAAGGTCAACTAGTTAGAAACAGCTTATCCCAATGCTCCGTGGATAGTATAGTGTGTCCCCGGGTCGTTAAAGTCCCAGCGAGATTGAAATGGTGTTGTTTGAAATCGTTTATGAGAGAGTGGCACTGAGGACAGTAGCCCAGATGATGTGGAATTCATATTGCTACTGTTATTTTGGTGTTTGTACACAGATATAATATTCACAAAAATCAGATATACAAGTATATGCACAAATTCACAATTAAGAACACGTGACAGACTGAAAAAATGAGGTTTTGATAATTAACAAACTACAGGGGGTGCTTTTGAAACTTTTTTGAAACTTAAAATTAAAAAGAAATTTGAAAATGAAAATGAAATTATAAAAGTAAATATTTTAATATTTAAATATTATTTAATTAATTAAACTAATTAAAATCTAATTTAAAATCTAGTTTAAATTATCTAATAATTATAAATATTACAAATTAAACTAAAAATTTGCAAAAACAATTTCTAAACTTAAATTAGAACTTGAAGAAAGTATAAAAAATAAAAATAAATATTTTTGTCCTTTTATGGATTTTTATTAATTAAAAACTATTTAACTTAATTAAACTAATTAAACTACTTTAAATTATTATTAATACTAAATTAACTTAGAAAATTATAAGAAAATTTATAAAATTACTTAACCATCACAGGAATCCTACAAAATTATAAAAACTTCTAAAAATTATGTTTAAGGCTACTCCACTAATTAATTACTTTTTAATTAACTTAAACCTAATTTAAATAATTAAAATAAGAAAAATGGAAAATGAATAGTAGAAACTAAAAATATATTTTCTAAAAGTCTTAACTAATTTATAAAACATAGAAAAATTGTAAAAACCTACTGTTGTTACTAAAAATTTAAGAAAACTAATTAATAACTAATATTACCTATTTAATTAATTAAACTAGTTTTAAATCTAATAAATAGAAAACAGTTTAAGAAAAATCTAAGAAAATTATTCTAACTACTTAAAGGTACAAGAAAATTTAGAAAATTATAAAAATGGACAAGTGCTTATAAATAAGCTAAAAAGAAAATTGAAAAAGATAGTTTCTATTAAATAGAAGCTATCACTAAATTTAAAGTTGGTTTTTGATGGTTTTTCTTTTACAAACTTATTTAACTACTGAAAATAGAAAACTTTTGTGAAAACACTTTTGAAATAGCTTATAAATAAGCTGTGTGCACCCCCTAAACCAAAACAGTTTGACTTTGGTTGACTGAATGGACAAATGAGCTCAAATGAGTTTGGGTGGGGTCCACAATGATGGAAATGGGTACAAATAAGCTAAAGGAACTTGAATAAGCTAGAAACAACAAGTAATGATCACAAATAAGCTGATTAGGACCAAATAAGCACTTAAGCAAACTGAATTTCAACACAGAATGGGACAGACTTTTGTAACAAGTCCAGGTGGGGTCCACTAGGATCTAGGTCAAACAAATGGTCGATCCTTGTTCCCTGGTAGGAGGGAGGTTGGGAAAAACCAAATTGAACCTTTGGGGCCCACTGGGTTGGGCTACAACAGCCACCAAAGTGGGCTGAGTGAGATGGGTCTGAGTGCACAGGGCAATGGCTTGCCCTGCAGTCCAATTCCAAGGGCAATTTAGTCCACAAAGAAAATTCACAAAATTTAAGCAACCCTGGGAAAATAAAGTTGAGGTGGTAAAGTTTAACTACAACAAATTTCAAATCCTCAATCCAAACACATAAATCTATAAAAATCTTGCTAATTTGTGAAAAAACTGAGATTGAACTTTTTGACTTTTTATTAGAAACTAGAACTTTGACTTAAGTGAACTTTGGTTGATGATTACTGGTTGATTATGCTATTTTGAACCACAATAAAGCTAAATCTAGTGAACTTGAGTATTTATGAAAAGATTTGAGGTGTTGTAATGCTCAAATACCTACACAGTTAACTGTGTAGGTGATTTGTTCTTGATTTTGACTTTTTACTCTATGACACCCAAATTTTAAGATTTGTTTGAACCTATTTTACACTGAGAAAGAGTTTTAACACAAAGTTACCACCCAAGAACCTTAACAACACAGTGAACTAACCAAATCCAAACACCCCTTTATATTAAGTTGTTTTGATTTTTAGAAGCTAAAGGGTATAACAGCTTATGAGATTGTTCAAATTCAACTTTTTATGAAATATTAAGCCTAATTGAGTGTTTAGAAACATATGGTAACCATTAACTCACAAGAATACCACTTGACTGTTACAACTATGATTTAAGTTAACTAGTAATTCTAAAGAACAATTTAGCTATCTTAAACTATAAACCATTCAAACAACACTGAATAAGCATAAAAAAACACAGATTAGCAATAAGCAAACAAGCAATTAGAAGCTATGAATAACTAAGATTTTAGAGGAAATTTCAAATGAGCAAAAGCTTACAAGACACCCCTAGCATAAACAAGGAGTTTTCCTAATGATGCCTATCTTTAGATAGGCTGTTCCAATCCCAAGCTTGCTCACCAATGCTTCTCAATACCTGAAAACAAAAGCTAAACACCACAGTTGACCAATATTGACTTTTTTATCTTTTTGGTTTTTATTAACTAATACTGAGTTTTAGTGTCTCTACAAGCTTAAATAAGCTTAAGGGAACTTAAGTGAAGCTATCTCAGTCCATGGTTCTTGCTCCAAATCAGAACTCAGCTTATTTAGAAATGCATAAATTGAGAAAATGGAAATCACACAGAACAGAAATGAAACTTTGATTTTATTACTTGAAAAGATTCAGAGTACACTAGAACTACTACTACAATACTTAGAATTGAAAGTTACACTGAAATATGAAGCTTAATATAAAAACGACACTAAATTTTGACTAAAAAACTACACACAGCTTCCTTGCACCCTTCTTCTATTTATAGCAGAAAATTAGGGCTTCTCTCACTACTCTGATCATTTCCCATCACTTTGTAGCCATTGGATTGCTCTGAGACTCTCTAATCAACCGCCACGTGTTTTGGCGAGAAAACTCCATTTGCAAATTGCTCTGGATATCAGACAGGGGGGGGGGGTGGTGCATTTAATGCTGAGGTGAGGGTGTTTTGTAGTGGGTTTGGGCGGTGGATTTGATTGGGTGGTGGGCTGAGAATGATGGGATGGCCAAGTGGGGTTGTGGGGGAGGGAAGCTGGGGAGATGGTGGTCGTTTGACCATGTTTGACCGAAGTCAAACATTTGACCCCGTATTACTAGTTTGGGAGTTGGGTGGGCTGAGGGTGATATGGGCCTAAAAATAGGAATGGGCTTGTGGGATTATATATTGGATTGGGTTTGGAGTATTATTATTAGTTATAGGGTCCGGTTTGGTTTTTAGATTTCACAAGGACCATTTTTGTAATTTACCGAAATTTGAGGGTTGAACTTGGCATTCTTCCAAATTGTTTCCAAAGGTGTATTTTGCCAAGTTGTGAATAGTATAAGGTCCTGTGTTGATTTTTCCATGTTAAATGCACCAGGGACTAAAATTGCCAAACTTTCAAACTTCAGGGACCATTTGTGTAATTTTCACCAAACTTTCCACCAAGGACCAATCCTGCCATAAAAGGTTAGTGCAAGGACAAAATTTGTTTTTCTCAAAGTTTTTAATATCCCAGGGACCATTTTTGACAATTTTCAAAGTTCAGGGACTAAACTTGATATTTTGTGAAACTTTGCACCAAAGGGCTAAATGTGTAACTTTTTGATTTAAAAGAACCTTTGGTGACTTTTTCAAGTTTTTAGAATAACCAGGGACTAGATTTGACAACTTTTGAAAGTTGAGGGACTGAAACTGCCAATTATGCAAACTTTGTGCGTTTTTCATCTGTTTTTGATATTTTTGCATTTGAAACATGTAAAACACTTTCCTGGGATATTTTCACTATTTTGATTCAATATTGAGTGTTTTTAGATGTTTTGGCAGCTCAGAAAAGGTAAAAATGATGAGTATTTACACACTCATCAATCCCCCACACTAAAACATTGCTAGTCCCTAGCAATCTTTTGAGAAAAACCTGATGGATTTGAAATTATCTTTACCAAAAGCCATCACTTATGGAGTAGCCAGGTGTAAGAACTGTGGCACACCTGATAACCGTGTGATTTTGAGCAAACCACCAGCTGTCAACGGATTTGATTAGTCTTTACCAAAAGCCGTTTGCTTCTGGACTAGCCAGCATCTTGATGGACTAAGTCAACATCTTGGTGAGCTGATTACCAATTATAGATTTTCCACGGCCTTTACCACAAGCCATAATCTTGTGGGCTAGCCAACTCATTTGCTTTATGGGATATGGGGAGTTGAGGAACCATACAATTTTTGGCAAATTGCAAGCCATCAACGGGTTTGAGATGTCTTTACCAAGAGCCGTTTGCTCCTGGACTAGCCAATCCATTTGTCATTAGACTTTGGCGGACTGATTACCACAAAAATTGTGAAATAAAGTGAAAATTTTTTGAAAAATTTAGGCCTAAAAATGGGGGTACTTAGAAAGTTTTATGATAAAATTCGTAAGAATTTTCCCCCCCCACACTAGAATTGAATATTGTCCTCAATATTCAAAGTCCCGGCTATTATGCCGAATCTCTGAACGGAAAAAAACTAATATTCGAATCTAACTGTGGAAATATTGAATTTATTTTTCACTTTATTTATCTGTACATATAAACATTTTTATCATTTTTTTTTGACTTGAACTTTATATACATATTTACTTTTCAAAAGGTGGGGGACGGCCACTCCCCCACACTAGGGTGGTAGAAAGTAGAAAGAAGTCAGAAATACGGGTGAAAACCCATATATGTTGCTAATTTTTGTTCACCGAGTCACTAGCTTGACTCGATCCCCGAATTCATTGGTCCATGGGGAAAGTTTGGAGATCCGGGACAACCATGGGTGGTATGTCCTCTCCAAAATAATGTTTCAATCGATGACCATTCACTTTGAAGCAAACAGCTTATTTGTGCTTTTTGGCTTATTGAAGCCACTTTCTTGGCTTATTCTTGCTTAGTCAGGTTATACTAACTCAGAGAAACCATAAGTTGTCATTGTGGACCCCACATCTTCCATTTGAGCTAAAAAACCTCCACAGTCAACAAAAGTCAACTGTGGGATTAATAAGCACTTCAAGTGCTTATTTCTTGGGGTGTAGTAAAAGTGTTTTTGTTAAAAGTTCTTATTTTTAGTTTATAATCAGTTTAGAAAAATAAAAAAACAAATAAAAACCAACTTTAATATTAGTGATAGCTTCTATTTAATAGGATTTATCAATTTTATTTTTCTTTTTAGCTTATTTAAAAGTAATATATCACTTTTATATTTTTAGAAATTCTATTTTAGGTTAAAATAATTTTACAAATTTTTCCAGATTTTTATTTTGTCTTCTAGTGGTTTTTCTAATTAATTTTAGTTCAATTTAGTTTTAATTAATATTAATCAATTAAATAGCATAATTATATTTTATATAGTATAACATAGTTTTTATAATTTTTCTAGCTTCTATTTTAGTTAAAACATTTTTATAAATTTTTCTATAATTTTTACTGTTCATTTTCTATTTTTTATAATATAATTAGTTTAATTAGAAATTAATAAGTAATTAGGTTAATAATTAGTGAATTAGTTTAAAAATACATAAAATAAACTTTTTATAATTTTTTAGGATTCCTATGATGGTTAATTAGATTTATAAAATTTTTCTTAATTTTCTAAGCCTTTTTAGTATTTTTAGTAATTCTAATTAATTTAATTAGTAATAAATAGATAATTAGTAATTAATTAATAATAAATAATTAAATAGTGTAAAAATAGTTTTTAATTTTCTTAAAATTGTCTTTAATTAATAGGATTGTAAAAATACCAAATTTACACTTTTAACCCTTCCAGTCCATCAGTTGTATTTTTTGTTTTGTTTGTCTGTGTACGTTTTTTAATTAAAACGTACGTTTTTAGGTTTTAGCTCAAATCTTCGTAATCCAAATTCCCGTAATCAATCACATAGCTTTCCTAAGCTATATTTGTTAATAATTTCCAAATAATTTTGATCATAACCCTTTTCTGTGAATAATTACCCGATCACGAATACGCTAAAGTTACAATTCACACTTCAACGGGACTTAACGACCTGGTGATACCTTATATTACCCGGAGTATTGATCTAGGCTATTTGACTTATTTGACCATTCTTTGGTTAATTTAAGTTGGTGGTTTAGCGTCAATCAATTTTTGGCGCCGCTGCCGGAGAAGTGTGCGCGTTTCTATAGCGTTATTTGAGATTAGTGTTATCTTACCTCTTTCACTGTACAAATACCACCACTTGTGTATATTTTCATAATCAAAATACAAAAAAGTCATTAACACTTTTCCTAAAGTGTTAAAACACCAAAAAAATTAAAAACAACAAAACAGATCGTAACATTTTCTGAATCGGTTTTCTTTTAAGGTGATTCTTAAAGAGAAACGATTTTGGTAAACGAGACTATACCAAAAATATTTTCCAAAAGTTTTTAAACCTTTACACAAAACACAAAAACATTCGTCTCTTTCTTGTGAATAATAATTACATAAAAATAAACCGTCGAAAACCAAGACAGAACACCTGCCAACTGGGGGTGTGAACAAATAAATTCCCAAACCAAAAAGATTAAAACTTGCCTTTGTATCCTTGTGAGTGGTGTACCTTTTCTAAAGAAGCCACTCACTTGTGATTATTGGTTTAAGTTCACTGTGGTTTTGTCTCGACTTTGTTTTGATTGATTTTTTTGTCCTTAGTGCATGCGCACTCGTTCTTCTAGGTCTACTAGCCCATTACGTGAGCTTGTACGAAAACCTAGAAGACCTCGTAGACGTTCAGCACCAACAGTCGGATCTGAGATCCGTATTGTTGCCACACCCACTGTCACCATGGCGGAAGACCGTCCCATGTGTGAACTTCTCCAAGCACCCATCGAGGGTTACGGAGATGCCATTGTTGTTCCAGCCATCGTGGCTGATAATTTTGAGCTCAAAACCGGGTTACTCAATCTTGTAACCTCAAGTCAATTCTACGGTTTTGAGAGGGACGATCCTCATGCTCATATTCGATGGTTCAATAAAATCACATCAACCATCAAGTACAAAAATGTCCCGTGTGAAGCAATCAAACTCCTTCTCTTCCCATTCTCCCTGGAGGGACAAGCCCGGATTTGGCTTGAAAAACAACCTCTACGATCTATCGAGACTTGGGAAGATCTTGTCAAAAAGTTTGTGAATGAATTCTTCCCACCTTCCAAGACCACGAGTCTTAAGAATGAAATCACCAAGTTCACTCAAAAATACGATGAATCTTTTGGTGAAGCGTGGGATCGTTTCAAAGAATTACTTCGCAAGTGTCCACATCATGGTTTCTCTGAGTTGATGCAACTCGATACTTTTTACAATGGCGTGAGCCAAGCTGATCAGGATTCTCTCAATGCCTCCGCGGGAGGTAATTTTTTGAGTAGAACCACAAAAGAAGCTTTGCAAATCATAGAAAACAAGTCTAAGGTCCGCTCTACACGAAGCAAACCGATTGTTTCTCAAATCAATGCGGGTCCCTCTACTTCATCTTCTGTGGGTCAATCTAGCACGGATGCTAAGCTTGACAAGCTCACTGAAGCGATCCAAGCTTTGGTTCTCGCCCAAACAAAGAAAGTCTCATTTCCACAACATCCTCCCCCTGCTGAGGTTAAAAAAGTGGAAGTCTGTGTGACTTGTGGTGGGCCGCATGCCTACTACAATTGCACAGCTACTGATGGTACTCCATATGAAGCTAATGCTGTTGTCGGGTCCCAAAATCAAGGAGGAAATCAATACCGTCCTCCTATGGACCCGAACTATCGTCCTCACCATTATCCTGGTCCTCCCGGTTTTAACCAAAACCAAAATGTCCAAAACCGTGGCCAAAACCAAAATAGAGTGAACCAAGGTTATCAAAACCAAGGTAACATCAATCAGGGTCACGGTTTCCAAAATCAAAACCAAGGTTTCCAAAATCAAGGTTTCCAACATCAAGGAAACTATAACCAGAACCAAGGTCAGGGTAATTTCAATCCCGGGAACTTTCATGGAAACAATCACCAGAATCAAGGAAATTTCCATCATCAAAACCAAGGAAATTTCAATCAAGGCCCCAACCCGAACAATCGAGCCCCAAATATTCCTAATCCGAATCAAGCCATTGTTCCAACCGGGCCTTCATCTGATGAGTTATTGAAGCAATTCATGAAGTCCCAAGAAGAGTTGAACAAGTTGTTGGTCAGCCAGATTTCTGACATCAAGAAGTCTTTAAATGATCGACCCTCGGGCTCAGGTACGACTTTACCGAGAAACACGATCGCTAACCCGAGGGGCGATGCTAAGGCGATCACAACACGAAGTGGTGCTTCATATGATGAACCCGCGATTCGTACCTCTTCTTCCTCTCCTCCAAAGGTAGTGAATCGTGAGCCTGAGGTGACAAAGGACAAGGTGCAAATTCCTAGCCCACAAAGTACAGCACATGTCCAACCTCAGGTTAATCCTGAAACCAGATGTAAACCTGGAGTTGTCTTTGAACCACCAGAAACTCCAGTGGACAACCCAAAATCCAAAACTTCTATTCCATATCCATCACGTCTCAGTGAACAAAAGCTCCGCGAAAAAGCTAATCACCAAATGGATAAATTTTTCCAAATCTTCCAAGATTTGCATTTTGATATCAGCTTCGTGGATGCTATTCTCTTGATGCCCAAGTTTGCATCGACAATCAAAAATCTGTTGAGTAATAAAGAAAAATTATTTGAGATGGCAAGAACTCCTTTGAATGAGAACTGCTCTACGGTTCTTTTGAAAAAGCTTCCTGAAAAGCTTGGAGATCCCGGGAAATTTCTCATTCCTTGTACTTTCCCGGGTATGGTTGATTGCTTCGCCCTGGCCGATCTAGGTGCTAGCATCAACCTGATGCCATATTCTGTGTGGAAGAAACTTTCTCTTCCCGAACTTACCCCCACGTGCATGACTTTAGAGCTTGCCGATCGTTCGATTTCTCGTCCCATTGGCATTGCCGAGGACGTATTTGTTAAAGTGGGAAAGTTCCATTTTTCGGCAGATTTTATGATTGTTGACTTTGATGCCGATTCAAGGGTCCCTCTCATTCTTGGGAGGGGGTTCCTTAGAACTGGGCACGCTCTTATCGATGTATTCGAGCATGAGATCACATTACGTGTTGGGACGGAAGTTATTACCTTCAACCTAAATCAAACATCGAGATACTCCTCCAATTATGATTGTGAGTCGGTGAATCAAATTGATGTCATCGATGTTGCTACTGAGGAGTATGCCCAAGAGATTTTAGGTTTCATTGATGATTCTTCGAGTGAAAACCTCACTCAATCTTCTCATCCCATCATAGTCAATTCTTCTCCTTCCCTCACTCCGTTTGAGGGAAGTGACTTCATCTTAAAAGAAATGGAGGCGTTTCTCAAAAGTGATTCGATTCCCGATGGAGTCGATAACCAAGAGATCGACCTCGAGAGGGATATTCTCGTGCTTGAAAAATTGTTAAACGAAGATCCCTCTCCTCTTCCTGTTCTACCACAACAACTTCATAAGGAGGAAGTAAAAAATGTTGAGAAAACTGATGACTTCCCCGAGGTTGAACTTAAGGACTTGCCACCTCATCTTGAATATGCATTTCTGGAGGGTGATGATAAATTACCCGTCATAATTGCTAAAGACTTAAGTGATGAGGAAAAGGCTGCTCTTATCAAGGTTTTGAAGTCTCATAAACAAGCAATTGCTTGGCGTCTCTCAGATATCAAGGGTATTGACCCTGAGTTTTGTACTCATAAGATTTTAATGGAGGACGACTTCAAACCTGCAGTCCAACAACAAAGAAGGGTGAATCCAAAAATTCACGAGGTTATCAAACAAGAGGTTTTAAAACTTCTTGATGCCGGATTGATTTACCCTATCTCGGACAGTCCTTGGGTCAGCCCAATCCATTGTGTTCCAAAAAAGGGTGGCATTACTGTTGTGACAAATGAGGAGAATGAGTTGATTCCAACTCGTTTGGTTACAGGTTGGCGCATCTGCATTGATTATCGTAAATTGAATGACGCCACCCGTAAGGATCATTTTCCTATGCCCTTTATGGATCAGATGCTCGAGAGATTAGCGGGGAATGAGTATTATTGCTTCCTCGATGGTTTCTCGGGTTACTTTCAGATTCCCATTGACCCGCAAGACCAAGAAAAGACCACTTTTACGTGCCCCTATGGAACCTTCGCATATAAACGTATGCCATTTGGCTTATGTAATGCTCCGGGCACGTTTCAAAGATGTATGATGGCCATTTTTTCCGACATGATTGGAAAAACTATGGAGGTCTTTATGGACGATTTTTCGGTCATTGGGGATTCGTTCCAATCATGTCTCTCCCATTTAGACAGCATGCTAAAACGTTGTGAAGACACAAAGTTATGTCTAAATTGGGAGAAGAGTCACTTTATGGTAAAAGAGGGCATTGTCCTCGGCCATAAAATTTCAAAAAACGGGATTGAGGTTGACCGTGCCAAAGTGGACGTCATTGCAAAATTGCCTCATCCCACAACTGTGAAAGGTGTTAGGAGCTTTTTGGGTCACGCCGGTTTCTATCGTAGGTTTATTCAAGATTTTTCTAAAATCGCCCGGCCTATGACTCATCTCCTCGAGAAGGATGCTCCTTTTATCTTCTCCCCTGAGTGCATCGAAGCCTTTGAAACATTAAAGAAAAGGCTTACCGAGGCACCGATTCTTGTTGCCCCTGATTGGGACTTGCCCTTCGAGCTCATGTGTGATGCTAGTGATTATGCTATAGGGGCTGTCTTGGGGCAACGCAAAACAAAACATTTTCAGCCTATACACTATGCCAGCAAGACTATGACCGAGGCACAAAGTCATTACACCACCACTCAAAAAAAATTATTAGCTGTGGTGTATGCTTTTGAAAAATTCCGGCCATACTTGATTCTGACTAAAAGCATAATGTATACGGATCACTCGGCTTTGAAGTATCTATTTGCAAAACAAGATGCAAAGCCGAGACTTCTTTGTTGGGTTCTCCTCCTTCAGGAATTTGATATCATTATTCGTGATAAAAAAAGGAGCTGAGAACCTAGCTGCTGATCATCTCTCCCGTCTTGAAAACCCCCACCAAGATGCTTTCGAGAAAAAGGAAATAAACGAAACATTTCCTCTCGAAACCCTCAATGCGGTTTCATTTCGTGGAGACTCGATTACCCCATGGTTTGCCGACTTTGCAAACTATCTTGCGGGTAACTTCGTTGTGAAAGGGATGTCGTCCCAACAAAAAAATAATTTTTTCAAAGACGTAAAACATTACTTTTGGGACGACCCCTACTTGTTCAAAATATGCGCGGATCAAGTCATCCGGCGGTGTGTGTATGGTCAGGAAGCCGCTGAAATCTTAAAGGCTTGCCATGCTGGTCCCACGGGGGGCCACCACAATCCCAATTACACCGCCAAAAAGGTGTTTGATTCCGGCTTTTATTGGCCCTCGATCTACAAGGATGCCCAAGAATTGGTCAAGTCCTGTGACGCCTGTCAGCGTCACGGGAATATTTCACAAAGGAATGAAATGCCTCAGAATGCAATTCAAGTTTGTGAAATCTTTGATATCCGGGGCATCGACTTTATGGGGCCATTTCCATCCTCTCACGGAAACAAATACATACTCGTGGCAGTTGACTACTTGTCAAAATGGGTTGAAGCAAAAGCTTTACCCACAAATGATGCCCGAGTAGTGGTGAAATTTTTGAAAGCTCTTTTTGCCCGATTCGGAACTCCACGTGCTATTATTAGTGATCGTTGTACGCACTTCTGTAATGACAAATTTGACAAAGTCATGCAAAAGTACGGTGTAACTCACCGTCTTTCCACTGCGTACCACCCTCAAACGAGTGGACAAGTCAAAGTTTCCAATCGGGGCATTAAAAGAATATTGGAAAGAACTGTAGGTGAAAATCGTGCATCGTGGTCGGACAAATTAGATGATGCACTTTGGGCTTTCCGTACGGCTTACAAACACCCATTGGGTGTACGCCTTATAAATTTGTGTACGGGAAAGCGTGCCATCTTCCGATCGAGCTTGAACACAAAGCCTATTGGGCTCTCAAGCATGCCAATTTCGACCTCAAAACGGCGGGTGATCATAGAAAAGTTCAACTAAATGAATTAAACGAACTTCGTGATCAAGCTTACGAGAACTCTTTGATCTACAAAGAAAAGACAAAGAAGATTCATGACTCAAAAATCAAAAACCGCGTTTTCAACGTTGGTGATCGAGTCCTTCTTTTCAATTCTAGACTCAAGATCTTCTCGGGAAAGCTCAAAACCCGATGGATTGGTCCATTCACTATCGCAAAAGTTTATCCTTATGGTACCGTCGAATTATCTCAAAGTGACGGTCCAAATTTCAAAGTGAATGGACATCGGTTAAAGCACTACTTTGGAGAGGACATACCATCCATGGTTGTTCCGGATCTCCAAACTTTCCCCAAGGACAATTGAATTCGGGGATAGAGTCAAGCTAGCGACTCGATGACCAAAACTTAGCAACAATACGGGTTTTCACCCGTATCTCTGATTCTTTCTATTTTCTACCACCTAGTGTGGGGGAATGGCCAACCCCCCGCTGTTTGAAAAAATGTATATATGTATATAAAGCTCTCAAAAAAAAAAAAAAAAATGTATATATATATAGAAATAAAGTGAAAATTGGTATTTCCGCAGTTAGATTCGAATCTTGGCTTTTTACGTTCATAGCTTCGGCATAATAGCCGGGATTTGAATATTGAGGACAATATTCATTTCTAAGTGTGTGTGGGGGGGGGGGGGGGGGGGAATTCTAGCGAATTTTATCAAAATATCTTTCAAGTACCCCCGTTTTTGGCCAAAATTTTCAAAAATTTTTCACTTTATTTCAAAATTTTTGTGGTAATCAGTCCGCCTTGTCTAAGCGACAAAAGGGATTGGCTAATCCAGGAGCAAACGGCTCTTGGTAAAGATAACTCAAATCCGTTGACGGCTGGTAATTTGCCCAAAATTGTATGGTTCCTCAACTCCCCGAAAACAAATGAGTTGGCTAGCCCGCAAGATTATGGCTTATGGTAAAGGCCGTGGAAAATCCATAATTGGTAATCAGCTCACCAAGATGTTGACTAGGTCCATCAAGATGCTGGCTAGTCCAGGAGCAAACGGCTCTTGGTAAAGACTTAACAAATCCGTTGAAAGCTGGTGGTTTGCTCAAAATCACACGGTTATCAGGTGTGCCACAGTTCTTACACCTGGCTACTCCAGAAGTGATGGCTTTTGGTAAAGAGTTTAAAATCCATCAAGTTTTCTAAAAAGATTGCTAGGGACTAGCAATAGTTCAGTGTGGGGGATTGATGAGTGCTCAAACACTCATCGTTTTTGATATATTTAAACTGCCAAAACGCACAAAAACAATCAAAAAGATATCAAAATACTTAAATTATCCTAGGGATTGTGTTTTATGTGTTTTAAAAGCAAAATGTGCAAAAACGAAGAAAAAACGTACAAAGTTTGCAGTATTGGCAGTTTCAGTCCCCCAAGTTTCAAAACTTGTCAAATTTAGTCCCTAAGCATTTATTTTGAGAGAAAAAGTCAACCCAAAGTTTTGAAAGTCAATTTCACAAAATATTACATTTGGGTTGCAAGTTTTCCAAAATTACATATCTAGTCCCTGAAAAATCCAAAAATGGCAAAAGTGGTCCCTGGGAAGTTTGGAATTTTAAAAATTGGAAAAATACAAAAATGGTTCTTGGAGTTATGGTTATTGGCAATATTGGTCCTTATGGTTACTTTGGAGAAACTACCATTTCAGTCCCTCACCTTTTCCAAAATTACAAAAATGGTCCTTGTGCACTTATAGTTACCAAACCGGACCCTTTTAATATTAAACCCAAAAACCAAAACAAACCCAAATACCAACCCACCCTTAGGCCCAGTCCACCACAAATAAAACCCGGCCCACTCCCTTTTTAATAATTCCCACCCAGCGTTGACCCCGGTCAACCTCACCTTCTTCCCCAACCAAGCCGCGCAAAATCAGGGTGACTCACCCCCCCCCCCTCCTCACCTTTTTCCAACCAAAAGCCACCCATAATAAATTCCCTCACCTAACTAACCCACCACAATAACTCTCCTCACCAACCCCCCACCAGTACCACTAAACCTTACCCGTATAAGTTTTGGCGCCAAAATTCAATCCAATGGCTAGGGGTGATCAAAACTCAATTCAACAGCTGGGATTTGGTCAGAGGTCAAAGAGAAGTCATGTGGGACCCTCAGAATTCAAAAGGAGCTCATGTGGGATGATTTAGGGTTTATTGTAGCTCGTTATATATAGTTTTAGCTCATATGAGCTTAGTGTGTGTAATCTTTTAGTTTTTTTATGTATTTTCAGTTTATTTTTAATGCATTGTAACTTATTTTTATCAATGAAAGTTTAGTTTAAAGTTTAAGTTCATTTTCAAGTTTCAAGTTTCATTTCAAATTTGCAAAGTTCTAATCAAAGTCTTTTATGTGTGTACAAGTAATTCAAATACTTATGTGACCTCAGAAACAAAGTTTAGAAAGCTTTATAAGCTTGTGTGAACACACTAAACTCAGCTTTCAATATTTACTAAAAAAATTAAGAAAAATAAAAAATAAATAAAAAATTGGTGATCATTGGTGAATGAGCAAGGAGCACAGTGTGTTGTGGATGGCTGTGGGTTAGGTACCTCAGGGGAGGGCATTAGGATTGGTTAACTTGGTTCTTTGTTCCTTATCAGTTGCTTGGAAGGCTTATGTGAGCTTATCTTTTCATTTTTACTCTCTTATATAGTATAGTTGTTTGTTACTGTTTAATTTACTCAATGATTGCTTAATATAGTAGTTTTATGCATTAGATTGTGTTGGGCACTTGTTTGATTCAAGTTTTTATCTTAAACTGATTTTTAAGGGGTGTTTGGTTCTAGGGTGTTTGCTTTATTCTACTAGTTCAATTGAGCATCTCTGTGTTTCTTATAGTTATTTGGGTTTTGTTAGGCCCTAATTGACCAAAATCTGAGTCTCAATTTCAACCCAAGTCAAAATCACAAGGAATCACTCACCACAGTCAACTGTGGTGAGTTTTCAAGTCCAAAACCCATAAAACCTTTTCATAAGTTGAAGTCTTTGCCTAAATTAACTTTCATATAGCTTATTTTAACTTATGAAATCACTAAATCACCTAAACAAGTTCACAAAAGTTAAAACTCATAATTTCTCAAAAAGTCAAAACTGCAAACTCAGATTTTCATCAAAATGGGGTGATTTTTCATGATTTTTGTATTGTGATTGAGCATTTGAAATTTGTTGTGTGTAATATCTACCAGTTGAACTTTAAGTTTCTACAAAGTTTGCATTTTTGCAATTTTTTCTAAGCACCTAAAAGACCCCTTGAATTGGACTGCAGGGCAAAGGTCTGCTCTGTCTCAGCAGACCTGTTTCACACCCCCATCTTTGATGCTAGTTTGTGACTGACCCAGTGGGTCCCACACCTCAGACTTGGCACCTTTCAACCCCGCTCCTACCAGGGAGTGTATATTGACCTTTTATTTGACCTATAGACCAGTGGACCCCACTTTGTTTGACCCCAAAAGTTTGTCCCATAACTGTCTCAGAAACAAGTTGAGCAAACAGCTTATTTGTGCTTTTTGGCTTATTGAAGCCACTTTCTTGGCTTATTCTTGCTTAGTCAGGTTATACTAACTCAGAGAAACCATAAGTTGTCATTGTGGACCCCACATCTTCCATTTGAGCTAAAAAACCTCCACAGTCAACAAAAGTCAACTGTGGGATTAATAAGCACTTCAAGTGCTTATTTCTTGGGGTGTAGTAAAAGTGTTTTTGTTAAAAGTTCTTATTTTTAATTTATAATCAGTTTAGAAAAAGAAAAAAACAAAAAAAGACCAACTTTAATATTAGTGATAACTTCTATTTAATAGGATTTATCAATTTTATTTTTCTTTTTAGCTTATTTAAAAGTAATATATCACTTTTATATTTTTAGAAATTCTATTTTAGGTTAAAATAATTTTACAAATTTTTCCAGATTTTTATTTTGTCTTCTAGTGGTTTTTCTAATTAATTTTAGTTCAATTTAGTTTTAATTAATATTAATCAATTAAATAGCATAATTAGATTTTCTATAGTATAACATAGTTTTTATAATTTTTCTAGCTTCTATTTTAGTTAAAACATTTTTATAAATTTTTCTATATTTTTTACTGTTCATTTTCTATTTTTTATAATATAATTAGTTTAATTAGAAATTAATAAGTAATTAGGTTAATAATTAGTGAATTAGTTTAAAAATACATAAAATAAACTTTTTATAATTTTTTAGGATTCCTATGATGGTTAATTAGATTTATAAAAATTTTCTTAATTTTCTAAGCCTTTTTAGTATTTTTAGTAATTCTAATTAATTTAATTAGTAATAAATAGATAATTAGTAATTAATTAATAATAAATAATTAAATAGTGTAAAAATAGTTTTTAATTTTCTTAAAATTGTCTTTAATTAATAGGATTGTAAAAATACCAAATTTACACTTTTAACCCTTCCAGTCCATCAGTTGTATTTTTCGTTTTGTTTGTCTGTGTACGTTTTTTAATTAAAACGTACGTTTTTAGGTTTTAGCTCAAATCTTCGTAATCCAAATTCCCGTAATCAATCACATAGCTTTCCTAAGCTATATTTGTTAATAATTTCCAAATAATTTTGATCATAACCCTTTTCTGTGAATAATTACCCGATCACGAATACGCTAAAGTTACAATTCACACTTCAACGGGACTTAACGACCTGGTGATACCTTATATTACCCGGAGCATTGATCTAGGCTATTTGACTTAGTTGACCATTCTTTGGTTAATTTAAGTTGGTGGTTTAGCGTCAATCAATTTTTGGCGCCGCTGCCGGGGAAGTGTGCGCGTTTCTATAGCGTTATTTGAGATTAGTGTTATCTCACCTCTTTCACTGTACAAATACCACCACTTGTGTATATTTTCATAATCAAAATACAAAAAAGTCATTAACACTTTTCCTAAAGTGTTAAAACACCAAAGAAATTAAAAACAACAAAACAGATCGTAACATTTTCTGAATCGATTTTCTTTTAAGGTGATTCTTAAAGAGAAACGATTTTGGTAAACGAGACTATACCAAAAATATTTTCCAAAAGTTTTTAAACCTTTACACAAAACACAAAAACATTCGTCTCTTTCTTGTGAATAATAATTACATAAAAATAAACCGTCGAAAACCAAGACAGAACACCTGCCAACTGGGGGTGTGAACAAATAAGTTCCCAAACCAAAAAGATTAAAACTTGCCTTTGTATCCTTGTGAGTGGTGTACCTTTTCTAAAGAAGCCACTCACTTGTGATTATTGGTTTAAGTTCACTGTGGTTTTGTCTCGACTTTGTTTTGATTGATTTTTTTGTCCTTAGTGCATGCGCACTCGTTCTTCTAGGTCTACTAGCCCATTACATGAGCTTGTACGAAAACCTAGAAGACCTCGTAGACGTTCAGCACCAACAGTCGGATCTGAGATCCGTACTGTTGCCACACCCACTGTCACCATGGCGGAAGACCGTCCCATGTGTGAACTTCTCCAAGCACCCATCGAGGGTTACGGAGATGCCATAGTTGTTCCAGCCATCGTGGCTGATAATTTTGAGCTCAAAACCCGGTTACTCAATCTTGTAACCTCAAGTCAATTCTACGGTTTTGAGAGGGACGATCCTCATGCTCATATTCGATGGTTCAATAAAATCACATCAACCATCAAGTACAAAAATGTCTCGTGTGAAGCAATCAAACTCCTTCTCTTCCCAGTCTCCCTGGAGGGACAAGCCCGGATTTGGCTTGAAAAACAACCTCCACGATCTATTGAGACTTGGGAAGATCTTGTCAAAAAGTTTGTGAATGAATTCTTCCCACCTTCCAAGACCACGAGTCTTAAGAACGAAATCACCAAGTTCACTCAAAAATACGATGAATCTTTTGGTGAAGTGTGGGATCGTTTCAAAGAATTACTTCGCAAGTGTCCACATCATGGTTTCTCTGAGTTGATGCAACTCGATACTTTTTACAATGGCGTGAGCCAAGCTGATCAGGATTCTCTCAATGCCTCCGCGGGAGGTAATTTTTTGAGTAGAACCACAAAAGAAGCTTTGCAAATCATAGAAAACAAGTCTAAGGTCCGCTCTACACGAAGCAAACCGATTGTTTCTCAAATCAATGCGGGTCCCTCTACTTCATCTTCTGTGGGTCAATCTAGCATGGATGCTAAGCTTGACAAGCTCAATGAAGCGATCCAAGCTTTGGTTCTCGCCCAAACAAAGAAAGTATTATTTCCACAACATCCTCCCCCTGCTGAGGTTAAAAAAGTGGAAGTCTGTGTGACTTGTGGTGGGCCGCATGCCTACTACAATTGCACAGCTACTGATGGTACTCCATATGAAGCTAATGCTGTTGTCGGGTCCCAAAATCAAGGAGGAAATCAATATCGTCCTCCTATGGACCCGAACTATCGTCCTCACCATTATCCTGGACCTCCCGGTTTTAACCAAAACCAAAATGTCCAAAACCGTGGCCAAAACCAAAATAGAGTGAACCAAGGTTATCAAAACCAAGGTAACTTCAATCAGGGTCACGGTTTCCAAAATCAAAACCAAGGTTTCCAACATCAAGGAAACTATAACCGGAACCAAGGTCAGGGTAATTTCAATCCCGGGAACTTTCATGGAAACAATCACCAGAATCAAGGAAATTTCCATCATCAAAACCAAGGAAATTTCAATCAAGGCCCCAACCCGAACAATCGAGCCCCAAATATTCCTAATCCGAATCAAGCCATTGTTCCAACCGGGCCTTCATCTGATGAGTTATTGAAGCAATTCATGAAGTCCCAAGAAGAGTTGAACAAGTTGTTGGTCAGCCAGATTTCTGACATCAAGAAGTCTTTAAATGATCGACCCTCGGGCTCAGGTACGGCTTTACCGAGCAACACAATCGCTAACCCGAGGGGCGATGCTAAGGCGATCACAACACGAAGTGGTGCTTCATATGATGAACCCGCGATTCCTACCTCTTCTTCCTCTCCTCCAAAGGTAGTGAATCGTGAGCCTGAGGTGACAAAGGACAAGGTGCAAATTCCTAGCCCACAAAGTACAGCACATGTCCAACCTCAGGTTAATCCTGAAACCAGATGTAAACCTGGAGTTGTCTTTGAACCACCAGAAACTCCAGTGGACAACCCAAAATCCAAAACTTCTATTCCATATCCATCACGTCTCAGTGAACAGAAGCTCCGCGAAAAAGCTAATCACCAAATGGATAAATTTTTCCAAATCTTCCAAGATTTGCATTTTGATATCAGCTTCGCGGATGCTATTCTCTTGATGCCCAAGTTTGCATCGACAATCAAAAATTTGTTGAGTAATAAAGAAAAATTATTTGAGATGGCAAGAACTCCTTTGAATGAGAACTGCTCTGCGGTTCTTTTGAAAAAGCTTCCTGAAAAGCTTGGAAATCCCGGGAAATTTCTCATTCCTTGTACTTTCCCGGGTATGGTTGATTGCTTCGCCCTGGCCGATCTAGGTGCTAGCATCAACCTGATGCCATATTCTGTGTGGAAGAAACTTTCTCTTCCCGAACTTACCCCCACGTGCATGACTTTAGAGCTTGCCGATCGTTCGATTTCTCGTCCCATTGGCATTGCCGAGGACGTATTTGTTAAAGTGGGAAAGTTCCATTTTCTGGCAGATTTTGTGATTGTTGACTTTGATGCCGATTCAAGGGTCCCTCTCATTCTTGGGAGGGGGTTCCTTAGAACTGGGCACGCTCTTATCGATGTATTCGAGCATGAGATCACATTACGTGTTGGGACGGAAGTTATTACCTTCAACCTAAATCAAACATCGAGATACTCCTCCAATTATGATTGTGAGTCGGTGAATCAAATTGATGTCATCGATGTTGCTACTGAGGAGTATGCCCAAGAGATTTTAGGTTTCATTGATGATTCTTCGAGTGAAAACCTCACTCAATCTTCTCATCCCATCATAGTCAATTCTTCTCCTTCCCTCACTCCGTTTGAGGGAAGTGACTTCATCTTAAAAGAAATGGAGGCGTTTCTCAAAAGTGACTTCGATTCCCGATGGATTCGATAACCAAGAGATCGACCTCGAGAGGGATATTCTCGTGCTTGAAAAATTGTTAAACGAAGATCCCTCTCCTCTTCCTGTTCTACCACAACAACTTCATAAGGAGGAAGTCAAAAATGTTGAGAAAACTGATGACTTCCCCGAGGTTGAACTTAAGGACTTGCCACCTCATCTTGAATATGCATTTCTGGAGGGTGATGATAAATTACCCGTCATAATTGCCAAAGACTTAAGTGATGAGGAAAAGGCTGCTCTTATCAAGGTTTTGAAGTCTCATAAACAAGCAATTGCTTGGCGTCTCTCAGATATCAAGGGTATTGACCCTGAGTTTTGTACTCATAAGATTTTAATGGAGGACAACTTCAAACCTGCAGTCCAACAACAAAGAAGGGTGAATCCAAAAATTCACGAGGTTATCAAACAAGAGGTTTTAAAACTTCTTGATGCCGGATTGATTTACCCTATCTCGGACAGTCCTTGGGTCAGCCCAATCCATTGTGTTCCAAAAAAGGGTGGCATTACTGTTGTCACAAATTAGGAGAATGAGTTGATTCCAACTCGTTTGGTTATGGGTTGGCGCATCTGCATTGATTATCGTAAATTGAATGACGCCACCCGTAAGGATCATTTTCCTATGCCCTTTATGGATCAGATGCTCGAGAGATTAGCGGGGAATGAGTATTATTGCTTCCTCGATGGTTTCTCGGGTTACTTTCAGATTCCCATTGACCCGCAAGACCAAGAAAATACCACTTTTACGTGCCCCTATGGAACCTTCGCATATAAACGTATGCCATTTGGCTTATGTAATGCTCCGGACACGTTTCAAAGATGTATGATGGCCATTTTTTCCGACATGATCGGAAAAACTATGGAGGTCTTTATGGACGATTTTTCGGTCATTGGGGATTCGTTCCAATCATGTCTCTCCCATTTAGACAGCATGCTAAAACGTTGTGAAGACACAAAGTTATGTCTAAATTGGGAGAAGAGTCACTTTATGGTCAAAGAGGGCATTGTCCTCGGCCATAAAATTTCAAAAAACGGGATTGAGGTTGACCGTGCCAAACTGGACGTCATTACAAAATTGCCTCATCCCACAAATGTGAAAGGTGTTAGGAGCTTTTTGTGTCACGCCGGTTTCTATCGTAGGTTTATTCAAGATTTTTCTAAAATCGCCCGGCCTATGACCCATCTCCTCGAGAAGGATGCTCCTTTTATCTTCTCCCCTGAGTGCATCGAAGCCTTTGAAACATTAAAGAAAAGGCTTACCGAGGCACCGATTCTTGTTGCCCCCGATTGGGACTTGCCCTTCGAGCTCATGTGTGATGCTAGTGATTATGCTATAGGGGCTGTCTTGGGGCAACGCAAAACAAAACATTTTCAGCCTATACACTATGCCAGCAAGACTATGACCGAGGCACAAAGTCATTACACCACCACTCAAAAAGAATTATTAGCTGTGGTGTGTGCTTTTGAAAAATTCCGGCCATACTTGATTCTGACTAAAAGCATAGTGTATACGGATCACTCGGCTTTGAAGTATCTATTTGCAAAACAAGATGCAAAGCCGAGACTTCTTCGTTGGGTTCTCCTCCTTCAGGAATTTGATATCATTATTCGTGATAAAAAAGGAGCTGAGAACCTAGTTGCTGATCATCTCTCCCGTCTTGAAAACCCCCACCAAGATGCTTTCGAGAAAAAGGAAATAAACGAAACATTTCCTCTCGAAACCCTCAATGCGGTTTCATTTCGTGGAGACTCGATTACCCCATGGTTTGCCGACTTTGCAAACTATCTTGCGGGTAACTTCGTTGTGAAAGGGATGTCGTCCCAACAAAAAAATAATTTTTTCAAAGACGTAAAACATTACTTTTGGGACGACCCCTACTTGTTCAAAATATGCGCGGATCAAGTCATCCGGCGGTGTGTGTATGGTCAGGAAGCCGCTGAAATCTTAAAGGCTTGCCATGCTGGTCCCACGGGGGGCCACCACAATCCCAATTACACCGCCAAAAAGGTGTTTGATTCCGGCTTTTATTGGCCCTCGATCTACAAGGATGCCCAAGAATTGGTCAAGTCCTGTGACGCCTGTCAGCGTCACGGGAATATATCACAAAGGAATGAAATGCCTCAGAATGCAATTCAAGTTTGTGAAATCTTTGATATCTGGGGCATCGACTTTATGGGGCCATTTCCATCCTCTCACGGAAACAAATACATACTCGTGGCAGTTGACTACTTGTCAAAATGGGTTGAAGCAAAAGCTTTACCCACAAATGATGCCCGAGTAGTGGTGAAATTTTTGAAAGCTCTTTTTGCCCGATTCGGAACTCCACGTGCTATTATTAGTGATCGTGGTACGCACTTCTGTAATGACAAATTTGACAAAGTCATGCAAAAGTACGGTGTAACTCACCGTCTTTCCACTGCGTACCACCCTCAAACGAGTGGACAAGTCAAAGTTTCCAATCGGGGCATTAAAAGAATATTGGAAAGAACTGTAGGTGAAAATCGTGCATCGTGGTCGGACAAATTAGATGATGCACTTTGGGCTTTCCGTACGGCTTACAAACACCCATTGGGTGTACGCCTTATAAACTTGTGTACGGGAAAGCGTGCCATCTTCCGATCGAGCTTGAACACAAAGCCTATTGGGCTCTCAAGCATGCCAATTTCGACCTCAAAACGGCGGGTGATCATAGAAAAGTTCAACTAAATGAATTAAACGAACTTCGTGATCAAGCTTACGAGAACTCTTTGATCTACAAAGAAAAGACAAAGAAGATTCATGACTCAAAAATCAAAAACCGCGTTTTCAACGTTGGTGATTGAGTCCTTCTTTTCAATTCTAGACTCAAGATCTTCTCGGGAAAGCTCAAAACCCGATGGACTGGTCCATTCACTATCGCAAAAGTTTATCCTTATGGTACCGTCGAATTATCTCAAAGTGACGGTCCAAATTTCAAAGTGAATGGACATCGGTTAAAGCACTACTTTGGAGAGGACATACCATCCATGGTTGTCCCGGATCTCCAAACTTTCCCCAACGACAATTGAATTCGGGGATAGAGTCAAGCTAGCGACTCGATGACCAAAACTTAGCAACAATACGGGTTTTCACCCGTATCTCTGATTCTTTCTATTTTCTACCACCTAGTGTGGGGGAATGGCCAACCCCCCGCTGTTTGCAAAAATGTATATATGTATATAAAGCTCTCAAAAAAAAAAAAAAAAAAAAAAAAAAAAAAATTGTATATATATAGAAATAAAGTGAAAATTGGTATTTCCGCAGTTAGATTCGAATCTTGGCTTTTTACGTTCATAGCTTCGGCATAATAGCCGGAACTTTGAATATTGAGGACAATATTCATTTCTAAGTGTGGGGGGGGGGGGGGGGGGGGGAATTCTAGCGAATTTTATCAAAATATCTTTCAAGTACCCCCGTTTTTGGCCAAAATTTTCAAAAATTTTTCACTTTATTTCAAAATTTTTGTGGTAATCAGTCCGCCTTGTCTAAGCGACAAAAGGGATTGGCTAATCCAGGAGCAAACGGCTCTTGGTAAAGATAACTCAAATCCGTTGACGGCTGGCAATTTGCCCAAAATTGTATGGTTTCTCAACTCCCCGAAAACAAATGAGTTGGCTAGCCCGCAAGATTATGGCTTATGGTAAAGGCCGTGGAAAATCCATAATTGGTAATCAGCTCACCAAGATGTTGACTAGGTCCATCAAGATGCTGGCTAGTCCAGGAGCAAACGGCTCTTGGTAAAGACTTAACAAATCCGTTGAAAGCTGGTGGTTTGCTCAAAATCACACGGTTATCAGGTGTGCCACAGTTCTTACACCTGGCTACTCTAGAAGTGATGGCTTTTGGTAAAGAGTTTAAAATCCATCAAGTTTTCTAAAAAGATTGCTAGGGACTAGCAATAGTTCAGTGTGGGGGATTGATGAGTGCTCAAACACTCATCGTTTTTGATATATTTAAACTGCCAAAACGCACAAAAACAATCAAAAAGATATCAAAATACTTAAATTATCCCAGGGATTGTGTTTTATGTGTTTTAAAAGCAAAATGTGCAAAAACAAAGAAAAAACGTACAAAGTTTGCAGTATTGGCAATTTCAGCACCCCAAGTTTCAAAACTTGTCAAATTTAGTCCCTAAGCATTTATTTTGAGAGAAAAAGTCAACCCAAAGTTTTGAAAGTCAATTTCACAAAATATTACATTTGGGTTGCAAGTTTTCCAAAATTACATCGATTAAAGCATGACCCGTTCTTAAGAACCCCCTCCCGAGAATGAGAGGAACTCTTGGGTCAGCATCGAAATCAACAATCACGAAATCTGCCGGAAAATGGAACTTTCCTACTTTCACGAAGATATCTTCGGCAATGCCGAGAGGACGCGATATAGTACGGTCTGCAAGCTCGAGAGTCATGCAGGTCGGAGTGAGAGCAGGTAGAGAGAGTCTTTTCCAGACTGAGTAAGGCATCAGGTTAATGCTTGCGCCAAGATCGAGCAAGGCAAAGCATTCAACCATCCCAGGGAAAATACAAGGAATGAGAAATTTCCCGGGATCTCCAAGCTTTTCGGGAAGCTTTTTCAAGAGCACTGCTGAGCAATGTTCATTAAGTGAAGTTTTTGCCATTTCACAGAGTTTTTCTTTGTTGCTTATCAGATTTTTGATTGTCGAGGCAAACTTAGGCATGAGAAGAAGAGCGTCCGCGAAGCTAATATCAAAGTGTAATTCTTGGAAAATTTGATAAAATTTTTCCATCTGATGGTTAGCTTTTTCGCGGTTCTTTTGATCATTCATACGTGAAGGATATGGAATTGACGGCTTAGGATCATTCTTTGGGATTTCATCAGAACTCACAGGAGGATCAAATACAACTTTCGGCTTACAAGCCGGGACCGGGACAACTTGAGGGTGGACGTTGTTGATACCTCCGTTATTAGTAGGAAGTACCGTGTCCGTGGTAACCTCAGGTTCACGTTCCGCTACCTTAATAGGAGGAGAAGAAGAGGTAGAAGGAATCGAGGGTCCATTGTAAGATACCCCACTTCGGGTGGTGATCACTTTGACATCGCCCCTCGGGTTAGCGATCGTGTTGCTCGGTAGTGTACCCGGGCCCGAGGGTCGATCATTTAAAGACTTCTGAAGCTCGGAGATCTTGCTGATCAATAACCGATTCGTTTCCTCTTGTGCTTTCATGAATTGTTTTAGCACTTCATCGGAGGAAGACGAGGGTGGAACAACGTTTTGAGGAGGATTTTGAACACGATTGTTTTGAAAATTCCCTTGATTTTGATTGTTGTTACCCTGAAAATTGTTTCTCTGATTGAAATTACCCTGATTGTAATTTCCTTGATTCTGGTTTCTTTGAAAATTTCCCTGAAAACCTTGATTTTGATTGCCATTTTGAAAATTGTTTTGATTAAACTGGCCTTGATTTTGGTTCGGGTTTTGGAAATTTGAGTTTTGACCTAGGTTAAAATTCTGATTCGAGTTACGGTTTTGATTTTGGTTAAAACCGGGAGGTCCGAGAAAATTGTTGGAACGATAGCTTAAGAGATTACGGTCCCCTTGCGGTTGGTAAGAATTACCCCCCCCCCCCCCCCCCCCCCGTGTTGTAGGAACCGTGAGCAGCATAAACGTTCTCTTGAGGAAAGCCAGCAGTAGCTGGACACTCGGAATAAAGATGTGGGCCCCCACAAGTTTCACAACTTCGGGCCACGGCTTTCACTTGCTGATTTTGAACCTGATTTTGCATCGTTTGGTTCATTCTCAACACAGCCGTAGAAATATCACCCATCTTTTTGGTAAGAGCAATTATTTCAGGAGATGATGATGAAGGAGTAACTGAATTACATGACGCATCCCTCTCCGCAGAGGAATCCCAAAAGTTATGGTGGGCAGTCATGTTCTCAATCAAGTCATAGCACTCTTCGGGACTCCTTTTCATAAAGGTCCCACCAGCAGCAGCATTGAGAATATCCCGGTGCCTCAATGTCAGACCATTATAGAAGGTATCTATGATGGTAACTTGCAACATATTGTGGTTAGGGCACCGATCAATAGCTAGCTTATAACGTTCCCAAGCCTCAAAAAGAGACTCATCGGGACGTTGCCGGAAGTTGCTGATATCATTTCGTAACTTGGTAACCATGGAAGGTGGAAAATATTTTGCTAAAAACTTGGTTACCATTTCATCAAAGGCGTGAATAGAATTCTTTGGGAGTCGGTCAAACCATGCAGTGGCATGATGAGTGAGAGAATAGGGGAAGAGGTACAGCCGGAGGGCATCATCGGTGACACCATGCTATTTCATGCTTTGGGTGACCGTAAGATATTTTTCAAGATGCTTGTTAGCATCGTCACCCGGTAATCCGTGAAATTGACACGAATTCTGGACTTGTTGGATCATGTGGTGCTTGAGGCCAAAGTCCGTAGCCTCAATAGTGAGTGGTGCAATAGGCCCACCCCGCCCTTGCATGGTAGGTTGGCACAGCTCCTCCATCGTTCGGAGATCGGGAGCTGGCACATCCCTGGGAGGGTCAGGGGGTGGTAAAGGTGGTGGTGGCCCAGCGGCCATTTCGGTTTTTGGTTCTTTTGTATCAGAACGTAGCTCGGGTACGTTTTTCTGATTTTTACGTTTTGTTTGTGACCGAGTGCGCATGCACTAAAAACAATTTTTCAAAACAAGATCGAGGCAAAACCACAGTGAACTTAAACCAATTATCACAAGTGAATGGCTTCTTTTAAAAAAGGTACACCACTCACAGGGATATAAAGGCAAGTTTTAATCTTAAGTTTGGGAACTTATTATGTCCACACCCCCAGTTGGTAGGTGTTCAGCCTTGGTTTGCGGTGGTAAGATTTTATGTATTTATTAATTTGAAAAACTGCTTTAGGCTTATGGGTGTGTGTGCAGAAAACTTGGGAAATATTTTTGGAATTGATTCGTTAACCGAAATCGTTCTTTTAAGATTACTCGCAGGCTGGCGGGAGGAAGTAAATAGGTTTCCTCTTCAGTTCGCAATTTAATGTCAGAACTTACCTTAAACCAACTGTTTCAGGTTGTAATCTTAAAGAAAACGAAGTAATTTAACTTCACAGTTTGTTTTGTTGTTTTTGTTTTTTTTTTGGTGTTTTTAACACTTTAGGAAAAGTGTTAATGAATTTTTTTGATATGATTATATTTTTACAAAAAAAAACTTTTTACAAATTTGTGTGAAATTTGTACATGGAGGGTTTTGAAAACCACTAAACTTAAAACGATTTTTTTTTAAAACATGCAACAACCTCCCCGGCAGCGGCGCCAAATTTTGATTGGGTCTAAACCGTCAGATATAATTGACCAAGGTCAATGATTGAGCCTAAACCACCTAACTTATATTGACCAAGGAATGGTCAACAAAGTCAAATAGCCTAGATCAATCCTCCGCGGAAGTATAAGGTTTCCCCAGGTCGTTATGTCCCGACGAGGTGTGATAATTATGAAACGGTTATGTGATCGGGTGAATTTGGATGAGAAAAAGGTTTGTGTATGACTGAACTATGGATTCTACAAAGAAATAGCTTAAATAAGCTATATGAATAAGACAGGAAAGTAGGAAAAACCAGAAACGATTAAAACCTAAAAGCGCGTACGTTACGTTTAAATAAAACGTAAACGTACAAAATAAAACGTGAAAAGTGAAATCTGAAAACCCCCAGGGGGTGAAAATGACTTTTTTACAAACTTAAAAGTAAAAGAAAATTTTTAGAAAAAGAAAATAAATTTTAACCCTAATTAATTATTTAATATTAATTAATTACTATTTAATACTTATTATTAATATTTAAAATACTTAAATATAATACAATATTAATTAAGCACTAGAAAAATGAAAATAAAATTTCTAAAATTATAAAATAACTAAAAATAAGTTTTAAAACTAAAAATATGTGTTTTTGTCTTTTTGTGAATTTTCTATTAATTAATAACTAATTAATTACTAATTAACTAATTAAACTATTTTAAATTAAGAAAAATAGCAAATGAACAGTAAAAATTCTAATAAAATTTCTAAAATTATTTTATATCATATAAAAGCTAAAAAAATATAAAAACTAGGTTTTACTTAATAAAAACTAATAATGCTATTTAAAACTAATTATTAATTAATTATAAATAAAACTAAGATTAAATCTAATAAATACTTAATGACAAAATAAAAATCTGAAAAAATTATTATAACTACTTTAATATAAGGGGAATTTAATAAAAATATAAAATAGCTAAGTACTTAATTAAAATTTAAAAATGAAAATTAAAATTAAATTACATTAAATAGAAACTATCACTTAAAAATTAAATTGGATTTTTGGAATTTTTCTTTTTAAAAACTGATTTATACCTAAAAATGAGAACTTTTTGTGAAAACAAGTTTTCTACAACTTAAAATTAAGCTAAAAACAAGCTAAAACTTGAGACAGTTGACTTTGGTCAACTGTGGAGTGAAATAAGCCAAAATGGCCCTAAGTGGGACCCACTCTTGCTAATTTTAATCTAAATAAGCTACTGGGACATGAATAAGCTGGAAAAGACACTTGGGGACCTCAGAATAAGCAAATAAGTTAATAATAAGCACTTGCTTATTGTTTAGAAACTGAAAAAGGGGACAAACCTTTGGGCTTAATTTGAGTGGGGTCCACAGGGTCCCAGGTCAAATGGATGGTCAATATTGAAAGCCTGGTAGGAGGGGGGTTGAAAGGTGCAAAGTTGGGGCCTAGGGACCCACTGGGTTGGTCAGAAATCGACCACCAAGTGGTGGTGGTAGTGGTGGTGCTGCTGAGACAGAGCAGTTGTCTCCCCTGCAAGTTACTTTGGGCACTTATGGGACCCACCAGAAAAATCACAAAAATCCTAGGATGCTGAGACCTCAAAGATGAGCTTGTAGACAACAAAACTTAAAAAACTCAAAGTCCAAAACACAATACACAATTCAGAAATATTTATGCAAGATTTGTGAAAATTGAGCAAAATGCAAATTTGACTTTTTGTGAATTTTGTAAACTTTAACCCTGATGAACTTTAATCACTAACTACTGATTTAAATGGTAATAACAAGCTAGAATGAGATTATATTAAGTTAAATAAACAACTTTTACACTAAAAATGATGATTATGAAACATAAAAAGAAAACAGTGACTGAGATTCAAGAGGTTAAAGGTCATTTTGACTTTTAAGTGATGAAAGTGCCATTTTTATGACTACCACACCCTAACTAATCCTAGTGCAAGCTAATGAAACAGAAATCAAAACAGAATAGTAATGAGAAGCCTCATCACTCACCAAACCAAACACCCCTTTATGACTTACTGTGTGGACTTTTTCAAAGGAAAAGGGGAAAATAAGCTATGAATCTGATGAATGGGCTTATACTAAGCTAAAATGAACATGATCAAGCAAAGACAAACACAGAATAAGCAGTTTATTATAAGCTTTATGAGGAAAAGTCAATATGAGCTAATTTGACATTAAATGAGCAATTATCAAACTGAACCAATCTAAACTACCCAATAAGCACAACTTGCAATGAAATGCATAAATAAGGAAAAATAGACAGAAAATAACAATAAATAAGCAGTTGAACAGTAGTTAAGCCAATGCACAGTAAACTTTGAAAAATCGACTTACAAAAGCTTTTGCAGGAAACAAGAGGTAAATCACACCTAAACTATTCTCATAGATAATCTAATGCTTGCCACAAGCTTTAAACCATGGCATCCAGCTTCTTCTTCTGTCTTATTTCTATTTTTACTGACTTTTCATACACATTTTTCTTTCTCTCTTTTTTTTTGTTGTTTTTGTTTTTATGAGGGAAGACTAAATGGATACTACTAAAACAGGTTAAATTAGAACCAAAACTCTCAATAAGCTGATGAAAGCTTATGGGAGCTATATCAAACAGTATATAAGCTTGGGATTTAGAACTTGGAAATTAAGCAAAAGTGAAATCTTTAAAATGCTTGATATTAATTATAATGAACTGAAACTTTGATTTCAAATTAAAAAGAGTATTGTTCTGAGATTACAGCTGAGAAATAACAAAGATTACATTAATTCTTATTTAACTAAATTACATTACTCCTACTTTTAACTACTCCTGGCTAACTACTCATACTTCTTTCTTTTTTTCTTTCCATAAATAGCTCCTGGAGGTCTTCATTATCTTTCCCACACTGAATTTCGACCATTGGATGAGCTTAGCTTGATCTCAGCCTTTAAATTGGTTTGGCGGGAAAAGATATTTTTGGCAGCTAATGGGTTACTTGGAGAAATTTGTGGGCATTAAATGCTTCTTGGACTAAGATGGAGGCTAGGGGGGACAAAGGATGGGATTAGCTGAGAAGAGGAGGAGGTTGGAGTGTTGGGTGAGTTACCAGGTCCAAGTGGTGGGGGTGGAAGAAGGTGTTTGACCCTTTGGTTGACTGGGTAAGAATAAAAAGGGACGGGGTGAGTTTGTTGACTGTGGTTGACCGGCTCAAATTATCAAAAGGTAAATGGGCTTAGGGGGAGTGGGCTTGTGTTGGGTTGGATTTGTAAAAGGTTGGGTTTTGGTTTTGGTTTTGGTTTTGGACTAAGATATTAAAAGGGAATCCGTTTGGTGTAGTATATAATCACAAGGACTATTTTGTAAAATCTGAAAACACAAGGGCTGATTTTGTAATTTTCCAAAAGTAGTCATAAGGACTAATCTTGCCAAACACCAATAACTAAAGGACCAAAATTTGTAATTTTCCAAAATTTGAAATCCCGGGGTCCTTTTACGTCAAATTTGAAAGTTCAGGGACCAAAACCGTAATTTCTCCAAACATTTTACCCAAAGACTAAAAATGGCTTTTGTGACTTTCCCAAGGACCAAAAGTGATTTTTCTTTCAAAATTATCCCACCAGGGACTGAATCTGCCAATTATTGAAACTCCAGGGACAAAACTGTAATTTTTCAAAACTTTTTCAATTTTTCACCAAAGGACAAAATATGACAACTTATGATTGTAAAAGGACCTTTGGTGATAATTTTCCATATTTTGAATATCCAGGGACTAGTTTTGTAATTTTATGAAAGTTGGGGGACTGAAACTGCCAAATTTGCAAACTTTGTACATTTTTCATCTGTTTTTGCTCATTTTGCATCTAAAACATATAAAACACAATTTTGAAATATTTTTAGTATTTTGATGCATTTCTGAGTGTTTTTGTATGTTTTGCAGTTCAGATTATACCAAAAATGATGAGTGTTTGAGCACTCATCAGTCAACTAGTCAAAAACAGCTTATCCCAATGCTCCGTGGATAGTATAGTGTGTCCCCGGGTCGTTAAAGTCTCAGCGAGATTGAAATGGTGTCGTTTGAAATCGTTTATGAGAGAATGGCACTGAGGACAGTAGCCCAGATGATGTGGAATTGATATTGCTACTGTTATTTTGGTGTTTGTACACAGATATAATATTCACAAAAATCAGATATACAAGTATATGCACAAATTCACAATTAAGATCACGTGACAGACTGGAAAAATGGGGTTTTGATAATTAACAAACTACAGGGGGTGCTTTTGAAACTTTTTTGAAACTTAAAATTAAAAAGAAATTTGAAAATGAAAATGAAATTATAAAAGTGAATATTTTAATATTTAAAATTATTTAATTAATTAAACTAATTAAAATCTAATTTAAAATCTAGTTTAAATTAACTAATAATTATAAATATTACAAATTAAACTAAAAATTTGCCAAAACAATTTCTAAACTTAAATTAGAACTTGAAGAAAGTATAAAAATTAAAAATAAATATTTTTGTCTTTTTATGGATTTTTTATTAATTAAAAACTATTTAACTTAATTAAACTAATTAAACTACTTTAAATTACTATTAATACTAAATTAACTTAGAAAATTATAAGAAAATTTATAAAATTACTTAACCATCACAGGAATCCTACAAAATTATAAAAACTTCTAAAAATTATGTTTAAGGCTAATCTACTAATTAATTACTTTTTAATTAACTTAAACCTAATTTAAATAATTAAAATAAGAAAAATGGATAAATGAACAGTAGAAACTAAAAATATATTTTCTAAAAGACTTAACTAATTTATAAAACTTAGAAAAATTTTAAAAACCTACTGTTGTTACTAAAAATTTAAGAAAACTAATTAATAACTAATATTACCTATTTAATTAATTAAATTAGTTTTAAATCTAATAAATAGAAAACAGTTTAAGAAAAATCTAAGAAAATTATTCTAACTACTTAAAGGTACAAGAAAATTTAGAAAATTATAAAAATGGACAAGTGCTTATAAATAAGCTAAAAATAAAATCGAAAAAGATAGTTTCTATTAAATAGAAGCTATCACTAAATTTAAAGTTGGTTTTTGATGGTTTTTCTTTTACAAACTTATTTAACTACTGAAAATAGAAAACTTTTGTGAAAACACTTTTGAAATAGCTTATAAATAAGCTGTGTGCACCCCCTAAACCAAAACAGTTTGACTTTGGTTGACTGAATGGACAAATGAGCTCAAATGAGTTTGGGTGGGGTCCACAATGATGGAAATGGGTACAAATAAGCTAAAGGAACTTGAATAAGCTAGAAACAACAAGTAATGATCACAAATAAGCTGATTAGGAACAAATAAGCACTTAAGCAAACTGAATTTCAACACAGAATGGGACAGACTTTTGTAACAAGTCCAGGTGGGGTCCACTAGGATCTAGGTCAAACAAATGGTTGATCCTTGTTCCCTGGTAGGAGGGGGGTTGGGAAAAACCAAATTGAACCTCTGGGGCCCACTGGGTTGGGCTACAACAGCCACCAAAGTGGGCTGAGAATGATGGGATGGCCAAGTGGGGTTGTGGGGGAGGGAAGCTGGGGAGATGGTGGTCGTTTGACCATGTTTGACCGAAGTCAAACATTTGACCCCGTATTACTAGTTTGGGAGTTGGGTGGGCTGAGGGTGATATGGGCCTAAAAAGAGGAATGGGCTTGTGGGATTATATATTGGATTGGGTTTGGAGTATTATTATTAGTTATAGGGTCCGGTTTGGTTTTTAGATTTCACAAGGACCATTTTTGTAATTTACCGAAATTTGAGGGTTGAACTTGGCATTCTTCCAAATTGTTTCCAAGGGTGTATTTTGCCAAGTTGTGAATAGTATAAGGTCCTGTGTTGATTTTTCCATGTTAAATGCACCAGGGACTAAAATTGCCAAACTTTCAAACTTCAGGGACCATTTGTGTAATTTTCACCAAACTTTCCACCAAGGACCAATCCTGCCATAAAAGGTTAGTGCAAGGACAAAATTTGTTTTTCTCAAAGTTTTTAATATCCCAGGGACCATTTTTGACAATTTTCAAAGTTCAGGGACTAAACTTGACATTTTGTGAAACTTTGCACCAAAGGGCTAAATGTGTAACTTTTTTATTTAAAAGGACCTTTGGTGACATTTTCAAGTTTTTAGAATAACCAGGGACTAGATTTGACAACTTTTGAAAGCTGAAGGACTGAAACTGCCAATTATGCAAACTTTGTGCGTTTTTCATCTGTTTTTGATATTTTTGCATTTGAAACATGTAAAACACTTTCCTGGGATATTTTCACTATTTTGATTCAATATTGAGTGTTTTTAGATGTTTTGGCAGCTCAGAAAAGGTAACAATGATGAGTATTTACACACTCATCAGTCACAACAAACTAATCTCAATATTCTCATAAACATAAACATGGTCGTCCTACAGCAACGTGCTGCCTCACCTGATCGTTTTACACCATGTAGTATTCATATGTTTTGCTATAGATACAAAAGTAAAAAATCCTTTCAATCTCACATCACTTAGGAGGTCTTGATAGCATAACCCTTTACTAAAGGGAGATGATTTGCACATTTTGCCAATTGATTGGGACACTCCAATTTAATGCGTTTGAACATTTATATCTTCATATGGGTGAAAATGTAAGAGTAACTGTGAGAGTATAAATATCTAAACACATTAAATTGGAGCGTCCAATCAATTGAGGGAGTGTACAAATCTATCACCCTTTACTAAATGGGTTGTGTTATACACAACCCTCCATGCTAGGGGGGTTTGTACTTTTATTTCCTTTGTCCCCCATTATTTACAGTGCAAAATAGTTTTTTTTATCAGTTTTTATTATGTATTTCTAACAGCTTTAAGCGTTTAGTATATTAAACTTTATATTTTCTATTCTACACTTTCAGGTTTACTAGATGAGTACCCGTGCATAGCAACGGATTTTCTAGCAGCAAATAGTTATAGGTGTGATATTATGGTTAAGTATTTTATGTAACGTTTGCACATAAACATAAAACAATCGAAATGATGTGTGGAAAGTTCTCTTTTAGCTAATCGAGAAGATGAAACTGATGGTTGTTCCACATAATCAGAAGGGGGTGTTGCATTATAAGTTCTTGCAATAGGTATTGATGAAGCACGTGTTACCACATCCTGGAAGACATGGTCAACAACATTTTTTTTTACCAATGAGATTACTGAGTAGTGCAGGTAGTATTTGACTTATGGCATTTCTCAAAAAATTCTGCATATATGATTTAGAATCAGGCTTTCTTTTAGACAATATCGCCTTTAAAAAAAATGCCATGTTATTAAACGATTTGGGTGCATCAAACCATTTAAGTTTGAATGAATCCAGAAGCTAAGGTGCTAATCTCAAAAGAATAAAAGGGCACCTTCGTCACAAGCAGCCAGGTTCTTAATATCTGAACCAGAAAGAAAAAGTAGATAAGAAAGAAACATATGATACACATCTAAAGAAAAGATACAACGAAGGGTACAATCGTACATGATAAACACGATAAAATATGATTCAAGATAGCCATATATGTTTACTGCCAATGATAAATGTCAAGAGTTCAGATGCTAATGAATCCTGAAACATGTTATGGGCACACAATTAACTGATTTTAGAGGTTTTAACTCGTTCTAGTTTCCCACATACCATGACTGCAATGAAAAGAAAAAAAAAACACAATTGAAAAAACAAATAATTAATCAGTCTCAGCATTAAACAAACACAATTGAAAAACAAAACACAAAAGAGTGGAGTAAAGGAAATGACGAATCTGGAACGTGTGAATCGGAATTCCAATACCACCGAATATTTGATCGTAACTGCACCATAAGAATTGATATAAACGATATTAAAATGTTGATATCACATTCAAAATCAAATAAAAAAATGGCATAAAGCTGACAAACATGCACCAAACAATTCATATTTGAGTTGATACATTCACAAGAATTTGAGAATCACACGGAAAAGATGAAAAAATAAAATCTTATCTATGATTAATATCCTGAAGAATCGAAGCTGAAAATATGTGGCGATTTTATGATGCTGATGAAGGGGTTTTTTTGAATGATATTGTGTCATATACTCTTATGTTGGTATGAATAAACTTTGAAAGCTTTCCAAAAAGTCTGGTACAAACACTTGGTAAGAATGGGCCGTATATCTTGAGGCTAGCCCGAATTTTATGAAGCTTACATGAGAAGTTTTGTTACAAAGTCTTATTTCCTTAATCAGTTTTTTTTTTTTTTTTTTTTTTTTTTTTTTTTTTTTTTTTTTTAATTTACGCTTGAATTTTAACACAACAAATAGACCAACAGTTTAATGAATGAGTGAACAATGAATGTAAAAATGATGTATCCTTAAGATAAATAGACGAGTACCCGTGCATAGCAACATGATTTTATAGCGACAGATAGTTTATTGATAAAAAAAAGTTTAAAGGTTATAAATGAAACATAATAAAAGTTTGAAGATTTGGGAATTAAACATAATGTTTTGAAACCCGGTTCGACCCGGGTGGTTCAACCGGTTGAACCGTTCCGGTCGAAAAATTGATCGATTTAAACCAGGTCAACTTGCTATGTTGGGTCAAAAACGGGTCAAAATAAACCGGTTCAACCCGTTGGGTTTGAAACGTACAGGGTCAACCCTGTTTGTGATTTGTATTAATTGTTTTAGTTGGTTGTATTTAATTTATTAGATATGTTTTTAATTGGATGTACAATGTGAATAAATCATTGTACTTTTAAGTAATGGGGTGTTTTAATAAAAGTATTAATTACATTTCATAATTTCCTTTAATAAGATTACGTGTAGTTAATATTCCAAGATTTCACTTTCAATAATGTTGACTAAAGTTTAAAGAGTTCACTTTCAAGATTGATCATTTTTACATTATATATAGTTAAGATAGTTTTTTGATTAAAAAAAAAATAATAATAAAAAAAAATAATAGAAAAATATAGGGGGTGGGGATAACTTGTACCTTACTAAATCGATTTACCATTCACTAGTAGCAGCTTTATGTCTAATCGGCCATCCATTATCCCGCTGTAAAATCCCAACGGTCGATTTTTTATTAAAAAAAACCCACAAAGAAACAAAAACATTCTTCATTTACAATTTTCAAAACCCCCAATTACCTCAACAACTCTAAAACCCTAACTAATATCTCCTCTGTAAAAATGGTAATGTCAAAAGAAAACTATGAGGATTTACGCAACAAGCGATTGGAAGAGAATAAGAAAAAAATGAGAGAACTTAATCTTCCGCTGCTTGCAATAACGCTTAGAACCGCTCACTCTCCGAAAGCCTCTCCGGTATTTTTTTTTTCTTTTTCTTTTGTTTGAGTCTCGATTAATTTGGGTATGAAAATGATGTATTAGTAATGTTCAGTACGAAGCTAATTGATTTAAAGAAAAAGTTTGTTACTTGATGTTCTATATTTTTTTCTACTAAAAATGACACATTGATATTTTTGTTTATGCTTAATAAGGAAAAAGTGTCGTGTTACTTCTGATTATTTATTTATTTATGATAATTGATACATAGCTGCTGAAACCTTCCTTGATTGTAGTAATTTATTTGGTTTTGTTTATGTTGTACGAATTTATTATGTAACGTGTTGGTCGTGATTAGTATCAGAATATTAACTTGGCTTTTATGTGTTTATGAAAAATTTGCAAACGAAAATTCATTATCTTTCTATCTTTTAAGTTATACATGGTATGAAACACAGAGTGATTATGGTAACTTATTTTGTTTGGCTAATGTTTTGTGAAGTTAAACATCAAAGTATGGATTAATTCTGATTATTGCAAGGATTCATGTATAACTGTTTATGTAATAATGGCAGATGAAGCATGCAAAACCTCGTGTCTTAGGGACAGAAATTGTAGAGGTCAGGAGGTCGAGCCGTGTTGCAAGTTTGCCTGCCCCTGACCACAAAGAAATTGTATGTTTTTTGTTCTCTCCCATTCTTCATTGTTATGATTGAGTTATCGAATGGAGCTACTTTTTAGGGTGTTTTTTTTGTAAATAAATAAATAACGTTAGCAAGTCGCCTTACCAAGAATCATTGATCTATTTTGGATGTGTTATTGTAGGTTGTTTATGAGCGAGTTACCATACTAGAAAGGTAAATTTAATAATCGAATAATGTTAGTAACTTTCTTTTCCATCATACTTAACCTATCATTTAACAAGAAGATCATATTTTTCAGAACAATCAGCATTTGCAAAGTAATTGTCGTGAATCTTAAAAATCAAAAGTGTTATATCTTTTACAAGATAAATGAGAATATTCGGTTAAATAATACTCCATATTGGCTAAGCTTCCTTACATGGTATGTTTGCAGTGGAAGAAAGTATAGCTATTTGCGAAAGCGTTTAGGAAACCATGTGTATGCATCTGATGAAGCAAGGTATTGGGCTACAACAAAAGCCGAAGAACTTGAAGCTAGTCTTGAAGGTGGTTATCCTTCGTTTGTCAAGCCCATCCTTCAGTACCATCTCACTGGCGGGTTGGTTAGTTTTCATTCCTGGTTTTTCTTAATCACCCATAAGCATCTGTAAATGGTAATGACATTTTGAATTGATTGTTTTATAATTGATGCTATTTGACACGAATAAACAGAACCTTCCAAGCTACTTCTGTAGGAAAAACCTACCGAATAACGGTGCAATTGTTACTTTAATTGATGAAGAAGGTGATGAGGTCCCAACTGTGTATTTGGCTTACAAACGCAATTTCGTGCTTGGTAGTGGATGGAGGGGTTTCTCCATCAGTCATGAATTGGTGGATGGTGATGCACTTGTTTTCCAGCTAGTCGAGCCAACTGTCTTTAAGGTTTAAATGTTTTAACTAGAAAAACCTCTCAAGTTATACTCAATGTATTAGTTGGATGCACCTGAATTAGTTTCTTTTAATGTCCTTCAGTTTATTTATGTATTTCTTGTGTTTTTAAATCAAGCTCGATTGCTTTCAGATTGTGGTATATCAGTCAAATTCCTTAACATCCAATGTAACTCTTTCTTTTTTATTTCAGGTGTATATCATAAGATGCAAAGGTTACGAGGAGGATGAAAACAATGAGGCTTTGGAGGGTTAACTTTGAGCACAAATTGGACAAACTAATATTATCTAGGTTTGCTTTGACCTTTTCATATAATCTTACTTGCATAATCAGCAAACGAATAAGTCATTGTCTGTTATTGGTTATCTTTAAGCAAAAAGGTTTGACTTTGACCTTTTCATATAATCTTACCTTGCATAATTGCACATGTAGTTCCATGTGGGATAGTATATAGATAGCTATGCTTACAGGTATAGGTGGGTTTGAATGTTAAATTAACATAGCTTCCTATCTGGGACTTCTTTTGCTCATTGTTGCAGTTATGTTTTGCTGCTTTCAATTATCATTATTTTTTTTCCTGACTGGGGGCAAACTAACATTCTTTGACATGCTGCTTGTTTTGGGTAATGGTCATGGGATACATTTTCTTCCTAAAGGAAACAAAATGAGGGGTCTAATTAACATGTTTAGGCAAAAATTGGAAACTTTATACGACAGGTCAAAAGAGTTTTGATTACGAAGAGCTATTACTTTAAACTGATAATCGGGGAGGTTGTAAATGATGCGAATGACTTTGCAACTCTTTGACCCGTTTCCTTTTTAGCTGCATTTTTCATGTTACATGTTTCACTGTTAAATGATCTTATTTTGTTAACTGTCATGGAGACCGACTACTAACATTTGTCAACGCTTTTTGTAACAAAGTAACGATATTTTGTCTGAATGTCAATTCATGGTGTTTTCTAGTTTTTGACATTGATGAGTAGCAATCTTCTTTCTTTGGCTCTCTTTCCCCTTGTAGGTTTATCATTATTAATTGGGAGGATGCACATTTTGGCGCTAATCTTGGAGTGCTGCTCTGCTTCTTGTATGTAAAGTTTAGGACTAACCAAGGTCCAATTCCTCTAGGAATGTAATCTATGAACTTTAAATTTATTATTATAATTATCGTTATGGCTTTTTTTCGCGACATTCAACGACATATAATGGTGCATGAATCTTGTAGACTGCTTGGTAGTTTGAATGATCTAATTCCTTTTTAAGTGTTTATTTGGAATACTCCGTATTATCTTATGAAATTCAGAGATGGTCAACTTGTGTATGTGCAGTGAATGTTGTATAATGTTTATAGATTGAGAGAGTGTTTGGATTGGCTTATTTGAAGGAGCTTATTGTGTTTTGAAAACACGCACAACTCAAAAAAGTATATTGGTAATTTATAAGCTTATTGAAGCTCAAATAAGCCCAATTTCGTAGGCCTTTCTATATTGGCTTTCCTGGCTTATTAGTGTATTATTCAGTATTCACAATTATACCCTCATATTATCTTTTTGAAGGTATTTTCCTTTCTAGTCATTTTAGTATTTTACCAAGAGTGTTTTGAAACTACATAAGCTAATCCAAACACTCTTTTTAGTCAAGAGGTGTGTTTTGATAATACATAAGCTCACACGCCCTTTTCGTAAAAAGGCCTAAGCTCTTTATATAAGCTAATCCAAACACCGGCTGAGTGATTTAACTATATGGTGTTCTTTATGTGCCCAATTTGTAGTTGAGGACTGGTATTGCATTTCAGTTGCTCTTAAAAAGGTAACTTACTTTTATAAAAGATAATTAAAAAAAAAATGATTATAGACATAAGCACGAGTGCACGACGTGTGTATTCACTTTTTTTACAAAGTAATACTACAGAGTTTTTCACTTATTGAAGTACTCATTTAGAAATTCTTTTAAATAAAAACACGTCAACATATAGATACAAAAAAGAAGATTACCAAAAGGGGTAATTGTCACACCCAAAAAATATCGCAGCGAAAAGGTAATCGGGGGCATGACATTTATCGCACAAAGATGCAAGATATAAAAAACAACTTCTATATGAATCGCTAAAATACAACGTTTGATTTCATTAAAAGTTCAAATAAAGGACAAGGTTTTCAAGATTTTCACATTGTAATATAGGAAAGTTTTGTTACATAATCAAAAGTTAAAGTTCATGCAAGAAAATTTTCTTTATGATGAGACCGCAAAGGGGGACACTAGCATGATGCTCCAAAGTGCTATTCATGATAATGTAATTTAAGGACCTGAGAAATACATGCTAAAACGATTAACATAAAGTTGGTGAGATAATAGATTTAAGCAAGTATAAACGTGGACCACAATATTTTTGAGTGCGACTATTATAACAAATACAACATCACAAAAAAGTATTACTATTGCACTAAGCTCATGACACCGAAGCCTTACTAAGACCTTAAGTTTAACTGTGGTAAAAGGAAATTTTTCAAAAGGTTAATCTAAAGTGGCTATAACACGCTCACATAATGACCCATTTTCTGGACAGCTTTAGGGTGTTTACTTAACTAACATTCAAACAACTTTCAACACAACAAGTTTAACAAGGTGATTTGAAATCATGCTAAGTAAGTTAAAGATGAATGAAAAAGAGTTGAATGAGATGCTTCCAAGTATTGGTGGTGATGGTAGATCAAGAAGACAGAAGTACATAAACTAACCAACTACACTTAGAAATCCCTCGTTTTTAAGTACTAAACCCCAATTCTTGTGTAACCATTAAACCAAATCTTGAAAAACCCTTTCCTTGGTGTTTGCTATTGCCGAAAATAGGGAGAGGAAGAGAGTATGTGTGTGCTTGATTGTGGTGTGAAAACTAGTCACAAAGGCTTGCTTATATAGAAACAATTAAGGTAGGGTTGGAAGAGATAGCAAGCATCACATGACATTGTTCCAACTAAATAGATCAAAGCCTTGAAATGTTGTGGTGGTCCTAGGGGTGACGCCTAGTGTAACAGGGGTGGGGGAGGGTTGCTTACTTAAGCTTGGGCTTGTATATTAAACTTCAAGAAATAGTAAGTTTGTTTTGTCGAGGCAAGAAGCACTTTCGTTGCTTATTCACTTATAGGGTCGGTTATTTTGGGGGGGGGGGGGGGGGGGGATTTTGAATTTTTGAAATGTGCAGGTGTTATAGTGTGTAAATAAAGGTGGTGAAGCTGTTTGGGTAAGTTGTGCATGCATGCATGTAATTTTTTTTATTTTTTTATTTTTATTATTATTTTTTTTTTTTGAGATATATGGTGACATTTGTTCATTATTAATGATTTGCTAAGCCAAAATCAATTTAGGCATAATGCACATTATTTTTAAGTTTGAAATTATAAAGTTTACACGTGTTAAACTTTTATTGGATCATGACAGTTGAATAAGTAGCCTCTCAAAATTAATTATTAGCATTCTGGATCTTTTCGAAACAAAAATAAAAAAATTATTTGTAGTAAGAGCATTCACAGTGGGTCAAGTTGTTAAAAAGATTTTCACTATTTCAAAAAATCATTTAAAGAGGTATTTTGCATTGCATCAAAAGATTTTTGAAAAGACTTGGTGAACCTCGAGTCTTTACTCAAAACTTTAGTTATTAAATGTATTATGTATTAGATGCATTAAATGCATCAAGTATTTTTGTAAAAATGATAATCAGAACACAACAATAAGCAATTACACCTAGCTAACCAACTCTTTACTGTATTTTATTATAAACTGCTAAAGTAGATAAGTCCCTAAATAGGTGCTTACCAAACAAATACAAAAGACAATGTGTGATCTCTATTTTCAGTTATCTTTTTCTATTAAGTCACAAACAAACAGTTTTCATATAACTTAATTAATTCTATTTTTTTCATATTAAGTCAATTAAGTCGAAATCAAACGCCCCTTGAGTTTCACATTAGACCTTCAGCTCTGCTTAACTTGTCATCAAGCTATATAAACTTGATAATAGCCTTAGAAGACTTTCAGACTTGTCATCTTTAGTCCCTCAAATTATAAATGGACACTTTCTTCAACACTTTTAATTGTAGATGCTTAACATTTTAATAAAAAGGACACATATTTTCTCGATGTACTAAATCCAACGGTCAACTTTTTATAAAAACCCCGCAAACAAACAAACAAACATTCTTCATTTTCATTCCAAACCCCCAAATTGCCTCCACCTTTCTAAAACCTTAACTAATATATTCTCTGTAAAAAAAATGGTAATGTCAAAAGAAAACTATGAAGATTTACGCAATAAGCGATTGGAAGAGAATAAGAAAAGAATGGAAGAGCTTAATCTTCCTCTGCTTGCTCAAGCGCTTAAAACCGCTCACTCTCCGAAACCCTCTTCGGTATATATATGTTTTTTAATCTTTAACTTAGTTACTTGATGTTCAGTACGAAGATTGGTGTGAAATGCCGAAGCTAAAGAAAAAGTTTGATTTACTTAGTTAGTTGATTTTTTTTTTTTTTTTTTTTTTTTTTTTTTTTTTTTTTTTTAATAAGGAAAAAGTGTCATGTTAGTTCTGATTAGTACGATTATCGGCCTAAAATGTTGACCTGATTTATTCATTTATGATAATTGATATTAAGTTGGTGTTCATGTATTTGTTGCTCAATCCTTCCTTAATTCTAGTAATTTATTTGCTTTTGTTTATGGTGTACCAATTTGTATTACTCATGTAACGTGTTAGTCGTGATTAGTATGAGTCTATGAGAATATTCCCTCTAGTATTTTTACTAGTTTATGAAAGATTTGCAAACAAAAATGTATTAGCCCTGCTTATTTTTGAAGTTATACATGGTATGAAACACAGAGTGATTATGGCAACTTACTTTGTTTGGCTTATGTTTTGTCAAGTTAAACATCAAAGTATGGATTAATTCTGATTATTGCAAGGATTCGTGTATAAGTTTTTGTGTAACAATGGCAGATGAAGCGTGCAAAACCTCGTGTCATAGGGACAGAAATGGTAGAGGTCAGGAGGTCGAGCCGTGTTGCAAGTTTGCCTGCCCCTGTCTACAAAGAAAGTGTATGTTTTTCGTTCTCTCCCATTCTTCGTTGTTATGATAGAGTTATCGAATGGAGCTACTTTTTAGGGCGTTTTTTTGTAAATAAATAAATAACATTAGCAAGTCGCCTTACCAAGAATCATTGATCTATTTTTGATGTGTTATTGCAGGTTGCTTATGAGCGAGTTACCATACTAAAAAGGTAAATTTAGTAACTTTCTTTTCCATCATAGTTGAGAAGATCATATTTTTCAGAACAATCAGCATTTGCAAAGTAACTGTCTTGAAGCTTAAAAATCAAGAGTGTTATCTTTTACGAGATAAATGAGAATATTCGGTTAAATAATACTCCGTATTGGCTAAGCTTCTTTACATGGTATGTTTGCAGTGGAAGAAAGTATAGCTATTCGCGGAAGGGTTCAGGAAACCATGTGTATGCATCTGATGAAGCAAGGTATTGGGCTACAACAAAAGCTGAAGAACTTGAAGCTAGTCTTGAAGGTGGTTATCCTTCGTTCGTCAAGCCCATCCTTCAGTCACATGCCACTGGTGGCTGGTTGGTTAGTTTTTATTCCTGGTTTTTCTTAATCACCCATATGCATCTGTAAATGGTAATGACATTTTGAATAGATTGTTTTATAATTGATGCTGTTGACATGAATAAACAGGGTCCTCCAGCCCACTTCTGTAGGAAAAACCTACCGAAGAATGATGCAATTGTTACTTTAATTGATGAAGAAGGTGATGAGTTCCCGACTGTGTATTTGGCTTACAAACACAATTCCGCGCTTAGTAGTGGATGGAGGGGTTTCTCCATTAGTCATGAATTGGTGGATGGTGATGCACTTGTTTTCCAGCTAGTCAAGCAAACTGTCTTTAAGGTTTAAATGTTAACTAGAAAAACCCCTCCAAGTTATAGTCAATGTATTAGTTGGATGCACCTGAATTAGTTTCTTTTAATGTCCTTCAGTTTATTTATGTTTTTCTTGTGTTTTTAAATCAAGCTCGATTGCTTTCAGGTTGTGGTATATCAGTCAAATTCCTTAACATCCAATGTAACTCTTTCTTTTTCATTTCAGGTGTATATCATAAGATGCAAAGGTTACGAGGAGGGTGAAAACAATGAGGCTTTGGAGGCTTAAGTTTGAGCACAAATTGGACAAACTAATATTATCTAGGTTTGCTTTGACCTTTTCATATAATCTTACTTGCATAATCAGCAAACGAATAAATCATTGTCTGTTATTGGTTATCTTTATGCAAAAAGGTTTGACTTTCACCTTTTCATATAATCTTACCTGCATAATTGCACATGTAGTTCCAGGTGGTTTTGAATGTTAAATTAACATAGCTTCCTATTTGGGACTTCTTTTGCTCATTGTTGCAGTTATGTTTCGCTGCTTTCAAGTATCATTTATTTATTTTCCTGATTGAGGGCAAACGGACATTCTTTGACATGCTGTTTTGGGGTAATGGTCATGGGCTACATTTTCTTCCTAAAGGAAACAAAATTGGGGGGGGGGGGGGGGGGGGGGGGGGGGGTCTAATTAAACGTGTTTAGGCGAAAATTGGAAACTTAATATGACAGGTCAAAAGAGTTTGATTACGAAAAGCTATTACTTTAAACTGATAATCGAGGAGGTTGTAAGTGATGCGAATGACTTTGCAACTCTTTGACCCGTTTCCTTTTAGCTGCATTTTTCATGTTGCATTTTTCACTGTTAAATGATCTTATATGGTTAACTGTCATGGAGACCGACTACTAACATTTGTCAACACTTTTGTAACAATGTAACGACATTTTGTCTGAACGTCAATTCACGGTGTTTTCTAGTTTCTGACATTAACGAGTAGCAATCTTCTTTCTTTGGCACTCTTTCCCCTTGTAGGTTTATCATTATTAATTGGGAGGATGCACATTTTGGCGCTGATCTTGGAGTGCTGCTCTGCTTCTTGTCTGTAATGTTTAGGACTAATCCTCTAGGAATGTAATCAATGAACTTTAAATTAATTATTATAATTATCTTTATGGCTTTTTTTCGCGACATTCAACGACATATAATGCAATGTGCATGAATCTTGGACACTGCTTGGTAGTTTGAATGATCTAATTCCTGTTTAAGGGTTTATTTAAGGAATACTCCGTATTATCTTAGGAAATTCAAAGTTTAATTCTAAATGTTTCTCAACACTCGAGCAGAGATTCAACTTGTGTATTGTGCATTGAATGTTGTATAATGTTTGTAGATTGAGAGGGTGTTTGGATTGGCTTATTTGAAGGAGCTTATGTGCTTATTGATTTTTGAAAACACGTACAACTCAAAAAAGTATATTGGTAATGTATAGCTTATTTAAGCTCAAATAAGCCCAATTTCATAGGCCTTTTTTATATTGGCTTTCCTAGCTTATTTGTATTATTCACAATTATACCTTCATATTATCTTTTGTTTGCCAACATGTTTTTTAGTCATTTTACCAATAGTGTGTTTTGTAAGCTAATCCAAACACTCTCTTTTTAGTCAAGAGGTGCGTTTTGATAATACATAAGCCCATACAACCTCTTTTCATAAAAAAGCTTGAGCTCCTTATATCAACAACAACAACAACAACCGCTGAGTGATTTAACTATGGTCACATCTAAGTATCACATATATTGGTCACATGGAGTTTAAGTTGAAAATGTGTCTGATTGGAGTTACAAACAAGCTAGTTTTAGACTGTTTTTAAGGACTTGATTTTGTTTAGTTTTTACATATGAAATCCAACAAAAGTAAATAAGCCTGTACCTAGTCCAGCTTGGAAAACCAAAATCTTAAAATCTCTGACTTTAAAACATTTTCTTTGATATTCGGCTTATTAAAAACCATAACCAATAAGTTGATAAAGTATTACATACTGCTACACAAATCATGTTTCACACCAGAAAATCACAAATCTAATAAACTACTCCATGAACATGATACAAAATTAAACATAAATCATCTTTGGTGGATGGGCCTAAAAATAAATATACAAGAGAAAGTAAAGATCAGGTTAAGGATTCTTAATTTTTTTAACAAAATATGTTTCATGCAACCGTACTCTTAGCATTGGTATTGCATTTCACTTACTCCTAAAAAGGTAACTTAAAAAAAAAATGTTTTCAGACATATATAACCTACGACCTTTGTATTCACCTTACAAAGTAATACGTAGTACTACATAGTTTTTCACTAATTACTCTCATTTAGACATTCTTAAAAACCACGTCAACATATACAGTAGATACAAAAGGGAAGATTACCGAAAAGGGTAATTTTGTAGAGTAACTTTTAAAAAATGGTTTTTTTTCCCTCAAAATACTCAATACGATAAAAGATACAGTTGTTGTATAGGCAACTATCAATATTTGACACATCTTCGTTTCAAATTAACTCTTTATCATTAAACCAGAAAAAAGACAAAATTTTTTCAGTTGTCGATTAACCTGTCGAACAAAAATGAGGCTATCGTATGTTGTCAATCGACTAGTTGAGCAAAAGAGAGACTGCTAGTCGAACAACCAAACATTTCTTTAATAAGTTTGAAGAATTTTAATAAGTTTACACGTGTCAAACATTGAATGGATCCGACACTAGAATAAGTAGCTTCTCAAAATTAATTGTTACTACCATTCTAGATCTTTTCAATACAAAAACAAAAGAAATTCATTAACATTTAAAAAATAGATAAAAAATTAAAAAAATACAGTACACATTATGGTAATTTTGTCGATGTAAAATATTTAAAAAACAGTCCCTGAATTAGCGATAAATTACACAGTTAGTCCCTAAGGACTAACTTTGCAAAATTCCGATAACTTTAAGGGCTTTTTTGTAAAAAACTATACTATTTCCAAAAATTATTTATAAAAATAGTACTCGCGGTTATCGATCTTTTGCATAGTTAGTCATTCAAAAAAAAATTAGGGTAAAGTGCAAAAATGGTCCATAACGTTCCACAAAATTGCAAAAACGGGACCGAGACAAAAAGTAGCGCAAAAAAGCCACCCACGTTCCACATTTTCGCAAAATCGCCACTGAGAGCCCTTTTCCGTTAATTTTCCCATTAAGTGTCACGTCATCGAGGGCATTTTCGTCATTTCGTTGTTTAGGGACTAAATTGCAAAGTAATTTTATCTCACATTCACAGCCACCACCACTCTCTACCACCACACAACCAACACCACCACCCTTTACCCTTCATCTTCATCTTCTCCGGTGACCAAACCCAGATTCCGGTCACTTTTTTCCTTTTCTTTTTCTTTTAACTCGGAAATACAATTATGAGCATTTATCGCAGTCCACCATCTTGAACCAACAACCTTTGCTGAGGTGAGGAATCTAATTGATATTAGTTCCATGAATACTGTTGTGTAAAATCTGAAAGGTACCTTTATAGTTATTTGATTATGGCTGTTTTTTACTTGGCAGTTAGCATTCGTGTATATTTCTTCAATAATATTGTATTTGACATGTATTTTTTCTATGTGATATAAAAGGCCAATCTTGGTGGAATTATCTCCTGAAGAAGAAGTAATCGTCTCGATGCATATGGATACAATCAGGTGCTTATTTTGCAGCTATTGCTACGAACAATAATCATCTTTTTAAGGATTTAAGATTTTTATTTTTCTTTGATTCTGACAGTACTAAAAATGGAATCCTGTATTCATACTAAAAATGGATTATGAAGAACAAGACCACCGAGTCTGTTGAAAACAATACGAAGAAAGCTAAAGCTAAAGGAAAAGGCAAATCCAAGAAAGTTAGCTTTGCGGGTCATGTTGAGATCTTCCCATCACCGGACACAGAATCCGAGAACCAATCAACAAGAGGAGACGGTCTAATCCGAGGTAAAAGATTTACACAAGAAGATGATGAGATAATAAAAGAAGCAGTTCTTAATTATATCACAGACCATGATTTGGGCGACGATGGTTTAAAGATGGTATTGAACTGTCGTTCTTACCCGGGAATGAAAAAATGTTGGAAAGAAATCGCGGCTTGCATACCATATCGTCCCATTTCTTGGATTTGCAAATGAAGTTAAAGAGTGAAAAGAAATCACAACATGGGATGTTGAGAGATAATATACCTTGGACTGCAATTAGTGACAAGTTATCAACTAGAAATGATGCAACTTGCTGCATAAAGTGGTATAGACAGTTAACATCGTCTTTAGTGGCTGAAAAGAAATGGTGTGATGCTGATGACATGTATGGGGAGGAATTACTTAAGCTAGTTTAACTTATATTGTATCAAGATCAACATTCTTCTTGAGTTTCACTGATAACATTTAAAGTATAGTTGCAAAATTACCCATTTGGATGGATCAATGCATTTGATCATAAGGCCTTTTGTAATATTTGTTATTGTATAATGTATATGTGTCTAATCTTTGTTAAATACACCATGGGTCAATTACATGTTGGTAGAGTGCGTGCTTTTCATAAACCCCGTTGATTTTTGATGACCCATGTTGGTACCAAATTGTTAACCAGACGAGTGTATATCAGATGGTTCAGTTTGGTACCAAAATGACTATTTCCTTATACGATGATAACTTGATTTGCTTATATGTTTATAGCATATTGAACTCTAAATTGGATAAAGCAAGTTAATTTGACTAAAGACATCAGTTGTGGATTTGGATTCAACTCGCTGTGCACTCTGTGGTGATGCTGTAGAATCTGCCCATCACCCGAATGTCAGATTGCAGCAGGCCTTTTAATCATGGTCCAAAACTGGTGGGGATTCGAAGACTACCTAATTAATTTGTCAGATCTAATCTCATGGCCACTCAAAAAGATCAACCATTTGTTTCAAAATTTGAGGGTTTATTGACCATATTCTTTGAGATTTAGATTAGCATCACCAAATTACTACCACATTCATCATGAACTTTTAGAATTCCAACAAGTTGTAGGTATTTCATCACAATAAATACCAGTATGACACCAACTTTTATTTACACTATTCTATTTACAAAGCTGAAAAACTAAAATGACTGTCAAGAATAATATTACAGTTCAACATAGCATTACGACATTTACAGATTATCAATTATAGAAGCAGGCTCATCCAAGAAGACAAAGACAGCAAGTATCGCTTCAACGAAGCTTTGGGATGCAGATGATAATGCGCATTGATCAACGTAATGTACATATTTTATTCTCCAAACATAAGAACAAACAAATCTCAAACAGAGAATGATGAGAATTCAACTTTGGATTGTCATACAACAAACTGGTGATTATTGTACAATTTTATCCTTAGTTTAACGATTGAACTGACGAAGTATATGGGAAAGGGATCCAATACTAAAAAAAAGAGGGAGGGAGGCCAGTATAAGAACACATAAATTAGTGCAAATCCATCTGCAATACTCGTGTTTGTAACCAGGCATGCATGTCTACTCAGATCTGGAAAAAAAATGAAAACCCCTAATTGATATATATTGTCAAGATGGAGATCGGCACCCTATACATCTCTGTTTTTACGGAGGGAGATGGTGTGAGAATACATTGGTAAATAGTAGAAGCATAAAATTACTTTGCAATTTAGTCCCTAAAACAACGAAATGACAAAAATGCCCTCGATGACGTGGCACTTAACGGGAAAATTAACGAAAAAGGGCTCTCAGTGGCGATTTTGCGAAAATGTGGAACGTGGGTGGCTTTTTTGCGCTACTTTTTGTCTCGGTCCCGTTTTTGCAATTTTGTGGAACGTTAGGGACCATTTTTGCACTTTACCCAAAAAATTACAATCGTTTCATTTCGAGTTTAGATTAAGCACAACATTCCCGCAGCAACGCGCGAGTACCAAACTAGTTAAATACTCAACAATAAGACCCATTTATTAAATAAATCGATTTACCTTCTACTAATAACAGCTTTATGTCTAATCGGCCATCCATTATCCCGCTGTAAATTCACTTTTCAAAATGTACTGTATCCCAACGGTCGACTTTTTATTTTTATTTTTATTTTTTTTATAAAAACCCCTTAAAACCCGCAAAGAAACAAACAAACATTCTTCATTTTCATTCCAAACCCCCTTTTCCTAAAACCCTAAAGATGAAATCTTTTTTCTCTGTAAAAAAATCATCCAGTGAAAAAATGGTAATGTCAAAAGAAAACTATGAAGATTTACGCAATAAGCGAATGGAAGAAAATAAAAAAAGGATGGAAGAGCTTAATCTTCCTCTGCTTACTCAGGCGCTTAAAACCGCTCATTCTCCGAAACCCTCTCCGGTTTGTTTTTCATCTTTAACTATATATACTTGGATTGATTTGGGTTACAAATTTTTTTATATGAAATTTATTATGTTGATTTACTTAAAAAGGTGTTCTTTGATATTTAAAAAGATGAAACCAAAGAAGTGTGTTTTTGACACTAAAGATGATGTTTTAGTACTTTTTTTTATTGTTTATGTTATGTTTGATGAAATAAGGAGAAAGCGTCTTGTTGGTTCTGATTAGTACGATTATTGTGTCGAACGGGTTTGCTAGTTTTGATTAGTATAATTATTTGTCTAAAATATCGGATGAGGTTTGTTTCTTTATATAGTTTCTTTTGTTGTACAAAACTTGAGCGATTTTAGTACTTTTGTGGGCTAGGTTATGTTTGATGAAATTATTAGGAGAAAGTGTCGTGCTAGTTATGATTAGTACGAAAATTGCTCTAAAATGTTGAACGGGTTTGTTTTAAATTGATTTGGTGATTATGAGTTTGTTGTGAAAATTTCTAGTGGTTTTAACTATTTATTTGGTGTAGTTTAGATGATACAAAATTAGTAGTTCTAAATTGAACGTGGTAGTTGTGATTAGTATGACAAGATGAACTTGATTTTTGTGTGTCTGCTGTACAAAATATTGGCGAAAGAGAACGTGTAAGCTCTATTAATCATTTTAGATGTGAAGTTGTACATGGTATTAAACTTAGGGTGATTATGGTAACTTATTTGGTTTGACTTATAGTATGTGAAATCAAACATGAAAGTATGGATTGGTTCTGATTGTTGCAAGGATTTGTGTAAATGTTTTGAAATTGGAGCTATATTTCAATTATGAACTAAACTTGCAATTTTGTGTAACAATGCAGATGAAGCGTGCAAAACCTCGTGTGATAGGGACAGAAATGGTAGAAGTCAGGAGGTCGAGCCGTGTTGCAAGTTTGCCTGCCCCTGTCTATAAAGAAATTGTATGTTTTTTGTTTTCTCTCATTCTTTATTGTTATGTTTAGTCTTGTTTTTAGAACTGTTAATGCACTGTGTTATGCTTAGTCTTGTTTTCTAACATTAACGAGTTGTCTTTCTAAGAATCATTGATCTTTTTTGAATGTTCTATTGTAGGTGGTTTATGAGCGAGTTACCTTACCAAAAAGGTAAAAAAATTTAACCGAATAATATTAGCCACTTTTTCTTCATCACAAGTATATGAAAATTGACTTTCTTAAAGCTTGAAAATAGAAAGTGTTCTTTTTTTGAGATAAAAGGGGATATTCGGTTAAATAATACTCTAGGCTAAGCTTTTTACATTATATGTTTGCAGTGGGAGAAAGTATAGCTATTCACGGAAGGATTTAGGAAACCGTGTGTATGCATCTGATGAAGCAAGGTATTGGGCTACGACAAAAGCCGAAGAACTTGAAGCTAATCTTGAAGGTGGCTATCCTTCGTTTGTCAAGCCCATGCTTCAGTCACATGTCACTGGCGGATTTTGGTTGGTTAGTTCTTGTTCCTGTTTCTTTTAATCATCCATTAGCATTTGTAACTGCTATGACATTTTGAACAGATTTTGATATAATTGATGTTGTTGACATTAATAAACAGGGTCTTCCAAACCACTTCTGTAGAAAAAACCTGCCAAGGAATGATGCAACTGTTACTTTAATTGATGAAGAAGGCGATGAGGTCCCAACTGTTTATTTGGCTCACAAAGCAGGGCTTAGTGGTGGATGGAGGGGTTTTTCCATCAGTCATGAATTGGTGGACGGTGATGCACTTGTTTTCCAGCTAATCGAACGAACTGTCTTTAAGGTTAGAATGTTTTAACTAAAAAGCTCTTTTAAGTTATAGTCAAAGCATTATTGGATGCTCTTGATTCCTTTCTTGTCTTGTTCTTCAGTTTGTTTATGTTTTTCTGCCTTTTCTTCAGTTTATAAATTCATAAATTCATAAACAACCAATATAACTCTTTCTGTGTTTATTTCAGGTTTATATCATAAGGTGCAAAGGTTATGAGGAGGGTGAAAAAGATGAGGATATGGAGGCTTAAGTTTATGCACAATTGGAGTATTGGACAAACTAATATCATTTAGGTGACGCCTCAGCTTTTTTCGCCTGTTTATCTTGGATTTCCGTATTTTGTTAACCGGATAAATTAACGTCTGTTATTGGTTACTTTGCTAAGCAAATAGGTTTGACTTTGACCTTTTCATATAAGCTTACCTGCATAATTTGCACATGTATTTCCATGGGATGGGAACATAGATAGCCATGCTTTAAGGCTGTTCTGGATGTTACATAACGTAACTTCCTATGTGGGATCTCTTTGCTCATTGTTGGCAGTTATATCTCACTGCTTTCAAGTATCAATATGTGTGTGTGTGTGGGTGTTTATTTTATTTTATTATTATTATTATTATTTTTTTTGGATTGGTAAACTAACATCCACTGACATGCTGCTTGTTTTGGGGTAATGGTCATGGGCTACATTTTCTTCCTAAAGCAGGCAAAATGAGTGGTTTAACAAAACGTGTTTAGGTAAAAATTGGAAACTTAATAAGACAGGTCAAAACCAGCTGGGTTGACCTGACAACACTCTGAAATGATGCGATTGACTTTTTAACTCTTTGACGAGGCTGTAAATGATGCGAATGACTTTTTAACTCTTTGACCCTTTTTCTTTTTAGCTGCATTTTTAATGTTACATGTTTCACTGTTATCAATTTTCAGATCTAGTGTAATGAGCTTAATTTACTAGCATTTGTCAACATTTTTTGTTACAGTAACAACATTGTCTAAACCTCAAAAATTCACCATGCTTTCTTGTTTTTGACACAACTAATCTTCTTTCCTTGTCACCTTTTTGCCTTGTAGGTGATCAGTATTAATTAGGAGGATGCACATTTTGGCGGTAATCATGGAGTGTTGCTCGGCTTCTTGTCTGTAAAGCTTAGGACTAACCAAGGTCCAGTTCCTCTTGGAATGTAATCAATGAACTTTAAATTTAGTATTATTATGGTTTTTTTTCACGACCTTTAACAACAGGCAATGCACTGTGCATTGAGCCTTGGACACTGCTTCGTAGTTTGAAACTTTGAATGATCAAACTTTTTTAGGGTTAATTGAAGGAGTATTATTATCTTATGAAACTTTGAATGACACTGCTTCATAGTTTGAAACTTGTGTATTGTGCATTGGATGATGGAGTATAATGTTTGTAGATTGAGAGGGTGTTTGGATTGGCTCATTTGAAGGAGCTTTTATGAGCTTTTATTGTCTTTTGAAAACAGACAACTCAAAAAAGTATTTGGATATTACAAAGTATATTGGTAATTTATGAGCTTTTTTAAGCTCAAATAAGCCCAATTTTATAGGCCATTGTATATTGGCTTTCCTAGCTTATTTGTATTATTCACAATTATACCCTCATACTGTCTTTTGTTTGCCAACATATTTTAAAAGGACTTTTTGGTCATTTTACCAATAGTGTGTTAGTATAAGCTAATCCAAACACTCTTTTTAGTCAAACAGGTGTTTTGATACATAAGCTCGTAAAAAAGCCTAAGCTCCTTATATAAGCTAATCCAACACCCGTTGAGTGACTATGGTCACATATAACATCTAAGTATCTCATATACTGGTCACATGGAGTTAGTTGAAAATGTGTATGATTGGGAGTTACAAGCTATTTTTTGTAAGGACTGATTTTGTTTACTTTTTACGGATGAAACGAAAAACTTAAAAACTGTAACTTTAAAAAATTTTCTTTGATATTCGTCTTATAAGACTTCACACAGTAGTTATGAAACGATCGATCAATTCAATGGTCCCTATCGATCGGCATTAGTGTGGGCATGATCAAATGATCGATCAAAAAAAAAAAAAAAAAAAAAATCTTTGAATCGGTCGCAGGTATGACCTTCATTCGTCCTTGGTTGTGTGTGTGTTTTTTGTGTTTAAATTAAATGAAAATGTATTTTCGTGGGGTATGTTTTTTTTAAGTGTAGGTCGCTTTATTGTGCCAAAAAATCGCGTATAAATCGCCGGAGATAAAAAGATGACGTGACGGATAAAATGAGGTCAATCCCCAAGTTCATCCATTAAGTTTAACATTGCTTATTATAGTAAGAAGTACAATTAAAACAAAATTAATGTGATCAACATATTTAATATGTTGTCAATTAATTAACTGTCCAATAAATATAATTAATGCATATAAAATACCATTTACATAAGAAATACTCCGAATCAAACAAATTATTAAATGTCACTAATAAAAATAATAAAGCACATTATACAAATATTCAAGTCTGAACGGGCAACGAGCCAAAAGGGCTTGAGTCCGAACAGGCACCGGCCAAACAAGCTCGAGCCCGAACGGGCACGGGATAAACAAAATTTTGATATCCATAAATTTAAATTGTTAAAAAGAATATGATTCACCGAAAATTTTTATTTCAAGGTACCCGTCGTTGCAACGCACAGTTGCAACGACGGGTACCTGCTAGTGATAATAAAACACATTTTAACCTTATTAAAACGGTCTATTTCTGTCACAACATATTTGGTAGATGTGATATGATGTTTGCTTCTACTTAATTTTCTTATTAATTAATTCTCTTTAAAAAAATTGAGGTGGTCATGAGAAATGTTATTGGCGTATATGAGTTGAAGTAAGGGTAAGCATTGGTCCGGGACCGGATCAGACCGTCAAAAACCGAGACCGAATTAAAGTAAAAACCGAGACCAAGACCGAATATGGTTGGTCCGGTTCGGTTCGGTCCGGTCCGGTCCAAAAAGGCAAGATTTTCGATTTTTTGGTCGGACCGGATCTGATCGACGACCGAATTAGCCAAAAAATCTATACAAAAAACCGGACCGAATGTGGTCGGTCCGGTCTCGGTCGGTCCGTCGGTCGTTTGCTCACCCTAAGTTGAAGATATATTTTTTACCTGCTAACATATGAATGAATCAAACAAATTTTTTTTACCTGCTAACACGTAAGAATGAATCAAACAAATCTCTAATAATTCTTGCAGCAAAAACGTTATTAGTTGGGCAGTTAAGGCAGTAATTTGCTTTCTCCAAATTCATTATTTTGAAAAAGGTAGTAAATCAATATTACAATCATACAAAGTAGAGTGCCAAATGAAATAGAAGTACGACACCGAAAAGCTACAAAATTCACTATCATTCGCAATTTCGCATGCGGTTCTTGCCTTGCTATGCTCATTATCATTTTCCGCCATCAGTACAAGAATAACTACCTTTCATGATAGGAAACTTTTGTGCTAAAAGTCACAAAATGGCCGGAAAAATAATCAAACTTTGACTTTAACTTTCAACGAAGCATTTTGATATATGTTTCACCTTGGGCCCCACACTTTTAGCCAGGACGGCTGTCGTCGCTAAAACTGTATACCAATTAAAAAAATAATTAGTTTGAGATTAAATAATTTATTTGTATTTAAAATGAATTAATCCATCCAGCCACAACCATTAACGACGATACATATCGTCGCAAAAACTATATATCAATTGAATAATAATTATTTTCACATTGAATAATTTATTTTTATTAAAAACAAATTGAAAAAAGATTAAAGAATACATTTTTAATGGGAATATAGTTTTAGTCCGCACAACTCATTAAAAATTTAAATATAATTGTTAAAATTAATTTAAGAATATATAAAAAAATAATTAATTGACAATCTTAATAATTTAGTAAATTCTACAAATAATTTTTGAACTAAAAATGTGTTTTAGTTGAAAGGTAGTTAATTACGAAAACACTTGAATATTTCTGGATGTGGTAACACTTACTTATGAACATTGATACTCATCGTATTTGACTTGCATCATTCAAAAGATGTTTCATATAAGTGATATCAATGTAATAGAAAAGGTGAAAGCTAAATATACACAACATATTTATTCAAAAGTCAAAACATACAATGCACGCAATATACTTTAAAAATTACCATTGTACGCAATATATTTTCAAATTTGGTACAATGTACGTAGTATGACCTGAAACTAGCAGGTTACCAGGTCTCCAAGTTTGAAAATTTACAGGAATGGTCCCTGTGGCTTGTGTTGATTTACACCGGTCATCCTTTGACTTTTTTTTTTATCACTTAGAAAAGTTATACTACCCTTATGGTTTGCATTGACTTTCACTTTTAGTCCATTTTTATACTTTTTCACCCGTTCTCTTACGTTTTTATCCGTTTTCATTCGTTTTCATCCATTTTCGTCTGTTTTTATATGTTTTCTTTCGTTTTTGAATGTTTTCGTCCATTTTTATACACTTTTATCCGGATTTGTCTGTTTTTATACATATTCGTCCGTTTTTATACGTTTTCATCCATTTTTATACGTTTTTGTTTGGTTTTATACATTTTCACCCGTTTTCGTTCATTTTTATACATTTTATCCATTTTCATCCCTTTTAATACGTTTTTGTTCATTTTTATACGTTTTCGTCCGTTTTTATATGTTTTCGTTCGTTTTTATACATTTTTATCTGTTTTCATTCGTTTTCGTTCATTTTTATACGTTTTTGTTCGCCTTTTATACGTTTTTGTCCGTTCTTATCCGTTTTCGTCCGTATTTATACGGTTTCGTTCGTTTTTATATGTTCCAAACATTTTCGTCCATCTTTATACGTTTTCGTTCGTTATTATACATTTTATTCGTTTTTATATGTTTTCGTTCGTTTTTATAGATTTTCGTTCATTTTTATACATTTTTATCCGTTTTTATACGTTTACGTCCCTTTTATACATTTTCATCCGTTTTATCCGTTTTTGTCTGTTTTTATACGTTTTCGTCCATTTTTATACGTTTTTGTCCGTTTTTATACATTTTCGTCCGTTTTTATACGTTTTCGTTTGTTTTTATTCATTTTCATTTTTTTTACATTATTGTCCAGATTTTATAATTTTCTTCCGATTTCATACATTTCGTCCAATTTTATATGTTTTCGTCCATTTTTATACGTTTTCGTATAAAAAAAAGGCAAAAACGGATAAAAAGGGACGAAAACATATAAAAATTAACGAAAACGTATAAAAATTAACGAAAATGTATAAAAATGGACGAAAGCGTAAAAAAAGATGAAAACGGATAAAAACGTAAGAGAACGGGTGAAAAGGTATAAACGTGGACTAAAAGTGAATTCAATGCAAACCATATAGACCATTACTGTAACTTTTCTAAGTGATAAAAAAGTTCAGGGATGACCGGTGAATGTCAACACAAGCCACATGGACCATTCCTGTAAATTTTCAAACTTGAAAACTTGGTAACGTGCTAGTTCCACGTCATATTACGTACATTGTACTAAATTTGAAAATACATTACGTTTGGTAATTTTGAAAGTATATTGTGTACATCGTGTGTTTTGAATAATTATGTTGCGTATCTTTATCTTTCACCCTAATAGAAAATGCGATAATGCAACTCGACTGAATATAAAGACACTTAGTTGGTTCACGTATATCGATTTTCACTTAAATATTTTCGAATGTGGTAACAATTGCTTATAAACATCGATACTCGTCGCCTTTAACTTGCGTCATTCAAAAGATGTTGTTTTGTATAAGTGCTATCAATATAATAGAATGAAATATGATGATTCCATTCGATTGAATATAAAGACGCTGAGTGGGACTGCGTTTTGATTGTTTTGTCTCATTCGTATAACTGATTTTACTATTTGATAAAATTTCAATAGCATTTCACCTTGAAGCAACTTATAAGACTTGGTATCTACACGGTGAACCGCGTCCTCTCGTGTTAAGCTCCCCCACTTGTTTCTTCACTGTTTCCTGAAGTGAGGACATGAAGGTTTGTTCGCAAGCTCATGAGGCGCTGGGGTCGTCTTCTTGCCAGACCCGGGTAACTGTCGACCAATGACAGGTATACGACCGCGTTGTTTTCCACCAATCACTTGGCGTAGAATATCTCGATCATGCAATAGCGTACCCGAGGAGGTGCTCTTTTCCCGCAGCCTCATCATCTAATTCTATGCGAGAAAAGTACTATATTAGGCGTGATGCATTATGTTTCATTAAAGTGGGTGAGTTTGGAAATAAATTATACTTACGTATCTAGCTTCGGACACAAGAGACTCCTAGACACCATCTCTCGTATGATTTTTGAAATATTGTTGGAGCAAGTCGACAGGCCCCGGCTCGGCGCTGATGTTCAACTGTATATAGATAAAATCAATAACGACTCACCCAAAACCATATATATATAAATAAAATGATTAAAAGGTGTCTTATGAAGTTATGACGTATAGCAGCTAACGAACGGGATCCACGAAGGCTCGAACTCGTATTCGCCATCCGGTTTCTCCCGTTGACCTCCAATATTTTCAACTTATCTGGGTCTATCCAGTAATCCACCTTCTTATTATAAATAATGGACTATTACACACACACACACACACACACACACACACACACACACACACACATATATATATATATATATATATATATATATATATATATATATATATATATATATATATATATATATATATATAAAACATAATAATAATATAAAGTCTCAATCCAGAAATTCACCTGTGTCTCCCAATCCTCTGGCGTCTAGTTCGACGGACACTCACTTATACTCTTCTCTACATCCTTAAGCCCACCTTGTTCTGTAAAATGATACTTTTTGAATTTGTATTTATCCAGTAATCGACCTTCTTATTATAAATAATGGACTATTATATATATATATATATATATATATATATATATATATATATATATATATATATATATATATATATATTGCTTGTGGAGATAAGCTTCGATACTCTTGTTAATATCTTCTCCATGCATACTGACAAGGTGTTCGTCGAGATTAAAGTGATGCGGTAATAAATTATAATTAAAATATATATACAGATTTAAATAAACAAACAAATTTAAATAAATAAACACATGATGTGCTCACGGTGTGTACAAGTTTTAAATTTATAAACACGATTACCGGATCTAGAAATAACACATACGAGCAAGTGAACTCGTCCGTTATAGCAAGATTGGGTTGGTAAGTCGGGATCATTCGCAGGGATTTATGAGTGAATCTAAGTGTAAGTTTAAAAAGTAAATCTCTAACACTAGCAATAATGATGATAAGATAATTCAAATGATTAAAAACTACACTTGCTTAGACTAGTTAACTACTCATAAGAAAAGCATGATTGTGATAACTTCCTTAACATGTTGGTAATCAGAATTATTTGGTGTTCTAATCTATTGTTTCTACAAGTTAAACCTTCGTCAAGATTTTAGTTTATAAAAACAAGCATTAGGTTTGGACCAATCAATTCAAGGTTCATAAAGTTGAATTAACAACCTTAAACATAAAAATAGTTTCTTGTTTAATCAAATACTCTTAAGAAATGGTCAATACAAAAGGTAACCTCACCATAGACAAGTAGGCTACAATTGATTATAAACTACTAAAACTTTCGACCAATTAGGCGTTTACAACCAATCCGATTTGATTAACAAAAAGTATTCTCATTACAATTATACCTTAGTTCCTTTGTTAAGTCAAGAATAATTATGGTGAAAAACAATTATTCATAGACAAAAGTTTATAACTAGTTGAATGATAATAACCCTTTCGGCCAATGATATTATAAGCAACTAGTTAAATTTGACTCAACAAATGTCACTATGAAACTTTAGTCTAATTGAGTTTTAGAATTGACTTGAAACTGAATTAAAACATGTTATCACAATCATAGACTAATCATTAAGTAATTAACATCATCTAAGCAAATGCAAAAGGTTACTAGCCACTCATAGCAAACATGAACATAAAATCAGAATATTGAACATTAGAAATCATAATCAAAGTCTTACAAATGTTGGAATATGGTTACAAATGAGTAGGAAATGATTTCCTAAGTATTGGTGTTGACTTCTTGAAAGTTTGACCTCCAGATGTTGACTTTTTGGACTTCCAATGCTTCCTAAACTTTTATGGACAAATTTGGAACTTTGAGACTAGTAGATAACTATTTGATAGTTACTTAGTTGATGGTAGATGATGGTGTATTGAGTTGTGTATCAAATGAGATTGCAAAGCCACTATTTATACTACTCCTCAATCCTAGGATCATTAATGCAGCAACTTGGCCTCCAAGGTGAATAGAAGGACCTAGAATACCAGAAAGAATGGCCTAGAATCGGGTAGAATGAAGTTTGCAAAAGTTATACGAGCTGACCAACCGGTCGGTTACGGGGCACCACCGATCGGTTGGATGGAACATCTGTGTTTAACCGGTCGGTTGGATTACAACCGATCGGTTACTCTGAACAATTTCATCTAACCGGTCGGTTGGAATGATGACCGACCGGTTGTAAGGGTTCTGACAGCTAAAACTTTATCTTTAACTTGGCTCTTCGTTTTTTGTCCAAACTTGATTATTCCTTGTAAACGAACTTTGGAGTGACGGAAACTTGGATTCCTCTTTGTGAAATGCTTGAACGAATTGAATCTCGAGTTGGGAATGACAAATCCTTCATTTCCTTCACTTTTTCTTCATTTTTCCTGTTTTTGGCTACAAATGCTTGCAAACATACTTTGATACGATTATGTCACAAAAGCATATAAAAATAACCGAAAAACATACTAATAACGCCACTAAAAACATGCACAATTTGAGCGTTATCAACACGTTAAAATAAATAAACACAACAATAAAAAAAATAAAAGATAAAAAACTGGCGTGTAGCCTCTCGTTGACTTGGGCCTTGTCAGCTTTGGGAACCTTATCCATGAATTGTAATACATGGGAACTAATTCCCGTAAAAACTGCCCAACATAGTTGGAGAACCACAAGCCAAAGCCTTTGCCTATTTTGCTATTGGCTTTGGCAGCTTTTGCATTTGAGCCTACAAGTAACCAAAATCAAGTGATAACAACATAAAATGACAAGTTATCAATTTCAAATAATGATTAAGTTTAACTTTTTTAAAAATAATCGAGAAATTCTTACGTTGACAATTAGTGCCTATCCTCCTCGGGGGACCATGAGGTGGCTCATTACCTCCATCGCCACCGTGGCTCCGAGCAACTACTGCCATATGTAAACGTACTAGTAAACGAACGTAGAATTTCATGAACAAATTAACACATATACACATATATACACACATTCAAATGAATAAACACATTTAACCACTTGATAACAATTTCATTCAAATAAGTGTCGTTTTACAAATTACAATTTTAGATCAATCTCCCACATCATCAAGATAAAAACCATCATTATTAGCGTCAGCTTCATCTTCAGTCTCAACGTGGTCTTCATCATCAGATGCTAAATCATGAGGAACGTGGTTATCATACTCAATCGTCATCGACATAAGTGATAATTGGTGGTAGTTCTCAACTTCAGCTGGTTGAACAACTATGTTTATGGTGTTATAATTCAAGTTATCCAAATCAACAAAGAGTGTGATATCTGATGAGCTGTTGTCATGTAGAACATCCTGATTGTCTTCTACCACATTGTATCCGGGTTCCAAATCTTTCGATGATAAGAATCTTGGACGGCCTTGTAATTACCACGTCTAGCGGGGTAATCATGGTAAAAGACTTGTGTTGCTTGTATTGCAAGAATGTATGGTTCATTTTCAAGATCTGCCATAATTTATGTAATGTTGTTTCTATAGGTACAACGTTTTATGCGATGATCGTTATCAGTGTCGAACCATTTAACTTTGAACAACGCAACCTTTAACGGAATATATGAAAACTCTAGAATTTCTTCAAGATAGCCATAATACATTCCTCTCCTAGTATTAGGAGTTGAAATTCTGATGTTTTGAGTTGAACGACATAAATCACGGTTGTGTACGATAAACTTCACACCGTTAACTATGCAAGAGTTGACTGAAACTGCATTACTTGATGGTCCACAAGCCAAAGCGAATAACTCGGAAGTATAACTTGGGTCATTCTTTACTTTTAAATCACGAATCTATGAAAAAGATAAGAATAGATAAAGATGAGTAATAGTCATTATTTTTATAGAGTAATAGTCATTGCCAGGAAATACCCTGTAAATGTTTATGATCTTAGAATAAGTGATCGAAAAGATAACTTACGTAAAATATATTTTGAAATAAAATATGTACCTCTTGTACTCATCCATGTATGTGTCAATTTTATGGCTATTGTGTAGTACATACCATACTACTTTCTTCATTGTGTCTCAATAAAACCGAATGAATGATTCTTTGCCAGTCTTTTTACAGAGTGATCGAAACACATCAAATTGACTTGTTCGGCTTGGACCGTCCTCATTCCAGCCAAGACGATTAAATCTCGTCTCAACACCCCAAAAATAATGTGAACAGAAAGTTAATGCTTCATCAGCAATATAACCCTCCGCTATTGAACCTTCAGGCTTAGCTTTAATTCTGACATAATTTTTGAGATTCTTCATGAATCTTTCAAATGGATATATCTACCTTATGTAAACAGGCCCGCTTTGAATAGCCTCTTCATGTAAATGAATACCAAGTGAATCATAATGTCAAAAAAGGGGGGGGGGATATATCTACTTGAAACAACACAAAATATTGATCAATTGTTCTTTACCTTTCAGCATGTCATCTACGAACAAAGTTCAAGCGCATATTTGCTTGAAGAATAAATAAAGCTCTATTATTGGTGTTGCGGTGGTTTTGTCCGCCAAGTAATATTGAACTCCAACAGGAAATAACTGCTGCATCATTATATGACAGTCATGAGCCTTCAAATATGTTATGTTGCTATCATTTTCAGTCACTTTATGCTTGAAGTTAGATTTGAACCCACCAGGTAGTTTAATGCTTTTGATGAATTTACAAAAAAAAAAAAAAAAAAAAAAAATTCTGTCTTCAGTTGTGAAAGAGTACATAGGATGAGGCTTAGAGCAGTTCCCGTGTTCTTTGATGACGAGTCATAACTCCTCACAAATATTTAAATTTTGTCTTGTCTTGCCTTGTTGGTGTCTTTTGATTTGTCATTCATTAACAAAGTACCTAACACACTCTCACACACATTTTTTTCGTATGCATGCCATCTGAATTGTGTTTTAATGTAAAAAAATTACCAATACTCTAGTTCGTAGAAAATAGATACTTTGGTCCAATTCAATTCACGTTCGGGATCACGTTTTTTCTTCACACCCCCAAAACTTGGATGTTTCCCCAGCGTACATCTAGTCAATCTCCTAAGTTGAGCCAAGATGCCATCACTGGTAAATGTTACCTGAGTATAGAATGCCCTTTTGTTTTTATGCCATTTATTGGTCCTGTTTAAGAATCTTCTATGACCAGCATAAGCGGTTTTTCCGGGCACACGAATATATGGAGTTCTACATTACAAGTCGGACATGCCTTGTAACCTTTCCTACTCCACCTAGAAAAACTATTTCGAGCGGGAAAGTCATTGATTGTCCATAAAAGCGTTGCTTTCATACAAAATTCAATGCCTATAACAACATCTGTAGTCATAACTCCATCTGTCCATAAAGTCTTTAGATCTTCAATCAAAGGCCTCAACTAAACATCAATGTCCCCAGGTGATTTAGGGTCTGGAATTAACAACATCAATATAAGAGAAGTCTCTTTCATACATATCTAGGGAGGCGTATTGTATATTATTAATATGACCAGACATATGATGTAAGACTGACTAAGGTTGTCGAATGAATTGAAACCATCAGCAGCCAACCCTAATCGGACATTTCTTTTCTTTTTAGGAAGTTCTTTTGGAAACTTGATGTCAAATTTCTCCCATGCTTGACCATCAACCAGGTGTTGCATCTTACCGTTCTCACTAGACTGCGCATAAGCATGCAAAGTCATATACTTTACAGTGTGTTTAGACTTGTACATATGTTGTAGTCCAGGAATCAAAGGAAAGTTACGCAACACCTTGTTAGGAACTTTCTTCCCCAATATGTTCTTGTCTTTCCATCTACTAGCGTCGCAGATCAGACAATTCTGCAAATCTTAATTATCCCCCCGATATAAAATGCAATCATTTACACAAGCATGTATCAATTTATATCCTAACCTAATCGTTTTATATGTCCTTTATTTCATAGTATGATGATGCGATTTTGTATCCTAGACTGGGCGAGAAACATTCCTAGAGAAATTTTAGGGTTTCGTTAAATGTTGTGTCACTCATTTTACCTTTGACCTTGATGTGCGTAAACTTTGCCATAAAGTCCAACGAGGACATCCAATCACAGCCCGGGTATAGTTTTTTGTTGGCAGTGGCAAGTAACTATTCAGACTCGTTACATTGAGGAAATATCATTGCTTGAGTTGGCTCGTAACTTGTCTCACAAATATTTTCTTAAGTTGGCTCATTTTGTTCATTATTCGGATAAATATCATGAAAGAACTCAGCCATCTCACTCATCCCAGGTTGTCTTGTGTTGTGTACTACTATCCGGGCATCCGATTCAACGTGATTATACAATTTTGTATAACTTTTGTCCCATCCGTATGTGTGTATGTCGGAAAACAAATCTTTGTGATTTACTCACTCTACGTTAAGAAAACGAACACATAGACATTTTATATCGGATCAATATTCACTAAGGGCTTGCAATACTCGCAGAAAGCTTTAAGACCAACTAAAAGTTCTTTGCAAGCACGAGATAATGAGATCCAAGTCATCAAACTCTTATCAATTGTCATAACTGCATTTTAATGATGCAATAAATAATTATATAGAATTATATACGTTCACAAAAATCTACACATAAACACATAAAGGTGGAATTATGAGTTGTGCGTTTTGTTCACCTAATATAACTATGGAAGGCAATTCTAACCCACTCTTTGAATGTTATGTGTCATATATGAATGCGTATAACTGATTCAATATTTGAGAAAATTTCGGCAGCATTTACTTTCAGTTATATGCATTCATATATGAGACGAAACATTCAAAGAGTGGGTTAGGATTTCCTCCATAGATGGAGTAGGTGAACAAAATGCACAACTCGTAATTCCACCTTATGTGTTTACGTGTAGATTTTTGTGAACGTGTATAATTCTATATAATTATTTGTTGCATCATTAAAATGAAGTTATGACAATTGATAAGAGTTGGATCTCATTATCTCGTGCTACGAAAGAACTTTTAGTTGGTCTTAAACCTTTCTGCGAGTATTGCAAGCCCTTAGTGAATATTGATGGGAATATAAAATGTCCATGTGTTTGTTGTCTTAACGTGGAGTGGGTAAATCACAAAAATTTGTTTTCCCACATACACATATATGGCTGGGACAAAAGTTATACGAAATGGTATAATCACGGTGAACCGAATGCTCAGACAGTATTACACAACAGAAGACAATATGGGATGAGTGACATGGTTGAGTTACTTCATGATATTTTTCCAAATAATGAACAAAATGAGCCAACTTAAGGAAATATTAGCGACACAAGCAACGAGCCAACTCAAACAACGAAACTTCCTGATATTTGTCCAATGGTTGAGTTACTTCAGGATATTTGTCCAAATAACGAAAAAATGAGCCAACTTAAGGAAATATTGGCGACACAAGCAACGAGCCAACCCAAACAATGACACTTCCTCAGCGTAACGAGTTTGAAGAGTTACTTACCACTGCCAACGAAAAACTATACCCGAGCTGTGATTGGATGTCTTCATTGGACTTTATGGCAAATTTTACGCACATCAAGGTCAAAGGTAAAATAAGTGACACTACATTTAATGAAATCCTAAAATTTCTCCAGGAATGTTTCCCGCCCATTCTAGGATACAAAATCCCATCGTCATACTATCAAATAAAGAAGACATATAAAACGATCGGGTTAGGATACGAATCGATACATGATTGTGTAAATGATTAATTTTTATATCGGGGGGGGGGGGGGGATAACAAAAATTTGCAGAATTATCCGATCTGCGGCGCTAGTAGATTGAAAGACAAGAACACACTGGGGAATAATGCTCCTAACAAAGTGCTGCATTGCTTTCCTTTGATTCCTAGACTAAAACGTATGTACAAGTTTAAACACACTGCAAAGCATATGACTTGGCATGCTTCTGGGCAGTCTAGGGAGCACGGTAAGATGCAACACCCGGTTGATGGTCAAGCATGGAAGAAATTTGACATCAAGTATTCGAAAGAATCTGCTAAAGAAAAAAGAAACGTACGATTAGGGTTGGCTGCTGATGGTTTCAATCCGTACGGCAAGCTTAGTTAGTCTTACATCATGTGGTCGGTCATATTAAATACATACAATACGCCTCCCTGGATATGTATGAAAGAGACTTCCCTTATGTTGATGTTCTTAATTCCGAGCCCTAAATTACCTGGGAAGGACATTGATGTTTACTTGAGGCCTTTGATTGAAGACCTAAAGACTTTATGGACAGATGGAGTAGTTACTACGGATGCTGTCGTAGGCACTGAATTCTGTATGAAAGCAGCGCTTTTATGGACTATCATTGACTTTTCCGCTCGAAGTAGTTTGTATGGGTGGCGTGGGCAAGGTTACAAAGCATGTCCGACTTGTAATGTAGACACTTCATCTATTTGTGTATCCAGAAAAACCGCTTATGTTGGTCACATAAGATTCTTAAACACGACCAATAAATTACGGAAGAACAAAAAGGCATTATATACTCAGGTCAATGAATGAGAACCTCCTAGAACACTTACCATTGATGACATCTTGGTTCAACTTAGTAGATTGCCTAGATGTACGCCTGGGAAATATCCAAATTTTGGGGGTGTGAAGAAAAAACATTATCCTGAATGTGAATTGATTTGGACCAAAGTATCTACTTTCTACGAGCTGGAGTATTGGTATTTTCTTACACTAAAATTTGTTTAGATATCATGCATATCGAAAAAATGTGTGTAAGAGTGTGATGGGTACTTTGTTTATGAAAGACAAATCAAAAGACACCAACAAGGTAAGACAAGACTTACAAAATTTGAATATTCGTGAGGATTTGTGGCTCGTCAACAAGGGAAATGTAAAGTGCTCTAAGCCTCATCCTACGTACTCTTTCACAACTGAAAAAAGAAATTTTTTTGTCAATTCATTAAAGGTGTTAGACTACCTGATGGGTTCGGATCTAACTTCGTGTATAAAGTGACCGACAATGATAGCAACATAACAAGCTTAAAGGCTCATGACTATCGTATAATGATGCAACACCTATTGGAGTTCAACAATACTTGGTGGACAAAACCACCGCAACACCAACAATCGAGCTTTGTTCATTCTTCAAGTAAATATGTGCTTGTACTTTGATCGTGGATGACATGTTGAAAGCTAAAGAACAAATGATCAATATTTTGTGCAGTTTCGAGCAGACATATCCTCATCCTCTTTTTGACATTTTGATTCACTTGGTTTTTCATTTACCCGAAGAGGCAATTCAAGGTGGGCCTATTTACATGAGGTGAATGTATCCATTTGAAAGATACATGAAAAAGCTCAAAAATTATGTCAGAAATAAAACTAAGCATGAAGGTTCAATATCGGAGAGTTATATTGTTGATGAAGCATTAACTTTCTGTTCGCATTAGTTTCAGGGCGTTGAGACGAGATTTAATCATCCTGCTCGGAATGAGGACAGTCCAAGCCCAACAAGTCGATTTGTGGTGTTTCGATCACTCTGTAAAAAGATTGGTAAAGAATCATTCATTCTGTTTTATGGAGACACAATGAAGAAAGTAGTATGGTATATACTAGACAACTGTAATGAAATCGACACATACATGGACGAGTACTAGAGGTACTTTTACGTAAGTTATCTTTTCGATGACTTATTCTAATATCATGAACATTTACAGGGTATTTCCTGGCAATGACATACAAGAAGTATTTCCTTGCTGGTTTGAGAAGAAGGTAGACTTATTGTATATATTACCCTATAAAAATAACGACTATTACTCATCTCTAACTATTCTTATCTTTTTCATAGATTCATGATTTGAAAGTAAAGAACGACCCAAGTTGTACTTCCGAGTTATTCGCTTTGGCTTATGGACCATCATGTACTGTAGTCTCAGTTAACTCTTGTGTAGTCAACGGTATGAAGTTTATCGTACACATCCGTGATTTACGTCATTCAACTCAAAATAGTGGAATTTCAACTCCTAATTCTAGAGTAGGAATGTATTATGGCCATCTTAAAGAAATTCTGGAGTTTTTGTATATTCTGTTAAAGTTGTATTGTTCAAAGTTAAATGGTTCAACACTAATAACGATCATCGCATAAAACGTTGTACCTGTAGAAACAACATTACACAAATTATGGAAGATCATGTATCATTTGAAAATGAACCATATATTCTTGCAACACAAGCAACACAAGTCTTTTACCTTGACTACCCAGCTACACATGGTAATTACAAGCTCGTCCAAGATTCTTATCATCGAAAGATTTTTAGAGCCCAGATATCATCGTGGTAGAAGACAATCAGGGTGTTGTACATTGCAACAGCTCATCAGATATCACACTCTTCGCTTATTTGTATAACTTGAATTATAATACCATAAATATAGATGTTCAACCAGCGGAAGTTGAGACACCACCACCAATTACCAATGATGTCGATGTCGATGACGATGATGATATTGACTATGATGACCATGCTCCTTATGATTTAGCATCTGATGTTGAAGACCACGTCGAGACTAAATATTAAGCTGACACTAATAATGATGGTTTTTATCTTGATGATGTGGGAGATTGATATCAAATTGTAATTTGTAAAATGACACTTATTTGAATGAAATTGTTTTCAAGTGGTTAAATGTGTTTATTTATTTGAATGTGTATTTATTTGAATGTGTGTGTATATATGCGTATATATGTTAATTTGTTCACGAAATTCTACTTTCTTGTACTAGTACATTTACAGATGGCAGCAGTTGCTAGGAGCCACGGTGGCGATTGATGAGGCGAAAAATGATCCGTTTTTAGGGGGTCATTTAAGCCCGAATTCGAATTTATTTGATCAAATATTGTCCTAAATCATTCCTTTTGTGATTTTAGGTCCTTTGGGAGTGAATTCAGGAAAAGGAAGCATTTTGGACGTTTTTGGAGCATAAAAGTGAAGAAAACGCCAAAGACTTAATTTTCCATGCTGAGAACAGTACCTGACGGCGTCAAGAGCATTTTGGTGACGGCGTCAAGAGTAAAAGTGGTGACGGCCCAGAGAGAATGTGAAGGCGTCACCCAAGGCCGCCACGTGTTAACTTGTCAAAACTTGCGCGCGGAGTAGCTGATATTGTTTTGGTCATAACTTTTGCATACGAACTCGGATTTAGGTGATTCAAAAGCCCACGCGAAGAGGACGAAGAGATCTACAATTTGGTGAAAAAATGGTCTTGACGGCGTCAATAGTAACGACCTGACGGCGTCAAGCCTTGCCGACAGAAAACATGCCTATAAATATAACATCATAACTTCACTTTTTGTAAACCCTAAACCCTAAGGTCGATTCCTGGGTTTAGGTGGGTGTTTTTCCAGCAACTTAGAGGGTTTCAATCACTCCATAAACATCATGTATTGGTTTGATGATTCTATCTTAATTATGTTTTCCATTATCATTGTTGTTTGCTCTTCTTTGATGATGATTTGCTAATTCACCTTGTGTCTACTTATGACTATGTGAAACTTGTATATAATTGATTAGATCTCATTGATTTCTTGTTGATGTTGTGTCTATCTCCATCAATTAAGGCGTGACAACTTCAATAGATCTAGTTGGTTTAGTTTATAATCCTTGTTTCCTATTGATTCTTGTTTTGATTGAATGATTTATATGTTAGGCTTAAGAAAACTGGCAGATCTCCAAATGGTAACATGCTTGAACGTCTTAGGAAACATGAACCTATTGCACTAAGGTCTTTATTGGTTGTATTTAATGCATGAGCCACTGTTTACAATCTCTATGGTTGTGCTGGGCATGGTATAGGAGGAGATAAGAGCTCATAAAATTGGGGAGTTATGTGCGATACCCCATGAATGGTATTAAGGAATACAACCCGTCAATTAAAACAAGGTTACAATTCAATAGGTAGGATTGGATAGCTAGCAAGGAGTAACATATCATGGGTAGACATGCTTCACTTATCTTGTAGAACCTTAGTTTATTTTCTTGTTTATTAGTTTAATTAGTAGCTTTTAGGTTAGTTGATTAGCAACTAATTCCGCCCACTCTCCCAATACCCGAGATTTTTACTTGCTTTTCATAAAATATAAAAACATAAAAAGAATCATCCTTCACCTTTAGACCTAGTTAGATTAATTTCAATCCTAACGACACTATTCCTAGCTGAACGATCAATCCCCCGGTACTTGTCACTATACTATACTACAACGATCAGGTACACTGCCTGGTGGGGGTTGTAAGCTTCTCAAGATCCCTTGAGAGGTAAAGCCTGGTGCGATTCCCACGTATCAAGTTTTTGGCGCCGCAGCCCGGGGAATAGTTATTGTCTAGGTTAGAATTTCTTTTTATTAGGTCTACTTGCTAGATTCCTTTCTAGTAAGATTTTATTTTTATTTTTAGTTTTTCTTTAGTCTATCTCATTTCTTTGTGTCTTTGTTCGTAACCACCCAACATCATGGACAACGGGAACATCTTTGAACCCGTCATCCCACCACAACAAAACCCACCATTAGAACCCCTTAGGCCCCGAACCTTTGGAGAGTATTCCCGACCTAGCCATCAAGGCTACCGAAACACCATTGAGCTCACCGGAGCCAATGTAACCCCCTTGCGATCCGACACCATCCGGTTGGTGCAAAGCGGATGTGCATTCCATGGACTTTGTTCCGAAGATCCAAACCAACATCTTAAGGACTTTCTCAAAATCGTAGATTCCATAGACTTAGATGTTGAAACTAGAGAGACTACCCGTTTACGCCTATTCCAATTCTCTCTACGGGATCAAGCTAGTCAATGGCTTGAGCGTTTACTCGCGGGATCCATCACCACATGGGATGATCTCACCACTCGTTTCCTTGCTCAATTTTTCCCACCGGGGAGAACTACTAAGCTTAGAAATGACATCTTGATGTTCCAACAACGTCAAAATGAATCTCTTTATGAAGCATGGACTCGTTTCAAGGACTTACTCCAAAAAGTCCCTCATCATGGCATAGATCTTTGGCTCCAAGTCCAAATTTTTTATGACCATATCGACATCTCCACGAGGCGAGCCATTGACCAATCGGCCAGTGGTAAGCTACGTGATCTTAGTGCGAAACAATCATGGGAACTCATAGAAGATCTTGCTCTCTATGACAACGAAAGTTGGAATGATCCCCATGACTTGAACAAAACGGTCAAGGCAATATCTTTGCCTTCGAACAATTCTAGCACTCCCGACCGTAGGATCATGGAACTTGAAGGTCGAGTCAAGTCTCTCATGAAATCTTGCGAAGCTCCCAAATCCTTAAGCCATGTAAGCAGAATCGCTTCCACGTGTAAATTATGTAGTGGCCCTCACGAGACTCATAACTGCATGGAGCTTCCAAAACGTGCTTATAACAAATTCACGTCATCACACGTGGGTCAAGGCCCTCGAACTTCTGGCGAGGCCTATGAGGCATGGAAGGATAAACCTAATTTCAAAGGGTACCAAACGCGGAGCGTATCTTTCAATGACTCCTCACCACTCACTTGGTCCGAGCATTTTCCGTCACAAGGCATTCCCAGGAAAAGCTGTGAAGATACCCTAAAAAAATTCATTCTATCTCAAGAATTACAGCTCTCTACGCTCGAGGCTAAATTTAAACAACAGCAGGCTGATGTGAACAACAAGATTTGTCATCTGCTAACTGCTATCAAAGAGCATGTTGTTAATAAGCCGATTCACGTTGAAGAGGTAAAGTCTGTTACCATCATGAGTCCACCAACCTCCCCTGTGAAAATAAAAAGCCCTAGCAAGTTATTCAAACATCTATCCCCTAAAGGAAAAGAACCTGTCAACCCCCTAGGACCAACCCATTTCGTAAACACCATCACCACGATATCTGCTTTTACACCCAACTCAACCCAGCAACAAACTAAAAAATTTGGTCATATAGCTAAAGATGAGACCTCAAGGGTAGACCATGATTCGGCCAGAAAACCTACCAACTCACCCGAGCAATACACCGCGCAAGAATCCGGCAAACCGGATGAAGGGAAAGAGAAATCGGAAGAGCATGAGAGAAATCCAACCATTTTGGGTAAATCTATTATAGAAGAACCCGAGAGAAAAATGGAGAATGTTACTAGTAGGAGTAGCGATAGGACTAAGGAAGATAACCATAAAGTTTTCAAGATCTCCTGCACCATTAAGGAAAAGCTCCTAACCGATAGTCATATAGATCCTAGCTCCCCAGTCAACCTAATCCCCCTTTCCTTATACCGTGAGACCTTCCCAAAACGCATTGCGAGCAAAAGGGTAATGAATAATCTATCAATCAGGGTCGGAGAGCTTGTTTACAATACTGACCTCGCCGTGGTCGATGACGTAGACCCTCTCACCAATCAAACTTTAACCAACCCTGTTCTTGGGAAGCCATTTATCAATGAATCGAGAGTGATTCTTGATGAGAAAGGTGGTAGTGCATTATTCACCAATGGTGTTAAGAAGGTAATTTTTTGTGGGGGTAATGAGGAGGTGTACGAGTATCATCCTTCCCTTGAGGGGAATATATATGGGTCGAAGGATGGGGAGTCGGAGAAGATAAGACGGCGTAATCCGAATAATCTCAAAATCCCCTGCATGATTGGTCATAAGTACTTCGACAACGTTTACATCAACGTATTCCTGCCAAAGAATTTTATGTCCTTATTCCATTATAACAACATCTGCAGATGGGGGATGATTTACAAGGGAGAGAAAGTGGTTGGTAAGTGTAACACCCCCAATTCATGGATGCAGCGGAATTCGAACTGGGTGTTACTTGACGGCACAATAGTCACAATAATAGAAAACGAACTCCAATTGAGTCGTTTTAAAAGATTTATCATTCAAATTATATAAATATCAGAGATTACAAAATGAGGTCCCAATTGGTTCCATGTTTACAAATCACATTAAGTGAGTTTTTGAATGATAATAAAGTTTATAGCCCTCTTGAGTATCCGTGCCCTTCCGTACCATCCTTGATCGTCATGAACCTGAAATACATGCTTGAGAGGTCAACACAAAGGTTGAGTGGAATTCGTAGAGTTTAGTTAAATCGTTTGAACACAATATGTCGTAGTGTGAGCTATAGACTCACACTCATAGTTAGAAAACAAAATCGTTATTTATTTCACTAAGCTCATGCAACCAAAACATTAACATCGAACCAACAAAATTGGCATTATAGAAGCCCTATCGAGGTACTTTTGCCATTATACCGCTAAATCTCAAATATAGTGCATTTGTGTGAACTCATCGTTGTTCAACACAAATGGGATCCGTCAATCCCAATAGATCTATTCACAATATTCGCGCTCACTAAAGGTAGTGACTAATGGTTCATGATATAGGGACTTCGAACATGGCAATCGTTACTTAGTGATAATAAAACATCGTCGGGTAGCATACAGTAGAAAGCATCGTGTTCGAGTAGAAAAATAATAGCATGTATTCCCCCCATGGGTTTGTAAAATAGTTAAACAATAGAAAGTGGGGCTACGAACTCACCTTAAGTTATGTAGTGAGTAATGAATGTGATGGTCGAATCGTGAAGGTTTCTACGAGCAACCTATAATAGAATGTCGCGACTTAGGATCGGAGTAAATAATATGAAGTAGTGCCTATATATATATCTTGCATTTAGTCCATGATGTGGTATGATGTATAGTATAAGTCTTTGAAAGAAAGATTCATGAAACATGTATGTTTTGGTATATCGTTTACTACCGTTCGGGCCGACATAATTCAGAAGTCATGTTAGTAAGCGTTCGAGGAGCCAGGACACTTTAACTCGTAAATCCACAACTCAACTCGACGGCTTACATAATGAACTCCTCACATGAGGCTCCCTACTATTGTAGTAGTTGATAAAATATATAGATATAAGTTTTGATTCGAAAAGTTACTTGTCCGATATTTGAATAAACTTAGGAAAGTTTATTAGTACATGAAGATTGTTATTAGGGGAAGTTTCATAAGTCTTGTATGACCATTTTTCCTTGTAATATCTCATGGTTCCTTTTTAAGTGAAGTAGATCCAAATTGCTTGTTCATGTTATCGCCTAATTCATTGTTTCATGTTTACGCCTATGTAAGTTGGTATGGTCATTTCGTCATGGCCTAGCCATGACCTTTGGTCCTTGTTCCAAGGTCATGAGACACAACCTTGGCTCTAGCCATGGTTGTGGTCTTGATTATAGGTCATAAGACCTCTTGTTCCTTTCAAAGTATAACCATAATCTAGTGACTTTCGCCTAAAAATGGGCTGTTTAGAATTTGAAGAATTTTATCACTCGGAAAGCATTTTTAGGTCTCGAGCTTCTTTGTTCCTGAACGAAAACGTCATTTCGGACAACTTTCGTGTTTTAACTTTTTGATGAATCGGACCAGAAGTGGGACTTTCAAAACCCAAATTTGATCAGAATGGTATTTGGCAGTTTTGCCGGAAACTTTGGTAATTTCAAATGGGCGTAACTTTTGACTCGTATACTCGTTTTTGGTGGTTCAAATTGCTATGGTTTCCTCGTTAGGTCCTCTACCACAATATGTAATAATCAAATATCATATTTTTACCATTTTAATCAGGTCTTTCCAAGAAAATCACTAGTTTGCTTGTTTTAGTAACTTGTTTTAACAATCATATACAATAACTTGTTTTGTTCACTTTTATACATCATGGACATAACTACAAGACATAATATAGCAAGTATAACATGTAAATGATATGAACATGATAAATTAACAAGAAGTATGTTAGGGTTTGGCTTACAACTTTTGGCTTTCTAATTAAAGAAAGGAGTAACAAGTAAGGAAATGGACTTTGATAGACTTGCTTCAACCCTTTTCACTTCATGCAACCTTTCTACCCTTGGTATTCTTGAAAGAATGATGATAAAGGTTGAGGTGTATTGAGTGGATTTAAACTCAAAAGAAATCACCAAGTATATTAGGGTTTGGAAGAGTTTTGGTGAATGATAACTTAACTAGGGTTTCTACCTTGAACTTGCACTTGAATCTTGCTTGAACTATGAAGGAAATAAGCTAAATGTGAAGTGTTGTGGTGTGGTTTGATGGCCGGCCAAAGGAAGGGGGGAGGGGCTTTTATAGGGTCTTGAGGAGGTTACAAAACATGACTAGTCAACACCTTGGAGACCAAGGTGAACACTTGTAATCATCTAAGGCAACTTAGCACAAGATCATGCCACACCAAGGGATGACTCCCCCCCCCTAATGGTGGTTCCATATGGTCTAGGGGGTGAGGTGTGCCTTGCTTGCTATTATCCTAAGTATTGGATGAGTTTTGACTCCGAGAAATGCCAACCGTAAATGATTAGGCCTCAAAACGTAAAACCGGGTGTCGTAAAATTATGAAACTTTAAAGTATTGTTAGACATGTCCATATGTCCCATAATAAAATATAAAATGAGTGGTAGGTTTCATTTGGGTGGTAAACCCTGCTAAAAACTGGAAACACGGGTCTAAAACGCGTAATACGTAAAATGTACGAATTTTGCGTAAAACTGAGAAAAGTAAAATGTTACTTTTCTAATATGATATAAATGATTTAAAATGACTTATAATGTCTAGACTGGGCTCAGTCTAGTGTCGGTTGGTGTTAAATGTCTTTTAGACATCAAACCGTAAGCCTAAAAATCAAGGAATGACTTTTGGTCAAAGGAGGAGGGAAAAATTATGTTGACTTTTTCTAATAAGTTTGAAAACTCAAAACGTCTTAGAAACTCGTTTCGTGGTCTAACGGTTAATCGCCCATTCGGTTAAGCGTGCTCATGTGAGAGTAGTACCGACATGGGTGACCTGCTGGGAAGTCTTTGGTCATGTTTTTCTCAGTCATGATTAATTCTCAAATAAATCATGAGTGTGTCAAACATTTTTCTGATGCGGGGTCACTTAACGCGGTCGAGTTTCGTTGTACGTAGAATTTCTGAATGACGTTTTACCCTAAAACGTGTAATTCCTTAATAACTTTCACGAAAATGATCTGACGAATGTCAAACATTTAATTTGCCATGGAAATGATTTATCACTCAAGAATATCAGATAAAAATCAACTTTCGGGAAAGTTTCGGGAAAAATGAATAGTAAAAGTGAATAGTGAAATTTTCCGGGAATAGTAATTAACCGGAAATTGCGAGTTGTTACAGTCTCCACCCCTTACGGGGAACTTCGTCCCGAAGTTCTGTGTGTGTTATATGTTGGAGTGGTGTCGATGAAGAGGTGTGGTTACTTATGAGGATTAGAGTGATGTAGTTTGATTTGTCGTTTCAGTGTATGGCGTAAGATGAGGTTACTTATGAGAAGTTTGTTTCTAAGAAAACATACAGGTGACTGCTCCCAGCATAACATGATCCCTCCTGAATTAGACATAGGTGATCAGGCTATGTATAATTTAGGACCGATAATGTGATGTTTGGTTTAGTCACGTATGGTATTCAATCTGTAAGGCTGATGAGTTTGCTTGTGGTGTAACTAAGGATGATTTGAGCTTTAAAAGTGCATCAATATCAGAAAGTGAGCTTGTGGGATTAAGGGTTGTGTAGATGATGATGGTGAGAAGGTTAAGAAGGTTTGTGTTCTTCATTTTGGTATGTTGAGATTTAGTGGTTTGTGATGAAAGTTGGAAATGAAGGCATGATATTGATTTATAGGGTGGTATCAACGAAGTGATTTCTAGGCTGGTGGTAGAATATCTTGGAGTAAAATGATGTGAAACAATAAAGTGATAACAAATTAGCTTGAAGTAGAATTTGTTGAATGGTTTAAAAGATAACTGAGTAAGTCTCATAGAATGGTAATAGTCTGCTAAACAATCAAATTGGTTTGGAGATAGAAAGTACAATAGATGAGAATTATCACAAAGAGTCGTTTATTGAACAATAAATATTCTTAAGTCATAAAACTCCCATTACTAGGGATGACATACACATAGTACAACAGAGTGCATAAATAAATATGACTACTAAGTTCTAAACTTCATTGTTCTGCAGTGTTGTTGAGATTCTGATAAGCTCCTTCTCTTCTTATCATATATGCTCACCCTTGGTTGTCTTCAACTTGTTGACCTTGGTTTTGGGGACATTGGTTCTTGTAATGTCCACTTTCTCCACACCCGAAGCATATAACTATCGGTTGTGTGTTGCTACCGGTAGCTACATCCTTGACTCTACAATCTCTGGCAAGGTGTCCAGTGTTCTGACAGTTGCGACACTTAGCCGGGCAAGGACCGGAGTGGTGGAAGTTACACTTATTGCATAGTGGAGCATTCCCGGTATATCCTGCGCCTCTAGTTGGTGCAGCCACATAAGCCTTTGCGGTCTCTTATCTTTTGTTTTGCTGGTTGTTGATTTGAGTTTGGTTGTTGTTGTTATTGTTATTACTTCCATGGTTACCATCCCATGGTCGCTTGTTGTTGTTGTTCCTATTGTTATTGTTGTTACTGTAGTTGGAATTGTTGGGGTTATTGGTATTGCTGGCGTTGTTGGTGTTGTTGTTGGTTTGCTTTCGGGTTTCTGTCATTCGTACCACTTGGTCCATGAGGCTGCGGGACATCCGCATAGCTTCATCAAGTTCCTTTGGATTTGCCGAAGTTACATGCCCTTGTATGCTGGATGGAAGTCCCCAGATATATCTTTCCAACAATTTTTCCTTTGGAGAAACCATTGTTGGACAAAGTATCCTTAATTCTTGAAATCGACGATTGTAGGTTATGATATCATTTCCCTTAACCGTATGATCCCAGAATTCAACTTCCAACTTCTGTATTTCACTGCGAGGACAGTATTCCTTAATCATCATTTGTTTCAAATTAGCCCAAGTAATTTTGTAGGCATTCTCAATGCCCATAGGTTAAGCAATTGAGTTCCACCAGGACAACGCCTCATTCAACAGAGTACTCGTGGCATACTGAACTTTATCCTCCTCGGTACATTTACTAACCAAGAACACCGACTCCGCCTTTTCGAACCAACGGGTCAAACCTACAGCCCCTTCAGTACCCTTGAATTTGATGGGTTCACATTTCAGGTAGGAAATGAACGAGCAACCCTTTGGTACTGTAGTAACATTGGTCACCGGAGGGGTAGGTCCTCCAAGGTTAAGACTGGCAATTCTGGCAGCCTCTGCAGCTATCGCAGCTTCCGCAGCAGTGGCGGCTTCTGTGGCTGCTGCAGCTACGGCTGCTCGTTCCGCGATAAGTGCTGCATTGATACTGTCCTTTACCAGTTTGCGGATGGCGGCTTGCGTCATTGTTGGTGGTGCTTGTTTCTTTGGCGCCATGATTCTATTGTTCAAAAGATACATTGTAATTAGAGAGTTGTGAGATAAGCACAATTTTTTGATAAGAATGATAGGATAATAATGTTTGAAACTTAAAAGCATAACACATGATAGTATATAAAACAAGAGTTTTATTCGTACAACGTTGGTTGATTTACAAAATCGAAACCTTTTACAAGCTTCTTCAAACTTTACTAACTGATACTTTCAGTTTAGTAATTACAACGTTTTTACTATCGCTAGTTATTACATAGATTTCGTAACATTTACTAACTGAGTCTAATCAGTTTAGTAGTACAAAAGTTAACTAGTATCATCACACTAGTTTATTGTGGATTAGAAGGTCCGAGCAGCTCTGATTGATCGGCAACTTCTTGGTTTAGTGTGTCATAGAGGTACGAGTCGATGAAATTTGAGAAGCTGTAGTTTTCATGTTGACTTTCTTGTTCGATCAATGGTGGTCGAGGTACAATCCATAGTGAGTGATCCAATTCATCACATGTAGTGATATCAAAGGGAAGTGATAGTGGTGGTGGTAATGGTTCTAGTACATATTCGTATTCATTAACCTCTTCTTCGTCGGTTGAATCTTCGAAAGGTTCTTCTTCGTCATCAGAAGCGAAGGCATTTACGAAGTCAAATCCGAACTCGGGTGAGGGTGGTAAGACTTGGAAGTTATTAGGTAGAGTGGGCACATAATCGGGAGAAGTGGGTACGCACATGATTTCTATAAGAAGAATTATAATGTTAATATAATTCTATCGTTTATGGGGAGTGCTCAAAATATGGTAAGCATATATATAGCAATATGCTAATATGTTTATGTAGCCTAACTTGTATAATAAGTCCATAATCGTCTGGAGGATGGAAGGCACGAAGAGCGGAAGGCTATAAAATGGTTTTGCTTGTAATTGTAGTTATAGTTTAGGTCTCAATTAGACCCGTTTCTCTATAACCATGGCTCTGGTACCAATCTGTAACACCCCCAATTCATGGATGCAGCGGAATTCGAACTGGGTGTTACTTGACGGCACAATAGTCACAATAATAGAAAACGAACTCCAATTGAGTCGTTTTAAAAGATTTATCATTCAAATTATATAAATATCAGAGATTACAAAATGAGGTCCCAATTGGTTCCATGTTTACAAATCACATTAAGTGAGTTTTTGAATGATAATAAAGTTTATAGCCCTCTTGAGTATCCGTGCCCTTCCGTACCATCCTTGATCGTCATGAACCTGAAATACATGCTTGAGAGGTCAACACAAAGGTTGAGTGGAATTCGTAGAGTTTAGTTAAATCGTTTGAACACAATATGTCGTAGTGTGAGCTATAGACTCACACTCATAGTTAGAAAACAAAATCGTTATTTATTTCACTAAGCTCATGCAACCAAAACATTAACATCGAACCAACAAAATTGGCATTATAGAAGCCCTATCGAGGTACTTTTGCCATTATACCGCTAAATATCAAATATAGTGCATTTGTGTGAACTCATCGTTGTTCAACACAAATGGGATCCGTCAATCCCAATAGATCTATTCACAATATTCGCGCTCACTAAAGGTAGTGACTAATGGTTCATGATATAGGGACTTCGAACATGGCAATCGTTACTTAGTGATAATAAAACATCGTCGGGTAGCATACAGTAGAAAGCATCGTGTTCGAGTAGAAAAATAATAGCATGTATTCCCCCCATGGGTTTGTAAAATAGTTAAACAATAGAAAGTGGGGCTACGAACTCACCTTAAGTTATGTAGTGAGTAATGAATGTGATGGTCGAATCGTGAAGGTTTCTACGAGCAACCTATAATAGAATGTCGCGACTTAGGATCGGAGTAAATAATATGAAGTAGTGCCTATATATATATATATCTTGCATTTAGTCCATGATGTGGTATGATGTATAGTATAAGTCTTTGAAAGAAAGATTCATGAAACATGTATGTTTTGGTATATCGTTTACTACCGTTCGGGCCGACATAATTCAGAAGTCATGTTAGTAAGCGTTCGAGGAGCCAGGACACTTTAACTCGTAAATCCACAACTCAACTCGACGGCTTACATAATGAACTCCTCACATGAGGCTCCCTACTATTGTAGTAGTTGATAAAATATATAGATATAAGTTTTGATTCGAAAAGTTACTTGTCCGATATTTGAATAAACTTAGGAAAGTTTATTAGTACATGAAGATTGTTATTAGGGGAAGTTTCATAAGTCTTGTATGACCATTTTTCCTTGTAATATCTCATGGTTCCTTTTTAAGTGAAGTAGATCCAAATTGCTTGTTCATGTTATCGCCTAATTCATTGTTTCATGTTTACGCCTATGTAAGTTGGTATGGTCATTTCGTCATGGCCTAGCCATGACCTTTGGTCCTTGTTCCAAGGTCATGAGACACAACCTTGGCTCTAGCCATGGTTGTGGTCTTGATTATAGGTCATAAGACCTCTTGTTCCTTTCAAAGTATAACCATAATCTAGTGACTTTCGCCTAAAAATGGGCTGTTTAGAATTTGAAGAATTTTATCACTCGGAAAGCATTTTTAGGTCTCGAGCTTCTTTGTTCCTGAACGAAAACGTTGTTTCGGACAACTTTCGTGTTTTAACTTTTTGATGAATCGGACCAGAAGTGGGACTTTCAAAACCCAAATTTGATCAGAATGGTATTTGGCAGTTTTGCCGGAAACTTTGGTAATTTCAAATGGGCGTAACTTTTGACTCGTATACTCGTTTTTGGTGGTTCAAATTGCTATGGTTTCCTTGTTAGGTCCTATACCACAATATGTAATAATCAAATATCATATTTTTACCATTTTAATCAGGTCTTTCCAAGAAAATCACTAGTTTGCTTGTTTTAGTAACTTGTTTTAACAATCATATACAATAACTTGTTTTGTTCACTTTTATACATCATGGACATAACTACAAGACATAATATAGCAAGTATAACATGTAAATGATATGAACATGATAAATTAACAAGAAGTATGTTAGGGTTTGGCTTACAACTTTTGGCTTTCTAATTAAAGAAAGGAGTAACAAGTAAGGAAATGGACTTTGATAGACTTGCTTCAACCCTTTTCACTTCATGCAACCTTTCTACCCTTGGTATTCTTGAAAGAATGATGATAAAGGTTGAGGTGTATTGAGTGGATTTAAACTCAAAAGAAATCACCAAGTATATTAGGGTTTGGAAGAGTTTTGGTGAATGATAACTTAACTAGGGTTTCTACCTTGAACTTGCACTTGAATCTTGCTTGAACTATGAAGGAAATAAGCTAAATGTGAAGTGTTGTGGTGTGGTTTGATGGCCGGCCAAAGGAAGGGGGGAGGGGCTTTTATAGGGTCTTGAGGAGGTTACAAAACATGACTAGTCAACACCTTGGAGACCAAGGTGAACACTTGTAATCATCTAAGGCAACTTAGCACAAGATCATGCCACACCAAGGGATGACTCCCCCCCCCCTAATGGCGGTTCCATATGGTCTAGGGGGTGAGGTGTGCCTTGCTTGCTATTATCCTAAGTATTGGATGAGTTTTGACTCCGAGAAATGCCAACCGTAAATGATTAGGCCTCAAAACGTAAAACCGGGTGTCGTAAAATTATGAAACTTTAAAGTATTGTTAGACATGTCCATATGTCCCATAATAAAATATAAAATGAGTGGTAGGTTTCATTTGGGTGGTAAACCCTGCTAAAAACTGGAAACACGGGTCTAAAACGCGTAATACGTAAAATGTACGAATTTTGCGTAAAACCGAGAAAAGTAAAATGTTACTTTTCTAATATGATATAAATGATTTAAAATGACTTATAATGTCTAGATTGGGCTCAGTCTAGTGTCGGTTGGTGTTAAATGTCTTTTAGACATCAAACCGTAAGCCTAAAAATCAAGGAATGACTTTTGGTCAAAGGAGGAGGGAAAAATTATGTTGACTTTTTCTAATAAGTTTGAAAACTCAAAACGTCTTAGAAACTCGTTTCGTGGTCTAACGGTTAATCGCCCATTCGGTTAAGCGTGCTCATGTGAGAGTAGTACCGACATGGGTGACCTGCTGGGAAGTCTTTGGTCATGTTTTTCTCAGTCCTGATTAATTCTCAAATAAATCATGAGTGTGTCAAACATTTTTCTGATGCGGGGTCACTTAACGCGGTCGAGTTTCGTTGTACGTAGAATTTCTGAATGACGTTTTACCCTAAAACGTGTAATTCCTTAATAACTTTCACGAAAATGATCTGACGAATGTCAAACATTTAATTTTCCATGGAAATGATTTATCACTCAAGAATATCAGATAAAAATCAACTTTCGGGAAAGTTTCGGGAAAAATGAATAGTAAAAGTGAATAGTGAAATTTTCCGGGAATAGTAATTAACCAGAAATTGCGAGTTGTTACAGTAAGGATCATGAAATCCAGGTGTTTGTAGGAAATATGGCATTTACTATGGAATTTACGATCGTGGACAACATCGAAGACTATGTCGACCCTAGATTATCACAAATTGTTTTTGGAGCGCCATTTTGCGAGATCACTAATCTGATAATTGATGATCGGAATGGTATTATGACCTTTGCTGATGGGGTTAGGAGGGTTTCATACCAAACACCCTACAAGAGAAGAGACCTTAAGGAAATCGATTGTGACGGGCTTGATAAGATAAGCTCCCAACATATCTTGTGCGATGAAGATGTTCGGAGAGGGTGTAAGGACACTTCCGATCTATCGTGTGGATTCTTTAAGGATGTTAGTAAGCTTGGTTCTAAATATCGAAAAGATATCTTCGAGTTCGAAGAACCGAAGTACTTACACTATGAAAGCGATACTAGTTTAGAGGACGACCTAGAGAGTGGAACCAATGATGAGGTCACCTAGTAACCCATGACCTTGTGTCTAGCTACAAGACTCGTAAATAAAGAAAAGCGCTTCTTGGGAGGCAACCCATGTTTTGTTTGTTTATTTGTTTGTTTGTTATTTGCTTCCATATGCATGCTTAATTTTTATTGTTGGTAGATCATGTTTCTAAACTAAATAGTGGAAATACTTTACTTTGTTGTTTTGGCCTAGTCTTAACTCCACCTAAAGGTATTTTTGCAAAAGATAAGTGTAAGGGGAAACCCCAAATATGTTTTTAAGAAACAAACCGATCATGATTCTCCACAATATTAAGTGAACATGTATATTCGTATTTGTTAGAGTCAAATGCTTGTATTGAGTCATAATGAAGTTTTGCAGGATTTTCCAGGAAGTAGGACCAAGTTTTTCCAGAAATTTTCCAGAAACTTAACATAAGAATTTCTGCAGGTCAATTCTGACGGCGTCAGGAGTTTACTCTTGACGGCGTCAGGTGTAAAAATCTGGAAATTTTACCGGTTTTGTTTTTCTAACGGAGTCTTATGGTTTTTGTGAATTATTAAGTTTTATAATCTCCAGGAGATCTGCAAACTTCATTCCACAAGCATTATATCTTATCTTGTTTTCTAGGATTTAGTAACTTATATAGGATGCCGCCGATTTCACGCGAGGTGTCTTGTCTATTTTGTCAGGTTTAACAGGTTACGTATGACAAGAAGATGATTTATATTCTGGAAGGGAAGCTTTGATTGTTCATTTTCTTGGAGGAAGATTTAACCTTGCCACCTTATTATCCATACCGAGCGAATCAGGGGAGTATTTGATTTCATTCTCTTTACTTTTTCACTTTTACATTCTTTACTTGAACATTGGGGACAATGTTCATCTTAAGTGTAAGGGGAGGGTAAAAAGATGATACCTTACATATGCACTTTCGCTTGAGTTTGTTTTGTTTAATGGTAGATGTGTAATAAAACTATGAGAAATACTTGTTAGTGTAATTTTGGCGCCAAATTTAAAATTTTTTACAACATTTAGGAGTGAAACTTTAGCCATAGCAAGCGTCTCATGGATAGGAGATTGTATGACTAGCACAAAACCGTATATTCAGAAAAATTTTCCACCCAAATATGTGAGGTTCGCCTTTAGATTTGATAGGAAAAGCATTCATTATTAGTGCTTATGAGTGTACCGGTGGCATTTAGATTCTAGAACTTGCGTTAGTGATGCATCCCGAGACCGCTAGTGAGACTACATTCGTGTGGTAGGATTTACTACATGATAAGAGGCATTAGGATCACCCTTGTGTTAAACCCGTATCATAATTACTTGACCATTTAAGTCATATTACTTGGCTAGTTAAGTCAACTGATTTTTTCCCACACCCTTAGCGTTGTACTCATTTTTAGTACACGAAACCCCTAGTACACCCCTCCGAGCCTATCTTTTCGTTTCTAACTTTAAGCATTTTACTTAAAGGAAGAATTTGTTACACCCCACTTAAATGTACAACTAAATCGCCTTAGCCTTCCGTGTATGCGCTCATTTTTAGTGCATTATTGTTATTTGTTAAACCCTAAGTTAACTTTCTAATTGATTACATGGTTGCTAAGTCGAGTCATATCCTTGTACATATTGTTTTGGGATGATTGGGACTCATGGGTAAGTACTTATTTTATGAAGTAATGGGGAAGAACATCACTTATTACCCCCATATGTATGATAATCTTAAAAGTGCTCCAAGTGTTTTAATTTTCTTAATTCGAGTCATTAGATTAGTTGATTGTAAAGTATGTAAAAATTCAAGTGTAAGGGGAATGTTCATCCCCTATGATGTATTATTTTGTATGGTAGGGTAAGAGTGTATGCAAAAAAAAAAAAAAAAAATTCGAAAAATCAAGAAAGAAAAAGAAAAAAAAAATAGAAAAAGGAAAAAGAGAAAAAAACATACGGACTACCATCCCGTTTCATTCTATGTTTATTTTATGTTTTTGTTATTTTTCATTCATTAGCATAAGTCGAGTCTAGTCTTGGCTTAGCAACGCCATATTGTACATGTAATTAACCAAGATTGTTAACTCGCCACCAGTAAAACTTCCTTTATCCAACAAAACCGTGTATTTCATATCCCTACACCAAATGTTACAACCCTTTAAAAAGATCTCTTTGATAGTTTATCCTAGGTGCTTACGCCATGTGGTGGAGGTTTGATCCTTTCCCAAGCCTATGGTAATCTATTTTGCTATGACAGGTAGTGAGAGATATCTTCCGTTTCCATATTGTAATTTACACTTTATTACACCCGAGAGATGTGAGTATCTAAACACTATTTGTGAGGTGCTTGTGTATGACCTCCGTGCTTGTCTATTAGTCTTTAGTGGAACGATTATTTGTTGTAATTACTTTTATATTAGTGTTAAATGACCCCTAACTTGTATTTTGAATAATATAAAAGCGCATTTGCTTGAGGACAAGCAAATCTCAAGTGTAAGGGTATATGATGAGGCGAAAAATGATCCGTTTTTAGGGGGTCATTTAAGCCCGAATTCGAATTTATTTGATCAAATATTGCCCTAAATCGTTCCTTTTGTGATTTTAGGTCCTTTGGGAGTGAATTCAGGAAAAGGAAGCATTTTGGACGTTTTTGGAGCATAAAAGTGAAGAAAACGCCAAAGACTTAATTTTCCATGCTGAGAACAGTACCTGACGGCGTCAAGAGCATTTTGGTGACGGCGTCAAGAGTAAAAGTGGTGACGGCCCAGAGAGAATGTGAAGGCGTCACCCAAGGCCGTCACGTGTTAACTTGTCAACACTTGCGCGCGGAGTAGCTGATATTGTTTTGGTCATAACTTTTGCATACGAACTCGGATTTAGGTGATTCAAAAGCCCACGCGAAGAGGACGAAGAGATCTACAATTTGGTGAAAAAAATGGTCGTGACGGCGTCAAGAATACGAGCTGATGGCGTCAAGCCTTGCCGACAGAAAACATGCCTATAAATATAACATCATAACTTCACTTTTTGTAAGCCCTAAACCCTAAGGTCGATTCCTGGGTTTAGGTGGGTGTTTTTACAGCAACTTAGAGGGTTTCAATCACTCCATAAACATCATGTATTGGTTTGATGATTCTATCTTAATTATGTTTTCCATTATCATTGTTGTTTGCTCTTCTTTGATGATGATTTGCTAATTCACCTTGTGTCTACTTATGACTATGTGAAACTTGTATATAGTTGATTAGATCTCATTGATTTCTTGTTGATGTTGTGTCTATCTCCATCAATTAAGGCGTGACAACTTCAATAGATCTAGTTGGTTTAGTTTATAATCCTTGTTTCCTATTGATTCTTGTTTTGATTGAATGATTTATATGTTAGGCTTAAGAAAACTGGCAGATCTCCAAATGGTAACATGCTTGAACGTCTTAGGAAACATGAACCTATTGCACTAAGGTCTTTATTGGTTGTATTTAATGCATGAGCCACTGTTTACAATCCCTATGGTTGTGCTGGGCATGGTATAGGAGGAGTTAAGAGCTCATAAAATTGGGGAGTTATGTGCGATACCCCATGAATGGTATTAAGGAATACAACCCGTCAATTAAAACAAGGTTACAATTCAATAGGTAGGATTGGATAGCTAGCAAGGAGTAACATATCATGGGTAGACATGCTTCACTTATCTTGTAGAACCTTAGTTTATTTTCTTGTTTATTAGTTTAATTAGTAGCTTTTGGGTTAGTTGATTAGCAACTAATTCCGCCCACTCTCCCAATACCCGAGATTTTTACTTGCTTTTCATAAAATATAAAAACATAAAAAGAATCATCCTTCACCTTTAGACCTAGTTAGATTAATTTCAATCCTAACGACACTATTCCTAGCTGAACGATCAATCCCCCGGTACTTGTCACTATACTATACTACAACGATCAGGTACACTGCCTGGTGGGGGTTGTAAGCTTCTCAAGATCCCTTGAGAGGTAAAGCCTGGTGCGATTCCCACGTATCAGCGATGTAGGTAATGAGCCACCACATGGTCCGCCGAGGAGGATAGGCACTAATTGTCAACGTAAATTTTTTTGGATTATTTTAAAAAAGTTAACCGTGATCGTTATTTAAAATTGATAACTTGTTATTTTATGTCGTTATCACTTGATTTTGATTACTTGTAGGCTCAAAAGCAAAAGCTGCCAAAGCTTAGCAAAATAGGCAAAGGCAGGAAAGAGGTGTGTGGTCCCACGAAGAACGTGACGCTCAAGAAGGCAGTGTTAGACACTCTTCCGCAGAAGATCGATTTCGAGATCGGCAGGTTGGGGACGTATGAACATCTGGGCCCTCACGCTTCGTGGTCCTCCAACTATGTTAGGGAGTTGTTACGGGAATCAATCCCCATATATTATGATTCGTGGGGTAAGGTTCCAAAGCGGACAAGGTCCACGTCGATGAGAGGCTACACGTCAAAATTTTTTTCCTTTTATTTTTTTTTTATTATGGTGTTTATTTATTTAAATGAGTTTATTTATTTATATTTGTTTGTTTATTTAAATTTGTATATTTATTTTAATTATATTTTATTGCATCATCACTTTAATATCGATGAACACCTTGTCGGTACGCATGGAGAACATATTGTCAAGAGTATCGAAGCTTATATTCACAAGCGATACGATGACAATAAATATAAATTTAAAAAGTCTCATTTTACGGAGCAAGGTGGGCTTAAGGATGTAGAGAAGATTAACACTGCGTTCCCGAGTTTTATTTTTGAAAGAAGAGAAAAGAAGTGGTAAGAAAACAAAATAAATTCGTGTTCCTGAGTTTTTTTAGGAGAGAAGAGAATAGAAGAGGAGAGTAATTTTGGCTAAACTTCTCTCCAAAACTTTCTTCCCAAAAGTGGGATGATTTTGAGAGAAGTTATATTAGGAAGCTTTAAATCAATAAAATTACTTAAATAACCTATTATAAAACATAACTTTTATATTTAACCAAGGGTATAATAGTAAAATCATATGTTTTCTCTTCTTTTCTCTCATAACTCGGGAACATGATATAAAAAATTTATTTTCATTAATATCCTCTTATTTTCTGCCCATTTTTAACTCTTCTCTTCTCTTCTTTCATTTTCAAAAACTTGGGAACAGAGCGTAAAAGTGAGCGTCCACCGAACTGGACATGAGTAGGGCTGACATGGATACAAATGTGGATGTAGAATACCATAAAAAATTGGTGAGCAAATGTCATTTATTATTTAGTTAAAAAAAATGTCATTTATTTTGTTACTAAACAATTGGTGAGGTATATGACATAGATACAATGTGGATGTGGAAGACCATAATAATAATAATAATAATAAGAAAATTCTCTCGAAAATGCATCAAGCTTTTACAAATGGCTTTTAAAAGGCCAAAAGTACATTGACAGCAAGGTCAAGAAGAAGCGAAAATTACTGCAGACTCCCTTTTCAGGGGTCTGTGTCTCAAAATACCCCAACTTTTAGCCGTTTACAAATCTACCCCAACATTCCGGTTAAAAATATACGCGACATGTTTGAATAACACGTGTCAGCATTTCAGATTTATTCGAGCTTGAAAATATATATATATATATATATATATATATATATATATATATATATATATATATATATATATATATATATATATATATATATATATATATATATATATATATATATATATATAAGTTAACATGTCGCGTATATATATACACGACATCTCTACATTATATATAACAGGAGGCATTTGAAGAAAATGCCACCTCATTGGCTAGTAATTCATTATCAGCCTTGTCATCAGCCATGTCATCACATTGTAGCCATGTAAGCAATTTTTTAATTTTTTTTATAAGCATTTTTTTAATTAATTTCGAAAATGGTTTTTGTAATTAAAATTCATATTTAATAATAAAATTCGGAAATTTTTTTAAAAATTTTCCCACTTTCAAGGATTGAACCTAGGTTGTTGGTAACTTTAACAAGAATCATAACCACTAGACCAACACATCTTTTTGGTTTATATCTTGCAAGTCCAAATCTATAAACCTTAAGTAATATTTTAGGGTTAAATTTGTTAAATTAAAAAGAACAAAAAACCTACACACGCCTTTCATATTCATATTACGTAATCAATCTTTTTTCCTAAACCTTTTTAGGGTTTTAACAATGGCTGCAACACATGATGATACCTTGAAAATTATATAAAAAAAGCATACGTATATTTTTTTTCACAAAACAAAAACCTAATCATCAAAACTTTCTCCATGGAGAAAACTCCATCATGATTTTAGGGTTTTAATGATGTTTAATGTGTTTTTGTCCAGGTTTGGAGCTTCAATAACGTATCAAGATTAGGGTTTATGTTTTTTCTAAATCTTTGTTATAAAACTTCACCGCAATTTTAGGTTTTAATGATTTTAATGTGTTTTTGTATAGGTTACTAAGCTCTTTTTCGTTAGAGGTATCCTTGGTTTTTTTCCCCAATAAACGACCTTACATCACTAACATGTTTTCCCCTATTCTTTGTTTTTATTGTTGGTGTTTCTTCTGTCATTTGATAGGTGAAAATCCGGATACTCTATTGCAGCAACCAAATCGTAGTATTCTTATAGGAGCGGATCGAACGCGATGCCATCAGGTATACTGAGCGTTTGGATAATTTTTATTGATGTTACCTTTCTTCATACGCCTGATAATGTTGCTTATGTTTGCTCGATCACTTCTCTTGATCATATTCAGGTATGTTTCACAGGTAATTGACGAAGCTAAAGACGAGTATGGCTTGCAATACTAGGTTGAGGTATTATATTTTTTATTTTTGCTATATAACATAGAGTATTTTGGCATGTTAAAATGGGCTGGGGAATAAACTCTTAACCTTCTGCTATACAAGCTTGATGTGATATTGTAGCAGAGTTTTCTTGACCATGTATGAAAGTCGTATTTCCTTGATGCTTCAATCATAAACTAGCACCAGTATTGTTTGCCGTGTTTTTAGACAGAAGTTCGAGAATTTATCAAGGTCCGCGAAGACAAAAACACATTTGGAGGTATAATAGCAGGTGACGTGTTATTTCACAATATTTTATGGGGTTTTTGGGTGTCGTATTATGAAGTTTTGGGTGTTTCTAATGGGTGTTCAGGGCTGCTGACAAGCATCAGCATTAAATGGGTGTAGTGAGTCAGTTTTTATGGGTATTTTATGTCTCTGTTGCTATACTTTTATTCATGTATTGAACGCTTAAAGGTTTAAAAATGTTCAAACAGGCCGGTTATCGCGTTTGAGTGTCGTGAAGATCTGGCCATAGACGGATCAAGCAAAAGGATAAACCTGATTGTTGACGCGGCTTATGCTTGCCATGTGGGTGACACTGTGTTGCACAAGCCTGCTACTGGGATAACTATAAGAGAGCCTTCTTCGCCACAGTCGAGGCATACGAGCGCGTGTGACACATTTGATACATCTTTGGTTCTAGATAAAGGAAAACAAAAGGTTGATCCGGAAATTGATGTAAACAATGAACTGCAGCCTGCTTATTCAGAAACATGTCCCATAGGTTTTGTGGGTGGTGACTCTAGCGCTGAATATACTCTTAAATCTTTGGTACATCAGATACCTACAGTTGATGGCGGCTATGCGACGTTTAGTACATCTATGCAAAACAAATCTGTCTTTGTATGATGTCACCACCACATCGGAAAGTCTATGTATTCTGTTGCTTTTCACTGTTTTTGATATATGATTTTTATGCTGCGTTAACTTTTTTTACTGTTTTTGCAGCTTTGGCATCAACGTCGTCTAACCAGAATGTCACGTGATCACCTCATAGGTTTATGAATGATTATAATGAAAGACCTGGCCCGAGCGGGTCTGTTTTAAATTTTGACACCGGAGCAGTTGTCCAAGGTTTTACGGGTACTGTTTCTCCGGGTTTAAATGTTGGCGGTTCAGGTAATGTGCCACTTAGCTTATATTCACTTTGTTGTGGTGAACGTATTCAGAATTTCGTGTTGTTGACTCATGCTTTTATTCTTATTCAGGAACAGCTATCATGCCCTCTCCGCCTGGCGTTTTAATGAATACGAACTGCCAGCGTCGACCTCCATCAACCAAGCCAGCTAGGTCACGCACTCAAAGTAGGTAGCTAACGTACATACTATGGTTTGACCACAGTTTTTTCTGCTTGTCAATTATGTTGGTTTTAGTTACGTGTTCAGCGCTTAATACTTTCTGTTTTTTGAAGTAACGTCGAGAAGGGGGGACCCTCTCAACAAACGTGGTCTATCCTTGGAGTATGTGTTTGATATATTTTTTTGTTTTCATTTTCAGAGGTGGAAAATTTGACCCATTCACTTATGAATGGGTCAGTTTGGGTTACATTTTATCTATAATTGGTGTAACAAGTTGAATCTGAGAATTTATCTTAAATGTAAACAAGTAGAATGGGTTTAACAGGCTGTAAGGCCAAATTGCTAACCTCAGATTATTTATAAAAAAACAAAGTTTTTCTTTTTGACTTCTGAAACAACTATTTTGACAATTTATAATTGACATGAAACTGTTTTGCCACTTTAGCGAGTTTAAACCTTTTGAGTTTATCAATGCATGAACCTGTTAAACAAATGGATTTTTTTCTCAGACATACGATCAAATTGTATCAGAGTATTAAAAGTATAAACGCCCTTTTTGTAAATTCTGGTTACACCAATAAAAGTTTCAATGAAGTCGTATATCTGAATTTGAAAACTTGACACATTTATGTGAAATTGACGTGACTGCACAAACAATAAGAGCCTAATTTCTTAATATATAGATGATTCAACAATAGAGCAACAATACACAAGAGCAGATGAAAATGGTGTGCCATTCAGTATTACCGTGCTTTCAACATCATCTGTGACAATTAGTGTTTTTATGCATAATGATATGGTGTTAAACCTTTTATATGTTTTTCTGCGTGTAAAATAAGATGTTTCGGATTTGTAGTCAATTTGGTCAACAACTGATTTGTATGTATGATTGTAGGATCTTTTGCAGGCTTTGGGGGACTACACTAAGAACATAAGTGAGTTTTCCGTGTTCCCATCTGAAGATGAGGAGGGTCGATCTGGACAGTGTTGGTATCAAGAAGATACACAAGCTTACTTTGATGATTTGAACAGTATAAAATGATCAAGGCGATGTGTAGGCTTTCGTGTAGTGTATGTGACAAGGTGGAGGAGAATGCGGGTAATGCTTCAAAGAGAAAAGCTAGGTTTGGTGATATTAACCAGCTTAAGGGTCATTTGTTTCACCAGCATAAGGTGTTTATATGCAGCTTGTGCATTAAGATTATAAGATTATAAGGTGTTTATTGGCCGTTGTGCTTTTAAATTAGAAAGAGCAGCTAAACGTTGCATTAGTGTTCTTATGGAATTGATCAAAATTAAAGTTAACTATGTTGTCTAGGAAGCTATTATTGTTATCAAAGATATATTCACAAGATATCCCAATACGTAAGTTACTGAAATTGTAACCACTTATGTCAGTATCAGTTATTTAACTCAAGAGTATAACTCTTGATTTAACTTTTATTTTCAGATACATTAGATGAACCAGAGGCTAAGGTAATATGAATGATGTTTATTTGATTACACATTTGCTGAAACTTAGTAAGCATAACATGATTCTTTTCATATAATGCAACTATTTATAAAATATTAACATTTCACAAACAGAAAACCGACAATGAGTCTCAAGAAGATGATCTACAGGACTCATCTGAGGACCACCAACATGTGGCAGACGACTTTCATGGCTCCGACTATAATCAAGAACATGTGTCAGATGATTCAGGTAATCGTATCTGTTGCATCATTGTTTTGTTATGTTGCAAACATGTGTTATAATTTGGCATGCAATAAATAGTTGTGTATTTGTACTTCTATGTAATCATGTTTTACTCATCATTTTAGGTTGTATTGAATAACGCCACTGTGGAAACTGATAATCATGACTCGATAGAAAAAGAATGTTCTAACATGAAACAAGAGATTGAAAAACTGGACGGGGTTAAGGGCAGTAGTGGTGGCGGCGATGAAAAGGGTAGTGGGGGCGGAAGCACATGGAGTAAATGTCGAAGAAGTTTGGGTATAAATTTAAGTCTCAGATGTGTAGTGCACAAGAGGTAAGCGTTACTAAGCAAAGTAATCCAAGTAGCAAGGCTGAAAAGGTTAGAGAGAACACAAGAAAGATTTGTCTTGGGTAGAATAAGTTTGGAAATAAAAATATTTAGTCTGAAGAATATTTGTTTGGCAACTCTACCATAGACTAAAGTTTCAGGTCACTATACTTAATTTCTTTTAATCTGGTTAAAGTAGTTTCCATTGAGATCACTTTTTGTCCCGTCTTTCTTTACGACTATAATATGGATGAAGTGATGTTTGGGGCACGTGTATTCAGACAACAAACAAAGGGCACACCAATATACAAATCCAATTTTGCTGATAAAAAAACACAGACCCAAACGCCCATTAAGCTGATACAAATATCAGATTCCCGCTGATACAAATCTAACTGCTATATATTTGTTAGTAGTAATACCTATCTTCATTTGACTGATTTAAATGCTTATCTAAAAAAGCAGTTTTGACTTTTGAGTGATCAACTAGAATAATCTTTTTACATATTGCTTATGTGTTTATGCAATTTTAGTCTTTGAAGGAATAAGTTGTTTTAGAACACTTACCACCAACGCTCAATAGATTGCTGATAGATAAGCATTTAAGTGGAGCAGCTTATTAATTGAATCCAGGTTGTAACATATTATTCAGAATTAATATGTTGTGAATAGTTTTGATTTTTGATTATAGTATTGACCTTTTTTTGCATATCAAGTTCTCAACCTGTTTTAAATCTTTCTCTACCGGTTTTTCAAGTGCTCATATCTTCATATAGTAAGATTAGTGACGATGCTTATCTTGATCCTGAGACGACACAAGTGGGAAATGCTGACCAAGTCCGACGAATACTGATTGGTCTCCCTAACCTTCTAACTAAATATACATTAGGAGAGTTAAAGCAGGAAACGGTTCTTAGAACGCTATAAGAATACATCAGTTGTCAAACTGTGAGAATGGTCGTATTTATAGAAATATGTTTACTTATCTTGGTTCAGTCGTTTACTTCCTAAGCTAGATGCATCTACTTGGTATCATGTTGTATTTCAGATCCTTTGGTTAATTAAGAATTTAACTTGATTTTGTATTATTAAACTTTTGATATGTGATATGGTTTTTCTTTGAATAGATATTTCTAAAGATGTGGATGTAAGTACTTAATATGAAGTAGTAAGAACTCTCAATGTCAAATCGAGTATAGTTTTAACCTTCAATATGAGATGATGATGTGATGTGTAACAGTTTGACTATCATCCCTGCACCAAACAAGAAACAATTGCTTACTGATTTTCAATTACTGTGACTTCATATCAAGACTTAGCATAAAGTCCTTAGCTTAGACATGTTGTAAAGAACTCTATTTAAAGTCGTCCTACAATGAAGTAACACTACCGGTAATATTTTTTTGACTTCAGGGTAGAATATTGGGGAGAAGATGACCATCCTAGAATTACGAAATAATGAATATGGAAACTGAATGGTGTTCAACCTGAAACCCGAAGGATGTTGGAGCCATTCGAAGAAATCAAAATGAGATGCCAGTTTGGTGAATTCTTCGTTCAAAGTTATACCCTAAACATAACGAAAACACGGATTGCAACTTCAATCCGTAGCATTTCAATCAGATATTTAAATGCCATGACACATTACCCAACCTCCACGTCTTTATAAAATTGCACACTAAGGGGTTGTTTATTTTTTTTGTTAGCTAAGGGCAAATGGGTCCCACAGTCTCTTGCATCATCTTATTGGTGAGACTCATATATTTCACACTCTCCAAATTAAGATGATTTAGTGAAATTAGTGGGCCCAAACAAGAAAAGTAATAATATTAAATGGATGGGCCTCATGTTCCCTCCACTAACAGAAAAAAAGAAACATAGCCGATGATACAAGGGAAATTTAGTGGGCCCAAGTGGGACCAAATAGTGATTATGTTGATACAAGCAAAAAAGAAACACCCTCTAAGTTTTAATTATAACTATTGGCATATCCATTTTGATTGCTATTTTAAATTATGTAATTCTTTCTAGAACATCATTCTCAGCGGGGCTTATGCATCGTTGCTAGCCAAGACATTTTGCAGTCCTCAATTCTATTACAACCAGTTTAAGACCAGTCTTTTCCAAGAAAGATTTTAATAATGACCATGGTAGATACATGCTTCTTTCATTCTTAAGATATATTGAAATCTGTTGTTTCTTAATTATCATGTTTTGTTATATTTTTTTGACTTTTTGTATAAAAGTAAACCTTTACATACATATAAATATAACAAATTTTAATGAAGATTTAAAATACAACTTTTGCTTAGCAACTTACATTAAACGTATAATTACCAGTTCCAAAAAGGTGTAATTGTTGCAAAGCATGTGTATAATGCTATTTTGTATCACGGTAATGTATTTCATTTTATTTCATACGGAATCTTAAATTTGTTATGCAGGCGATTTCTTTCAAATTTGTTTGACGTCATGGCATTTTAAAATTCAAGGCTATTGTTTTATAACTAGACGAGTACCCATGCATAGCAACAAGATTTTATAGCGACAGATAGTTTATTGATAAAAAAAGTTTATAGGTTATAAACGAAAAATAATAAAAGTTTGAAGATTTGAGAATTAAACATAATGTTTTGAAACCCGGTTTGACCCGGGTGGTTCAATTGGTTGAACCGTTCCGGTCGAAAAACGGGTTTGAAGCATCCGGGTCAACCCGGTTTGTGTTTTAATTCGTTGTATTTAATTTGGTAGATATGTTTTTAATTAGTTGTACAATGTGAATAAATCATTGTACTTTTAGGTAATGGATAATGTTTTGAAACCCGGTTTGACCCGGTTGAACCGTTCCGGTCGAAAAATAGGTCGATTTGAAACCCGGTTTGACCCGACGGGTTTGAAGCGTCCCGGGTCAACCCGATTTATGCTTGAATTGGTTGTTATTTAATTTGGTTGTACAATGTGAATAAATAATTGTACTTTTAAGTATTGGGGTGTTTTAATAAGAGTATTAATTACATTTCACTTTCTCTCTCATTTGATCATTGTTGAAAACTCAACATTTCACTTGAAAACTTAATATTTCACTTTTGACCATTTTTCTATTATAAGTAGTATAGATATAATATGCAAGATTTAGTGACATTGTGTCGGTATATTTACTCTAGGCGTATAGGGAAAAAAACAATTTTATGTCACAGTAAAAGGAGATTGAAAGAAATTTAAGAATGCAACAAGATTTTATACACAGAAAAAGATGAAACTTTATTACGTTGAAGATATAAGACTATGAGTAAGTCAAATATGAAGACTGCTTTGTTGCATTTACGCAGTAGTTTGTTTTACCAAACATTTGAAAGCATATGTTAATTTTTTCCTCTTCTTTTTTAATGTGCAGAAACACCTCTTGATTATGTGTATTTGGGCAATTGTGATCAAGTTTGTCGACATTGTGGTGTGCTACAAATTCATTCCACGAGTGCAAATCCATGATATCATCGTTGTTGTTTAGCAAGCCAAGTAGTTTTACGGGTAACAGTAATTCACCTACATCTATTCTCAAACATGTGTGTGGAAAGACTATATAGCGGTTATATTGCTAACTAAATGCATTTAAAAATGTTTGAATGGATCAATAAAAGGAAAGGAAATATGGTCAACTAACCAATATCACATGGATGGAGCTAGAAGACTATGCAATGGGTCAAAATGGGTAGGTTTTTATTGGTGAAAAGTATGTATTAATCAAATGAGTTAGGGTCATCATACTGTTTGGCTACGCAAAGAATCATTGGATTTTGTGTTAAGCACTTTCAAATCTCAAATAAGCAAAAAAACCGGGCTATTTTAACATAAGCAGAAAAACTTTGCTTAATGAAAAACTGCTCCTGTTTAAAAATACGTCGAAGTCCAAAATACCCCCTCAGTTGATCAAAAAACATATCTAGAAACAATTGTCATTATAACCCAAACATCCGGGAGGTCCACCAGATACTAAATATCTAAGCTATAAAACTTTTCCATTACTATCTTTGCTGAAACAATGTACGCAAATCAAATACCAAATGCATCAGCCATTAAAATTTGTCCTCGCTACATTATCTACAACAATTTGCACAAACTCAAAAGCAATTACCAATTGTATAGATACAGAGAAACTCCCTACACTACACCAGTTCTGAACATCCGAAAGCAACGATATGAGGACCAAGAACTAGAAAAAACAGTAAACCGTTTCTCATTGTCGACGCTGTTGGAAGCCAATCCACAAAATAACCAGGTACATACCATACTTTTTACTTACTACTAAAACAATCTTCTTTTAACTATGTGGTACAGGAAGTACAGTTGGACAACCGGACTTCATCTTAGATGGAGTCTTGGATCAATGGCCATTGGACCATCTGACCAACCAATTGAAATCACCGAAAGCACATTTAAAATATCGACCCCACCACCTGAAGAAGAAATTACCTTTGGAAAAAAGTGTATGCAGGCCAAAGGTAAAGGTCTTCTTGATGTTCTTATTAATTCTTTCTGATTTTTTTCAATAAAGAGCTATAAATTTCACTCACATACACGTAGAAGTTCATGATATGTAGATGTTTATAAAAGCTCAATTATGTAAATGCAAGGAATTCATGATATGTAAATGTTTATAGAAGTCCATGTATTTGGCCAGGCCTTCTCTCTTCCAATACACTGTCAAACGAGAGGAGTTCCTTGAAACTCCTGAAGAGGTACTTGCCAACATTGCAAATGGGGTTTTACATGCTTGGCCAACTGGCTCATTATTCTGAGTGCATTTGCCTCTCACATTCCTATAATCTGACAAGTACATCAAGACACACAAATAAACATTATGTTTCTTTGCATTAACGGACTTCTGGTAATTGTGCAGGTTCAGTTGCGCCTCACTGCAGTGTGTCAGGCCGTGGGAAGAAGGATGAAACCATACTATCTGCTGGTGCACTTGCAACATCAAAACGTGGTGAGTAATCCTTATTCAATGCATAAATATGTTATGATGTTCATACTTCACAAACCGTTGTTTAATTTATTCGTTGGACACTTCATTACCCACTTTCTTTCGCTATAGTGAAATATGTCAACAGTATTAACATCTACACTTTTCAACCATTTTTTACCACCCTTCTTTCGCTATAAAATAATATGCCAGCGATATTTATAAGTCATGCCCGCCCATCGGGCGGGCTTCGAAATCTAGTGTATATATATATATATATATATATATATATATATATATATATATATATATATATATATATATATATATATATATATATATATATATGCGACAAGTATATATATGTGCATGGGGAAGGAACACTTTGAATGTTTACTGAAAAAGCTTACATGAGTTGACAAAAAAAAAAATAAAATAATAATAAAAAAACTGCCAAAGTTGAAAAAGAAAATCTAGGGTTTTTTTTGAGATGGCAGGCCATTATTAAAAATTTCATTCCGTTTTTATATACATATGCATGAGCTTACTTGTATAAAATTAATCAAGTGATTTGAAACTTTATATAAATGAGGCTCTACGTTGTTGAAATCAACGACAAGAATTAAAATGAGTTGATATAAAGAAAAACAAACGCATTTTGGATTTTTTTATAAAGTTAGCAAAAATTGTCGAGGATCAAAATATCAGTCATATATCTTGCATTCATGACATCTTGTTTAGTGGTTACACATATATGGTGTAAACGAAATGATAGTGAAGATTTTTTTTTCTTTATCTAGTTACGTATATTCTATTGTCGTAATTTTGTTGAATATAAAGTAATTTTGAGCAACGGTAACTTAGTTGGCATGAAGTTGTTTAACTAAAAACACATATTACATTAAAAAAACACACATTCAAAATGTTCTAAAAAAACATAATAAAACACACATTACATAAAATTAAAATATATTAAACAAGATACGATTAACCTACGATAACACTATTTAAACTATGAATCAAGAAAATGATTCAGTCTATGACATAGCCCTCGTCAGTCGAATAGGAGGTACTGGAATCGTCCTCACTAGATGGGACACGGTCTAATCCTATAGCCCATCGCCATTCTGCTCGACGGTTTCTTCGATCTTGTTTAGCTTTTAAGTACGCTTCACGAGCTCTTGCCTCACGTTCTTCCTCCGCTTCAGCCGCTAACACGTTTTGCATATCTTGCTTATAAAGTTCTTCATCAGTCAACGCACATGCATTGTTTTGTGGTGGATTGTTAAACGGTGGAAACAAAACATCCGTTGGATTGTTTTGTGGTGGATTGTCATATACGAATTCGGGAAACAGGTCTTGTGGTGGATTGTCATATGGGAATGCGGGAAACAGGTCTTGTGGGGTATTGTAAACTGACGTGTTATCTGGTGAATTGTTGTGTGACATTGTTACGTTTTAATTTTTAGAGAAATCTGTTAGATTTTTGTGTGGAATGTTTGTGTTTTGTGATCCTCTATGAGAGACATAATAAAAAGGGTATTTATAGTCGTATCAATTGGTATTACCTGAAAAAGACTTTGGAACCAACAGCAAAATGTTACTCACAAAGTTTATATGTGTCATTGAGTAGTAAAATCAGTTATTTTAAGCGTACACGACATTGTCAGTGAGTTGTCATTTCAAAGTGTCGTATTTCGTGTAAAATTTTAAGCATACACAACATTGTCATTTCAAAGTGTCATATTTCGTGTAAAATTTTAAGCGTACACGACATTGTCATTGAGTTGTCATTTCATTGTTCAGAACCTTTAAAAAATTTTCTGACCTCAATTGCTTTATAAGCTAGCTATGATTTGATATATACACAGATTTGCTACTTCTATTTACAGTATCCATGGATTCTAACATTAAGAAGTTTAAATGTGTGTTACATTATGATGATCAGCATCGAGGTGTCATTATGTATAATGATTTGACGTACTTAGGGTTAGTTGGGTTGGTGTTGAAGAAATTCAATTTAGATCAAAATATTCTGATTAATTTGTCCTGTAAGTTGGTTTCGTTTAACTATTGTATTGACATTACTGAGGATGATGAGGTACTGTTTTTTGTTGAATGTGCTTGTGTTCTTCTGCTGGGGTGGCACAATTGTATGTTGTTCAACCCAACAAATAAAATGATTGCGCTTATCTTGTTTTATGTTAAGTGGTTTGTATTTTAATAATGAACGTTTGTACTCTTATTTGAATAAAATTTTAATTTGGATACATATGCTAATGTTTATTGAAACACTGATAACAAAAATCATATAAAGATGACATTCTTAAAGTATACAAGACACTTATTGATTGATGTAACAATTCACATTTTCAGGTTAATTACTATTCCCGGAAAATTTTACTATTCATTTTTCCCGAAATTTTCCCGAAATTTGATTTTTGTTTCTTGGCCTCGAGTGATAAATCATTTCTATGGCAAATTAAAAGTTTGACACTCGTCAGATCATTTTCGTGAAAGTTATTAAGGAATTACACGGAATTACACGTTTTAGGGTAAAACGTCATTCAAAAATTCTACGCACAACGAAACTCGACCGCGTTAATGCGGAATATAAAAACAAACGTATACTAAACTTGATCCTCTATGGATCGATAATATTAATAAAACTTCGTACTAAAAACTTGTCTCTATTACAACGACCTAGGGTTCCTTATATACTAGTGGAAACCCTAACCTTTCTTACAAGAAACGAATAATTAAAAACTAATAAAAGATATTCTACATATCTTGTCCTAAAATACATAAGTTATATCCACGGTTAAACTCTATCCGTAGGATCTCTAGATGTCCGCAGGAACCAATCAGCAGAAAATCACTAAGCCTTCCGCAGGAACCTGTCAGCAGTATCTATCAGTAGTATCTTCAATAATTCCTTACAATCCTCCCCTAATCTTGAATTTGACATAGTTAAGTTCAAGATTTCTTGATAGAGCACGAATAACATAAATTAGAGGATTGTGAATAACCATCAGCAGTAAAGAATCTTCATAAGCAGAATCTCTATGATCAGCAACCAAGTGAAAAACACCATTCTTTGCAGCAACACAAGACTAAATGTACATCAAAACATATAAGTTTCATACGATTCTCATCACATCCAGGTGTGTTAACTCATGTGAGAGGTGAATCATTGAAAATAATGGATTTGATGTCTCTTTACCAATAGCCATTACTACTGGAGTAGCCAAGTGTTCAAAGGTACACTGATAACCACATGATTTTTAGCAAATCATCAGCTATAAACGGATTTGATATGTCTTTACCTGTAGCCGTTTGCTCAGGACTAGTCAATTATTGATGAATAATCATCTTGGTCAATTGAATACCAAATATGGTTTTCCACCGCCTTTACCACAAGCCATATACATGTGGGCTAGCCAATTATTTGGAATCCATAAAGGAAAAATCCATGGTCAATTGACAACCATTTCAACTACTCAACAATAAAGTATGGGTGAATTGAAAACCCTATGATTTTGAGCAAACCATTACATCTATCAACAGATTTGATGAGTCTTTACCAAAGCTGTACCCTGTGGACTAGCCAACTTTATGATGGAAGAATCAACATCAGGCAAGTTGATAACAAAACCTGCAATCAATAGATACAATACTATACAACAAAATGTTAGATTTTTTTTTAACTGAAACAAATATACAAAAGAATACAATACCAAGATCAACTCATTGCAGATATGAATCCATTTGAATGCCATGCTTGGTTGCTAGTTCCTTCTTAGTCAAAATGCTTCTTCTGATAAACCTTACCAATTGTTCAGCAAGATGAAGATCATTTTCAGTCATGTCCAGAGGAACTGATAACTTTGTTTCCAGCATGAGATGCATTACTTCCTTTGTGATAGGATAAAGAACATCAGCCCAGCAATACAAGGTCTTACCAGTGGTTGTAACAATCATATGAACATTTGGAAGTGGAAAGAATTTCCAATGTTCAACCACCCATGTCTTTTGACCTTTCCAGACTTGAAACCTTACACCAGAATCACCTTTATAAGAATCACACAAAATCTGCAAATCACCCATCAAATACATTCCAATGTCATCAGGGGAATGAATGTGATAGTACTTAGTAACCCAATCATAAAGTGAGAGAAGATCCTGCTTGTCCACCATATGTAAGATCTGACTCAGAAACAAGAAGGTCTTAGTAGATCCATCTTGTCTAGTTATGACATTCACTTTTCCTTGACCAAGCTCAGAATCAACCAGTTCCCACTTTACAATTCTCTCCCAGACAACAGGGTCTTGACCATCATCAGAAGCATAATCAAAGAAAGTAGTACTATCCTCTAAAGGAATATCTTTTGGCGCCTTTCTCTTGACAGCTTTAGTCTTTCTCCTAGTCCCAGTAACAAGAATAGAAGGACCATCAGTAGGTTCTTCTTTAGGCACTTGTGTGGAGGTATCAGCAGGAACATCTGCAGAATCATCATCATCAGGTACCTCAATTGGAGTATCTGCTGAAGCATCATGGGTTACATCATGAGAAGCTTCAGGGGTATCATGATGAGATTCAGCAGTTTCAGGATGAAAACCAGAAGGAATATCATCCATCTGAACATCAGGAGTGTCAGCATTCTGAGCATCAGAAGTATCATGCTTCTGAGTCAAAACTGAAGAAAGATGCACATTCTCCTGACCACCATGAAAAGACCCAATAGACTCAGCAGGTTGAGCAGCAGAATCATGAATCTTTGCTTTCTTAGCTTGAGGCTCATCCAAAAGTCTTCCTCTAAATTCCAACACATCTGGAACCATTATACCAGAAGAATGATGATTGGAAATGATCTTGTCATAATAGTAGGTCAACTGCTGATCTAAAAATCCCCAGACCCTCTGTTTAGTCCAACCTGACCCAAACATAGAACAGCCCTGGTTCTTCACAAAATTTCTCATATATTTCTTGATTTCATTCTTTGTCCAAGGTCTTTCTTTTTGATACTTAGCTTTAATCTCTGCCTCCTGCTGTCTCTTTAATCTTCCCCTTTCAGCCATCATTTGAACAAAATCAGGATTATCAATTCCAAGCTTAGATTCACCCAAATTAGGCTTGGAAGCAGCTTGTTCAACCAAATTCTCCCATTGTTCAGCAGTAAGATTCTTAGCTATTTCATCAAGCTCCTTCTTTCTTTCAGCCGGCAAGGTGGTAGTATACTGAGGTCCCATCTTGTCCAAATCATCTTGAATTTTCCTAGCCAATGCTTCTGAGGCTTTCAAATCCAACTCCTCTTTAGTAACTGCAGCATCCTCTTGAGCTTGCAGATGTGCAGCAACATTCTCACTAATTTTCTCATAAGCAAGTTCCTCCTTGGATTTGACTCTAGAAGGAATGGCTTGATCAATCAAAATAGACTTTCCTTTATCTTGCTTCTGAGGATGGACAAAAGACTGATCAGGAGCATCATGTGGAAGATCAGCTGGAATATCTACTGATGGACCAGGAATGCCCACTTCTGGCAAAGGATTAGGAAATGATTCCTTTCCTGAATTATCAGCAGATGTCTTCTTGGCAGGAGAATCAGCAGACTTCTTATCAGCAGAATGTTTCCTGCAGACATAATGAGCAACACCAGTAGAATTCTTGGCTATGGAATCCTTGGGAACACTTATATCAGGAGCAACATCAGCAGTTGGAGCTACATCAGCAGTTGGAGCAACAAAGGGTTCAGGTCTAATATCAGCACTCTTCTGAACACTCTCCAAAGTGGTAGCAGCAAGAAGCTCAAGGCCTTCCAAATCAATGTTGTCAGATACTTTAGTAGAATCTTCATCTGAGTCATACACCACACCTTGTCTTTTTCTTTGCTTCAGCTTACCCTCCAACTTCTTAACTCTTCCAACTAAAGTCAGAACAGCACTGCTAAGATTCTTTTTAGTGAAGTTCAGATCATTCTCCAATTTGTCCACCTTTAAAACATACATGTTCAACAAATCTGATACAGAAGTAAGAGTAACATGACCTTCAGCTCCACCAACAGGGATATCTGTGGTATTGGGAGCATCATTGGTCCTGTGAGAGGAATTATCTAAATTTACATCTACATCTACATGTACATTATCCTCAAATTGAGGTCTCAAAGGACTGAGTGAAGGAAGTCTTGTAAATTGTGGTGAGTTTACAGGTTGGTCAAAGCCTAAATTCTCATTGAGCTCATGCTCAGGAGAATTGAAATCCATTGGTGAGTGTACAGGTGTGGGTAGCCTGGGAGAGAGTGGAGGCTGAACATCAGAAGCAACTGAAGCATTTGCATCAGGAGCATCTTCAACTCTTTCAGGAGAATCCTCTGGTGCTTGAGAATCAGGGGAATCCTGACCACCAGCAGCTACATCAGCTGCATCTCCATCAGGGGGATTACCCACCAGGGCATCAGCAGCTACATCAGCAGCTGCTCCATTAGGAGCATTGCCACCAGGCAACATAGCTGGAAGTAAGGGTCTGTGTTCACCAGTAAATTTAATTTTCATTTGGGAAAACAACTTTTTAGACAAACCCTTAACAGGCAAATGAGTGGGGTCATTGGTCTGTATGTCTAAAATGATTTGAAGAAACCTAGGATACATTAAATATTTAAGTTTGGTATCCTTAACATTTTCAAGCATAGCATTAAAGATATACCTAGAAAAGTTAAATGTTCTTCCTTGAGAGAGACACACAATAGCAAGAGCAATGTCTGTAGAAAACTGATCCCATCCACCAGACTTAGAACCCATGCACTGAAGCAATGTGTGTGTCAAGAACCTCCATTTTGGACAAAATAGATTCTTATACCATGTTTTCCCATCACCACCATACCCAGCAGCCTGAAGCCCTCTAAGAATGTCACTCTTAGGCAAATCAATCACCCCTCCTTCATCATCCAACTGTAACCTGGTCCTGACCAAAGACTCAGTAACCACATATTCTTCCCCATCTATGACAGCAACAATCTCTGGTGCTCCATCTTCAAAAGTCCTAGTTTGTGCCGTTTCCAAAAATTGTACAACAAGAGACTCATGAATAACATCCGGGGTATTGGAGCAAAGCATATCGAATCTTGGACCTTTGAAGAAATTCTATCATGCCCAAATAAACTGCATCACCCTTTCCACGACCAAGAAAGGCATGTTTGTTATGATCTGCTTTGAAATATAATTCAGCCATTGATTGAGAATTAGAAATTAGGGTTAGAAGTTCTGAAAGATATTGAAATGGTTTTGAAAATTATATAGTGAGAGGGAATCAGTTAATTTGGGAGTGGGATATGCACGTCTTTGGTAAATATGGAAGTTACCAAACGTGGAATGAAACTGATGTGAATTATTGGAAAGAAATCCTTGACCAATAATCAACTAAGTCAAATCCAAATTAACTGACTCATCCGTAGAAACCAAATCAAACGGCTGAAAACAAATGGTCAATCCGCAGAAAATAGTCAAACGTTGACTATGGTCAACAGATCCATCCGCAGCATCACTCAGCAGAAAGTACCCTTCAGTGGAAACCAAATATCTTTAACAAAGATCTTTTAATTCAAAATTCAAAGAACCCTTAATTATCTCCAAACTGCCTCGCATTAATGGTAATAATGACACGCGGTTGGGGGATCTTATAAATAAAGACTAATTATCCCCAAATCTCTCAACCTTCAAATCAAATCCCTAATATTCATATCTCCAGCCAAAGATACATTCATGGCTTCCAATCAACCCATTATCAACCTTGCTTCTGACTCATCAGATACTTCTGATTTACTAACATCTCCACCACCATGGAATATGCCAACACGTCCTCGTGGTCTCACAAAGGAACAAGCTAAGAAGAAGAAACATGATGTGCCTACACCATGTTCATCATCATCTGAAGATCTACCACCATATCCCTCTGAGATTGATGATCCTGAATATCAGAGAGAGTTGGAGAGAAAGTGGAATGAATTGGAGAGTGCAAAGCAAGTTCCCAGTCCTGATGAGTCTCTCATCTTCTTTACATCTTCTGATGAAGAGGATTATGAGAATGATGAACTTTACACTCCTACAACCTCTGATAAGCCTCAATCATCTCGTCCAAGGAAAAGAAAAGTGAATTCCCCATTACCAAAGACTAGAAAAGTTGTGTTAGGTTTGCCCTGTCCTCAGTGGCAAGGACTCTTCAACATCAACAACAAAGGCAAGAAGAAGGCTGTGGATGACAAGGGCAAGGGCAAAGTAGAATAGGGACTTTGTTGTTTGTCTTTCACTTTCATTATCTTGTATTGTTCTTCTGAAGAATCAATAAAATTTGTTTTGGTTTATTATTACTTGTTTTAATTCTTCTGAGTAGCATTCCCCTGAATAATTTGAACTTGACTAATCCATCAGCAGGAACACACTTAACTACAAGATAACTAGTATCAGCAGCATGTTGGTCAAACCATTGACTTTCATCCGAAGTATCCAATTAAGTGGACAACTTGCACACTTAGTAATTGCTACTGACTCAACTACCTCCCATTAACTTACATTAACTCTCATTAAACCCAAATCAGTTCTTTAAAAAGAATCTTCAAGTCATAATCAACTCACCATTCCACAACTAACATATCCCAAAGTCTTTCACACATTAACACCATGAAGCCATTCCCCAATGTCATTGAAATTTCTTCTGATTCATCAGACTCTACTTTTGACATACCTCAAATACAAAGATCATATTACTATTTGAATGAAGGTCCTTCAGAGTTATGTCCATCTCCAACCTCATCAGAGGAAACCACTGAAGCTGAGGAAGCACCAGCTCCTCTAGCTATGGTTGTCCCTGACTTCACCCCTGTCACTGCATTCTTAACAAGTGAAATGGATAGAGTTTGTGCAGATATGGGAAAAATCTCTGTCCTTGAAGAGCCACAGTCCTCAGGCAAAAGGAAGGGTCCATTGAAGGTGGTTCTTGGTTTTGCAGCTCCCAAACTCTGGAACAAGGACATGAAATCCAGAGGAATCCACAAGAAGATGCCAGACCCAAAGGACTTGGGTAAAGGGAAAAGAAAGATGGATTAGGCTATTACTTGGGGGTGTGTTGGTATGTTGGTGGTTGATTGTAGTTAAGGGATGTGGTGGTAGGATGGTGGTTGTTTATTTTGTTGATGTTTTATGTATTCTGTTTTTCTTCTGATAACTGATCTTGATGTACCAAGCTTGCCATAACTGAATAAAATTCACTTTTATGTCTTTACATCTTATTCCACTGACTGTAGACCATAGAACATCAGCAGAAACATGACCTGAGACCATACAAAACACAACACCACAAAAGAACAACCATAATATTGTACAAGATTAGTAAAAAACCTGCAAAGAAAAGTTAGTAAACCTAATAATCTACATAATTAATAAATACAACATGTATAATCCTCCCCTGAGGCATATGCCTCCCCTGAGGCTTATGCCTCCCCTCAAACATTGCATTCAAGGGTTAACCATCCCAATATTGACAACCAGGTGATTAAACCTAGGTCCATCAAAAGCTTTTGTTAACAAATCAGCCACATTATCATCAGTGTGAATCTTAAGCACTTGAATTAGATGCTTCTCATTTGCATCTCTTATAAAATGGTGCCTAATTTCTATGTGTTTAGTTCTCTGATGAAAAACAGGATTTTTAACAATGGAAATAGTACTTTGATTGTCAATGTAGATTTTAGTGTTCATAAAGTTAAACCCATAATCCAACATCTGATTTTGAATCCAAAGTACCTGACCACAGCAATTGGCAGCAGCTACATATTCTGCTTCAGTGGTAGAAGTAGCCACAATGGTTTGTTTCTTGCACTTCCAAGAGATGAGTCTTCTTCCCAGAAATTGACAACCTCCTGTTGTGGATTTCCTATCCAAATTAGCTCCAGCATAGTCACTATCACTGTAAGCCTCCAACACAAATGGTGAATCCCTTGGGTACCAAAGGCCTAGTTTGGGTTGGCCCTTGATGTACTTGAAAATTTTCTTCACTGCATTTAGATGAGAAGTCAAGGGAGTGACTTGATGCCTTGAGCAAGCACTGACAGCAAAAGTAATGTCAGGCCTAGAGGCTGTGAGATACATGAGTGAGCCAATCATGGATCTATACAGATGAACATTAACAGCCTCATCTTGCTCATTTGGATTCTTAAGCTTGGGTGGTTCATATGGAGTGGTAGCAGTCCTCAAAAGTTCAAAGTCAAACTTTTTCAAGATATCTTTAACATATTTCTCTTGATGAATAAAGATCCCTTCAGGGTTTTGTTTGACTTGTAGCCCTAGGAAAAAGGTTAACTCCCCCATTGCACTCATTTGAAATTCACCTTTCATCAAATCTTCAAATTCCCTGCACCATGCTTCCTTTGTGGATCCAAAAATGATGTCATCCACATATACCTGTACCAGAATGATATCCCTGGAGTTCTTCTTAATAAAGAGGGTCTTATCAATAGCTCCTCTTCTGTATCCATGCTCCAAGAGAAATGTAGACAATCTAGCATACCATGCTCTTGGTGCTTGGTGAAGTCCATAAAATGCTTTGATAACTTTGTACACCTTTTTGGGATGATGGGGGTCTTCAAAGCCCTGTGGTTGAGTAACATACACTTCCTCTTCAATTTTGCCATAAAGGAAGGCACTTTTGACATCCATCTGATAGACCTTAAAGCCCATATATGAGGCAAAGGCTAAAAATAGTCTAATTGCTTCAACCCTAGCCACTGGTGCAAAGACCTCAGTGTAGTCAATCCCTTCTTCTTGTCTGAAACCTTGAGCCACCAATCTTGCTTTATTTCTTACCACAATACCTCTGGCATCTCTCTTGCATTTTAAGATCCACTTGGTCCCAATTGCAATCATCCCTGTAGGCAGATCAACAAGTACCCAAACATCTTGATTCTTGAATTGTTGCATCTCTTCCTGCATAGCTTCAACCCAACTAGGCTCACTCAAAGCCTGTTTAATGCTTGTGGGTTCCACTTGAGACAAGAAACAAGCAAACAGACAATGCTTCTGATCTGTGTGATTATCTCTCTTCTGAGTGGATACATAAGTCAAAAATGCACATTGCCCAAACTTGGTATTCTTAATGGCACTCCTGGTGAGTACCATTGCATTTGGATCACCAAGTATATTATCTTGTGGATGTATGGTGTTGATCCTTTTAATTGTAACAGGATTAACATCAATTGAGGTATCAAGATTGGTTAAATAGGAAGCTGATTGAAAAATGCCATCACTTTGCTCAACATTAGCTAGATCTGAGGGAGTAGGAAACCTGCCAAAAGGTTCATCTAAACTTGTGGAAACAGGAAGTGCAGCTGAACTAGGTTCAGCAGAATCTCCATCAGCAGAATCAACAGATGGACCAGCTGATGTATCAGCAAAATTAGATTTTCTGCTTTCTGCAACAGCAGCTTGTTTTAAGAGTGCTTCAGTGTCTTGAGCAAATTCAAGACCAAGTCTCTTAGCTTCCTCAGCAGCTGCATGTTCTTGCTTTTTGAGTCTAGCAAGATCTTCTGCATAGGTTGAATTTTCCACATCATCAGCAGATTTGGCATCAGAGGCTTCTTTGGTAGGAGGATCTGCTAGCTGGATTGGTAAAGTTGTTACAACAATAGTGGGTTCATCACATTCTGAATCACTGTCTGAATCATCCTGTAGAGTACCTGCATTGTTAGAAGATGACCCTTGTACACCTGCAGAGGGGTTAGTTTTGTGCCTAGTATAACCCAAATAATCTGTAAGATAATCAAGGTCAAAATACCATTCATGACCTTTTCCTTGAACATTAACATTCTCTTCCAGAAACTTCAGGTTTAGAGTCTCTTCTATCTTCTTTGCAGCCAAATTATAAACCCTATAAGCCTTGCTGTGAGCTGAGTAACCAACAATATATCCTTCAGCAGCTTTAGCTTCAAATTTGCCTAGGTGATCACTTGTATTTAGAATGGTCACCTGACACCCAAAAGGTTTCAAGTGTTCAATGGTAGGCTTCTTCCCTGTCAAAAGTTCATAGGGTGTCTTATTATGAGGTCTAGTAATCAACACCCTATTCAATACATAACAGGCAGTACCAACTGCCTCAGTCCAAAACATGGTGGGAAGCTTAGAGTCTGCAAGCATAGATCTTGCAGCCTCTATAAGGGTTCTATTCTTCCTTTCAGCAACTCCATTCTGTTGTGGAGTCCTAGGAGTGCTATAATCTCTTTTAATACCCTTTAAACCACAAAGTTCAATGAGATTGGCATTTTTGAACTCTGTCCCATTGTCACACCTAATACCTTTAATCTTCTTGTTAAGTTGATTCTCAGCTAGAGCCATAAATTCTTTGAGTGCCTGAAAGGTTTGATCTTTAGTCACTAAGAAAAATGTCCAACTGAATCTACTGAAAGCATCAGTGATCACCAAACAGAAGTACTTATGATCAATACTCCTGATGGATGTAGGACCAAAAAGATCCATGTGAAGCAGCTGCAATGGTTCTGAGATTATGCTCACAGTGTTAATGGCCTTATAAGAAGCTTTGTGTTGCTTTCCCTTGTTACAAGCCACACAATTATGCTCATTGGTGAAGATCTTGGAAGGAAGTCCATGAACAAGTCCATCTTTAGCAAGTTTGTTGATGACTTTAAAATTAACATGTGCCATCCTCCTATGCCATTTTGTAGATTCATCCAAGGATGCTTTAGCCACCAAGCAAGTAAGATCACCTTCTGGCTTGACATCATTCAAGTCAAAGGTATACAGATTATGGTTTCTTGGAGCCTTAAGTAACACAAGATTATCATCAGGCATTTGGAATTCAGGTGAAAGAATGAAACAACCATCTTCAGTGAAAAGCACAAGAAGCTTTTTGTCACAAATTTGTGAGACTGAAAACAAATTGAATCCTTGAAGCTCCTTCACATAATAGACATTCTCAAAATCCACCTTTGGAGTTCTAATGGTTCCTTTGCCAGTAATCCTTCCTACTCCACTTCCAGACCTCACAATGCCTCCATTAAAAGGCACAAAGTCATCCAGCTTCTCTTCATTACCAGACATATTTCTTGAACAGCCACTATCAACAATACCTAAGTATTTATTAAGTAGAGGATGTTCCTACAACAAAGAAAGTTAATATACAACAACAACAACAACAATATATAGAGACTTAAGTCATAAAAGACTTTAGCCTGCCCTGTGAATCATTCTGATGAACCCAAGATGATGAGTTAGATCCACAATTGTTCCTGGATTCCCTGTATTTAAATGGTCTTCTATATGTCCAAGAACAATCTGCTGAGGACTTTTCAGCAGAATCCCAAGTACCCCTTCCCATACACATTTGGTCAGTATATTCATACCAATTATTAACACCATTAAATGGTTGAGATCCATATCTATTTCGATTGGTATTCATATATCTATTATTAAAAACAGACCTATTAGAATAAACAGGCCAATCAGCAGGAGTGGAATACATTCTGCTGACATGAGAATTGGCTTGTGGAGCAGAATCCCAGGTAGTAGTCCACTTATGTCTAGGTCTATTGTTAACAACAGAAACACCCATCCTTTTTTCATGAAAATCACAATCCTTAATTAAATGCAACTTGCTACCACAAACAAAACACTTCTTTTTCTTATAAGATTTATTAAATCCAAAAGATGTCTTATTACACATAGAATTATTCAAACAAACATCAGAAACATAATTGTTTTGTAAACACTGAAAGGAATTGTTTTCATAAGAAGTAAATAACAAGTCTTCAGAAGATGCTGGTTGATAAAAAGCTTCATCAGCAGCAACTTTAGAGTCCACAGACTTGTATGTTGAATTGTCAGAAATCTTTGTTGAGGACTTGGGTGAGTCTGACTTGGTCTTGGAATCACAGCTGGCATAACTAGAGGTCTCTGAGGTCTTGTCCCTGGATGAACAAGAGACATAAGTGTTAGAATCATTACTAGATATACTTCTAGTGTCAGGGGAGTCATTGATCCTAATGCCAGTGGTTTCCTTTGATTCTGGTGAGTCAAACTTATGGGATGTGGGTTGAGGGGTTCCTATGGATGGACAGTCTTCAGACTTATTTGGCAAGTCTTTAGACTTTTTGCCAAAAAGATGGTGTGAACCATCAAAGTCAGAAGTTTTGATGGTAGGCATAAAAACACCTCTGATAGGTCCTGGTACAACATGCATCTCACCTTCTTTTAGATAATTAATGGGATAGAATAATTATGGTTCTTCTTATCTAAATAGTGATTAGCTTCTGGACCTATATACTTCTTAAACCCTAGACCTATCTCAGAAGTAACAGACTTACTACTGTAGAGCAACCTAGATAATTTATCACCTGAAACTAGCCATTCTTTGTGCCTAGCTACTTCTTTATCCAGTTTCTCTTGCAAAATATTTTTCTCAGACTGAATTCTAGCTTTTTCTTTTTCAGAAAATTTTAATTCATTGCTAGCACATTCTAAATCTCTACTTAAAACTCTAATCTTTTCCTCATAAGCCAACTGATTCTGTTGAAACCACACCTTTTGTTGTTCTAAAGTTTTAAAAGCTTCTTTATAAGTTGCAGCTTCAATAAAACAAGCATTATATTTTGGTTTCATATCATCATAAGCTTCTTTTAGAGTTGTATATTTAGAATCACAATCACAAGCACAAGTAGATACCTGAGGAGAGATTCCCATGAGACCAAAGCTATCATCACAACTAGCCATGCAGGAGATTTGAGGAGAGTTGCTTGTTTCATCATCATGCTCATTCCAGTCCAGATTAGTATCTATAGCAGTGATCAAGGCCTTTGATTCTCCAGCTTCCACTTCTTTCTTCTTGTATGCTGAATACCTGGTACTGGCTTCACCCTTCTTAGCTGTGCATTCTCTTGCAAAGTGACCAATTTCTCCACAAGCATAACACTTCACCTTTCTTCTATCAAACCTAGCTGCATCTCTTCCTTCAACATTGAGCTTTTTACCAACCTTTTGCTCAAATCGCCTCACCTTGAGAGATAGCATAGCCATTTGCCACTTTAGGTCCAATTCTTCTAAAGCAAGTTCATCAAGCTGCTCAAAATCTTCATAAGCAATTTGTTGCTGTTTATCAACTTCAGCAACAAATGAGTGAAGTACATCTTCCATCACATTGCTAATCTTTGGATGAGTTATTGGATTAGCACTTGAGAAGGACAATGTGGTCATTGGAAGACTTTGGCTTGGGGTAAATGGACTTGAGTAAACCTGTGGTGCTGAGGATGGACTTGAATAGGTATGTGGCATGTAGTTTGTATTAGAACTTACAAATGCAGATTGTGAAGGAGTTGCTGCATATGGAGAGAATCCCTTTATGTCACCTTCCAAAGCTCTGAGTTTGTTGTACAAGTCATCAAAGGTGAGGTAGTCCAAGCCACCTTTGGTTTTCAATGATATACTCACCTGAGACCATGAGGGAGGCAAGGCTCTTAGAAACCTAGAGTTCACCTCCTCATTGTCAGGTCTGGCCAGTAACTGATTCAAGTGACTCAGAATCTTCTGAAACCTATCATAACCTTTGTGAAGACCTTCCTCTTCAGTGATCTTGAATTCTTGGAACTCCATCTTCAGCATACTTTTTCTCATCCTCTTTGATTCTTCATTCCCACCAAATCTAGCTTTTATGGCCCACCAGATTTCTCTTGGATCAGTCATGGAATGAAAATCTCCCATGTGGTCATCAGGGATTGCCTGCAGCAATATGGTTCTTGCCTTGTTTTCCCTTTGAATAGCAAGAATTTCGTCAGCAGAAACAGGTTCTAATATTGTAATTTTCCCATTAGCATCAACACTTTGCTTTTTAGGACGACAACCATTGAGTATAACATTCCAGAGGTTATAATCAACACTTGCAATCCAATTCTGCATCTTCATGGCCCAGATTTCATACTCATCCTTCCTAAGAAAAGGAAGTTTTGCATTGCTGCTGGAGAAGGCCACTTGTTGTAGTTGTTGAGTAAGAGAGCCTGCTTCAGAGAGAGCAACATCACCTCCTGGTTTGTCCGACATAGGTAATAATTGAGTAGTTATGTGATTGTGTAGAGGTTACAGAGAGTATCTAGTGGCTCTGATACCACTTGTAGGGATCTATACCTTGATAGATCATGAGCCAATAGATCGTTAGCCAACTAATGTAATCACTAGCTAGACTAAATTAGATAATCTCTGTGAGCTTGTTATTATGCGGAATATAAAAACAAACGTATACTAAACTTGATCCTCTATGGATCGATAATATTAATAAAACTTCGTACTAAAAACTTGTCTCTATTACAACGACCTAGGGTTCCTTATATACTAGTGGAAACCCTAACCTTTCTTACAAGAAACGAATAATTAAAAACTAATAAAAGATATTCTACATATCTTGTCCTAAAATACATAAGTTATATCCACGGTTAAACTCTATCCGTAGGATCTCTAGATGTCCGCAGGAACCAATCAGCAGAAAATCACTAAGCCTTCCGCAGGAACCTGTCAGCAGTATCTATCAGTAGTATCTTCAATAATTCCTTACAAGTGACCCCACATCAGAAAAATGTTTGACACACTCATGATTTATTTGAGAATTAATCATGACTGTGAAAAACATGACCAAAATAAGCCTCGGCCGTGAAAAACTGGAATTTTCAGTTTTTAAGCGTTTTTACTCAGCCGTAACCTTAGCCTATACCTACACCGCGTTTCTAAGACAATTTGAGTTTTCAACTTATTAGAATAAGTCAACATATTTTTCCCTCCTCCTTTGACCAAAAATCATTCCTTGATTTTATAAATCATTCCTTGATTTTTAGGCTTACGGTTTTAAGTTTAAAGACATTTAATACCAACCGACACTAGACAGAGCCCAACCTAGACATTATAAGCCATTTTAAGTCATTAGTATCCTATTAGAAAAGTTACATTTTACTTTTCTAAATTTTACGCAACTTTCGTACGTTTTACGTATTACGCGTTTTAGACCCGTGTTTCCAGTTTTAGCAGGGTTTGAGCACCCCAATAGAACCTACCACTCATTTTATATTTTATTATGGAGTATATTGATAAGTTCTAGCATATTTATAAGTTTCATATTTTTAAGATACCCGATTTTAAGTTTCAGGACTTAACGACTTACCGTTAGCAATTACTGGGACCAAAACTCACTCCGTAACTTAGATAAGACCATGACTACTCATCTAGTCACCCTAGATCAGCCTTGGCCGACTTAGAGGGGGGGGGGGGATTCACCTAATATGTGTCTTGATCTCATGCCTTAAGCTCTAGGATGAAAACAAGTGTCTAAACTTCCATGCTAAGTTTCCTAATCCTAAACTTGGTCACCAAGTTTAGGCACCTTCCTTGCACCTCCTCTTCATGCTATAAATACAAGCTCATTTCCTTCCTTTCTCATCACTAAAAACGCCACACCATTAATCCCTAGCACCATGATCCTTTGATCTTCAAACTACAACTTACACTACAAAGTTCAAGGTCTTAGTATTCTCTACCTAGTTCTTAAGTTTGTTTGGTGATTCCATGGTTGAATTAGGAGCTACACAAGGTGATTAGGGGCTGAAGTTAATTGGTTTTCACAAGGTATATATCAAGGCTAGCAAGGTTTACAAGAGTTGTGGTGAAGGGTTTACAAGCATAGGTTTAGTGTCCTAGTTTCATACTTGACTTCCTTTCTTTAGAAAGCCAAAAGTTGTAAGCAAACCCTATTACACTTTCTTGCTCAATATCATTTTCATGCTTATTATGTTTCTTTCATGCTATATATGGTCTTTGTATTATGTTCATGATGTATAAAAACTAGTAAAACAAGTTATGGAAACTATATATTAACTCATGTTATTTAAACAAGTAAACTAGTAACTTTCTTGGAGAACCACGACCAAAATAGTATAACTATGATATTTGACATTTACTTACTGTTAAATAGGACTTAACAAGGAAAACATAGCAATTTGAATCACCCAAAACGAGTACCCGAGTCAAAAGTTATGGCCATAAGAAGTTAGCGAAACCAAAACGGCAAAACTGCCTATACCCTACTGTTTTGCATTCTGCCATTTTGAAAGTCACCCTTCTGGTCCGATTCATCAAAAAGTTAAAACACGAAAGTTGTCCGGAACAACGTTTTCGTTCAGGAACAAAGAAGCTCAAGCCCTGAAAACGCTTTCTGAGTGATAATTTTCTTCAAATTCTTAACAGCCCATTTTTAGACCAAAGTAACTATATAATAGTTATAATTAGATGAGACCAAGAGGTCTAATGACCTAAAGCCAAGACCACAACCATGGCTAAAGCCAAGGTTGAGTCTCAAGACCATGGTAACAATGACCAAGGTCACGGCAAAGCCACGGCTAAAGACCATATAACTTTTAAAGATCAAAACTTATATATATGTTATCAAATACTACAATAGTAGGGAGCCTCATGTGAGGAGTTCATTAAGTAAGCCGTCGAGATGAGTTGTGGATTTACGAATTAAAGTGTCCTGGCTCCTCGAACGTTTACTTCATGACTTCTGAATTATGTCGGCCCGAACGGTAGTAAGAGATATACAACCTATACATGTTTCATAAGCCATTTATATTCAAAGACTTACACTATATACTAAGTACTACATCATGAACATTATGCAAGACATATATATGCAATTCTTCGTATTTTTAGACGTTACTCCAAACCTAAGTCGCAACGTTCTATTATAGGCTGTTCTTAGAGACTTTCGCGATTCGACTACCACTTTCATTTCTCATTACATAGACTTAAGGTGAGTCATAGCCCCTACTCTTTTCATACTTGTTTTAAACTCTTTTGGGGAGATACACGCTTAAACTACTTGCTTTCTCTTTTACTAAAGACAATTTTACTCATATGCTATGCTATACTTTTATACTCTTAAACATGATGTGTAGTTTTATTACGATATGTGCCTTAATGTGTTAAACCTATTCTATGCGCTATATTCTTTAACTACTGTTTAACTCCTGGATGGAGCCGATGGAGAGGTATTGATAGTATTATCGGGCTGACGCCCCCACCATTGCCATATATTCCTGGCCTTGGGTGAATATAATCCACTATGAAGCAATTATGCTTATTCTTATGAAGCATTTGTGCTTATTCTTGTCAAGAGGTTCAGTAGGCAGTGATACTTTACATTAAGCGTGCATATATCGTATACACATATATCGAAATCATACTATATGTTAGCAGTGGGTTGTGAACACACAGGTTGCAAGTCTCTTATGGCGGGACTTGCAACTGAGTGGATTCTCGATGCCTTTGCTGTGCGAATATTCTTTTAAGGCTTTTCAACTGTTTTAAGACAAACTCTATGAACTCACCAACCATTGTGTTGACACTTTAGCATGTTTATCTCAGGTTAGTAAGGCGATAGCTAGTGCGTGGAACTTAGAGTCAAGCTGCATATTCTGAAGACTTACGCTTTTATCATTTACCATTCAAAACTTTGTATACATTTATGTATCATACTTTGGAATCTCATGTTTGTAACTTTGAATTCATTAATCGAATGGTAACTTTTCAAAACGTCTCATTTAGAGTTCGTTTTCTATAACTTGTACTTTGTATTATGAAGTAGCACCCCTATGACACAGTCTTCCGCTGCGGTATTTTGGGGGTGTTACAATTGACATTCTTAATAATTGAAAACATTCTTCCATAGGGCTTTATGATGTTCATCTGCTTTAGTATCCTCATTCTCAAAGTGTTCTTGTTCCGCCCATTCAACCATTTGGTCTAAAGTGTAATCTGATTGTCCTATGATTTTTTTTCCGTCTTCGTTGTCACTTGTGTAGTCTGTTATCACATGATCCATCATTTTTGCCAAAGTAGCATTTGGGCATACATATTTTTCAATAATAAAACTAACACACCGCCATGGTCAATGTAAACTTCCAACTAGCCGCCTTGTGATGCTGAAATATCAAACATCACATGCATATCATTGTTATTTCTTAGCTTGACGGTGATTGAAAACCCAGTGTGCGGAACTTCATAATAAAGAGCATGAATCTTCCTATCGACAATGTTAGACAAATATTGTTTCAGCTCATCCAGCTTCATTCTTGGAATATTGATGTTCATCTTCCAACCGTTTACGTACTCCAGATTTCCTTCATTGCAAACCAATTGACCATTATTGTGAACAATAAAATTGAAAATGGTTTGGGAATACGGCGCCGTAGGTTTCATTTTTTTCACAACCATTTGATGTAGATACCGGACACGCTCTTCACGTTTGTTTTTTTTCACAACCATTTGATGTAGATACCGGACACGCTCTTCACGTTTTAATTTTGTTTCTTCTGAAATTACACATGCAAATGATTCTTCCAAACAACCATCATCTGGAATCAATATTGTGGTTAGATCTTCGCGATTGTCAGAAACAAAAATTTGGATCTTTCCTGCAACTTTTGCGAAGTCATACATAACATCAATATCATAATCGTTTTTAATTGCTTTCATACCATTTAAAGTGTTAATTTCTGGCAACACATAATATAGACTTTGGACCATTGATGGCAATTTTCTCTTCAGATAGGTAACCATATCTTGAAAATCAAATTGTGGAACAATATTATTCATGTGTGAACCACCTTCATATGTTAGTGGGTTAAGTATAAATTTTCCGTTGTAGTTGATAGCGAATTCAAATGTATGGTTATTAGATGTTGACATTAGATGAATGAACGAAGACACAATTGGTATTGATAACTTGAAACCACATACCCATATATATATATATATATATATATATATATATATATATATATATATATATATATATGTGTGTGTGTGTGTGTGTGTATATATATATATATGTATATATATATATATGTATATATGTATTATATATGTATATATATATATATATATATATATATATATATATATATATATATATATATATATATATATATTTTTTTTTGAAAATTTTCGAAATTTTTTTTAAAATTTTTCAAAATTTTTTAATAAATTTTCAAAAAGTTGATTAACTAATATTATCTATTAGATTAAAGTTAAAGGAGGATAAAATGAGTGACTAAGATTACTTCTCGCGTTCTCACAAAATTTAGGCTTCTCATTTGAACGCTTCACTATATATATATATATATATATATATATATATATATATATATATATATATATGTATATGTATATATATATATGTATATATATGTATATATATATATATATATATATATATATATATATATATATATATATATATATATATATATGTATATATATATATATATATAAACATATATATATATATATATATATATATATATATATATATATATAAACATATATATAAACATATATATAATATATATATATATATATATATATATATATAAACATATATATATATATAAACATATATATAATATATATATTTATATATATGATATATATATTATATATATGTTTATATATATATATATATATGTATATATATATATATATATATATATATATATATATATATATATAAACATATATATATATATATATATATATATGTATATATATATATATATAAACATATATATATATATATATATATATATATATATATATATATATATATATATATATATATATATATATATATGTATATATATATATATATATATATAAACATATATATATATATATATATATATATATATATATATATATATATATATATATATATATATATATATATATATATATATATATATATGTATAGGGGTGCGTTATGTGCAGTACCATTCTTAGACACAGTACTTTACAGTACCATTTAGACCAATAATAATTTAGTATCATTAAATCTTTTTAATTAATTCAAAAGGGTAAAATAGTCAAACACATATTTACTTTCTTTTTGATTTTTTTTAATTAAAATACGTTTTTATAAACCTTTTAATTTTCGGAATTAATTTTTTTTAATTTAATTTTTCTCTGTTTTCAACGGACATGTTTTCTAAAACTGTACTTTTTACTGTTTTCAACAGACATGTTTTCTGAAAGTGCATATGTGTTTTGTCAAACTTATTTTGCTTAAAATGATAATTGCACATATGTTTCTAGTGTACATTCTTTGATCTTTGGAATTTATGACCAAAAAGAAAATCATATACATGTAACCTCTAAAAATTAATAGCAAACCATGAACAAAAATGTTATACACAAAATTCGATATCAAATAAGATACAATTCAACTACAATTATGATGTTAAATATAAATGTGCAAGCCACTTTAAAATATGTGTGCACTCTTCATGTTCTCATCAAATTCAATAGACCATATTTGCACGCCTTCCAAGAACATAGGTGCACGTGGGGCTTTCTCGTCAAATTTATTAAAACATATTTGCATACATTTCAAAAACATGTATGTTTGCAGCGACCACATAAACTACATAATTAAAGCACCAAAAACACGATCCCTGTTTCAAAACAAAAACAAAATATTATATAGTCAATCATGTTAGCTAAAAAAATAAATCAACAAAGCATTAAAAAAATGGATATGATTCAAATAACAGGACCGGGACAACTATTTGTCTATTTGTATTGTATTTTTTTATCAGGTTTTGGAAATTGATGTTTTATACTTAAAACATACAAACAACTAGTACAACATACATGGACACTTACCATACCATATATGCACTCTTTACCATAACATATATGCACTACTGTTCAAATTGACCAAAAAGCAAATTTTTATACAAAAACAAATATAAAGACAAGAAAATTAGCAAAAAGAACTATGTAACTGAATTACTAATTTTAGACCTCGCTATAGTATTGCTTTTCTAATGCGTAGTGCAAATTCTTAAGTACCATTCGTTTGTAACCATGTCATTTATTCATTTAGTAATGTGCTCAAAAGAATAAAAATGAACTATTACATACTTTTTGTTTATATTAAGAAAGATTAATACTAGTATTATTAACGAAAAAAGAACTTTCAATAAATTAACGAAGTAAAACAAATCTATAGGAAGGACAAAAATTGAAAAATATAGATCATAAAAGAACCTACCACCGTAAACAAATTTAAATCAACAAACAAAACAAGAACAAGTTAGTAGCTACATAGAACTCGAACAAACAAGATAAAAGTTTATATTTCATTGTTATATTTATTTCAAAATGTGTACCCACGTCACTACATAAAAAATAGCCTCTAAACACTACTAGAGATTTGTGAATAGAGCCCCCTTAATAGAGCCCGGTTTTAATGACAAACGGGCTCTAAAAAGGTATAGAGCCATGTTTTCTCTCAGAAAACCGGGCTTTATGCTAGAAAAAGATAGAGCCATGTTTTCTTCGAAAGAACCGGGCTCTATTACTGATATTTGAGCCATGTTCCCTATTATAAAACCGGGCTTTATGTGCTAAACCATTAGAGCCCTGTTTTCTTATGCAAAACCTGGCTATATTCCTCTTCCTCTGACCACTTTAAAATTTTCCATTAGTCCCGCTCAAAACTTTTCCCAAAAATCAAATTCACATTTTCATTATCCCTCACTCCCTCCATTTGTTTTCTACCTACCCTTATCCTCTTCATCTCATCTCACATTATGTCTCCATTTAGTAAATCTAATCATTCACCATCTCTTCAGTCCCCACACAAAATACAAATATTTATCAGGTACTTTTTCATTTATCATGTTAATTTCATCTTATTTGATTGCGTATTGGGGTATTAATTGGAACTGTGCTTTTTTAATTGTTAGGGTTTGATTGATTAAAGATGAAGGTGAGAATGGAAGAGATGATATGTTAATCGATGACCCTTAGCAAGTGGAAGATAAAGGATTCAATTCTAATTATGTCAAAGTTTATTACGGTAATTTAGTTCCTGTAAACACTTTATTCTCATTATTTATTATTATATTTCTTCTACTGATTTATAAGCAAGTTTGGTACTACTATTTTATGGTTTCCATTTTGCTTTTACAACTTCATGGAAGTAAGAAGATCAATCCGAATTTAGGTCCTTTTACAATAAGTTAGATAAATCTTAGGCATTATTTTTTTAGAACAGCACACAATGAGTTACAGTATATAAGTTTTAGCCCTTATTTTTAGAATGGCACGCAATAAGTTAGATAAATTTTAGCCATATTTATTACTGCTCAGAAAAATGATCGAAACAAGCACACAATAACTAGTGAACTATAAATGACACAAAGAATCCATTTTTTAGGCAACCGCACAACCGAGGTGTTGAGCCCTTGGACTCCCACTCCAATTGTGGCAATTAAGTCATTTCGATAACTACTTCTGTATAGCACCATGTTTGTGCTGCAGTAACAAGGCTTTTTGGATTGAAATGGATCTGTGTTTGAAATTAAGTGTCTAACCTAAGTGTTATTATAAAGTGTTATTATATGGGGTGGTTTGCTTGCCTATTGAAATTTGATCAGAGAAATGTGTCAAATATGTTTACAGGCAAGGTGGTACTTTAATTGCGACTCGTAATGCTTTCCACCAGTGAATCTTATTTTTGTTGAACATAATTATCAAACTTTTTTTTTTTTTTTTTTTTTTTTTTTTTTTTTTTTTTTTTTTTTTTTTTTAACTAGGTATGACCTTTGTTGTTCATACTTCTTATCAATTGAAACTTTAAATTACTTCTGAGATAAAATGGTGACAATGAGATTATTATCATATGTGAATGTGAATATTTGGTATTTTGTGTTACTTGAATAATAGGATTATAATTATAGTTTATGACATATTGTTAAAACCTTTATTTATTAACAGTAATGCTAGTCCCTTATGAAGATATGTCAAAATGGATGTCATACGGAAACGGTATTCTTGTTAAATAAGCTTTTGTTAGAAAGAGCTTTTAGTGGATACCAATATAATGTTTTGTGAATATCTCTGTGACTAACTGTGTTCTTTATATATGTAGATGGGAAACATCCTGCCTGTGACCAATCGTATTTATGAGGGAAAGAATTATGTCCGTTCAAAAATCCATATCGGCCATGTTGATGTAAGATTCTAGATCATTTTACCATACTTGAAGCAAGCTTAATTTTTTGCAGCATGTGTAATGAATTGTTATAATTTAGATAGATTTATTTGCTTTTCGCATAGTTTGTATTTAAACACATCCTTTTGTTTTACCTGTAAAAGGTACTAGTGAATATCTAATGTTTTCTTATGTGTATATAATGTTTGATCTTTGTACAGCCCTCAAAGAGGCATGCAAATGCAGCATCAGGGGACAACGATTTTGCTCCTGTGGAAAGAGAGCTAGTGTTTGATATAGTAAGTTTCTGTAGTACATTCAATAGTCTAAAGGAATACCTTTGTTCATTTAACGATTGTTTACGAATGTGTTTTCCAGGATATTTCAGATTATGACGATGCCCGATATTGCTGCTCTAGAGCAGATGTTTGCTTAGACTGCTGGCCTTTGATGAACATTGCCATCAAAGTGGTTGATACTGCTCTAAAAGATAATAAAATTTAGCTAGTGGCAAGCTAATTGTAACTACATTAATATTCATAATAATTCAAACGTCTTACGCATTTACATGTATCATTGTTTACAATGTTCATTTTGCCGAAAGGAATTTGATTTCATGTCTGGAAGGATTTTTTTTTTAATTATTTTTGTTCACATAGAGCCATGTTCTTTGATATAAAACCGGGCTCTATAACAAGTAATAGAGCCCGTTTTTAAAACCGGGCTCTATTTGCCTTTCGAATAGAGTCCCTCCCCCTTTGAGCCCTCATGCAAAACCGGGCTCTTTGCACCTTTTCAACCGGGCTCTATGCCGTTTTTTGTAGTAGTGAAACAATTATTAAAATATAAAAACCATGATGTGATCATGAATCCAAAAGCAAATTAAATCATGCCAAGTTGTTAACGATTTTCGAAACGCAAAACCGGAATTAAAACCAACGAATGTGGATACAATACAAAATTAAAAAAATCAAACCTTAAATAAGTGATAAGATGATTGTGACGTTGGCGTTTCTATTGTTGAATTCTTTTGTAGTTCGAACCTAAAAAAAGAATTATAAATCTTTTTCTCTTGCATCATTAATCAGGCATATATAATTAACAATAATATTTGCAATGATCTTGGATTAAAACAGAAACTACACTATAAGAAAACGAGTTTGTTAAATTATAAAACAAAATCAAAACAAAAATTCTTACCATGATTAAAGTCGGAGAGACAAACCGCAATCACAACCGCCGATCATAAAATTTTATTGATGGCTGGCGGCGCGTGGAAGGGATGGCAGCAATGGATCTGTGATTGAGATCTGATGGTGGTTTTTAGGTCAAGTGGGGGGAGAGAGGTGTACATTGATATATAAGTGGCGGTTTTTATTTTTTAATGTAAAGAGGCTGACATTTTTTAGGGATAATATGAAATACCTAGATTACCCCTCTTAGCTTTTTTACCTTTTTATATATTGTCTTGATCTATCAATTAATTACATTAAAGGCACAAATGATCTTATCCATTGATTAAGTAATCTAACGGTTTATATTGGTCTAAATGGTACTGTAAAGTACTGTATCTAAGAATGGTACTGTATAGAATACACCAATATATATATATATATATATATATATATATATATATATATATATATATATATATATATATATGGTAAAGATCAAATAAAAATACAAATTTTCGTAAAAAGAATAAAAAGAAATTTAAAAAAAAAAGTTCTCGAAAAATTCCAAAAAAATTCTACAAGATCGGGTATGTTGGTGCATGAAAAAGTTCTAAAGGAAGTTTATCTAAAAGTGGATACTTTATCCGAAAAAAAATTATAAAAAAATACGTTTGTGCATTAAATCGCTTTTTTGTACATCAAAAATTCATTTTTGGACCCAACTTCTTTTGAATTTTTTCATCAAAATAACATTGCGCATCCAACTAAAACAAGTTGAAAATTTTGTGCATTAAATTTTTTTTTGTGCATTAAAATTTTTTTTACGCATTAAAATTCAGTTTTTGTGCATTAAAAAAAACGTATAAAAACTCAAAATTAGAAAAACTTCTTTCACAAAAGTTTTATGCACCAACATACCCGATCTTGTGGAATTTTTTTAGAATTTTTCGAGAACTTTTTTAAAAAATTTTCTTTTTATTCTTTTTACGGATATTTGTCTTTTTATTTTAACTTTATCCTATATATATATATATATATATATATATATATATATATATATATATATATATATATATATATATATATATATATATATATATAAATTTAGATACCACAAAGGTGAGTAGTCATTTCTTTGTCAGAAGTGGTTTACTAGTAATCAATTTAATATTATTTTTACATTAAAGCTGAAAACATATAAAGAAAATGATAACATCGAGAATTGGATAATAGAAATTCGAAAGCATAATAGGACATTACTATTAAAATATACCTAGAATTACAAACTAGTCAAATTGTGACTTGGACAATAGACAATGAAAAGCATAACATGACAATAAAGACAAAAGAACACATAACTACAAATTAGTCAAATAACTTTTTTGAACATGAAGGTTTATCTTGTGTATTCTTCTTGGTATGCTTAATGTTGCATTCGTTGGCCACAACGAGTTCGAATAACTCAACTCTTGAAACGTACACATGCATTTTGTTTTATTGAAGTTGTGTGTACGATAAAAGACTTTCGCGGTCTTCAATTGCAGCAGCCAATGTTACTAGCCCTGAATCATGACAACAATTTGGTGTTTGTATATAAAAAAAGGTTGGGGAGTTTTCATCGTAACCTAAACAATTTTGTGGAAAACTAGAAGGGGGGGGGGGGTTGAATAGTTTACCGCTTTTAAAATCTTTTTAACTTGATTATCCTTTAAAAACTTTACGTTTGTTTAAAGATATAAACACAACTTTACATGTTCACTTATTTGAAAAGCTTTACGTGTGAATAACAATCCTAACTTTACTTGTTTAGTTCTTTGAAAAGCTTTACGTTTGTTTAAAGATATAAACACAACTTTACTTGTTTAATTCTTTGAAAAGCTTTACGTGTGATTAGCAATTCTAACTAAAGACAATATGTAATAAGCAAAGATAAAGAAAGAAACGATCAAACCACAACACGATTGTTTATCGTGGTTCGGCTACAAGGACTCTTTTTCCTTGCCCTATATCCACGCCCCGAGTTTCCAACTCGAGAGTTATAAGCACTAATTAACAAACTCCTTTCCCGGTGGAGAAACCTTTACAACGTTGCTTACACTTTTACCGACACTAAGCTAGATGTCGAGTTCTTTTACACGGGTACAACCACTCCCATTGTCGCTTACACTTTTACCGACACTAAGCTAGATGTCAAGTTCTTTACCAAGGGTACAACCACTCCCGTTAGTTCTTTTACAAGGGTACAACAACTCCCGACACACTATGTATTTTAAGGCCTAAAATACTAACCGATCACTTCTACACACATGATACAAATGAAGTATAAACTACCAAAGCTTATACATGACAAAGCTAACAAGACTTGCAACTTTAGAGTTGAAGCTTGTAACTTCTTGAATGATCTTGTGAAGTCCCTTGCTACATAAGAGGATCACACAAGTCAAATGTTACTGAGTTAGTTGAGAGAATATATGAAAATATGTCCTAAAGTGATTACCCAAAACTAACAAATTTGGTATTTATAGCAAAACCTTCTGCAGGTCTGGCGGATACGGCGGAACCCTCAGATGGGTTCCGCCCGTGTACCCCCATGGTTCTGTCAGGGCTGCAGTTGGTTTTGCAATAAATCTTCCAAACCAAACAAGGTCACATCACATAAATACTAGTCAAACACAAACTTGCACAAGAAAACTTATGGTTAGTCAAACACACTTTCTTACCATAAATGTATAATGACAAACTTACCATAAATATGATGTGATATTTCTATTTAAAGAAATAAATGCGATGTGACAAGACTCTTTCTAATTTAAGAAATAAAAACATGTTTTATTTAAAAGGAAATGTAATCCTTAGTTTAAACAAAACTTAAACACTTAAAGTGATGATTTACTCTTAGCTAAAGTTCATACTTTGTCATTAACAAAACTTAGCAAAGATCGTAAAATATAAATAATATTTTTAGGCGATATTTGTATTAACAATCTCTCCCTTTTTGTTGATGACAAAACATAAACTTTATTTATAAGTAAGTCACTAGTTTTAGTGTTAAGTCTTATAAAGTTAGTATAAAAACTTGTTTTTGCTAAGATGATGTGATATGCAAAAAAAATTTTTTTTTTGAAACAAGTTTATATATAAATTCTCCCCCTTTTTGTCGAAACAAAAAGAAGAGTAGCGAAGCGGAAGTATGCACTTGCTCCCCCTTGGACAATACTCCCCCTAAATGGAGTGCCAAGAGAGGAGACATGGATTTTGACCCTACAAAACAAAATGTTAGTTGCCACACAAGACAAGTCATGAAAGCATTTCATGTCTAGAACACAACTAAGAGTTGTGAAGTGGAATAATGCAACACTCATGCTCCCCCTTGAATATTACTCCCCTAAATGGAGTATCAAGGAAGGAAAACATGGATAATGATCCTACAAAAAGAAAGGTTAGTTTCTAAAACCCAAGATATATGTATGTTACCATATCAAGGTATAGTTCACTCATCATACCTAAATGGTAAACAAACAATGCAAACCTTGTAGTAGAATAAAATTCATTTCATGTAAAATTTTGACTCTTAGAAAGTCAAATACAAGAAATTAGGATGCCATCATCCTACTTCTTAAAAATAAAGAAAAACTAAAAATAAACTAAAAACATAAAAAGCTACAAGGAAATCATCATTTTCCTTAATGAGAAACATTTTCCAAAAACAAGGCTAAGGTTGTTTAAGGATGAAAATGTGTGTTGGAGGTTGTAGCGGGCTTTATTTTGAAGGTTGAAAGGATGACACGGTTTTGGTTTGTTGGTTTAAATGGGAAACATTTTCCAAAAGAAATGGTTATGTTTCATTTTGGAGACTCTAAGGTTGAGGTGGGTGAGACAAGGATTGTAGATGGTCCAAAATGTGGTTTAGGATAAACCTCATTTCTTCAGATAGCTCGCGAATTTCCGTTCGACACCCTTCACTAATGTGAGCGGTTATTTCGCAATGTCCGCAACCATGGCGGGGAAAGTTTGGTGGAAGAGAGGTTTGATTTGTTGGTGGTGGATGGTTTGAACTTGAAGGAGCAAATGTTGATGGTTGAGAGGTGTTTTTGCTTCCTTCATTAGTTGAGTGTAGCGTTGTTTGTAAAACCATAATATGGTTGATTTTAGAGTCAACCATACGTTTGAAGGCATGAAGGTGGTTTAAATGAGTGTCAATCTCATCATTAAGGTTTGGAGGTTTTTCCCATATGGATGCTTCTATTTTCTTATAAGAAGAAAGTAGAGATTAAAATTGTTGGGAATGTTCTTGCGGTGATGGTTGTTGTTGTTGTGGTTTTTGTTGTTGTGGTTGTTGGTTTTGAACAAAATGGCGGAAGCTTGGTTCGCCGGAAGGATTACCGTGAAGGTCTTTGTAAATTGGGTGAAACACAAATGATTGTGAGTGTGTATGACCTTGATCATTTGGAAAAATTGATGGTCTAGCATAACGGTAAGCCAACCGTTCTACCAATGATGGTTGATGGGGTTCATCATCTAGTTGCTCACTAGGTTATTGTTGGGTTTCCATTTGAGCAATGGTGTCAAAGAGTGATAAGGATGGTGGACTTGATGATTTGGGTGATAGGTCTTCCAATGTTTCCAAATAGGGTAGTGGTGATGTTGGCGGTGTATGGAAAAGTTTCATTGGTGTAAGTGTTGGTGATTGAGGTGATGGAGTTTTTGATGGCTGAGCTTGTTGAGAAGGTGATTTTGAATCACTTGAAGGTCTAGTTGGTGGAGGAATGGTGGCTATGTTTGTGTTGCAATGTGTTGGAGAGGGTGTTGGTGTAGCAAGATTAAGCAAATCTTGAATGGGGATTACATTGGTATTGCAATGTGTTGAGGTAGTGAGGTTAAGGAAATCTTGGATAGGTGATGAAATGTTAAGCGAAGCATCACTTGAAGATGATGAGCTTGACTTGACGGTTTTGTTGAAGAAACAAGGTTTAACACTAATCCTACTGGTTTTTGAGAAGGATTTTGATGACTCGGATGATGTGTTGGATTTAGTGTAACAACCGTGGTTTTAGCAGGTCAATTTGACTGATAGTCTTGACTCGGTTGACGTTTGTTTGGTGTGTATTAGGTGTTTGAAGTGATATATGAGTGATATAGGTGAGTTTTAGCACTAAATCCCTTTGCGTAAGTGGTTTTATTGTGATTCGGAAAGTTTGAAATTTGAGAAAGTTCATTTTGATCACCTTTGTGGTGTAGAAATGACATGTGTAGTTTTGGTGTTTTTGTGATTTTGCGTAACAAGTTTTTGTTCAAGTATTTGAGCGTTAGCAAGTTACGAGGAATTTGTTTTTATGAGTTATGTTTCAAAAAGAGTGTGAAATTCAATTTTTGGAAACTTTATTTTTGGAAATGATATTTTCCCGGGTTATCGTAAAATTAAGGTTTATCGCGAAAGACGTTAGGATTAGCTATGGGTATTTATAAAATATGAAAAGTATGAGGTTTTGAGTGTAATAAATAAATTTAATAAAAAAAATAAAAATATATATTTTATATATGTAAAATTCGGATTTAAGGGATTAGGGGGAAAAAGGAAACCCAATTTGAGTCCAAATATGACTCTTAGGCACAAGGATTATCCATAATTAATATATATACCAAACCAAACACCCCTAAAACGTTTTTACTGCAATTTTAGTCGATCCAAGGAGCAAGAGAAGGGAGACAAAATTAGGGTTTATAATTGTGAAGCAATAATCAAGAATGAAGGTAAAATTCTTAAAATACATGTTCAATTGTTTGATTAATTAATATAATTCATGTAATAATTATATGATGGATTAGGGTTTGGGTTAACTTCTGTAAATTAATGTTAATAAACATATTGGGATCAATTAATGATAATAGTATGATGATTGGTTAAGGGAATTGAGTGTTAAACGCGTTAGATTTTGTGTTAGAGTTTGGACAGATTTGTAAGGCTGTAAATATGTGAGGGTACATAACAGATGGTGATGATTTAAGTCACGAATTTTAAGTCTAAATTCTAGTATAATGAAATAGCTTTCCAAAAAGTCTAGCCACGATCAATTTTGAGGTCGGGAAGTCGGTCTTTTGATTTTTCTTTCTAAGGTGTCAAAGCTGTCAAACCGGGACAGATTTTGGGTAAAAGTTTGAGGGTGGCATGTAGTTGTAAAAGTGGTATTTTGATTTGGTCTTATGGAATAGTTAAGTTTTAGGTTATATTAGACCACCACAAAGAGGATTCGCGATAAAAACTTGTGGAAGTAATTATTAAAAATCAAAACTTTTTGGTGTGCGTTTAGATCCGAATTTGAGTAGTTGACAAGTTTGAATTTTATATGAGTACTTGTATGTGTTATTGGTCCATGGCCTTCTGGGACTAGATCCTATGCTTATGAGAGACCATGGTAAATTTTTGGTGTGAGTTGTTGAGCTTTATTGGTCGTGATTTCATGTGAGTGAATATACTAAAAAATTCTACGTTTTCTGAGTTTTAGAGTGCAAGGGATTTAGTGAGTGTTAGGTTATGGTGTTGGTTAGTATGGTGTCTAGGAGATCCATGGTGGGTCATATGAGTCTTATACATCCATCATATGTGTATTACATGGGTTGTAGCTTTTAGCTTGACCTTGTGTAATGTGGATTATTTTTATGTGCTATAGATTGTGAGTTGTTTTTGTGGAAGCTGCGGAGTTTAAGGTGAGTTCATAGTCCCATATTTTTACTTTGTTTTAAACTTGGGATGGGAATGATGCTTGTCTTAAATGATTTGATTTACTGTGATTATGTGTATGGTGTTAAAGAGCTTGTACTTATAATGTTATCGTATGCATGCTATATGTGATTATTTGCTTGTGCGGAAATCGAGGGTAGAACTGTACCTGAGATGTGAAGGGTAGAACTGTACCCAAGTTGTGAAAATCGAGGGTAGAACTGTACCTGAGATGAGGGTAGAACTGTACCCAAGTGGTGGAATTTGTGTGCTATCCAATTAGGAGGATGCTTATCCTGTTGCTCGCGCATGCGACCTAATTGATGATTATGGGATCGGGGGACACGAGCCGTCCTGTTGTAATGATTATGGGATCGGGGGACACGAGCCGTCCTAATGGTTGCCTTATGAGTGTTGTTGCCTTTGTGTGTGGATATTGATTGGCTCAGAACAGTCAACCTATATTGACCAAAGATGGTCAACAAGGTCAAACGGCCTAGAGTCAATGCTCCGCGGAAGTATAAGGTTTCCCTTGACCTAATTAGACCTAAACTAACTTTGTACAACAGCACTTAACCATAATACCAAGTGAAACCTGAGTGGGCAAGTTAAACCAAACACCCCATAAGGGACTGTTTTTGATGATTTTCAAAAGATATGAACAGATTAACACTAAAACATAATCAAATAACTTATATAAAGCTAATTTAGACTCAACTAAACAGAAATAAACAGCAACAACAATAATTAACAAGTGACACAATTTTAAGACTAAAATCCAAATCACAACCTTACTTGATTTCCAAATCAGTAGAGACCCAAGAACCAGGAACAAGAACACAACTTAATGTCCCCCATGGGACTCTAAACCAGGATCAATCACCATCACTGCCATAGCTTCTTTCTTGAAACTTTGATTTTTCAATATTTTTCTTAATTTTTGCTATATTACTAAGAATTGATTTGCAAGTGGTTTTTAGACTTTGGAAACTTAAAAAGAAATCTTATTAATGATAAAAGTGAGCTCAGAGACTTAACAAACAACAACTTAGAACAAACTTAGAAGCTGAAATGGAATTTTCAACTAAAATGATACACTAAGAATTTTGAAAAACAAAATGTGATTGCTGTCATAGAATTTGAGATTACAAAGTTATATATAACTGAGAAATACACTTATGGTTACAACTTATAACTAAAAAACATGTGAAAACTAAATTCGACAAGAAATTTTACATTAAAAATTAAAACTAACTACCTACTACTACACTAATGTCTTTTCTTCTCTTTGTTTCTTCTTTTGTAAGCCCTGGAGTGTTCCTTTGCTTTTCCCACTTGTATTATGGCCGTTGGATTGATACATTTGATCATGGCCGTTTAACTTTCTTTTGGCGGGAAAATGGGTGAAGTGGCAGGTTGAGGTTTGGTGAGGTAATTAATGAGGGGAGGAGGGGGGTTGAATGTAGATGAGTGCATTAATTGTAGTTGGTGATACAGTGGAGGAGGGGGGGAGACATGAGCCTGGGATTAGGGGTTGTTTAGAGGTTAGGGATGATGGTCAAACTGGTGTTTGACCGGTTTTTAAATAAAAACGGGGTTAAGGGTTTTGGGGTTTGACTGGGGTTGACCGGGGGTGGGCTTGGGTAAGTATTTTGGGCTTGGGGGTGTGTTACTGGATCAGAGGTGGTATTGGGTGGGCTAGGTTTGTTTTGGGGTCAATAATACATAAGGGTCCGTTTGTTTTGTTAGAAATTAAGCACAAGGACCACTTTTGTAATTTTGCAAACCGTAGGGACTGATTTTGTAATTTTCCAAATTTAATCACAAGGACTATAATTGTCATATGTGAATAACATAAGGAGCAAAATTATAATTTTCCAAAATTTGAAACCCCGAGGACCAAAATTGATATTTTTCAAAGTTTAGGGGTTAATTTTGCCAATATGTGAAAAACTTTTATCCAAGGACCAAATTTGAACATTTTTGAACTTCCAAGGACTAAAAATGATTTTTCATCCAAAAATATCCCACCAGGGACCAAATCTGCCAATTATTGAAACTCCAGGGACCAAACTGTAAATTTCCAAAACTTTTCCAATTTTTCACCAAAGGACTAAATATGACAACTTATGATTTCAAAATGACCTTTGGTGATAATTTTCCATATTTTGAATATCCAGGGACTAGTTTTGTTAATTTTTGAAAGTTGGGGGACTGAAACTGCCAATTTTGCAAACTTTGTACGTTTTTCGTTTGTTTTTACTCGTTTTGCATCTAAAACATATAAAACACAATTTTGAAATATTTTCAGTATTTTGATGCATTACTGAGTGTTTTTGTATGTTTTTGCAGTTCAGATTTGACCAAAAATGATGAGTGTTTGAGCACTCATCAATCCCCCACACTAAACTATTGCTAGTCCCTAGCAATACTGTTTTGAAAACTTGATGGATTTGAAAAACTCTTTACCAAAAGCCATCACTTCTGGAGTAGCCAGGTGTAAGAACTGTGGCACACCTGATAACCGTGTGATTTTGAACAAACCACCAGCTGTCAACGGATTTGATTAGTCTTTACCAGAAGCCGTTTGCTTCTGGACTAGCCAGCTCTTGATGGAATAGTCAACATCTTGGTGAGCTGATTACCAATTATGGATTTTCCACGGCCTTTACCACAATCCATAATCTTGTGGGCTAGCCAACTCATTTGTTTTTGGGGAGTTGAGGAACCATACAATTTTGGGCAAATTGCAAGCCATAAACGGATTTGAGATGTCTTTACCAAGAGCCGTTTGCTCCTGGACTAGCCAATCCCTTTTGTCGGTTAGACAAGGCAGACTGATTACCACAAAAATTTTGAAGCACCAGTGAAAAAATTTTAAAATTTTTGAAATTTTGGCTAAAACGGGGGTATTATATAGTAAAATGTGATAAAATTTGCTAGAATAGCGAAATACCCCCCACACTTAGCATGAATATTGTTCTCAATATTCAAAGTCCCGGCTATTATGCCGACTCTTTGAACGTAAAAGGGCAACATTACAAGCTAAGCGTGGAAATACCATTTTGTATTTTCACTTTTGAAATCATAGCATGGGGGACTCCCCCACACTTAGGGTGAAAACCCTATAAGCATGCTACTGTTTTGTTTACCGAGTCGCGAGCTTGACTCGACCCCGAATTCATTTGTCCTTGGGGAAGCATGATGTGGAAGAAGCAATCTCAATCGGACTTTCATTCAAGATGTTTGGACAAACATTTGAAGCACGTGAAAGTTCCACACCGATGAGATAAGTATCCGGCTCAAGATAATGATACATGAAAATGCTGGGATCAAAGATAGTGTCTTCATTCCCGAAGGAGTGAAGAACAGGAGAAGTCACCTTATAGGTGACGAAGGGTAGAAAGATCTTGATGACAATCAAGATTGATTCATCATCATCAGAAAGAGAATTCATGATTGGTGTATCATGAATCTCATCAGGAAAGCTCGTGTGATCTAGACATATTATGGGTGGGAGGGTTGGGATTTTGATATCAATCAAATTCTCAAGGTTGAGAATATTTCCCTCCGGAAAACAAAGATCAACTTTGTCAAGATCAAAGTAAAAATTATCATACTCTGGTGGAGATATGATATGAGTGAGTTCACCGGAGAACTCCTCAAAGGTGAATGAATCATATTCGGGGAGAGAAATTTGAGAATGAAAAGTGGTAATGCCACTAATCTTCTCTCCCATATGATCAAAGGTAAAGGCTTCAAACTCCGGAATAGGATCGTCGGAGACAATGTCACTATCCTTTATGGGGATAGGAGATGAAATAGGTTTCATTTTGAAAGACTCGATTTTAGAAATGAGGAGATCGACATTCAATAATGTTGCACGAAGTGCTTCATCCTTGATTTCAGTGTCAATCTCAACATTTTATTCTTCTAAGCTAACTAGCTTAGAAGGCAATTCTTCCATAAAAACGATGTCTCCACAAGATAACGAATCGTCATCAGTAGAATCGGAGAACATCTGAACATCATCATTCGGGAAGACAAGAGGAGGAGGGATATCACAAATATGATCAAGAATTCCCTGTGACTCTCTTGGGATTGGAACAAGGTCCTCAACACTAGACTTTATGAATTCGTCCGATTCCTTTTGAGGAACAGCGTCAAGATGCTCGTCCCCCATGCTCAGAGAGTGAGTGGGAACCTCGGGTGTGATAAAAGTGGGTTGAGATGGAATCTCAACGGGTGGAATTTCATCTGATGAATCTTTGTAAAATTGAAGAATATCAAGGATATCTTCATCATCACTATCATCAGGAATGAAACGGAATCGAGAGCTAGACCTGGCTGCTTTTTCTTTTGCTATTGATTCCTGAATAGATCTTTCATAAGCATCTTGGGAATTTATTTTAGCAGCCTGCTCGTCAGCTAACAATTCTTCCATCAATTTTTGGTTTGGATTATCAGGGGTATGTGTTATTCCTCTCAAGTCTTTCACTAAATCCAAAAGATCAATGAGAAGACTTTGAGGAATTGGTGGAGATGGAGGTTCGTCATAATACGATGTGTCAAAATTGTCACAAGGATATGGACTACCCGTTTGACAATCTGAGCTGAAGTGCGGACCTCCACAGTAATCACAACAGTAAAACTAATGTGGCTGTGGGTTGTAGGTGCTAGAGTCATAACCATTATCAGGAAACTGCTCATAGACAAGCGTGTTTCCCGATTGACAATCATAACTGTAGTGTGAACCACCACAGTGCTCACAACAGTAAAACTGCTGAGACTGATGGTATGGTAGCTGGTGGAATGAATCAGTGGTGTCATGGTAGGAATAGGGATCTGGGTTATAGACAGACCCGTTTCCTGATTCTACCATGCCACAACTGGGGCAATTGCCACCATTATGAGGATTACCACACCATTGGCAAACCAGAAAGTGTGGATGAGACATAGAAAGAATCAAATGTGTATAGAAGGGTAGGGATGAAGAATCAAAAAGGTAGGAGGGTAAAGATGAATATTTTTAGGTTTTTGGAAATACATTTTGTACAAATAGGAAAGAAAATGTTTTTGTGTTTTTTGTGTTCGTTGAAAACTTGATTTAAAAAGTTTTCGTGAACGGTTTTGTTTTTATATGATAATAATAAGATAATATGAACAAGGGTGGGTAAATGTACAATGGAACGAATTCCCAAATCACTGATCAGAAAAACCGTTTAGAATAGCGCGTACACCTCCCTGGCAGCGGCGCCAAAATTTGATTGGCTCAGAACAGTCAACCTATATTGACCAAAGATGGTCAACAAGGTCAAACGGCCTAGAGTCAATGCTCCGCGGAAGTATAAGGTTTCTCTTGACCTAATTAGACCTAAACTAACTTTGTACAACAGCACTTAACCATAATACCAAGTGAAACCTGAGCGAGCAAGTTAAACCAAACACCCCTTAGGGGGACTGTTTTTGATGATTTTCAAAAGATATGAACAGATTAACACTAAAACATAATCAAATAACTTATATGAAGCTAATTTAGACTCAACTAAACAGAAATAAACAGCAACAACAATAATTAACAAGTGACACAATTTTAAGACTAAAATCCAAATCACAACCTTACTTGATTTCCAAATCAGTAGAGACCCAACACCCAGGAACAAGAACACAACTTAATGTCCCCCATGGGACTTTAAACCAGGATCAATCACCATCACTGCCATAGCTTCTTTCTTGAAACTTTGATTTTTCAATATTTTGCTTAATTTTTGCTATATTACTGAGAATTGATTTGCAAGTGGTTTTTAGACTTTGGAAACTTAAAAAGAAAACTTATTAACGATAAAAGTGAGCTCAGAGACTTAACAAACAACAACTTAGAACAAACTTAGAAGCTGAAATGGAATTTTGAACTAAAATGATACACTAAGAATTTTGAAAAACAAAATGTGATTGCTGTCACAGAATTTGAGATTACAAAGTTATATATAACTGAGAAATACACTTATGGTTACAACTTATAACTAAAAAACATGTGAAAACTAAATTTGACAAGAAATTTTACATTAAAAATTAAAACTAACTACCTACTACTACACTAATGTCTTTTCTTCTCTTTTTTTCTTCTTTTGTAAGCCCTGGAGTGTTCCTTTGCTTTTCCCACTTGTATTATGGCCGTTGGATTGATACATTTGATCATGGCCGTTTAACTTTCGTTTGGCGGGAAAATGGGTGAAGTGGCAGGTTGAGGTTTGGTGAGGTAATTAATGAGGGGAGGAGGGGGGTTGAATGTAGGTGAGTGCATTAATTGTAGTTGGTGATACAGTGGAGGAGGGGGGGAGACATGAGCCTGGGATTAGGGGTTGTTTAGAGGTTAGGGATGATGGTCAAACTGGTGTTTGACCGGTTTTTAAATAAAAACGGGGTTAAGGGTTTTGGGGTTTGACTAGGGTTGACCGGGGGTGGGCTTGGGTAAGTATTTTGGGCATGGGGGTGTGTTATTGGATCAGAGGTGGTATTGGGTGGGCTAGGTTTGTTTTGGGGTCAATAATACATAAGGGTCCGTTTGTTTTGTTAGAAATTAAGCACAAGGACCACTTTTGTAATTTTGCAAACCGTAGGGACTGATTTTGTAATTTTCCAAATTTAATCACAAGGACTATAATTGTCATATGTGAATAACATAAGGGCCAAAATTTCCAAAATTTGAAACCCCGAGGACCAAAATTGATATTTTTCAAAGTTTAGGGGTTAATTTTGCCAATATGTGAAAAACTTTTATCCAAGGACCAAATTTGAACATTTTTGAACTTCCAAGGACTAAAAATGATTTTTCATCCAAAAATATCCCACCAGGGACCAAATCTGCCAATTATTGAAACTCCAGGGACCAAACTGTAAATTTCTAAAACTTTTCCAATTTTTCACCAAAGGACTAAATATGACAACTTATGATTTCAAAATGACCTTTGGTGATAATTTTCCATATTTTGAATATCCAGGGACTAGTTTTGTTAATTTTTGAAAGTCGGGGGACTGAAACTGCCAATTTTGCAAACTTTGTACATTTTTCGTTTGTTTTTACTCGTTTTGCATCTAAAACATATAAAACACAATTTTGAAATATTTTCAGTATTTTGATGCATTACTGAGTGTTTTTGTATGTTTTTGCAGTTCAGATTTGACCAAAAATGATGAGTGTTTGAGCACTCATCAGATATTGACTTGCAAATGCATGTAGCTATATGATAACTATAATTTATTTGTCCAGCTATGTTTTATAATCACAGTGAACTGGTTGCCTTGAGAGTGTATGTGTGTCTTAAACCTATGAATCTCACCAACATTATGTTGACGTTTTAAGCATCATTTTCAGGTGAGCTTTCTAAGGATAAGATAGAAGGATGTGGATAGACGAGACCTTAGTTGCATTGGAAGTGGTTTATCATCTATGTTTGGATTTATGTTTTGTTTTGGTTATTTTATTTTGGGGTATTGTTACAACACTTTGTGTTTGTACATTGCTCTATTTATGTGCATGTAGTTGTTCTCTATGTAGACACCAGGTGTTGTGATGATATCCATGAAGTTACACCCGCGCGTTTCCGCCGTGGCGGAGTGTGACAGATTGGTATCAGAGCCTTGGTTATAGAGAATTAGGTGGTTTAACCTATACTATAGCCTAGGAGTCCTTCATATAGTTGCATTTAGGATCTATGTGTAAGTATAGTATTTTATATGTCTATTTTCCTATATTTATGAGATGTTTTATTGAGTTTTGGACGTCTATTTTATCCCCTATACGTAGTATTGTATATATCGACTTTATTATATCATCTTCCGTACGTAAGATGCTTCGTTGGACAACCGTTGTCGCTATCGGATGCGAGAGAGGTGGTAGGATGAAGCGGACTAACCGCAGAATCCGAGTTTCCGATAGCATGTATCAATGTTCGGACAAGGAGAGGACGTTTATGGGAAATGTTGGTGGAGAAGAAGTGGAGAGGTTTGAAACCACGGTGACTTCTGGAGATGGAGCCATTACCAAATACCCTTGGTAGTGTCCTCACTTCACCTAGGAAGGAGATGTGGTTTAGTCTAAACCTCGTGATTTGTATGCGCTTGTGAATCATGTGGAATTGGAAGAAAAGAATAGGGATGGTTTTGCATGTTGTCGACTACCTCAGCATGTAGTAAACGTGAATGGTTGGTTAAGTAAAGATGAAAGGGAGTTAGGATGGAATGGTGTGGATTCGGATCTAGAGTCCACAGCGAGTAGTGAGTTGAATTGATCTAAGTGGGGAAATAAGTGCGAGAGTAGAGTTTGAGCCATTGTGCAACGCCTTTTGTTTTGTGTTATGTTTTTTTTTTAATTCGTATATTGTCTTTTGCCGTCTGGAGCCATGTTGGAGCGTGATTACTCTTGGGTATTGGATCGACCTTATCCAAGTGATTTTGATTATAGAGTTTACGTGATCGATGAAATTGTTCCATGTGAGATGATTGTTTGCGACGTTTTAGTTTTTGTTTGCATGTTTGTTTGCATGATGTGTTGTCATAGGAGGGAGTACACTTATGAAAGGGGGTATAGATAATTATGGTGGCCAACATAATTATACATGCGTCACAACACAAGTGGACTTGCAAGTATGATAGCATGGATTGCATAGTGTATTAGGTGCTATGTGGTATATGTGTGTTATCATTGAGATGTGTGGTTTTGGAAGTAAGTATGCGTGTGGAATAGGCTTATAACTATGGTCGCGAACATAATTATAAGGGTATTACACACGTGGACTTGTGACCATTATTGCATTGATTGATGTTTGTTGTTATATGTTGTGGTAGATGGTATGTGATATCATGATCGGTGATGGCTGTATGGTTAGAGAACTATTCTCTTAACCGTTTGGGCAGTCGTTATATGTTGGGGTGTGTAGGTGGTACGATTCCATCCTACCTATCATATGTTGATACCTCAAATATCGGTGGGTACTTATATTGTGGTATTTAAGTTGATTCGTTTGCTAGACGCTCCGTTTGTATACCTGATTCTTTGGTTGGTATTCCTATTCGTACCATGATGGTACAGATGCCATATTCTTTCTATTTGACGTCGTGATAGGTGTTGGGTAATCGAATTCGTTTTGTTGGATACTGGTTCGTTTCTTTGGTTATTCCATACATTCATTTCTCAGATGAATGTTATGCTATTCTTCATGTATTGTTGGTTCGTGACGAGTTGGTGTGGATATTTGATTCCTCGTTTACACACCAATTGAATTTTGTGGCATGTTTTGTGGCCCGTTAGTATCGGTGTTTTTTCTATGATTTTGGTTTGATCGTTGTACGAATGAGTCTGTAAGTTCATCGTTTGGTTTGCAATGTATTTGCGTGAGTGTTCACTGGTATGAGTTCGTTTGAGGATTATTTTGATTACGGAATTCTTCAATGTCTTTCGCGTTCGATTAAGAGGTTGTGTTAGAGTCTTTATGGCATTTTACAAATTCATTGTGGGTATTTGAAGGTTGTTTGATGGAAACTAATATTTTTATGGGAAAGGAAGTGTGAAAAAAATGGTTATGTTGATGTCTTACATAAAATGGTTTATATATATTTAAAAAAAATAAATGTATAAGTTTAAGATATGTCTTGTGCAAAACGGTGTTCATTTGTTTTTGGGAAGGTCGAGTACGGGAATAAGAACTGTCTATGGTTCTCATTTACCAAAATTGTTATGTATTTGGTTCATTGAGTGTTTCTTTCATTGTGGTGCGCTTGAGGATGTTTTATTGGTACGTGTATTTTATATTTTATTTGTATGAGTTTTCATGAACACTTTATCCGTGTCTACTTATATTGGGGAAAAATTTCTCATTGTGTTTTTCTAGCTTTGATTTTGATGTTCGTTACTTCGCTAGTCGGTAATTCGTACCCTTTTTGAGTTCGTTGATATACGTTTTAGTTCGACCGGTTTCATGGTTCGCGTCGTTTACTTAAGATAGGTTGTCGTTTTGATTATCGATTTGTTCGTCGAAGAGGAAGAGGGTGTTTGCCAAGTTGTTCAAGTGAGAGGTTTAGCTTCAAGATGTACGTTCTTCAGATTGCGTGGGCATCGCGGAGGTAGAAGATCCATAAGAGAAACTATGTGATGCATGACTTAGAGTTGGGGAGTAGAACTTGGAGATGATATTTTATGGAGCAAAGAGTGTGGTCTACCCAGATCATAAGAATCTTTAGCATATATTTGACAAGAGGTTAATATATGTTAAAGAGAAGTTGGGTGTGGAATTTCTCAGTGACTACGATTGTCTGATTCGCTATCATCAAGGAAGGGAGGACATCGTGGTAAGAGCGCTGAGCGGGAGTAAATGAGTGAAACTTAGATGTTGAGAGCAATGATTATGGTAATTTAGTTCGGAGTTAAGAGGATGATATTGACAGTCTAGAGAGATAGGTTCAAGGATGAGAACATGTAAGAAGAATGATTACTTGGTTTAGACCAGTAAATAGAAAGGAACGAAGATGGAGGAATATACTTTGGGGACCAGCTATTGGTTTCATGGAGAGGAAGCTTAAGGACATCGTTCATGCAAGGTATTTGATACATCCGAGAATGGATAAGACGTATTATTACCTTAGCAAGAGATGAATAGAGGAGTAGGCGAGACTTTTTCGCTCGGTGAGTTGGGAAAGAGCCATGGGGTGTCGCGTTGATCATCAAGAAACATGATGAAATATTTACTTTGCGATAGTGGTAAACGTGTTATACAGTTTTAAGAACGCGTATGAAGATGAGTACGACTTATCGTTCTTAAATGGATGGACTAAGTGAGCGTACAAATCAGGCGTTGGATGGTATGATGAGAGCATGGGTGTATTTGAGTTTGGAGGAAGCTGAGGTATGCATTTATCTTTAGCTGAGTACACTTATCTTTTGCAAAAATACTTTTAGGTGGAGTTAAGACTAGGCCAAAACAACAAAGCAAAGTATTTCCACTATTTAATTGAGAAACATGATCTACCAACAATAAAAATAAAGCATGCATACGGAAGCAAATAACAAACAAACAAACAAAATAAAAATCACACAAAACATGGGTTGCCTCCCAAGAAGCGCTTTTCTTTATTTACGAGTCTTGTAGCTAGACTCAAGGTCATGGGTTACGTTTTCCTTTCCCACTTTTGTGCTAACTCAAAACATCTAACCCAATTCTCATCACGCTTGTATTCCGGGCCTAGATTCATGCAACCCGAATAGTATGTTCTCCTCCTCTCATAATAGGCTTCATCAGTAATTCCATCTTCCTTAACCTCATAGGGTCGAATCTCATCAATTTGTAGATTCTTGATGCCCTTTAATTCTTCCTTCATGTGAGGCATCATAAAAGTGACCTTCTCTATCCCATCAGTAAACTGAGCTATCCCCTTCTCATGGTCGTAATACATCTTAGTTTTTTCAACAAAAGGTTGTCCTAGAACCATCTCTCCTAGGTGTGGATCTATAATGCCTCTAACATCTTCTAGGATTACGAAGTCGCATTGATAAGTAAAATTTCCTATAAAGATGTGTACCCCTTTAACTCTCCTGACGAAATTACATAGCCTATTAGAGTTGTAAGGGTCTTTTCTAGGGCCTAACCTTTCGTTCATTATCCAATTGTAATAGAGCCTAGACATGATATTCGTGGGTGCTTTTAAGCCAATGTATGTATGCTCTCTAGACATGTACCCAATCATGCAAGAAATTTTTATGTTCCTGAAGTTATGCCTCCTAATCCATGGTGTCTTTCTATATTTTGAGGGGCAAGGGTGTTGTAAAAGGAACCTATGGTAACTCAATTCATCCGGGATTGGAGCGAAGTCCGTAAACTCAATTTTCATTTGGAGAGGCTTAATGAATTTCTTAAATGTGTTAGCTTCTCTCTTTCTTCTTTTATGCACAATAGGCCTCTTGCTAATTTCTAAACGGCGACTCTCTAATTCCATAAAGACCAAACTAGTACAAACAAAAACACGAAGAAATAAGATAGACTAAAGAAAACCTAAAAATAAAAATAAAATCTTACTAGAAAGGAATCTAGCAAGTAGACCTAATAAAAAGAGATTCTAACCTAGACAATAACTATTCCCCGGGTTGCGGCGCCAAAAACTTGATACGTGGGAATCACACTAGGCTTTACCTCTCAAGGGATCTCGAGAAGCTTACAACCCCCACCAGACAGTGTACCTGATTGTTGTAGTATAGTATAGTGACAAGTACCGGGGGATTGATCGTTCAGCTAGGAATAGTGTCGCTAGGATTAGAAAACCTAAATACTAGTTCTAGAGATGAAGGATGATTATTTTTTGTATTTTTATATTTTTTAGAAAGCAAGTAAAAATCTCGGGTTTTAAGGATTTGGGCGGAGTTAGTTGCTAGTCAACTAACCCAATACTAAAGATGCAATCAAAATAAAATACTAGAAATGAAAATAAACTAAATTAACTAAGGTTGTGAGCAATAGGTGGAGAAATTGTGTTTACTTAGATTTCACTACTCCCTAGATATCTTTTACACGTTAATTACTTGTTATAGTTGCGTGGATGACGGATTGTATTCCTTAATACCATTCATGGGGTGGCGCACTTAATTCCCCAATCCTATGAGTGCCTACTTCACTCCTATGTCGAGCCAGCTAAGAAGCTCCTAACATGGGATCATTAGAATTTACTCATGCATTAAATACAACCAATAAAACCTAGTGCACGTCAGTTCATGTTTCCTAAGACGTTCAAGCATGTTACCATTTGGAGATCTGCCAGTTTTCTTAAGCCTAACATCAAAATCATTCATCCAATACAACCATAAACAAGTAATCAACACATAATCAACATCTAGGTTTTATTAGATCTAAGCAAACACAAGATAGATCTAGCCTAGCATGATGGAATTAAGACAAGAACAAGATATAGACAACCAGCACATAGACATATTGATTGAATTAGAAGAATACTTATCTCAATTACACATGAAAGGGTTCAAGGGCTGAAAACCCTTGAAAAACCTGTAAAGTTCGTACTAGGTTCGGCCCTAGGGTTTCTCCAAAACTTCTCTTTCTTTATGAATGAAAATTAGAAAACTATATATAGGAAATTGAGGCTGACGACGTCAAGACCAAATTGGTGACGCCGTCATCTCGCCGCCAAAAGAATTCTCGGACTGCCTTGATCTACTTCTGACGCTGTCACGTTATAACTTTTTCCAGGCCGTCACATATTTTACTCTTGACGCTCTTCCTTGTGACACCTTCATTTCTGTACTGGGCCGTCATGAAAATTACTCTTGACGCCGTCAAGATTTTCTTCTTGACGCCGTCACCTACTGTTCTCAGCAAGGAAAATTAAGACTTTGGCGTTTTCTTCACTTTTATGCTCCAAAAATGTCCGAATTGCTTCCTTTTCCAGAATTCACTCCCAAAGTACCTAAAATCACAAAAGGAACGATTTAGGGCAATATTTGATCAAATAAATTCAATTTCGGGCTTAAATGACCCCCTAAAAGTGGTTCATTTTTTGCCTCATCACTTGCTTAGATACCTTCCAAAGCACTTGAAAATTCCTTTGGTTTGCTTAAACTCTTTGGATGCATTGTCAATGACGGGGAGTTCTTGAAGGTAGTATAAAGGAGGTAACTTAGAGTTAGGAAGTTTATCGTCCTCGCTCATATCGGATGATGATGATAATGGTGTAGGTGAGCGAGTACGTTTGCCCTTACCTTTGAAAACTCGTTTATCACTAAGAGGGACAAAGATGTGAGGAACGAAAGAATAGTCAAGGCGCATTCCCTTATCGTTAGGAGGAATGGGTGAGATTGCTCTAATGAGTTGGGTGAGAAGCATTCCATAAGGAAGAGCGGTTGTTCCAACTAAGGGTATGTCGGCCATTCTTTTGGCTAGGTAGTAGGCTAAATTAAAGGGTTGACCGGTGGAAATGCTATAGAGCATGTAGCAAAGGCATGTGTTGACATGATCTCTATTTCCTATGGTACTTATGACGTTAGCTCTAAGAATTTCTTCCCACTTCTTAAATTGTGGTTTAAGCTCATTGAGCTCCATACCAAAAGGATCCTTATCCACATCATTCCCCGAACGATTCTTTCTAGTGGTAGAGGTTCTAACGAAGAGATGTGCTTTAATTGTTTCCTTACTAGCAAGAGGGTTGTTGTATGGATGAAAACGCTCAATAGAATCAAGGCTTGAAATGGGCCACTTATCCGTGTAGAGACAAGTACCCGTATTTGGGACACCAAGAATGATAGCTAAGTCTTTTAAATCTATGAAATTTGGTATTTGATTGGTTGTGAAGTTTAATGATATCTTACCAAAATTATTTGTGGAAAGTTTTACGGTTTCATAGAATTCTAAGATGAACCTAGGACAAATTGGCTCATCGATATCAAGGAGACAATCAAAGTTGATTGCGGCAAAGCTTTGGCGAATAGATGTTCCTTCTAGAAAGGATGGATCAATGGTTCTACCTTCGTGAACATAGTGTTTTTATAATGCCTTAAAGGTTTCTACTTGAACTTTGTTGAGACCTCTAGTCCTATGGTGTTTGGGCAAGTACTTAAGGGTTTCCTTGTGATCGGAGTAATTTGCGGGAGGCATGTTGATTCCTAGAAAACACAAAATTATATGTTAACGACTTTTAACAATGTGGATGTACTAATGTGTTCCTATATGCAAACACTGTGGAGACTTGGTTATCTTGACTCATTTTGATTCCCAAATTGTTTTGTTATGCAAGTTTTGTTATAAAACAAAAAATAACCCAAACGCTCCTAGTTCAATGTAGCTTCGTTTGAATGTACCCAAAAATACATATTAGTTATGTATCCCCTTTAGCATTCAAGAGACAATATGCAAGTGATGTTACAATGACGTTTTTCATTTGTTTTAACAATGTGGTGAAGAGTTATGTTCCAGTTGTGGATTGCAATTTTTTGAAAGACAATGCACTTGGTGTGTTTGGCAAATCAAAATAACAACAAAAAGGATACAATTCTTAACTAATGGAAGACATGATTGGTTAGCAACCAAGTTTTTCATGAATCAAAAAGTTCTATGCATAAACCCTAAGATTCTAGTTAATGAATGTAAATGAGAATGTTATACTTGAATCAAAAATGCAATTATGATTAGAACACTTACAAAGTTGATTGGATTTGAAGAGGTTAGATTTAAAGCCCTAAATTTCGTATGGTTATGTGTTTTTGAGAGGGTGATGGCTGTTTGAAAAGTGGATCATTAAGTTAAGTGGGTGTTTGGTTTAGAAATTAAAAATAAAACATCCTACAGATTTGGCGGACCAGGCAGAACCAAAGGGAGGGTTCCGCCCGTATGGTCTAAGGGTTCCGTGGGAACTGCAGGGAAAAATTCAAAAGGGATTGTCTTGATTTTTGTGGTTTTATCCTAATGTTCAAAATTAAGGTTTTAGGTTTTATGATTATTGGACTAAGCCTAGGGATGATGAATGCTTCTCATTCAAGAGGTTTTGTTAAAACGTTGATAAAATGGTTAACGTATAAGACTTTCTTAGTTAAGACGTTCCTCAATGAACATTTTTACCAAGGCGATGATGATGGATCACAATATGTCAATTAAGAACATAATGGATTGAATTGTCGCTGAAGTCGATGCTTCCTTTGTTTGAAGAGATAACAATGTTGATGGGATGAATTCTGTTGTCGACACGAGTTAGCTTGTTCTAGTGGAGCTTGTTGACATGCTTCTCCATCCGATACTAATATGAGAACCATAAGCGTTTTTGAAGAATCAATGTGTAAGTAAGCATAAAAGTGCAAGTACCACTTGTGCTTTACTTATCAACTTATTACCTACATAATTCCATTTGGCATACACTATGGTTTCTATTCCTGTTCTTTTGGGATACCATAATCCTAGTTGTGTAGTACCTTTTGATGTATCCAAACAAGCTCTTCCTAAAGAGTTGTTTTAGGATCTTCTCTAAAATGAGCACATAGACAAACACTAAACAGAATGTTGGATCTAATTGTTATGAGAACAAGTAGTCTTCCGAACATTTCTCTACGTTTAGTTTTACCTACGGATTCACTAATCTCATTCTTGATAAGTCATCAATAACTTAACCATTGAGAACAAGAGAGTAACTAGGAATTTCTTTAAGTTAAAATCCCTTGCTTTTGGGGCTTGCTTTTATTATCAAAAAGTCTTTCAAATATTGACACTATAATCATTTGATTACTTTGAAAAATCTATTTTGTTTCACTAGTTGTTTTACTCTAAATTCCAAAAACTGTTTTTGTTGAATTTGTTTAGACACAACTATGATCTATAAATCAAGTTTCATAACTTATGTCAATTTTACTTGATTCAATGTTTGACTCAAGGTGAGAAGATGTTATTTTGTACCTTTATCCTTAATGTTTTACACAACATACTTGTCTTGCCATCATTGGACTTTCGACTAAGTCATCATCTACCAAAGATGATATCTTAGAAGGAGGTGATCTCTCGTTAAATGTTATATTCAACGACTCCTCGACTCTTTGGGTTTCCTTACTTAAGACACTATGAACTTTATTTGTTTTGAAAAAGTCCAAGAGGTACATCATAAGACTAAGTGTCACATTTGATGTGTAAGTCCTAGATGTTGAAAACTCATTTTCTTCCACACATCCTAATGTATGCTAATGTGATTTATTTCACCTTGTATGTTTTATGTGAAATTATCATAAAGGAGTGATTGAAGTAAAACACAATTTAAGACCCAAAGTATGGTATTTAAGAATGTTGTTTTACAAAGGTTTGTTTTGCAAGCATCACAAAAGTGTTAGACATTTTAACACTTAGGAAATTCTTAGTTAGCTCACTTGTAAGCAAGAGTTGAGTGAGACTCACTCAAGAGTTTCTCGTGTTTATCTCTTAACGGTTAAAGAATCGAAACACCTTATATCTCCTACTAGTACTAATGACAAAATTCCTTGTTGCAGAGAATCTAATCTTTGTTATTACTAATAGCAGGTAAACACTTTAGAGTATTACTAATAACACATACTCCAACACATAATGCTAGAAACAAGAGACAATCAAAGTCAAGTTTAAGTAATGCGTACCTTTTAAATTGCATAGAGATGCTATCAAGAGGATAAACACAAAGCGTAAAATCTTGGTTTGACGACACGCTTGGAAACTCAATTACTCATGTATCCAAGAAAGTTAGATAATCATATAAAAGCATGGAGCATGATAATCTTAATTCTTTCATCATGAGTTTCTATTAGAGATTGAATTATCTCTAAATCTCTCTTCTAGGTTTAACAAATTTTTACTTGCTTTGTTTTACTAGTTGATGGTGCTTTTGAGTTAAATCCTAATCCGGTTTTATCTTTAAACAACCTTTGACTCCTCAACAATCTTTCAAGAGATTTTGAGCTTTCATCAAATTTAGGTAACATTTTTCCTTTCAAAATTTGTTTTTTAATCTCATGTTTGTAATCTAGACATAATTTACATTCTAGGTCAATTTCAACATTACTCTCAAGTCTAGACATTTTATCTTCTAACAAGATTTCCTTTTCAAAGTTATTCACAAGAGATTTTGAAGACTCATTGTTAAAGATAGTTTTTAGGTTCATGTAACCTAAAAGTTTAGACTCATTTTCTAATTTAGAAAATTCTAAGATAAATGTGTCAAAGCAAAAATGTTTGGTTTCAACATGTACCTTGCTTGTTGTTTCAATAAATTGACAATCACCCACCGGATCATTGTCTTCGTCTACATCCGTTTCATTCCATGATTCGCAAGCAAGTTCATCGAGACACACGTACTCATCTTCACTTGTACCTTCATTTAAAACATTTAAACTAGTAGCATATGTATTAACTTCAACTAAGTTTCTATCTATTAGTTTTTCTAAAACTTCTAATTCATATGTAAGATCAAATTGATCATCTTTGACTTGACATATTTCTTGATGAAAGTTGATTATATTTTTCAAAATATCATTAGCCGTTTGACAAAAATACATTCTTTCATATTCGGTACTTGATAAAGCTTTATAAATCATTATCTTAGCTTTAGTATTTTTATCAAGTTTAGAATAGTCATCTTGGTTTTCAAAACTTGTTTTTGTTGGTTTGAAATCACCAATAGAAATAATATGCCAAAGATCTTGATCAATTGATTTTACATAGTTTTCAAAAATACTTTTCCATTCAAGGAAGTTTTCTTTTTCAAATAGCGGTGAGTTTTGAATAGGTTGCCCTTCTTTGAGATTTTCAAAATCCGTGGATTGATCCAAGTTTTAAAATACACTATATTTTAAAGATTTTGAGTAACGTAGCTCCTGATGCCAATTGTGGAAAACTAGAAGGGGGGTTGAATAGTTTACCGCTTTTAAAATCTTTTTAACTTGATTATCCTTTAAAAACTTTACGTTTGTTTAAAGATATAAACACAACTTTACATGTTCACTTCTTTGAAAAGCTTTACGTGTGAATAACAATCCTAACTTTACTTGTTTAGTTCTTTGAAAAGCTTTACATTTGTTTAAAGATATAAACGCAACTTTACTTGTTTAATTCTTTAAAAAGCTTTACGTGTGATTAGCAATTCTAACTAAAGACAATATGTAATAAGCAAAGATAAAGAAAGAAACTATCAAACCACAACACGATTGTTTATCGTGGTTCGGCTACAAGGACTCTTTTTCCTTGCCCTACATCCACGCCCCGAGTTTCCAACTCGAGAGTTATAAGCACTAATCAACAAGCTCCTTTCCCGGTGGGGAAACCTTTACAACGTCGCTTACACTTTTACCGACACTAAGCTAGATGTCGAGTTCTTTTACACGGGTACAACCACTCCCATCGTCGCTTACACTTTTACCGACACTAAGCTGGATGTCGAGTTCTTTACCAAGGGTACAACCACTCCCGTTAGTTCTTTTACAAGGGTACAACAACTCCCGACACACTATGTATTTAAGGCCTAAAATACTAACCGGTCACTTCTACACACATGATACAAATGAAGTATAAACTACCAAAGCTTATACATGACAAAGCTAACAAGACTTGCAACTTTAGAGTTGAAGCTTGTTACTTCTTGAATGATCTTGTGAAGTACCTTGCTACATAAGAGGATCACACAAGTCAAATGTTACTGAGTTAGTTGAGAGAGTATATAAAAATATGTCCTAAAGTGATTACCTAAAACTAACAAATGGTTTGATATTTATAGCAAAACCTTCTGCAGGTCTGGCGGATACGGCGGAACCCTCAGAAGGGTTCTGCCCGTGTACCCCCAGGGTTCCGTCAAGGCTGCAGTTGGTTTTGCAATAAATCTTCCAAACCAAACAAGGTCACATCACATAAATACTAGTCAAACACAAACTTGCACAAGAAAACTTATGGTTAGTCAAACACACTTTCTTTCCATAAAAATATAATGACAAACTTACCATAAATGTGATGTGATATTTCTATTTAAAGAAATAAATGTGATGTGACAAGACTCTTTCTAATTTAAGAAATAAAAACAATGTTTTGTTTAAAAGGAAATGTAATCCTTAGTTTAAACAAGACTTAAACACTTAAAGTGATGATTTACTCTTAGCTAAAGTTCATACTTTGTCATTAACAAAACTTAGCAAAGATCGTAAAATATAAATAACGTTTTTAGGCGATATTTGTATTAACAAATTTGTTAAAATTAGTTTCAATTGATCGGCCGAGAAAGTTTCAAACTCGAACGGATCTATGCAAGCAATTAAACCACCTTCAAACTTTCTTCCTGGTGGGGAAGTGAACCTCCTGTAATGATGAAGTAGAACTTTGAATGTCATGTATTCAAGTTTAGTAATATTTGAAAAAGGAATGAAATGTTGTATTGAACTTCAAGTGCGCCAATGTGGCTTATATAGAAACTAATGAACTCGTATTTAATACTTTCACCAAGGACACTATTTGTGCTATCATGTCAACATTGGAAAATGAATAGTGGAACTGACGTGGTGCATCTTTTTTCTTAGTTGTCATTTTTAGTATTTTATTAGGGTTTTCTGGAAATACATGTTATAAATAAAAAAGGAATTTATTACAAGCTTCGTAATAAATGTTACAAAATTAATACAATTACATTAAAATACATAACCAACAAGTGCAAACTGGTTACTAACCAAACAAATTAAACCAACTATTATTAGACTGTTGAGTGTTTAAATGTTGTGAGGGGTATGCTTGGGAGTCATATTGTTCATAGCCATGTGCCGGGTTATGATGAGCATGTTGTTTATGACTTGCTTGCCCTTGGTCATATTGGCCTGTTGTGTAAAACTTTTGATTATATGGTTGTGCTGGGAATGTGTTATGTCCAAACACATTAGATGGGTATGTGTCATAAGTAGGAACGGTGTGATGATCTGTTTGACTTGGGTATGAGTCGAATAAAGGAGGAGTTTGTTGTTGCTCGTTAACAGATTTTTTCTTTTTGGGATACTGTTTTCTTTTATTTACCATTTCATCAGGGACAAATGGTTTCTTGCATTGCCCACGTGTGTGTCCAACTTCATCGGACCTACCACAATGTCTTACCCTTGGTTCCTCACCCTGGGATCGTATACGGTCAGTATTTTTTGGCCGCCCGGGTTGTGAGTTGTCCATTCGTGGAGGAGTGATTGGTTGTATATGTGTTGGATACTCTCACTCGTGAAACTCTCCAACAAAATTCACCGCCTCTGCATATATGGCTTGGTATTTTGATTTTTTAATCCAATCCTGAACGTATTGCACACAATTGGTTTGACCCAAAAACCTACTTACAGCAATAACGTGACCACAAGGTATACCGAAAAGTTGCCATTTGCGGCAATCACATGTCCTAGTCGCAAAGTTCACTTCCCGATTGTATCTCCCATCAAAAACCTGGAACCGATGTTGGTTAACCACGTATGCATTCCAGGTTGCGCTTTTGATTTTTCTATTTTCCACTTTATGGGATGCCCAATCAGTTATTTCATACTTCATTTTTGCTGCATAAACACATAGGCTTTAAGAAGTGACTTTATATTAAACATAACTATTAAAAATATAAATATATTCTGTTTGAAAATAAATACCAGCAACTTGTCGCCATTTAAAATACCAGTCTTGCACTATTTTTCGATATTGCTCGGTCAGCATTGTTATAGGCAGCTTCCTTGATTTTACAGTACAAGCATTAACAGACTCGACGCTGTTAGATGTACAATAATTGTAGCGAGTTAGTTGGCAATATGCTCTGGACCATCTGTGAACACCCGCTTCTACTAGCTTGTGGTACGCCTCAGGCTGAATAGCCAGCAGTATTTGCATCTTACTATCAAATTCGTCAGGTGTATACGCTTTGCATATCCTCCAAAATAGCGCCTTTGTTGTGTCCTTTTTTAAAGAAAGGTTCATCATTAGATGACGACAACATATACCATGAAACGCCAATGGGTATTCATTTTGTACAGCTAATCTGGTAGAAGGATGCCCATCAGATATGATAACCAAATCCTGTCTATCGCCTATGCATTCTTTAAGGCATGAAAACCACCATGACCAACATTCACCAGTTTCCCCTCTGCATATACTGTAAGCAATAGACACAATTTGGTTGTATCCATCCATGCCTACTGCTAACAAATTTGTACCTTTGTACACACCCTTCAGATGTGCCCCATCAACTATAGGCAGTGGTCGAAGATGTAGTAAGAAAGTTCGAATCTGAATAATAAAATTGAATACACGTTAAACTATGTAAACCTACCATAAACTATAACAATGAACCCAATCATGAAAATTAGTATCACTTACTGAAACACCAATGGCAACGAATAACATCTCGAAAACTCCTTCTTCATTTATATTGATACGTGTGATAGTGCCTGGGTTTTTTTTACTAGGTTGTGACAATAATACGACAACATTTCAAATGATTCTGTTGGTGAACCCCTAATCATTTGTAACCCATAATCCTTTCCTCTCCATGCTTGTTGGTAAGATATACTTGTTTTATATTGCGCTAACATGTCTCTTTGCATATCTTTTGGTTTTAAATCTCTTCTAGCATCTTTTAACTTTTCACTAAAAATGTGGCCAATAACTTTTTTATTTGCATTTCGATGGTTAGGATATGTTTGAGTTTTTTCACACGTGTGATTATCATTCAAACTTGTAACTTGAAACACAAATGTACCTTTCACGCGTCTAGAGTTAATTCTCCATTTGCATTCGTTAAAATGATAGCATTTAGCATAATATCGTATAGGTTATGACCTTTCGACTAAAACCTGGTAACCTTCTTCTAAACATTTCATCCTAACTGCTCTGTCTAATTCATCTATTGTGTCAAAAAACTTTCCCTTGAAAAACACTGTATCACTATTATTTTGGTTTGAAATTATTTGTTTGGACTGGTAAAGTGGGGTTTCTGGAACGTCAGGCATGAGTGAAAAAATATTTTTCCATTTATGACGGATTGGTTTTAGGTAATCGCTTTTCCCAACAAAACCATCATCTTCATCATCTTTCTTATTGTCGTCTGACCCGAAAGCAAATGATGATCCCGGTTTTGTGAAATTTGCCTCATCTTTAAAACCGGATTCATAAATCTCATGATCATTTGATTCAAAATTTTGTGATGGGCCCTCATTAAAAAAAGAGTTGTTTGTTTTTATTATTGAAACAAGCTAAGTTTCCTTCATAACCAGAATACCCGATTTCTTTGTTAGTTTTGTTTCAAAAAAGTTATAAAATGTCGGGTTTTCTTGGTTTGACCTAAAATATGTAATTTCTTCACATTCTTTCGCTTTAGCAACATAAAGATGCGGCATTTCTTGATTCGAAGAAGCGTATTCAGCAAAGAAAGTTACCTCATCATCGTCAGTGATATCCATTCGAACATCAAATGAGGGGTGCGAAAATTTAAAATTAAGCCGAACACTGGGATCCAACTTGAACTTAGAACGCACAGTTTCATCTAACCATGAGTACGTGATATTAGTATACATAATCACACCTCGTTCGGTATTATGAAAATGTAAAACACATTTGAAATTTTTGAAAATCTGAACTTATTTTTAGTGTTTGATATGGATGAAAGTGTTTGATATGGAAGAATAAACCCTAAACACTAAATATATACATACAATGCTGTAACAAAAGTACTTTTCATTTGGGTGTATGTTCAATTTTTTTACACGAAATATGACACTGAAGAGACAATTCTTTTACAAGGATTTGACAACTCCATGCTAGCTTTGTGTACGTGTAATCAATTAAGTGAAGTATGACACAGACTTGACAATTATATGGCAATGATGTGACAACTCCATGACAGTTGCGTGTACGTGTTATTAATTACGCGAAATATGACACAGACTAGACAATTCTATGACAATGACGTGACAACTCCATGAAAGTTGCCTGTACGTGTAATTAATTACGCGAAATATGACATTGAGTTGACACGCTCTTTGACAATTTAAGACTAAGTTCGTGACGCAATCTACACTCATTCTTTTGCTAAATTGGCTACTACAAATCATTCGTTAACATTGTTCTTTTCCATATTCAAAGTATGTCGGACAACATCCCATTCGACCTTCAAGTTGATATCATGAATAAACTTCCAGTAAAGTCTTTACTACAGTTTCGTAGTGTGTCAAAGAGCTGGAGGTCTTCCATAGACTTTTCCAACTTCATCCGTAGATACGGTTTTCGTGAGTCAGATATGTGTTGTTTTAATTTGACATATATGCAAGGTAATGTAGGTTTCATGTTTTCTGTTAATGAAAGTTTAACGTTCACGCATCTAGATACACTATTAGATCTTGCAACTCTTAAGCCAGTTGCTACTTCTGAAGGTGTCTGGTGCTTTTCATACGGTTCAAACATGATGGTTGTTCTTTGGAACCCATCAATAAAAAGATCTGTAGGAATATTCGTCCCTAGTTTCTTGAATCAACCTGATTCGCCAAAAATGGTCATTGGTTTTGGTGTCCGTCCGGAGACTTTAGACCCAACCCTTTTAAAGATTAATTACCCTTATTATGGTGAAGGACCATGGCATGTGTCAGTTTATACATTGAGTTCAAGACATTGGAATAATCTTGAAAACCACCATTTGCCAGAGGAAACAATTAGAATAAAATGGTCTGGTCAAGCATGTGTGGGTGGAAAATTTTTCTAGGTGGGTTCTGAAAAATTTGTTTACAATGATGGTAATTACTACAAACGATACATGATTGTTTCGTTTGATTTGGTTACTCACCACTTTCAAGTACTAGACATACCTCAAGAGATAACATCAATGATTCCGCCTCCATTCTATATATCACAATTGCGAAACTCTCTTGTAATGTCAGGAAGTTTCCTTGCAGTGGAGTACATGATTATGTGCGCATGGGAGTTGCAATTTGCTGGTGGTATTGTATCATCGTGTACAGCGCTATTCACCATCCCATTTCCAATTGAGAATGTGGCAAAATTATTTGGATTTACCAAAGATGAGGAACCAATTGTTGAATCTAAGATCAACCAAATGGTAACGAAACAACTACAAGTGTATGAGCGTACATCCCAATTGTTTCAAAACATGGGTATTGAAGCAAATGGTGGTTCATTCTTCATTGGCCCATACAAAGAATCACTAATTCTGCTTGATCAACCAAATAATACCTATATGCTATAGTTTGGGTCTTTAACCTTAGCAATGTATGTCTTCAACGTTTCTACAAATGTACTAGTTGTTTAGTTCATGACTTGTAACGTTACTTCTTTATGTATAATGTACTATGTTTTTATGTATGTGTACAAAAATTAATTTGTCATCGTTATTACTAGTTATTTCAAGTATGCTATGACACTGATTTGACAAGTGCATGACACATACGGGTACGTGTAATTTATTACACGAAATATGACAATGATATTTTATTTACACCGGCATAGATTAAACATCTCTATTAAATTTCTCCTATAAATACTAGTGTGTAGTTCCATTTCTCTAAACACATCCAGATATTAACATTTCTACTCTCTACAAAAATAGAAAAATTCACACAATGTTCCAAAAAAACAAAACCGGATACACAAAACGATACCAAAATTCAAAATTCGTTCCACCTAAACAAAAAAAGGACACAACAAATGCCCCAACACATAAGATTTCGGATTCTTCAACATCTATGAGCGACCAGGATTGGATAATACCCAGTCTGGCTGGTAATCTTCAACAAGCTATTCTTCGCAAAAATGCAGACATCAGGGAGAGTGGCCTCGAATATTGTGTTGTGCCAACACAAGATTATATAGCGAAAGTAAAAGAGGATGTCACTGAGGATGAACATTTTACTAGTGGGCCATGGTTGAGCGCGATTCATAAGCTGTTTAATTCTCAAGGTGTCATCGTAACTGGTTGTTTTGGAGATATAAAAAAGCATTGTGTAAAAGGGAAACTTGAACTTGTTGTAGCTGTAATCAAGTCTTGTACTCCTAACATACTGGGTGACCTTACATGTACACTAAAAGATCCAACAGGGACTATGGCTGGTACAATTCATCACAAAGTCTTTGTAGAAGAGCTGGATTATAAAAAATCCCTCAAAGTCGGAGCTGTTTTAGTACTTCTTAATGTTTCAGTGTTTACACCAAAATCATCACCGCCTGCTCTTAACATAACATTAAGGAACTTGGTTGAGGTTATCGACAAGAATACCGTTTTTAGTGGATAAATATTTACATATTTATACCCTATGTTTATGTTTAATATTGTCTATGTAGTGTTTATGAAACACAGCGTTGTCTTGTTTAATTGTTTTGTGTCTATGTACGGTTATTGTATTGTGTCTTTATGTAGTCGAATAATACTTGAATAAATGCTTGAAAAATAAATCAAATAAAAGTTAAAAAAAAGTACTACAACATAGACTAGTATTACATACTGATTAAACCATACAACTAACAACGTAAAGCGTCATCTTAATTAATCATATCCAGACATACTAGTCTGCTCACACCTCCAGTCGTAAAACATGCTACCAAGGCTACATCTAATATTGGAGTAAAAGCCTACGACATTACTACTATCAAATTGTGGTGGCCATCTACCCGTAACAAACTCATGTATTAGCCAACATGTGATTACTCCACAATCACTAAAATTTCCTTGTTGTGGAATACAATATGGTTCGTCGTTGTAATGGAATTCGAAATTGTAGTGTCCACGTCCTGTCCTGGTGAAATGTCCTAGCTCTTCTAAACACTTGTTCTAACTTCGGTCCAATCCAATACAAACTTTCTTATTTGTTCACAACGGTCGATGCTATGCATAGAGTCGAGAACCAAGAACCTGGAATTATGTAAATCGATAATTGCTGTCACCCAGTGATTCCCAGTCGGATTCATCGGCATCACCACCTACATATAAAATTCATTTATGTACACAATTACATAGTCTAGTAAAGAGTAATTTATACAAAACAAATAAACATTGAAAGATGTTTACTTACCCAACGTACTTCATCCCATGACGGGTATGGACATGTGCTACCATCCAATGTTCCCCTAATCGAAGGAGCTATCGAAAGCATGGACATGTTATGATGCGTGGGAATCACACCTTGCTTTACCTCTCGAGGGATCTCGAAAAGCTTACAACCCCCACCAGGCAGTGTACCTGATCGTTGTAGTATAGTATAGTGACAAGTACCGGGGGATTGATCGTTCAGCTTAGGAATAGTGTCGCTAGGATTAGAAAACCTAATTAATAGTTCTAAAGATGAGGGATGATTATTTTTGTGTTTTTATATTTTTATGAAAGCAATTAAAATCTCGGTTTTTGAAGGAGTGGGCGGAATTAGTTGCTATTCAACTAACCCAAAACTAATATAAAATCAAAATAAAATACTAAAAATGAAATTAAACTAATTATTACAAAGGTTGTGAGCAGTAATTGGAGAAATTGTGTTTACTTAGACTTCACTACTCCCTAGATATCTTTTACACGTTAATTACTTGTTATACTTGTATGGATGACGGATTGTATTCCTTAATACCATTCGTGGGGTGGCATACATAACTCCCCAACTCTATGAGCTCTTATCTCCTCCTACACCATGACCCAGCACAACTATAGGGATTGTAAACAGTGGCTCATGCATTAAATACAACCAATAAAGACCTAGTACGCCTCGGTTCATGTTTCTTAAGACGTTCAAGCATGTTACCATTTGGAGATCTGCCAGTTTTCTTAAGCCTAACATATAAATCATTCATCCAAGAACAAGAATAAACAAGTAATCAACACATAATCAACATCTAGGTTTCATTAGATCTAAGCAAACACAAGAGAGATCTAGCCTAGCATAATTGAATTGAGACAAGAACAAGATATAAACAACCAATACATAGACATATTGATTGAATTAGAAGAACACTTATCTCAATTACAATGCAAGGTATCAAGGGTTTGGAACCCTTGAAAAACCTGTAAAAGAGGCACCAAATTCGTCTTTAGGGTTTCACCAAAACTTCTCCCTTTTAATGAAAAAACTAGAAAACTATATATAGGAAAACTGGGCTGACGGCGTCAAGACAAGCATGTGACGCCGTCACCTCGCCGCCAAATACTTCCTCGGACGGCCTTGATCTACTTATGACGGCCTGTGTGACGCCGTCACCACCTACGGTATTTTATTCTTGGGACTTTGACGCCGTCATGATGGATTTTGACGCTGTCATCAACTACGGTGTTTTATTCTTGATGTCTGACGCCGTCAGGGTGTAACTCTTGACGCCGTCACCTAGTGTCTTCAGCATGGAAAATTGATACTTTGCCGTTTTCTTCACTTTTATGCTCCAAAAACGTCCAAAATAGCTTCTTTTCCAGAATTCACTCTCCAAACACCTAAAATCACAAAAGGAACGATTTAAGGCAATATTTGATCAAATAAAGTCGGATTCGGGCTTAAATGACCCCCTAAAAACGGATCATTTTTCGCCTCATCATATACCCTTACACTTGAGATTTGCTTGTCCTCAAGCAAATGAGCTTTTATTCTACTCAAAAGACAAGTTAGGGGTCATTTAACACTAATATAAAAGTAATTACAACAAATAATCGTTCCACTAAAGACCAATAGACAAGCACGGAGGTCATACACAAGCACCTCACAAATAGTGTTTAGATACTCACATCTCTCGGGTGTAATAAAGTAATATAACATTATGGAAATGGAAGATATCTCTCACTACATGTCATAGCAAAATAGATTACCATAGGCTTGGGAAAGGATCAAACCTCCACCACATGGCGTAAGCACCTAGGATAAACTATCAAAGAGGTCTTTTAAAGGGTTGTAACGTTAGGTATAGGGATATGAATTACACGGTTTTGTTGGATAAAGGAAGTTTTACTGGTGGCGAGTTAACAATCTTGGTTAATTACATGTACAATATGGCGTTGCTAAGCCAAGACTAGACTCGACTTAAGCTAATAAATGAAAAATAACGAAAACATAAAATAAACATAGAATGAAACGGGATGGTAGTCCGTATGTTTTTTTCTCTTTTTCTTTTTTTTTATTTTTTTTTTTTATTTTTTTTCTTTTTCTTGTTTTTTCGATTTTTTTTTTTTTTTTTTTTTTTTTTTTTTTTTTTTTTTTTTTTTGCATACACTCTTACCCTACCATCCGAAATAATACATCATAGGGGATGAGAATTCCCCTTACACTTGAATCTTTACATACTTTACATTAAACTAATCTAATGACTCGAATTAAGAAAATCAAAACACTTGGAGCACTTTTAAGATTAACGTACATATGGGGGTAATAAATGATGTTCTTCCCCATTACTCCATAAAATAAGTACTTACCCATGAGTCCCAATCGTCCCAAAACAATATGTACAAGGATATGACTCGACTTAGCAACCATGTAATCAATTAGAAAGTTAACTTAAGGTTTAACAAATAACAATAATGCATTAAAAATGAGCGCATACACGGAAGGCTAAGGCGATTTGGTTGTACATTTAAGTGGGGTGTAACAAATTCTTCCTTTAAGTAAGATGCTTAAAGTTAGAAACGAAAAGATAGGCTCGGAGGGGTGTACTAGGGGTATCGTGTACTAAAAATGAGTACAACGCTAAGGGTGTGGGAAAAATTAGTTGACTTAACTAGCCAAGTAATATGACTTAAATGGTCAAGTAATTATGATACGGGTTTAACACAAGGGTGATCCTAATGCCTCTTATCATGTAGTAAATCCTACCACACGAATGTAGTCTCACTAGCGGTCTCGGGATGCATCACTAACGCAAGTTCTAGAATCTAAATGCTACCGGTACACTCATAAGCACTAATAGTAAATGCTTTTCCTATCAAATCTAAAGGCGAACCTCACATTTTTGGGTGGAAAATTTTTCTGAATATACGGTTATGTGCTAGTCATACAACCTCCTATCCATGAGACGCTTGCTATGGCTAAAGTTTCACTCCTAAATGTTGTAAAAAAATTTAAATTTGGCGCTAAAATTAGACTAACAAGTATTTCTCGTAGTTTTATTACACATCTACCATCGAACAAAACAAACTCAAGCGAAAGTGCATATGTAAGGTATCATCTTTTTACCCTCCCCTTACACTTAAGATGAACATTGTCCCCAATATTCAAGTAAAGAATGTAAAAGTGAAAAAGTAAAGAGAATGAAATCAAATACTCCCCTGATTCGCTTGGTATGGATTTTAGGTTGACCAGGTTAAATCTTCTTCCAAGAAAACGAACAATCAAAGCTTCCCTTCCAGAATATAAATCATCTTCTTGTCAAAAATAACCTGTAAATCCTGACAACAATAGACAAGGCAACCTCGCGTAAAATCGGCGGCATCCTATATAAGTTACTAAATCCTAGAAAACAAGATAAGATATAATGCTTGTGGAATGAAGTTTGCAGATTTCCTGGAGATTATAAAACTTAATAATTCACAAAAACCATAAGACTCCGTTAGAAAAACAAAACCGGTAAAAGTTCCAGATTTTTAACTCCTGACGCCGTCAAGAGTAATACTCTGACGCCGTCAGAATGGACCTGCAGAAATTCTTATGTTAAGTTTCTGGAAAATTTCTGGAAAAACTTCGTCCTACTTCCTGGAAAATCCTGCAAAACTTCATTATGACTCAATACAAACATTTGACTTTAACAAATACAAATATACATGTTCATTTAATATTGTGGAGAATCATGATCGGTTTGTTTCTTGAAAACATATTTGGGGTTTCCCCTTACACTTATCTTTTGCAAAAATACTTTTAGGTTGAAGTTAAGACTAGGCCAAACAACATAATAAAGTATTTCCACATTTTAATTGAGAAACATGATCAACCAACAATAAAAATAAAACATGCATACGGAAGCAAATAACAATCAAACAAATAAAATCACACAAAACATGGGTTGCCTCCCAAGAAGCGCTTTTCTTTATTTACGAGTCTTGTAGCTAGACTCAAAGTCATGGGTTAACGTGTATCGCTTATGCTCACATAACCAAGTGTGAGCCATCTAATAGTCGCCTCATCTTTCCTATAATCATCCACTAACTCTAAGCATCCGCGATAGTATCTTTTATTCTTTTCATGAGTATACTTACGTCCTCTTTTCTTATCATTCTCACTTAGCATTTCTATAGGCGGATACCTACTACACTTTTCCATGGAAAAATCCTTGAACCTAGGGTGTGTGCGGGGCATTTGATAGACAAATTCTTCATCCCCATCCGAGAATGTAATTAACCCTTCTATGAGTTTTTCATCGAGGTTGGTCAACCGTTTGAAAGGTTTTCCAAACACAACTTGGGTCAATTTATCATCAATAAATTCTCCTAGATTCTCCATAACCATGAACTCAACAAGATAAACCAAACTTCCTACAAACACATGCAGTGGTATTGCCCTAGCTACAATATTTTCCCCTTTGTATTCTAACTCATCTACCATGATTTTATTGTATTCATTACGTGAGATTATGTTCATTGGAAGAGATGAGTTGAGATAGGCGTTAAAGCTCTTAAATCCAATCTTACAAGGGAATTGCATGTTAAATGAACTATCGCACTCGATTCTAGTTCTAGGGTCAACATACCTAAGGGGGTTTATCTCCTCCTCCATTCTATCCTCATTAATTACGTCACCATCATCAAGATCCTCATCGGAGTCTGAATAGTAAAAAGGACTAGCCCTACGGTCATCATCATGATCAGACTCCTCTAACTCAGAATTATTGTCAAAGTGATGGTTAGGTGAGAGGTTAGGTGGGTTCTCATTTTCTGCCAAAGGAAGTGGGGCGGGCAATTGGAACATCCTACGACGAAAAACACGAATAACAGGAATCAGCCGATCAATGTTATTGTTATCCATCGAAATAGTTTACGAACAAAGACACAAAGAAATAAGATAGACTAAAGAAGACCTAAAAAATAAAAATAAAAATCTTACTAGAAAGGAATCTAGCAAGTAGACCTAATAAAAAGAAATCCTAACCTAGACAATAACTATTCCCCAGGCTGCGGCGCCAAAAACTTGATGCCTGGGAATCGCACCTTGCTTTACCTCTCGAGGGATCTCGAGAAGCTTACAACCCCTACCAGGCAGTGTACCTGATCGTTGTAGTATAGTATAGTGACAAGTACCGGGGGATTGATCGTTCAGCTTAGGAATAGTGTCGCTAGGATTAGAAAACCTAATTAATAGTTCTAAAGATGAGGGATGATTATTTTTGTGTTTTTATATTTTTATGAAAGCAATTAAAATCTCGGTTTTTGAAGGAGTGGGCGGAATTAGTTGCTATTCAACTAACCCAAAACTAATATAAAATCAAAATAAAATACTAAAAATGAAATTAAACTAATTATTACAAAGGTTGTGAGCAGTAATTGGAGAAATTGTGTTTACTTAGACTTCACTACTCCCTAGATATCTTTTACACGTTAATTACTTGTTATACTTGTATGGATGACGGATTGTATTCCTTAATACCATTCGTGGGGTGGCATACATAACTCCCCAACTCTATGAGCTCTTATCTCCTCCTACACCATGACCCAGCACAACTATAGGGATTGTAAACAGTGGCTCATGCATTAAATACAACCAATAAAGACCTAGTACGCCTCGGTTCATGTTTCTTAAGACGTTCAAGCATGTTACCATTTGGAGATCTGCCAGTTTTCTTAAGCCTAACATATAAATCATTCATCCAAGAACAAGAATAAACAAGTAATCAACACATAATCAACATCTAGGTTTCATTAGATCTAAGCAAACACAAGAGAGATCTAGCCTAGCATAATTGAATTGAGACAAGAACAAGATATAAACAACCAACACAAGACATATTGATTGAATTAGAAGAACACTTATCTCAATTACAACGCAAGGTATCAAGGGTTTGGAACCCTTGAAAAACCTGTAAAAGAGGCACCAAATTCGTCTTTAGGGTTTCACCAAAACTTCTCCCTTTTAATGAAAAAACTAGAAAACTATATATAGGAAAACTGGGCTGACGGCGTCAAGACAAGCATGTGACGCCGTCACCTCGCTGCCAAATACTTCCTCGGACGGCCTTGATCTACTTATGACGGCCTGTGTGACGCCGTCACCACCTACGGCATTTTATTCTTGGGACTTTGACGCCGTCATGATGGATTTTGACGCTGTCATCAACTACGGTGTTTTATTCTTGATGTCTGACGCCGTCAGGGTGTAACTCTTGACGCCGTCACCTAGTGTCTTCAGCATGGAAAATTGATACTTTGCCGTTTTCTTCACTTTTATGCTCCAAAAACGTCCAAAATAGCTTCTTTTCCAGAATTCACTCTCCAAACACCTAAAATCACAAAAGGAACGATTTAGGGCAATATTTGATCAAATAAAGTCGGATTCGGGCTTAAATGACCCCCTAAAAACGGATCATTTTTCGCCTCATCCTGTTACCATTTTCGGTCGGGTAAATTGATGCAGTCCATGATTTAGCCACTGTCCATGGACGTTTGTCTACCCAATTTCTGATTAATATCTCTATCCAACAATTCATATGCTTATTCAAAAGATTAAACTAAATCATTTAATGTTCTTGAAACTTAAATAATCTAAACCTCTAACAATTTAAAACAATAGACTTACATCGTCAGACAACCAACCAAGTTTAGCCTCTGGACCCGGATCATTACCCATCTAGTATAAATCCGGAAGTAGTTGTTGAAAGAACGTAGGATCTACTACCCAACCCTTTGGATGGCAGTCAAGGTATATGTAACATAGGTCCATGAGGAATTTCTCAAAACTTACATAATTATTACGCCTTACCTAAAAAAAATAAGATACAATATCGTTACAAGTTTGTTAATTGTATAAAATAAATGTCAATAAATTTAAAACATTTTTAGTAGTACCTTTGTAAGATCAACATTATCAACTATTAAAGGTGCGCTAAAATCACAACCAACACAGGTAACATCATCATCAACCGGTTCTTCTTCTAGATTAAACCGTGGAATGTTCGACGTACTCTTTTTTTGTTTAGTCATAGCACCACGTTTCTTAGGGAGGATTGTAGTGGGTCCCTCTTGGGTCCAAGGAAATTGCTGATATTTACCCGGACGGCAATCCCTCCTTGGTCGCTCGATCGCATCTTTAAAAAAGATTAACCAAATAAATTTTTAACGTCATTAACATTATTAAACATAGAATTGATTGAAGAAATACAATCAGTAATCAATTACAAATAATGAAAAAAATTTAAAATAATAATCGATAAATAATAGGTTACCTGGATGTCAGCAGCAACGTTAGGGCGGAAAAATGGACCAGCCTGGTGATCAATAGGAGTGGCAAACGAGGCGACCCCATTGGTGTAAGGTTAGCAGTATGTCCGGTTGAGGGAAACAGGGATGGATACTTAGACATCACGGGCGGTGTAGGAACATGAAGTCTATCAAAGAAAGTGTCATTTGGTGGCCCACTATATGGACGGAGGGATTGTGATAATCCCTAGATATTAAATTATAACGTAATGTTAGTATAAAACCTTTTCGTCACTAAAAATTACTAAACATAAAAACACAAGAAAAAAAGTACCTATGTGTTTTGAATCACACTAAAGTCGCTAAAACCAACATTTTCATCAGCAACAAAGCTTGATTCTCTATGTACTGGTTGTTTATTGCGAAGTTGGTTTTGCTGCAGTAAAATTGTTAATGAAACGATTAACAAGCCTTCAATGATATTTATACAAACACTCAAAATAAATTGATGTAAAACTATTTACATTCAATTCAATCTCTTTTAACTTCAGTTCATGTTCTTTGAACATAGCATCATACGCTTTAAACTTCTGTAAAACAGCCAGCTGTATGTCATCATCCATAGAATGGTATACTTCTGGCTGTATCACTGGAGGTGCGACCGGATCCCCTTCGAAATACGCTCTACTATCACGCCACTACTCGGTCAATTCCTCATATTCATCTGGTGTAAGCCTACGCAACGGTGGTTTTACCTTTAAAAAAACATGGAAAATATATCTGACATTAAAAAAACAAAAACAATATTAAATTCACAATAGTTAAAAAAAAGTGGATATCTCAAACTCACAATCAATTGGTCGTCCAAAAACTTGTCAATACGTTCTCTAACGACCAATTTGTTAAAATCCCATGCAACGGACCGGGGATGCAACACTCAATGATGATGGAAAAAATAAGGGCTAGCACCTTTCGGGAACATCTCCAATATCCAAATCTAAAAAAAAGTAAATTCGTTTATACTCTTTAACAGTATACATATACATGAACTGTAGAAATAGATAAATGACATACCTTGAAAGCCCATACAAATCCGTTCAACGTGTACTTAGGAGGTTTACGAGGATCCCTCCCCTCGGTAAAGTGCTTTTCCCTACGCTCAATTGCTGCATTCCGGAGATGTTGGTACAAAGTTGGCCATACATACGACCCTCACGGATACACATTCCACTTATCTAAATCCTCAACTAACCTAAACAAAAATCCGTCCACTACATTCCCATGCTCAGTACCTTTCAACACCAACATCAAAATGCCTAACAAACAAAGTCGAACACCATCTATGTCGCTCAACTTATTAAAGTCTTTGCTTTGTGTCATTTTTAACAACGTACCAACATGTATTTTATGGGAATCGATAGAAGAAGGGAACACTCGTCTCCTAAAGAAGTTAGGTCCATCTTTATACGACTCCCTAAAATCAGTCCCAAACCTTAAACCCGTAACTAGACAAAATTCCTCCCTCCCAAACTGAATCTCAACCTCACCAAAACGATCAAGAGCACGTACACGATATCTTAATGGAACTATGTTTGTGTCTCCCTCTTCACAAGCAACTTGGTGGCATATAAAATAATGTACTAACACCCCACTCTCTTGCATTTCCGGCATGTCTAACATCCAACCAAAACATGTATCTCTAAACAATTTTTCCTTAGGGGTGTTCAATATCAATTTTCTAATCACCAATTAAAGACAACCTACTCCTACATGTAACTTGCGCAGGATAATCCTAAATAACGAAAACGCATAATAACAAAACATATACGTAAGAAATAAAAAATAATTATAATGACAAAAAAAAATTACATTTCGAAATTACCCAATCCGCCATAATGAAAGCCTAGTCACCACCCCAGCCACTACCACAAGACCACCACCACACCGACACAACGCCACCACTAACAACCACACGCCGGCACCACCAGACCACCACTAGACCACCATTCCTCCACCAACAAACCACCACACACCACTACCAGACCTCCACACCACCACTGCACAACCACCAAAGCACCACACCACCAACACAACACCACCAGTAACAACCAAACGCCACCACCACTACCACCACGCCAGCACCACCACCAAAACACTAAAGGGGAAATAAAGAAGCGAATTTAGAGAGATGGAAAGATTTTTTCTTAGGTTATGTGAAAATTTATTAGCGACTTGAATGTATAAAAACCACACTTGATCCGTCAACTCAAAATTAATTCATGTAAGCTTTTTCAGTAAAACTTCAAAGTGTTCCTTCCCCATGCACATATATATACATGTCGCGTATATATATAATATACGCGACATGTTAACTTATATATATATATATATATATATATATATATATATATATATATATATATATATTATTTTTCGAGCTCGAATAAATCTGAAATGCTGACACGTGTTATTCAAACATGTGGCGTATATTTTTAACCGGAATGTTGGGGTAGATTTGAAAACGGCTAAAAGTTGGGGTATTTTGAGACACAGACCCCTGAAAAGGGAGTCTGCAGTAATTTGAGACACATACCCCAACTTTTAGCCGTTTTCGAATCTACCCCAACATTCCGGTTAAAAATATACGCGACATGTTTGAATAACACGTGTCAGCATTTCAGATTTATTCGAGCTCGAAAAAATATATATATCAGTTAACATGTCGTGCATATATATATATATATATATATATATATATATATATATATATATATATATATATATATATATATATATATATATATATATATATATATATATATATATATATATATATACGCGACATGTATATATATGTGCATGGGGAAGGAACACTTTGAAGTTTTACTGAAAAAGCTTACATAAATTAATTTTGAGTTGACGGATCGAGTGTGGTTTGTATACATTCAAGTCGCTAATAAATTTTCACATAAACTAAGAAAAACTCTTTCTATCTCTCTAAATTCGATTCTTCTTTTCCCCTTTGGTGTTTTGGTGGTGCTGCTGGCGTGGTGGTAGTGGTGGTGGCGTTTGGTTGTTATTGGTGGTGTTGTGTTGGTGGTGTGGTGCTCCGGTGGTCATGCGGTGGTGGTGTGGAGGTCTGGTAGTGGTGTGGTGGTCTGTTGTTGGAGGAGTGTGGTCTAGTGGTGGTCTGGTGGTGGTGTGGTAGTGGTGTGGTGGTCTGGTGATGCCGGCGTGTGGTTGTTGGTAGTGGCGTTGTGACGGTGTGGTGGTGGTCTTGTGGTAGTGGCTGGGGTGGTGACTAGGCTTTCATTATGGCGGATTATCGGGTAATTTCAAAATATAATTTTTTTTGTCATTATAATTATTGTTTATTTCTTACGTATATGTTTTGTAATATATATTTATTATGCGTTTTCGTTATTTTAGGATTATCCTGCACAAGTTACATGTAGGAGTAGGTTGTCTTTAATTGGTGACATTAGAAAATTGATATTGAACGCCCCTAGGGAAAAATTGCTTAGAGATACATGTTTTGGTTGGATGTTAGACATGCCGGAAATGCAAGAGAGTGGGGTGTTAGTACATTATTTTATATGCCACCAAGTTGCTTGTGAAGAGGGAGATACAAATATAGTTCCATTAAGATATCGTGTACGTGCTCTTGATCGTTTAGGTGAGGTTGAGATTCAGTTTGGGAGGGAGGAATTTTGTCTAGTTACGGGTTTAAGGTTTGGGACTGATTTTAGGGAGTCGTATAAAGATGGACCTAACTTATTTAGGAGACGAGTGTTCCCTTCTTCTACTGATTCCCATAAAATACATGTTGGTATGTTGTTAAAAATAATAAAAAGCAAAGACTTTAATAAGTTGGGCGACATAGATGGTGTTCGACTTTGTTTGTTAGGCGTTTTGATGTTGGTGTTGAAAGGTACTGAGCATGGGAATGTAGTGGACGGATTTTTGTTTAGAATAGTCGAGGATTTAGATAAGTGGAATGTGTATCCGTGGGGGTCGTATGTATGGCCAACTTTGTACCAACATCTCCGGAATGCAGCAATTGAGCGTAGGGAAAAGCACTTTGCCTAGGGGAGGGATCCTCGTAAACCTCCTAAGTACACGTTGAACGGATTTGTATGGGCTTTCAAGGTATGTCATTTATCTATTTCTACAGTTCATGTATATTTATACCGTTAAAGAGTATAAACGAATTTACTTTTTTTTTAGATTTGGATATTGGAGATGTTCCCGAAAGGTGCTAGCCCTTATTTTTTCCGTCATCATCGAGTGTTGCATCCCCGATCCGTTGCATGGGATTTTAACAAATTGGTCATTAGAGAACGTATTGACAAGTTTTTGGATGACCAATTGATTGTGAGTTTGAGATATCCACTTATTTTTTAACTATTATGAATTTAATATTGTTTTTGTTTTTTTAATGTCATATATATTTTCCATGTTTTTATAAAGGTAAAACCACCGTTGCGTAGGCTTACACCGGATGAGTATGAGGAATTGACCGAGTGGTGGCGTGATAGTAGAGCGTATTTCGAAGGGGATCCGGTCGCACCTCCAGTGATACAACCACAAGTATACCATTCTATGGATGATGATATACAGCCGGCTGTTTTACAGAAGTTTAAAGCGTATGATGCTATTTTCAAAGAACATGAACTGAAGTTAAAAGAGATTGAACTGAATGTAAATAGTTTTACATCAATTTATTTTGAGTTTTTGTATAAATATCATTGAAGGCTTGTTAATCGTTTCATTAACAATTTTACTACAGCAAAACCAACTTCGCAATAAATAACCATTACATAGAGAATCAAGCTTTGTTGCTGATGAAAATGTTGGTTTTAGCGACTTTAGTGTGATTCAAAACACACAGGTACTTCTTTTCTTGTGTTTTTATGTTTAGTAATTTTTAGTGAAGAAAAGGTTGTATACTAACATTACGTTATAATTTAATATATAGGGATTACCACAATCCCTCCGTCCATATAATGGGCCACCAAATGACTATATCTTTGATGGACTTCATGTTCCTAGACCGCCCGTGACGTCTAGCTATCCATCCCCGTTTCCCTCAACCGGACATACTGCTAATCGTACACCAATGGGGTTCGCCTCGTTTGCCACTCCTATTGATCACCAGGCTGGTCCATCTTTCCGCCCTAACGTTGTTGCTGACATCCAGGTAACCTATTATTTATCGATTATTATTTTAAAATTTTTTCATTATTTGTAATTGATTACTGATTGTCTTTCTTCCATCAATTCTATGTTTAATAATGTTAATGACGTTAAAAATTTATTTGGTTAATCTTTTTTAAGGATTCGATCGAGCAACCAAGGAGGGATTGTCGTCCGGGTAAATATCAGCAATTTCCTTGGACCCAACAGGGACCCACTACAATCCTCCCTAAGAAACGTGGTGCTAAGACTAAACAAAAAAGGAGTACGTCGAAGATTCCACGGTTTAACCTAGAAGAAGAACCGGTTGATGATGATGTTACCTGTGTTGGTTGTAATTTTAGCGCACCTTTAATAGTTGATAATGTTGATCCTACAGAGGCACTACTAAAAATGTTTTAAATTTATTAACATTTATTTTATATAATTAACAAACTTGTAACGATATTGTACCTTATTTTTTAGGTAAGGCGTAATAATTATGTAAGTTTTGAGCAATTCCTCATGGACCCATGTGACATATACCTTGACTGCCATCCAAAGGGTTGGGTAGTAGATCCTACGTTCTTTCAACAACTACTTCCGGATTTATACAAGATGGGTAATGATCTGGGTCCAGAGGCTAAAATTGGTTGGTTGTTTGACGATGTAAGTCTATTTTTTAAATTGTTAGAGGTTTAGATTATTTAAGTTTCAAGAACATTAAATGATTTAGTTTAATCTTTTGAATCAGCATATGAATTGTTTGATTGAGATATTAATCAAAAGTTGGGTAGACAAATATCCATGGACAGTGGCTAAATCATGGACTGCATCTGTTTACCCGACCGAAAATGGTAACATGTCCATGCTTTCGATAGCTCCTTCGATTAGGGGAACATTAGATGGTAGCACACGTCCATACCCGTCATGGGATGAAGTACGTTGAGTAAGTAAACATCTTTCAATGTTTATTTGTTTTGTATAAATTACTCTTTACTAGACTATGTAATTGTGTATACATAAATAAATTATATATGTAGGTGGTGATGCCGATGAATCCGACAGGGAATCACTGGGTGACAACAATTATCGATTTACATAATTCCAGGTTCTTGGTTCTCGACTCTATGTATAGCATCGACCGTTGGATCGAAGTTATGAACAAGTGTTTAGAAGAGCTAGGACATTTCACCAGGATAGGACGTGGACACTACAATTTCGAATTCCATTACAACGACGAACCATATTGTATCCCACAACAAGGAAATTTTAGTGATTGTGGAGTAATCACATGTTGGCTAATACATGAGTTTGTTACGGGTATATGGCCACCACAATTTGATAGTAGTAATGTCGTAGGCTTTTTCTCCAATATTAGATGTAGCCTTGGTAGCATGTTTTACGACTGGAGGTGTGAGCAAACTAGTATGTCTGGATATGATTAATTAAGATGACGCTTCACGTTGTTAGTTGTACGGTTCAACCAGTATGTAACGCTATTCTATGTTGTAGTATTTTTTTTAAACTTTTATTTGATTTATTTTTCAAGCATTTATTCAAGTATTATTCGACTACATAAAGACACAATACAATAACCGTACATAGACACAAAACAATTAAACAAGACGACGTTGAGTTTCATGAACACTACATAGACAATATTAAACATAAACATAGGGTATAAATATGTAAATATTCATCCACTAAAAACGGTATTCTTGTCGATAACCTCAACCAAGTTCCTTAATGTTATGTTAACAGCAGGCGGTGATGATTTCGGGGTAACCACCGAAACATTAAGAAGTACCAAAACAACTCTGACTTTGAGGGATTTTTTGTAATCCAGCTCTTCTGCAAGGACTTTGTGATGAATTGTACCAGCCATAGTCCCTGTTGGATCTTTTAGTGTACATGTAAGGTCACCCAGTATGTTAGGAGTACAAGACTTGATTACAGCTACAAGAAGTTCAAGTTTCCCTTTTACGCAATGCTTTTTTATATCTCCAAAACAACCAGTTACGATGACACCTTGAGAATTAAACAGCTTATGAATCGCGCTCAACCATGGCCCACTAGTAAAATGTTCATCTTCAGTGACATCCTCTTTTACTTTCGCTATATAATCTTGTGTTGGCACAACACAATATTCGGGGCCACCCTCCCTGATGTCTGCATTTTTGCAAAGAATAGCTTGTTGAAGAATACCAGCCAGACCGGGTATTATTCAATCCTGGTCGCTCATAGATGTTGAAGAACCCGCAACCTTATGTGTTGGGGCGTTTGTTGTTTCCTTTTTTTGTTTGGGTGGAACGAATTGGGAATTTTGGTATCGTTTTGTGTATCCGGTTTTGTTTTGTTGGGACATTGTGTGAATTTTTCTATTTTTGTAGAGAGTAGAAATGTTAATATTTGATGTGTTTAGAGAAATGGAACTACACACTAGTATTTATATGAGAAATTTAATGGAGATATTTAATCTATGTCGGTGTAAATATAATATCATTGTCATATTTCGTGTAATAAATTACACGCACCCGTATGTGTCATGCACTTGTCAAATCAGTGTCATAGCATACTTGAAAAAACTAGTAATAACGATGACAAATTAATTTTTGTACACATACATAAAAACATACTACATTAAACATAAAGAAGTAACGTTAGAAGTCATAAACTAAACAACTAGTACATTTGTAGAAACGTTGAAGACATACATTGCTAAGGTTAAAGACCCAAACTATAGCATATAGGTATTATTTGGTTGATCAAGTAGAATTAGTGATTCTTTGTATGGGCCAATGAAGAATGAACCACCATTTGCTTCAATACCCATGTTTTGAAACAATTGGGATGTACGCTTATACACTTGTAGTTGTTTCGTTACCATTTGGTTGATCTTAGATTCAACAATTAGTTCCTCATTTGGTAAATCCAACTAATTTCGCCACATTCTCAATTGGAAATGGGATGGTGAATAGCACTGTACACGATGATACAATACCACCAGCAAATTGCAACTCCCATGCGCATATAATCTTGTACTTTTCTGCAAGGAAACTTCCTGAGATTACAAGAGAGTTTCGCAATTGTGATATATTGAATGGAGGCGGAATCATTGATGTTATCTCTTGAGGTATGTCTAGTACTTGAAAGTGGTGCGTAACCAAATCAAATGAAACAATCATGTATCGTTTGTAGTAATTACCATCATTGTAAACAAATTTTTCAGAACCCACCCAGAAAATTTTTCCACCCACACATGCTTGACCAGACCGTTTTATTCTAATTGTTTCCCGTGGCAAATGGTCATTTTCAAGATTATTCCAATGTCTTGAACTCAATGTATACACTGAAACATACCATGGTCCTTCACCTTAATAAGGGTAATTAATCTTTAAAAGGGTTGGGTCTAAAGTCTCCGAATGGACACCAAAACCAATGACCATTTTTGGCGAATTAGGTTGATTCAAGAAACTAGGGACGAATATTCCTACAGATCTTTTTATTGATGGGTTCCAAAGAACAACCATCATGTTTGAACCGTATGAAAAGCACAAGACACCTTTAGAAGTAGAAACTGGCTTAAGAGTTGCAAGATTTAATTGTGTATCTAGATGCTTGAACGCTAAACTTTCATTAATAGAAAACATGAAACCTACATTACCTTGCATATATGTCAAATTAAAACAACACATATCTGACTCACAAAAACCGTATCTACGGATGAAGTTGGAAAAGTCTATGGAAGACCTCCAGCTCTTTGACACACTATGAAACTGTAGTAAAGACTTTACTGGAAGTTTATTCATGATATCAACTTGAAGGTCGAATGGTATGTTGTACGACATACTTTGAATATGGAAAAGAACAATGTTAACGAATGATTTGTAGTAACCAATTTAACAAACGAATGAGTGTAGTTTGCGTCACGAACTTAGTCTTAAATAGTCAAAGAGCGTGTCAACTCAATGTCATATTTCACGTAATTAATTACACGTACACGCAACTGTCATGGAGTTGTTACGTCATTGTCATAAAATTGTCTAGTCTGTGTCATATTTTGCGTAGTTAATTACACGTACACGCAACTGTCATGGAGTTGTCACATCATTGCCATATAATTTTCAAGTCTGTGTCATATTTCGCGTAATTAATTACACGTACACAAAGCTAGCATGGAGTTGTCAAATCCTTGTAAAAGAATTGTCTCATCAGTGTCATATTTCGCGTAAAAAAAATTACACATACACCCAAATAAAAAGTACTTTTGTTGCACCATTGTATGTATATATTTAGTGTTTAGGGTTTATTATTCCATATCAAACACTTTCATTCATATCAAACACTAAAAATGAGTTCAGATTTTCAAAAATTCAAATATGTTTTACATTTTGATAATACCGAACGAGGTGTGATTATGTATACTAATATCACTTACTCATGGTTAGATGAAACTGTGCGTTCTAAGTTCAAGTTGGATCCCAGTGTTCGGCTTAATTTTAAATTTTTGCACCCCTCATTTGATGTTCGAATGGATATCACTGACGATGATGAGGTAACTTTCTTTGCTGAATATGCTTCTTCGAATCAAGAAATGCCGCATCTTTATGTTGCTAAAGCAAAAGAATGTGAAGAAATTACATATTTTAGGTCAAACCAAGAAAACCCGACATTTTATAAATTTTTTGAAACAAACACTAACAAATAAATCGAGTATTCTGGTTATGAAGAAAACTCAGCTTGTTTCAATAATAAAAACCATAGCAACTCTTTTTTTTAATGAGGGCCCATCACAAAATTTTGAATCAAATGATCATGAGATTAATGAATCCGGTTTTAAAGATGAGGCAAATTCCACAAAACCGGGATCATCATTTGCTTTCGGGTCAGATGACGATGCGAAAGATGATGAAGATGATGGTTTTGTTGGGAAAAGCGAGAACCCAAAACCAATCCATCATAAATGGAAAAATATTTTTTCACTTATGCCTGACGTTCCAGAAACCCCACTTTACCAGTCCAAACAAATAATTTCAAACCAAAATAATAGTGATACAGTTTTTTTCAAGGGAAAGTTTTTTGACACAAGAGATGAATTAGACAGATCAGTTAGGATGAAATGTTTAGAAGAAGGTTACCAGTTTTTAGTCGAAAGGTCAGAACCTATAAGATATTATGCTAAATGCTATCATTTTAACGAATTCAAATGGAGAATTAACTCTAGACGCGTGAAAGGCACATTTGTGTTTCAAGTTACAAGTTTGAATGATAATCACATGTGTGAAAAAACTCAAACATATCCTAACCATCGAAATGCAAATAAAAAAGTTATTGGTCACATTTTTAGTGAAAAATTAAAAGATGCTAGAAGAGATTTAAAACCAAAAGATATGCAAAGAGATATGTTAGCGTAATATAAAACAAGTATATCTTACCAACAAGCATGGAGAGGAAAGGATTATGGGTTACAAATGATTAGGGGTTCACCAACAGAATCATTTGAAATGTTGTCGTATTACTGTCACAACCTAGTAAAAAAACCCAGGCACTATCACATGTATCAAGACAAATGAAGAAGGAGTTTTTGAGATGTTATTCGTTGCCATTGGTGTTTCGATTAGTGATACTAATTTTCATGATTGGTTTCATTGGTATAGTTTATGGTATGTTTACATAGTTTAATGTGTATTCAATTTTATTATTTAGATTCGAAGTTTCTTACTACATCTTCGACCACTGCTTATAGTTGACGGGGCACATCTGAAGGGTGTGTACAAAGGTACAAATTTGTTAGCAGTAGGTATGGATGAAAACAACCAAATTGTGCCTATTGTTTACGGTATATGCAGAGGGGAAACTGGTGAATGTTGGTCATGGTGGTTTTCATTCCTTAAAGAATGCATAGTCGATAGACAAGATTTGGTTATCATATCTGATAGGCATCCTGTTGGGAATTTTACTAACAGTTACCATTGATAAGCATGGAGATAACCACTGTTGAAGAATGCACTAGCAGTGGAAACTCATTACCACTGCTAGTACAACTTATTACCACTGCTGCAGGATAATTGTTAGGAAACGTGTATTTAGATAAGTATAGAAAAGATCTTGTGTATATTCTATTATTCTCAGTTTATACTTATCTTGTAAAGGACTCCTAGTGTCCTATAAAAGGAGATCCTAGGTTTAGGTTTATACACGTATCAATTAGAGAGCTTCAAGGTGTAACCCTAGTGATAAGCTAGATCACTCGTATTATTATTCTTAATAATATTGAAGCTAAACGTTTGGTTAATATTCTGTGTTGTGTTCATACAACTGTTCTCATTCATATACAACTCACAAACAAACTTACACACAAACCTTCTAAGTATTAATAAGTATATTCCGCATACTTGTTAGTATAACACAAGTCGTGTGTTTAGATCCATCACATCCTTCTATCAGATTAGCTGTACAAAATGAATACCCATTGGCGTTTCATGGTATATGTTGTCGTCATTTAATGATGAACCTTTCTTTAAAAAGGGACACAACAAAGGCGCTATTTTGGAGGATATGCAAAGCGTATACACCTGACGAATTTGATAGTAAGATGCAAATACTGCTGGCTATTCAGCTTGAGGCATACCACAAGCTAGTAGAAGCGGGTGTTCACAGATGGTCCAGAGCATATTGCCCACTAACTCGCTACAATTATTGTACATCTAACAGCGTCGAGTCTGTTAATGCTTGTACTGTAAAATCAAGGAAGCTGCCTATAACAATGCTGACCGAGCAATATCAAAAAATGGTGCAAGACTGGTATTTTAAACGGCGACAAGTTGCTGGTATTTATTGTCAAACACAATATATTTATATTTTTAATAGTTATGTTTAATATAAAGTCACTTCTTAAAGCATATGTGTTTATGCAGCAAAAATGAAGTATGAAATAACTGATTGGGCATCCCATAAAGTGGAAAAGAGAAAAATCAAAAGTGCAACCTGGAATGTATACGGGGTTAACCAACATCGGTTCCAGGTTTTTGATGGGAGATACAATCGGGAAGTGAACTTAGCGACTAGGACATGTGATTGCCGCAAATGGCAGCTTTCCGGTATACCTTGTGGTCACGTTGTTGCTGTAAGTAGGTTTTTTGGGTCAAACCAATTGTGTGCAATACGTTTAGGATTGGTTTAAAAAATCAAAATACCAAGCCACATATGCAGAGGCAGTGAATTTTGTTGGAGAGTTTCACGAATGGGAGTATCCAACACATATACAACAAATCACTCCTCCACGAATGGACAAGCCATAACCCAGGCGGCCAAAAAATACTGACCGTGTACGATCCCAGGGTGAGGAACCAAGGGTAAGACATTGTGGTAGGTGCGGTGAAGCTGGACACACACGTGGGCAATGCAAGCAACCATTTGTCCCTGATGAAATGTTAAACAAAAGAAAACAGTATCCCAAAAAGAAAAAATCCGTTAACGAGCAACAACAAACTCCTCCTTTATTCGACTCATACTCAAGTCAAACAGATCATCACACCGTTCCTACATATGACACATACCCATTTCATGTGTTTGGACATAACACATTCTTAACACAACCATGTAATCAAATTTTTTACACAATAGGCCAATATGACCAAGGGCAAGCAAGTCATAAACAACATGCTCATCATAACCCGACACATGGCTATGAACTATATGACTCCCAAGCATACCCCTCACAACATTTAAATGATTTAAACACTCAACAGTCTAATAATAGTTGGTTTAATTTGTTTGGTTAGTAACCAGTTTGCACTTGTTGGTTATGTATTTTCATGTAATTGTATTAATTTTGTAACATTTGTTACGAAGCTTGTAATAAATTCCTTTTTTATTTATAACATGTATTTCCAGAAAACCCTAATAAAATACTAAAAATGACAACTAAGAAAAAAGATGCACCACGTCAGTTCCACTATTCATTTTTCACTGTTGACATGATAGCACAAACAGTGTCCTTGGTGAAAGTATTAAATACGAGTTCATTACGTTCTATATAAGCCACATTGGCGCACTTGAAGTTCAATACAACATTTCATTCCTTTTTCAAATATTACTAAACTTGAATACGTGACATTCAAAGTTCTACTTCATCATTACAGGAGGTTCACTTCCTCACCAGGAAGAAAGTTTGAAGGTGGTTTAATTGCCTGCGCAGATTCGGTCGAGTTTGAAACTTTCTCGGCCGATCAATTGAAACTAATTTTAACAAATTCTTTAGGTTACGATGAAAACTCCCCAACCTTTTTTATATACAAAAAACAAATTGTAGTCTTGATTCAGGGCTAGTACCATTGGCTGCTGCAATTGAAGACCGCGAAAGTCTGTTATCGTACACACAACTTCAACAAAACAAAATGCATGTGTACGTTTCAAGAGTTGAGTTGTTCGAACTCGTTGTGGCCAACGAATGCAACATTAAGCATACCAAGAAGAGTACACAAGATAAACCTTCATTGTCAAAAAATTTATTTGACTAATTTGTAGTTATGGGTGTTCTTTTGCCTTTATTGTCGTGCTACGCTTTTCATTGTCTATCGTCCAAGTCACAATTTGACTAGTTTGTAATTCTAGGTATGTTCTAATAGTAATGTCCTATTATGCTTTCAAATTTCTATTATCCAATTCTCGATGTTATCATTTTCTTTATATGTTTTCAGCTTTAATGTAAAAATAATATTAAATTGATTACTCGTAAACCACTTCTGACAAAGAAATGACTACTCACCTTTGTGGTATATATATATATATATATATATATATATATATATATATATATATATATATATATATATATATATATATACTTGGGGTATGTGGTTTCAAGTTATCAATACCAATTGTGTCTTTGTTCATTCACCAAATGTCAACATCTAATAACCATACATTCGAATTCACTATCAACCACAACGGAAAATTTATACTTAACCCACTAACATATGAAGGTGGTTCACACATGAATATTATTGTTCCACAATTTGATTTTCAAGATATGGTTACCTATCTGAAGAGAAAATTACCATCAATGGTCCAAAGTCTGTATTACGTGTTGCCACAAAACAACACATTAAATGGTATGAAAGCAATTAAAAACGATTATGATATTGATGTTATGTATGACTTGGCAAAAGTTGCAGGAAAGATCCAAATTTTTGTTTCTGACAGTCGCGAAGATCTAACCACAATATTGATTCCAAATGATGGTTGTTTGGAAGAATCATTTGAAATGTGTAATTTCAGAAGAAACAAAATTAAAATGTGAAGAGCGTGTCCGATATCTACATCAAATGGTTGTGAAAAAAAAAAACAAACGTGAAGAGCGTGTCCGGTTTAACCTTGAACGCAAGAAAAAAATAAAACCTACGGCGCCGTATTCCCAAACAATTTTTAATTTTATTGTTCACAAAAATGGTCAATTGGTTTGCTATGAAGGAAATCTGTAGTATGTAAACAGTTGGAAGATGAACATCAATATTCCAAGAATGAAGCTGGATGAGCTGAAACAATATTCGTCTAACATTGTCGATAGGAAGATTCATGCTCTTTATTATGAAGTTCCGCACACTGGGTTTTCAATCACCGTCAAGCTAAGAAACAACTATGATATGCATGTGATGTTTGATATTTCAGCATCACAAGGCGGCCAGTTGGAAGTTTACATTGACCATGGCGGTGTCAATTTTGTTATTGAAAAATATGTATGCCCAAATGCTACTTTGGCAAAAATGATGGATCATGTGATAACAGACTACACAAGTGACAACGAAGACGGAAAAAAAATCATAGGACAATCAGATTACACTTTAGATCAAATGGTTGAATGGGCGGAACAAGAACACTTTGAGAATGAGGATGCTAAAGCAGATGAACGTCATAAAGCCATATGGAAGAATCGTTTCAATTATTAAGAATATCAATCAATAAGTGTCTTGTATATTTTAAGAATGTGATCTTTATATGATTTTTTTATCAGTGTTTCAATAAACATTAGCATATGTATCCAAATTAAAAATTTATTCAAATAAGAGTACAAACATTCATTAATAAAATACAAACCACTTAACATAAAACAAGATAAGCGCAATCATCTTATTTGTTGGGTTGAACAACATACAATTGTGCCACCCTAGCAGAAGCAGTACAAGCACATTCAACAAAAAACATTACCTCATCATCATCAGTAATGTCAATACGATAGTTAAACGAAGCCAACTTACATGACAAATTAATCGGAATATTTGGATCTAAATTGAATTTCTCCAACACCAACCCAACTAACCCTGAGTACGTCAAATCATTATACATAATGACACCTCGATGCTGATCATCATAATGTAACACACATTTAAACTTCTTAATGTTAGAATCCATGGATACTGTAAAGAGAAGTAGCAAATATGTGTATATATCAAATCATAGCTAGCTTATAAAGCAATTGAGGTCAGACAATTTTTTAATGGTTCTGAACAATGAAATGACAACTCAATGACAATGTCGTCTACGCTTAAAATTTTACACGAAATACGACACTTTGAAATGACAACTCAATGACAATGTCGTGTACGCTTAAAATTTTACACGAAATATGACACTTTGAAATGACAACTCATTGACAATGTCGTGTACGCTTAAAATAACTGATTTTACTACTCAATGACACATATAAACTTTGTGAGTAACATTTTGCAGTTGGTTCCAAAGTCTTAGGTAATACCAATTGATACGACTATAAATACCCTTTTTATTATGTCTCTCATAGAGGATCACAAAACACAAACATTCCACACAAAAATCTAACAGATTTCTCCAAAAATTAAAACGAAACAATGTCACACAACAATTCACCAGATAACGCGTCAGTTTACAATACCCCACCCGAAGATTTGTTTCCCGTATTCCCATATGACAATCCACCACAAGACCTGTTTCCCACATTCGTATATGACAATCCACCACAAAACAATCCACTGGATGTTTTGTTTCCACCGTTTAACAATCCACCACAAAACAATGCACGTGCGTTGACTGATGAAGAACTTTATGAGCAAGATATGCAAAAAGTGTTAGCGGCTAAAGCGGAGGAAGAACGTGAGGCAAGAGATCGTGAAGCGTACTTAAAAGCTAAACAGGATCGAAGAAACCGTCGAGCAGAATGGCAATGGGCTATGGGATTAGACCGCGTCCCATCTAGTCAGGACGATTCTAGTGCCTCCTATTCGACTGACGAGGGCTATGTCACAGACTGAATCATTTTCTTGATTCATAGTTTAATAGTGTTATCGTAGGTTAATCGTATCTTATTTAATATATTTGAATTTTATGTAATGCGTGTTTTTTTATGTTTTTTTTAGAACAGTTTGAATGTGTGTGTTTTTAATGTAATATGTGTTTTTTAGTTAAACAACTTCGACGGGAGAATATCAACCCGAAAAATTCAACGCGTTTGGCCACGGTCAAACGAACTTTTTGTCATTTTCTACATCATCCCGATGTCATTGTGTCGACGGGACGACCTTCGTCACCTGTTCTCCTGTTTCTTGTAGTGAATACCGTTGCTCAAAATTACTTTATATTCAACAAAATTACGACAATAGCATATACGTAACTAGATAAAGAAAAAAAATTCTTCACTACCATTTCGTTTACACCATATATGTGTAACCACTAAACAAGATGTCGTGAATGCAAGATATATGACTGATATTTTGATCCTCAACAAATTTTGTTAAATTTATAAAACAAACCAAAAGGCGTTTGTTTTTCTTTATATCAACTCATTTTAATTTTTGTCACTGATTTCAACAACCTAGAGCCTCATTTATATAAAGTTTCAAATCTCTTGATTAATTTTATACAAGTAAGCTCATGCATATGTATAAAAAAACGGAATGAAATTTTTTATAATGGCCTACCATCCCAAAAAAACCATAGATTTTTTTTTCAACTTTGGCAGTTTTTTTTTGGGTAAAAGGGTTAAATCACCCTGGTAAAATGCTTGGCAGTTTTTTTTTGTCAACTCATGTAAGCTTTTTCAGTAAACATTCAAAGTGTTCCTTCCCCATGCATATATATATATATATATATATACATGTCGCGACATGTTAACTTATATATATATTTTTTTCGAGCTCTAATAAATTTGAAATGCTGACACGTGTTATTCAAACATGTCGCGCATATTTTTAAATGGAATGTTGAGGTAGATTTGTAAACGGCTAAAAGTTGGGGTATTTTGAGACACAAACCCCTAAAAAGGGGGTCTGTAATAATTTTCGATTAAAATAGTGTTAAGTTATGCTACTTTCTACAATGCAATAGTGTAAAGACGTGCTCTATTTCCACTACTTTTTATGGCTATGAAAAGCTTTTGAAGAACCTTTTAGTTTAGAACATAGAATCACTCGAATAACACAAAAATGGCCACATTTCATTGCTTAACTCAAGATTTTCTAAAATCTGATTCCAAATAGTTAAAATCTACAAAACCAAACACCCCACTCTTACTTACAAATAAACTACCACGCACATATTGAATAATGGTTATGGAGTTTGTTTGCAGATATCAACAGCGTCATTGAATGTTGGGGAACTAACGAGATAAATCTATAACACGAATAAGAACAAGAAAGATGATATACCTGTTCTCCCTCCATGCAGATGAAATATTTCCAAACCACCAATTACAATGATGAAGACCAAAATTCTTCATGAAAAGAAATTGATCACCCTTACATAGAGTGGTTCATAACCGATCTTTTTTAGGGCTTTCAACCGATCTTTTTAACGTTTTTTGTAGTTGTGTCACGAGCTTATCTTTTCTTGGTTTCTGAGATGACGAAACAAGGTGAACGTAATTAATCGTATCAGTTGATTTATGGGGTAGTTAGTTTGCATGTTTGATGTTTCACAACATATAAATTGGTGTCTAGACTCTAGAGTTTGGGAAACCAAACATATGTACTATTTTCCTACGTTTCAAAGAGTCTCATATAAACTTTTGTCTTTTGAAATAATACATGAGTAGAATTATTGCTTTAGCTTATTGAGAAAGCAGATATGATACATTTTGAGATAAAACATAATACAACACATTTACTACCTTGGAGATGGTGGCAGATGACATCACTTGTGGCTGCATGGTGCATGATGGTGGTGATGGAGCACCAACGAGTGGTCATAGAAGCTAAGGGGTGGAGATCGATCGAATGCCCTATATATCCAAAGTTTTAAAAAGTGAGAAATTTTAAACAATAAAATAAACAACAAAACTTCAAAAAAGTGTTGATGTTTTGCGAGTGATTTTTGTATTGTTTATGTTTTGTGAGTGTGAAAAAGATTTGTAGAGAGCAGGCAAGTTGACATAAAGGCTTGCAAGTTGCAAATACTAACACGCCAACACATATTTTACAGCCATCTACACACTACCTACTCCATCATCTATGTACTTTCTTTGTGACACTGACATCAACCTCCAACAGTCGTCTAGCCTACTGGCTCTTAAGAGGGAGAGATATGTGCATTATTTTTGCATGTCATGTGTTCTTATAATACAATGCTAGTTAGGGATGGCATTCATTGATAATTTAATGTTCTAACCTACAATAACATGAATGCACTTTTGAGTTATTTGATAATGTGTTTAATTCATCACATTGGGGAATGGTAAGTCAAATGACTTTTACAAATCAAATACATTGAAATTCTTGAGAAAAATATTTACAACGACATTGTAAAAGGGCTGATCAAACGGACCGGATGGACCGGACCGACCGACAAAACCGACTGGACCGGACCGGACCGGACCGGACCGGACCGGACCGACCATATTCGGTCCGGTCCTCGGTCTAAGTTTTTTTGGCTAATTCGGTCCTCGGTCCGGTCGGTCCGGTCCGGACCGACCAAAAACCTGAAAAAACTTGCCAAATATTGCTTAATTGGACCGGACCGACCGAAGACCGACCGGACCGGACCGGACCGACCACATTCGGTCCCTCGGTCTATGGTTTTTCCGGTTCTCGGTCTTCGGTCCGGTCCGGTCCGGTCCGGTTTTTGGACCGTGATCACCCTTACGTAAGTAGTTTCATTTGAGGTTACCTAATAATTTACTTGTATTAATATAAAACTGGCATCATTTGCAAATCTAAACATTTACACATTTAATTCGTCTCTTTGTGTTTATATGAGAAGATAATTTAAACTTGATATAAAACATCGTCAGTATGGTTCAGATAGCTATATTCGAATTTGACTTATTAATTAAAGATGACATGGATGCGGGGTGATTTGTCTACCTATGCTAGCTTCTACAGATTGTAGATATACAATTAAGGGTTAATTTCTTTGTAGATTCTCATATTAGCCCATAAGACTCGTAAAGCTCGATCTTTTCGATCTCATAGTCGATGCTCGAGCTTAACTTGGAAAGAGTACGCATTGCTCAAACAAGTTCAACTCTTTTTCTTTAGAAACATAGGCTCGTTGGTCGTTTACGTACAACACTACTATTAATTACTGAAAACGTTGCTCTTTATTTGTTGTGAAAGCTAGGTTAGCAGATAACTTCAATAGTATAAACAATAGTTGAGAATACAAATGTTTTCACTTTCCACAAACAAAAGTTTCAAAAAGTTATAGCTCGACCTTGACTCTACCATGCACACAATAAAAGCTCACCTACTCGAGAGTGGAAGACTTATGTTGTAATTTATGTATTATGCTTTTATCTGCATAAACTTGAAGCTTTGAATATTACTATCAACAAGTGTTTGTTTGCATTGGTTTAGTAATATACTTTATCTGCACAAATCTCTAAAGCTTTGAAAGCTATCTCTGCAAGTGTTTATTTGTTTCTTTTCCTTGATTGATCTTTCCACGCATGTAATGTGGTTCAGTTTCTGACTATACATTCAATGTATAGTAGTTGTGGGTGTTGGTTGAAATTTAAATGCTTATCCAAGAATTTTTAGAGCATGAAAGAGAAAAGAAAAACAAGTGTGCTGAAAATGCTTGTTTAATCACATAGTTTTTTGTTTGAGGAATAACTTCATATTTCGCAACATGCATTTTTGGCTAAAGTGTTGGAAAGCATATACTTTTATTTTTGTTTGACGTTTTAACACGTGCATATATACTTTTGAAATAAAACGTGAGTGGAATTATTGCTCTAGCTTTTGTAAGTCAACTACATGCATGCACTACGTTGGAGATGGTGCAGTCTCGCAGATGACTTCACTGGAAGCTGGCTGCATGGTGCAAGATGGAGCGGCGCTAGCTTGTGGTCATAGAAACAGTCCACGGTATGACAAAATGCAAAAAAATAATCAGTCGAAAAGATACACGTATAAAAAAAGCATTTATATGTAACTTTTATAAGCAAATTAAATGATTGAGACGAGAAACACAATAGCTATCACATACGGCTTTGACTACCAAAATATAAAGGCTAGTCAGTATTAACACACCATCAAAAATATAGTGTACAAACCTCTCTTCACACGTCATCTGCTCATTTATTTTCTATCTACTATTGAATACTGTAACATGACTTATCACATAATACATCAACCTCCTATAGTCGCCTAGCCTATTGTTATCGTATCAGTATTGAGAAAACAAAGCATGTAGCAAAAGGGAATTGATTTGTGCAATTGTTGCATTCATGTGTTTTTATCGGGACACACTCAACTCATTCATTCGATAGTTGTACCATATTTTTATTTAGTTTTATCGGTTTGAACACTTGTGTGTGACAATGAAAATATGTGCAAATCAACTCCCCAAGCAAAGAGGTATATGCTACTGAGGTGGTGCAAGTTTTTTTAAGCCTTTCTACAGTAAAAAGAGACCTATGCTCCAGATAAAAGTGTGTTCATTTCTTCTAGGTCAATTGCATGGTTTTGTGCTGTATCAATATCGGGTACAGTTTTTACAAGAAAATTGACACTCAAACGAAAAGTAAGCTAAATAAGGCAATTAACTCCCAAGTAGATTTTTTTTACGTTACCCATCAACTAGGGTCCAGGGCTGTGATTTTTTTTACGTTACTCAATTAACTCTAGAAAAATTGTTCAAGACTGATGAGTACATAAGGAAAACTTTCAATGGGCTTTGATAGCCCAACTGTTAAGATGAGAAAGTTAGAAGATCAATTATTCGTATGTCTTCTATTCCAAGTGGAGTATCTGTTGGTTCATTCGTATCAATTTCAGTTTACTTGAATATTTATTTTCGTCAAAAAAAAGGATACACGAAATGCATGAACTCAAATCCGCACATGTTTGTTGCGAACTTCAAATGGTCAATGGCCAATGGCTTAACACATATTCGTCTTTAAAAAGTAAAGCGTTCATTTTAGTAGTAACACGTGTTGATCATGAAAAAACATATATTAATCTTGAGAGGTAATGGTCACCAAACTAACCACATGTGACACTATTTAGTACACCACAAAAACCACTATCAACCATCTGTAATAGTCACTGCCAAACAAAAAATACAAAAATACACCACTTTATACAAACATATATACTCACAAAAACAAGTAGTGCAAATCGTTTGGTGGTCTACACCACCAAACCATTGCAAAAGAAAGGGACCGCGCGTGAAAGGAAGGTGGTGTTAATGGGGCATACGTGTAAAATGAGTAGGTGGCGGTGATAGACCACCTCACTTACCCGAGCTAAGGCCGGAGACAGTGGGGAAGCCAAATGGTGCTCAACTCTCTCCAACACGGTCAATCACTTTACTCTTTATCTTATAAAATTTAAGCCTATGACCCAGTTATACGAATGACCCCCTTAACCTTTAGATGACAAAAAAAAAATAATAATAATAAGAGAATCTTGACATCGTTTTATGCACAAGATTTACACATAATATTTTTTATTAGTTGTCAATGTGTTTTGCTTATTAAAATTTTTAGTTTGTAACCCATCATATGTGATAATTAAAACCTATCATTTAAAGTTTTAGTTACATTACTTTGTTAGTTTGAGAAAAAAAATCGGCCCCCTTGATTACTAATTCTTGGCTTTGTCTATGCCGACAGTCGTAGTTTTTTTGTCCTACGTACAATATTTACATACACATAATTATAACAATTTCACTTTCGATTCTAGTAGAATTTGAAACCATAAAGTTGTGGTTGAAAACATGACTACCTCTCGAATACTGTTACCAATCGGCTAAGGTTGTAATGTTTGTTCAGAAAAATTGCTGGACTAACATAAAAACTTTCAGGTTTCAATTGGCTTAGAGCACACCATGTGGGTTTCATAGGGTTGCGTTATTGCCCTATGGCGTCGTCGGAGAACGCGAGGCAACACCGATGGCCGCACCATACTGCATTGCGTCGTTCCCACCAGCCCAAGGTATACATTTTTTTTTTCAATTTTGCAACAGTTGTATTATGGTTTAAAAAAAGAGTCACTCGACCCCAAAATACTTCTTTTTTATTACCTTAAAAAAAGGTTATGGATCCAAACTATAATTAATACGTTGCTTACTCTCAAGACGATCCGAGTAAGTATACGCAGATTCTTCAAGCTTATGAACAATTCCAAGCTTTGGGTAATCATCAAGTCGAAAGTTCGGGTCTTCATACTAGGATAGACATACCACGTGAACGAGAAGTTGCGGAACAACGGCTTATGGATGATTATTTTGGCGATGAAAACAATCCACCTAAATACTTGTAAAGGAACTTTAGGCGAAGGTATCGTATAAGTTCAAAACTTTTTAAACAAATAGTCAATGATATTACCAATTACAATGTTGAACCTCTTTCCGAATACTTCCTTTTTTTTAAACAACGACCGGATGCTTTGGGTCGTTTATGTATTAGTACTATCATCGAATGCACAACGACCATACGCCAATTGGCATACTACACATCACCCGATGCACTTGACGAGTAATTGCAGATTGGTGAACATTGTTCACGTGATTGTTTACATAACTTCACTATATTATACGTAGAGGAGTTTTTAAGAAAACCCGATTTAATTGATATCCAACATATATATGCATTTCACGAAGAAAAACTTAGATTCCCGGAAGTGCTCGGCAGTATTGATTGTATGCATTAGGAATAGACAAAATGTCGAAAGTCATTACACGAGCAATTCAATAGGCGTGATCATAAATACTTGACTCTAATGCTTGAAGCCGTTGTATCATATGAATTGTGGATTTGACATACAGATTTTGGTGTTGTTGGGTCAAATAACGACCTCAATGCTCTATATAATTCAAATTTATTTGATGTCCTTCTTGACGATATTGCTCCGGAAGCTCCATTTGTAGTAAATTGAAAAATATACGAGAAAAGGTTACTATTTTGCGGATGAAATTTATTCTCGGTGGTCTACGTTTGTCAAAACATTTTCCATTGCAAGGGATGACAATAATCAAGTTTAAAAGAGTTTAAGAGAGCGCAAGAAAAGATATTAAACAAGCTTTTGAAGTCCTACAAGGTCGTTGGTTACCAAGTCAACACGCTATGAAGAATCATGCATTGTTGCATCATACAATATTACATAACATGATATTGAATTATCAAGAATTTGCAATTAGTGAATTTAATGAATTGTATTTTACTCCACAACCAAATTTGAAACGTACTTGGGTCAAAAGATGCGATATACATTGAAGGAAAAGAAAGAACAACGGGATAGGAAAGTACACAACGACCTTCGGCAAGATATTACGGAGCATCTATGGAACTTTAATTACTAAATTGTATTTTTATTTTCACTTTATCGTTATTTTTAATTTAATGAAATGTATTGTTTTATTTGGATATATGACTGTGAGGTCCAAAGATGTATTATAACTTGAATGATGAAAAGAGTCTGTTTTTATCTATAATATTTATAAAGTAAAAATGGTCAAATTGAAAAAGTCAAGAAAAGTGAAATGTTAAAAATATGTTTTGCCTATTCTACCCTTGAAACCTTGAAAGTCAATGTGTAAGGCAAGTCTTGAATAATAAGGGAAGTCTTCATACGGGTATAATTAATACCAAGGCAAGTCTTGAAAGTCTTGATATGTTGTCATATGGAAATAATATGACATATGTAACTAAGAAAATGTCTTACACTACTCGGAAAGTATTCAAGGAAAGTATATTGACATAAAATTGTTTATCATGAAACGTTTAAAAGTACTCTGCAAGTATATTGAAGTGGAAAATGTATTGCTGGAAAAGTATTCAAGGAAAGTTGTAGAAACTAGAAGGGGGGTTGAATAGTTTCACCGTTTCTTTTTACTTGCTAAAACATTTCGCCGTTTTTAGGTCCGGTTAATATTCTTTTGCAAACTTGTTGAATTCTACTTGTTATGTGATAACTATTTAGCTACTAACAAACATAAACAAACAAGTAATGTAAAGTGTAAGGAAAGAACACAACCAAGAGAAGCGGCGATTTATAGTGGTTCGGCACGAAGCTCACTCCTTTGTCCTACTCCACTCCCCGAGGACCACACTCGAGAGTTATCAATCACTATATCAACACACTCCTTCAGGCGGAGCAATCCGTACAAAAGCTTACACAAGGTTTAACGACACTAAGTGGAATGTCGAGTTCTAATCGTAGCTAGAACCAATCTACTCCAAGGCCCACATGGCCACACGAATAAGCACTCTTGTCCAACTTGAATCTTCACCCGATCCAAGCCTTCACACAAATAGTATACTTGGAACTTCACCCAATCCAAGCCTTCATACGAGACACATTTAGATCATCACCCGATCTAAGCCTTCACACTAACACTTACTTGGATCATCACCCGATCCAAGCCTTCACACAAGACACACTTGGACCATCACCCAATCAAAGGCTTCATATAATGACTCAACTAATTCCTAACCTACACGCTAGGACATCACTCTCCTCACAACAAATACATGAGCTAATCTAGTTACGAGACTTCTTGGATCTTCATCTTCTTCCAAGTTCACACACATAAATCTATCCTCGACTCACATACAAGTCGGAAGTATTTACAATATTTACAAGACCTATAACCGTAACACTTGTTACGTTTGTGTGTGGACACCTATAACATCTCGAATCTTCATCTACGTCGAGAGTTCTTCTCTTACACTTCGCGAAAGAGGAACACACTTTAACATCTCAAATCTTCATCTACGTCGAGATTTCTTCTATTGCATATTGCGGAATAGGAAATCACTTATAAACATATACCGACATGTTATAGTGATCAAAGAAGAAAGAAAAATAAAACAGAAAGTTTTTGTGTGTGGAAGACATTTTATACTGAAGAGGAACGGTTCACTATTTATACACGACATGAGGGATGTGGCGGTCCCTTAAATAGGCGACGATCCTTTATCACTAAGGGCCCACCGACCACTTTAAGGACTGTCCTGACAGACGCTCCCATTTTTGTCCTGACATGGTGAAAACTCAACTATTTTAGGGGGAAATATAGTTGTTACAAATTTGAATTTTGAATATATTTTCTTAATAAAACATTTCTTTAAAAACACAAAATTACTTTTGTAAAAATGTTTTGTCAAACATAAAAATGTAAGTTTAGGAGAAAATAAAATTCTTTGATCACTTTACTGATGACGGTATAAAGTTTGTTCATACCTGAAGTGACGTTGTAACGTAGACGAAACGAGTTTCCTCGATTAAAAACTTATTAATCGTAACATTACGTAACATGTCTTTATATTTTGTGATTATAAACACAAGAAGACTGAATAATGCGAATAACGTTTTTGACATTATTTGTATTAATAATCTCCCCCTTTTTGATGATTACAAAATATAAACTCATTTTAGGTAAAATTATGCGTTGATAAATTTTTAATGAGTTTTCCCGTTACTTATCCCCCTTTTGTAGAATCAAAAAGATGTCGTCGGTGTTGAGGAGAGGAGACACAGGCATCCTTGAAAGGGCATCGTCGTTGTTGACGGAATACTATCATCCTGAATATGGCATAGTCAAAGAGATCAACGGAATACAAGCTCCCCCTAGCTAAGTGCACCGGGGAGTTGAGCTATGGTGATGTGCTACGAAAACAAGTTAGAAACAAAGCACATGCATATATATATATATATATATATATATATATATATATATATACACACACACACACACAGAAAGATAAGATAGATAAAATGGTGAAATCAAATAGATAGAGCATGAATCAGATAGAGAATCAAAGAGAAAAATCTGAATTTTAGCTCCTACTAGGGACGGTCCCATAAATGGGGGATGGTCGCGTATTGATTGAGGACCGCCAACCCAATAAAGGACTGTCGGCAGTAGGCGTCTTGGTTGGCAGATGTGTTGTGATTTTAGTAACTTCCTATTTTTAAGGTTGAACAATTTTAGTCCATTTTCAAGTCAACCATGACAAACGTCACAACATGTTAACATAATCTAAAAGTCCAATCATTCATTCATTCCATACACGAAAAACATACAAGATTAGCCATAATCATCACATAACTAAAACATCATTAAACTACAACAATAGTTATCAACTAACACAACAAACTATTTCCCAAACATGCTTGGCCCAAAATATAGCTTCCGCTTGATTATTCTTAACTAGACATTTGAAGATATCTAGTTAGAGGGTGGAGTGGATGATGGTGAGGATGAAGGTGGAGCCGAAGGTGGCATGGTGGAAATGGGTGTTGGTTGCACATTTTGTTGAGCAAGAAGAAACTCAATGTGGCCAAACATGATGTGGAGTTCATCTCTAAGAGAGTGGATGAGGTGAAAGTTGTGGTAACAACAAGCACATCCCATGGTATGGTTGTTAACAAAGTGATAAGGAATGGGATTTTCAAGGTTTGGAGATGATGGTGGAGTGGAAGGAATGTTTTACAAAGGCCCATTTGGTGATGTGGTGATATGATTTGGTGAGTTTGTTGGAAGAGGATGTAAGTCTCTTGGTGGAGAGCTAGAGAGAGTTGGAGATGGTGGTTGATTACTTGCAAAAGGAGTGTAAGGACCCGAGCTAGATTGGGTGAGCAAGGGTGACAAGTTTTTAATGAATGATGAGAAAGGTGATGTGGTTGGCCTTGAGCTAGATGATGGCTTTGATGAAGAGTAGGATGCTCCATTGGTGGATGGTTTTAAGTGGTACACTTGGTGCTTGAGATGAGGATGGTGGTGACTTTGGAGATGGTGTGGTGTCATAAAGTATGAGATCAATGAAGTTGGTTTGCGGTGGAATGATTTTGATCTTAGGCCTTTAGTTTGGTGGTTGTGAATTGAGTGAGGTTATGAGTTCTTTATTTGAGGGAGGTAAGGAAGTAGAGGATGAGGCCATTGTAGGTGGTGAAGATGAAATGGGAGGTGATTGTGATGAGGTTGAAGAAGAGGAGAGGTGGTTAAATAATCAAGCACGGTTTTGATTTGGGCAAAGCATGCATTAGGAAATATTAAGCACTTCAAGTTGTTTATCTAAACATGGTAAGGTGGTGATAATCATGCAATAGGTTTAGGATTGCCGAAAAGAAGAAAACAGTTCAAAAATCCATGATCCCAGAGGGACGGTCCATTAAATCACAGACGGTCCTTTATCACTGGAGGACCGCCAGGTCGATAAAGGACCGTAGGCAGTGGGTTCGTAGAATTTTGCCTAATTTCTTATTTCTATAACCTGCGTATACAATCTATTTTTATACATTACAGAATAGCATAGATTAAATTTCAACAACAAAAGATGTCATATACCAACTTAACATCTCATAACCTCATCCGAATCCAAACATAATCAACAATCAAGCATGACTTAAAATCATGAAATGAGTTTACGCAAATAATAAATATAGTCATGAAATGAGTTCACTCCAAATGTCATTTATTTCTTTTTCTTTTTCTTAAGTAGATTCTTGATTGACTTCAATCCTTTCCTTTGCTCATCCCGAATTTGAGTCAGAAGAGTGATCACATATGGGTCTTGTGAATCAAGATTTTGAGGGATATGAGGAAGGGCATTTAAGAAGGTTTGGGATGGAGAAGAGGCACAAGCATTTAAATTACCAACTTGTTCATCATCATCTATGTGATGAGAGGATGAATCACTAGTGGATGACTCAGGAAACAATGTCCTTTTTGACCCAGAATTAGGCATTGTTTTACGCTCAATATGAATAGTGAGCGGGAACATGACACGATCATGGATATGGTACTTTTTCAATTTGAGTTCCAGAAATTCATCCATGATATGATTGAACAGACGGGTCAAGAGCATACCATAGGGCAACTTTAAATTAGCCTTTTTGGTAATGAACTCCATTCTCCTGACCACGTAGAATGCTAGATTATAGGGTGTCGATGAGACAACACAATAAAGCATATGACCGAGACACACAGGATGATGATTCCTGTTACCACCAAGGCAAAAGGCATTTTCTCGTATAATTTGCTCAAAGGTTCTGAGGTAATTTTCAATTTCTTTTGTAAGGATTTGGTTTTCTTTAACGGTAATTTTCTTACCTTTGTGAGTACGGGTAAGAGATGACGTTCGTGGTTTTTGAATGAAAGTTCTAATTTCATTGGAGTGGGGGGGGTAGTGGCATATTTCCCACGTCTAGGGGTGCTTTTGACAAGTGCATCAAGGCTCCATTCGTCAGCGAACGAGCATTGCCCCATGGTAGGAAGACCAAGGATGTGACCAAAATCAAGAAGTGAGTGTGAAAAGAATTTTTCTTGATTGACAAACTCAACATAGCATTCATTCACGAACTCAGCTCTCAACCTAAATTGGCTGTAGAACTCTAGGATAAGGCGAGGAACAATTAACTCATTTATTTTGTAAAGACAATCTAGTTTAACAGAACTTAGCATGACTTCAAGGTAATTAAAATCTTCAAAGTCAAGATAAACAACTTGACCTTCATGGATACAACATTTTTCAATTCTTTGGAAATTATAGGAAAGAGGTGGAGGGTAGTCAGTGGAAAGGATGGGTATATAGTTTCGAGTCTTTGTGTGATCAACCAAGTTTGGTTTAGGCATGTTTTTCCTATATAAGAACCATGAAGTAATTAAGTTGACTAGCCTATAATTTTTATACTTAACCCAAACAACCCCATACACCATAATACTTTTTAATTTTGAAATTCCTGATTCATTTCGTTGCATGGTTGTGAAAACGTTTTTGACATGTATTAACAATGCACAACTACGTTATTGTTACGTGATTACGATATTAGCAACCACAAATTCGAATTGGGGATGATCTCATTTTCAACCCATTTTCAAAACTCACGAATTAAATCAATTAGTTGTTAATGGAGGTTTAGTTAGTAACACATTATCAAGTTTTAGTCTCAATTGATGTTAATTTTTCAAGGAAATAAGAATCCCCAATTTTTGATTTGATGTTCATATGAACCCTAGAAGTTTAAATTCGAAATAATTGGATGAAATTAAAGAAGTTAACTTACAATGGAGTGATAGGTAAGTATTAGTGATTGATGATCTTGAATTTATAAACCTTGAATTAGTGTGATTAAGGGTGAGTAAGATTTTGGGGTGTTATGGTAGAATTTCGTCACTTCTGCAGCAAAAGGGAGTGTTTGGTTTAGTTTTAGAAGTTCTGCAGTAAGAAAAACGGGGTGTGGCCTAAAAATTCTAGACGGTCCTTTATCAATATGGGACGGCTGGTCGATAAAGGACCGCCAGCAGTAAGTTTGTGGTTTTTGGTGTTTTGGTCTTTATGAAAAATCTTTGGTTTTAGATGGTTTTAAAACATAACTCTTTGTATATTAAGACACGGAATGGACTCATGATGAGTGCTCAAACACTCATCATTTTTGGTCTAATCTGAACTGCAAAACATACAAAAACACTCAGAAATGCATCAAAATACTAAAAATGTTTCAAAATTGTGTTTTATATGTTTTAGATGCAAAATGAGCAAAAACAGATGAAAAACGTACAAAGTTTGCAAAATTGGCAGTTTCAGTCCCCCAACCTTCAAAAATTGGCAAAAATAGTCCCTGAGCACTTATTTGGAAAGAAAAGTCACCAAAGGTCCTTTTGAAATCATAAGTTGTCATATTTTGTCCTTTGGTGAAAAATTGGAAAAGTTTTGGAAAATTACAAAATTAGTCCCTGAAGTTTCAGTAATTGACAGATTTGGTCCCTGGTGGGGTATTTTTGAAAGGAAAATCATTTTTTGTCCTTGGAAAATCAAAATGTGTCAAAAATAGACCTTGGAATGAAATATTGGTGAAATGGCAATTTTAGTCCCTGAGGTTTGGAAATTTACAAATTTGGTCCCCGGGAAATTTTGAAAAATGAAAATGGCAAAAAAAAATGGTTTTTGAAATATTGGTAATGGGCAATTTTGGTCTTTAGTAGCAATTTGTGAAATCTACATTTTCAGTCCCTACGGTTTGCAAAATTACAAAGTTGGTCCTTGTGATTTATTCTACATACCAAATGGACCCTTTTGTATTTGATTTAAACCAAACCAAAACCCAACACACCCCTGATCCATAACACCCTCTCCAACCCAATACACCAAGCCCAAACCAAAGCCCACCCCTAAACTAATATTACCCTGGTCTTTGACCTCAGTCAACACCCCCACCCTCGTCCACTGTTCATCATCCCAACCAAATCCCCCATAACCAGGGAAACCATGTCCCCTCCCCCCTCCTATTTTCCACCAAACCTCACTTTTTCATTAATGATATCACCAACTCAACCACCCCCCTGTCACACCCCCAAAATACCTGAATGGCAGCGGAATGGAATACCTGGGGGTGACTGTCATAGCATCACAAACAAGGATATATTGAACGACCTAAAGTGTCATTTTGAAAATACATCGTTTGATTCATTCAAAATATTCAGAGTTATAAAACATAGGTCCCAAAAGTCTTAGAAAGTTTTAAGGAAATAATTTAGTACAATCAAATGATAGTTCATAAGTGCATGAAATCCAAAATGAGACGCGTCATCCTTGATACACAAAATGACTCCATGCATGCCATGAGAATATGCCTTTGTTACCTGAGAAATACATTGCGAAAACAGTCAACATAAAGTTGGTGAATAATCATAGGTTTATAGGTAAATCGTATGTACATAAACCACAAGTATAAAGAAAACCGACAAAAATGTCAAAAATGCTACATTGTCTCTTAAGCTCATGACCCCGAAGCTAGACGTACTAAAATTGGCCCCAAAGGAGTGGTTACCAATCACTCAAATATTAGACATGAAATGCATTTGTTTTCCTTATGGAGCAACCTAAACACGAATGGAGGAGTCACCCTCAATAGATCTATTCATTCACTCTCGATTGGCAATATAATTAACGGTCCATGATAATAAAGGGGACTTGAAGTGGTAGTACTAGCAACTTAAGCAATGTACGAAATTTAATACTTGGGCATGTACAAAAATAATTGTGCAATGTATTCTCCCCCGTGGGATTTGAAATCGAATAAGTAATTAAAACGGGGCTATGAAGACTCACCTCGAAATGATAGTACAAAGATGGTACAATGATGGTAAAGTGATCGGTACAATAAGGCGCGAACACTATCCGCAACCTAAATGAATGAATGTGATCTAGTTTAGATCATGCCGTGATGTAATGAATGTACATGCACATGATACCTATACCACTCGTAACTTGGAAATACTAGTTATTGTCAAAATAAAATATTTTCCATACTTAGGAAAAATAAGTCCAACTAGAATTATAAAAACTTGTCGTAATATATCGTATATAAAATGTTAGCGTTATATTCCTCGTCTTGAAAACCTTAAAATAATGTCTAGTAGTCGCGTAATAAACCTTGAGTCGTACGTACTTCGTTAGTTAAAAATAAACTCCTTGAATAAGAAATCTAGAAAATATGTCATTTAGTACGTAGTTATATTATTTTCTAGTAGTGACTATATATATATGAAATCTAGAAATCTAGAAAAATAATGATATGCAGACTATTTCTAGTCCGTATGAAATGTCCCAATGATAATGCATGAATTCGCTCCTGAACCAATACGGTTACGCGAATCTAAATACTCGTAAACTAAATTTACGATGAAATGAGTAATGCACGTGAATAGTGAAATTTCTTCCGGAAGTGAATAGTGTCAAGTGAATAGTAAAATTTCTGAACGCTTCTCAGAATATCAAATTGACCTTAAAAACGATGAATAGTAAAATGATGAATAGTAATCGGTGAATAGTAAAAGATGAATAGTAGATTGTCGAAGTTTGGAAAATGGCCTGAAATTACGAGTTGTGACAGTCTTCCCCTCTAACAGGAACTTCGTCCCGAAGTTCAGTTTTGGTTGGTCTCTGAAGTATATTCGGTAAGAAGATGATAATATTTGAGAATTCTAGCGAACTTCCACGATAGGAATTTGACTTTGCTTCAATCGTTCGATCTAACAGTCTATGATTTCGATTGGTTCTCTTACTAGATTTAGGTTTGTCATTGGGTTCGATTCCTTCTAATGGAATCATGAGTCACTAATCTGAAAGTCGTTTCTCGGGATTCGAAATTGTGAAACATGTTTGTGTAATCTTGCTACTTTCCACCAAGGCTCAAGTCTGAGGGTTATTGGCATACTCTGTCTGAAATATTAAATGGTCCAGTGTACATCGAGTTTAACTTCCCGGATTTTTCTGAATGGTATCATGCCTTTCCTAGGCAGAACTTTTAATGTAACCCTACCACCAACTTGAAATTCTAAGGGTTTACAACTTATTGAACTTGTAATTGATTCTTGACTTGTGAAATTTCCTTTGTGGTTCCATAGTTTAGTTCTAGACCAGTGAATTTAACTTTCCGATTTCGGTCTGTAAATGGGTAATTGGCACTTTGACCATAAAGTGCCTCCAATAGTGTAGTCTCTACGATCGTCCGATAACTATGGTTGTTACTGAATCTGATTTGTGATAAATGGTTAGTCCAACCATTTCTAGAGTCAATCACTCATACTCTGAGTATAACTTTCCTATGTTTGAATAGTTCTCTCGTTCTGACCATTGGTCTGAGGATAATAGGCGGTGTTTACATCTAAATGGGGTCCCGAAGGAAATCTTAAAATGATTGCTAGAAGTCCAAGGTGATTCGATTACCTTTATCAGGAATAATTAGAATGGGTACAATAAATCTTGTGACTAATTCCACAACGTTTTGTCTTTCGAACTCGGCGTTATCTGAAAGGGAATAGAGTATGGGAAAAATATTGGATTCCTTGTGTTTCGTTCCAATGGATGCTAAGACATGTGTCTTTCTATGCCTATTGTGCTTGGTCTCCATTACTAACGTTTGTAATCGTTATATGGTGTTCCTCCTAATTTTCTTCATCACATATGCTAATATTCCTTATTGTCAAATCACAAAGCCCTAAATGCATAAGCGATGTAGTATGGTGATTTGTTTTCAAAATTTATCTCGCGATTTTCGAGTTTTTGGTCGAAATCTTTTTCTGAATAAACAAATTTAGAAAATGGAACAAATGGTATACTAAATATTAGCTTTCTTGATGATTCAAAATTCAATAGCTATGAAATGTGACGCGGTTTTCAAACATGTTGTGAATAGAACTGTTTACCAAAGTTTGATGTTTAAACATTTCTTATTGTATAATGGTTCAAGTAAATATTGGCTAAAAAGGATCGTATTTATTCAAAATAGGCAATTCAAAATTATTTTCTACGAGATATGTGATTTGTATGGACACAATTTTTGAAATTAACTTCATTTAAAAGTAAAAATACTAACAAGGATAAAATAGTAAGATAGGAAATGTTCGCATAATTGCATAGGTGTCTAACATTCGGTTCCTGATATTTGGATGATGTCTATTGGTGGTTATTGGGCAAAAATACAAGCCTAGGTATTCAACCAACTTAAGTCTTGAGATGGTTTATCGTTGAAATTGTCATCATGTTGGCAATATGAGGGTTTCAATTGATACTATGTCGATGAATTTCCGTTTTGTCTTCACATGTACCTGGGGAGATACTCTTGAGCCTGATGCCTCTCTTGATGTATAGGTGAGGTTATCTGGAATTTCTTGAGAACACAATGCCTTAAGGGAATTTATATCGATATCCTTAATTCGAATAAATTATCCTCGGTGAAAACTCATTACAGGGAAGTTTGCGTATGGATGAGACCATGTTAATTCAAAACACTCTACAATATCAGTTAGGAGGTTTGGTTTATTTCTATAGTGTTGCTTAGCATACCTTCACCATGTGTTCGATCCTATAGCTCGGTCTAGCTAGTACCTTTGAATAATAAAATTGGACAACTAGGTCAGAGATGGTAATTTGGATGGTCTCTTGGTATCTTAGGATTGTTGTTGGATTATAAATTTTCTTAGTCTAGGTATTATAGTTCCGTAATCCTTTTATTGTTTTTCTTGTATCGAGGAATACTCCTAGTACTTGATATGGAAAGTCTCTCCTAAAGAAGTCAATGGAAAGTCCAACTTAATGGCTAAGTGGGTGACAGGTGGGGTAAGTATCCAGGGAGAGTTTGTCAGAAAGAGACGTTTATAAAAGAGTTTACTTGTTTAAAACACTTTTAAATGAAGATTGTTATTAGCAATACTTTAAAAAGTAACTATTTCCTTCATGGCATAATCCTTCCTGAAGTATACATAGGTGATCAGGCTATGTATAGTTGAGGACTAATGATGCGATGCTTGATTTAGTCAAAATAGTATTACTTTTCTCAAATGTTTTAGATGGTGTTCAACGCATTGTCATTAAAAATGGTATCCTGATATTTCCTTTCAAAGTAACATAAAAATTGTTTTGCGTAATAATATTAAATACTTGGCGTAATGATGGAAAAATCAATTTATAGTACGGTAACAAAATAGTTTATTTTAGAAATTCGGTAAAACAATTTCCCCATAGGGTAGTAAAATAGTTTGAAACTAAATTCGTCGGATGGTTTATTGGATACATGGGCAAATCCTATGGAATGGTAATAATCAACTAATCCGTCAAATACGAAATCGGCCTATGCCCTAATAAGACAATGGTATAATGTTGCTAAACGATTGAAAATTGCACAATTGCAATAGAAAATGGAATAAACGAAGGTTACGATTATCACAGAGATAACAAAGATAGTCATTACATTAGATAGGAAAGTGCTTAATATAACTAGGTTACACCGACGTACTTATGGAAAGTACCAAAAGAAAGTACAACCCTAAAGGGCTCGAACTATGGTTTTAAAACATAAACTTTATCCTCCAGTTCAGGTCTCTCAACTCTGGGCATTCACTCTTGAAGTGTCCCACTACTCCACATTCACGGCAGATTACCGTGAGTTTCTGATGCCTTGCGAGGGCGGGAGCCTTGCAATCCTTGGCTTTGTGTCCTAGCTTTTGGCAGTTTCCACATTGAGAGGGGCAAGATCCTTTGTGATGAAACTGACACTTGTTACACTCGGGTAATTTACCTACATACCCTTTCTTTTGGCTTGACCCAGCAGCAAAGGTCTCCACCACTTGTTGTATCTTAAATGGTTGTTGAGTAGCATTAGCATCCTGATTACCGACCCACTTTCTCTTGTTGTTACTATTGTTTCCTGATGTCTTGTCGCGAACTATGAGTTCTGTTGCTTCGATCGCCATCTGGATAGCTTCTGACATGGCATTGGGTTCCCATGCGATGACCAACATACGAATTTCAGGAGAAAGTCCTCCGACGTACCTTTCAAGTTTCTTACTTTCTGGTTCACCAATAGCAGGGTCTAGTCGAGCTAATTCATAAAAATGAGTAGTATACTTGACAACATCATCTCCTATCATGGTAAGGTTTAGTGTTTCCTGTTCTATTGTTCGTAATTCACTTCTTACACAAAAGGCTATACCCATCATCCTTCTTAATTCCTCCTAAGAGCGTGAGTAAGCATCATCAACTCCTACTATCTTAACATGTGTGGTCCACCATTCCTGGGCAAGATTCTGAAAAGTGCATGTGGCGAACTTAACCTTGTCTTCCTTACGACAGTCGCCACATCGAAATATCGTTTCTATTTCTTCGAACCATTTGAGAAATTTCTTTGTGTCTCTAATTCCGCTAAAGGAGGGAGGATTACAGCCCATAAATTCCATGTGAGTAAGTTCCTTGGTGAGGGCGGTAGTTACGTTCCTGGCAATGAATTGTTCAACGGCGGCTTGTGTCATGCTTGGAGTGGTTTGCTTAAATCTATTTCCATCAAATCATAAGAGTCCGTGAGAATCTATAGGTAATAAAAATCATCATATTCATAACACATGAATATAATACATGAAAGTTTCGGTCTATATGGACCAATATCATAGATAGCACAACCATTCCCCTATAGTAGAGTCAATACTTGGTGATTCCGTTTGTACAACAATCAAAATACTACAAGTTTCTTTAACTATGCCACACTTCTCGTAGCTAGGATAATAGTAAAAGCTAGTAAAGATATAAGTCTAGTCTAGAGACTTCCTGGTGTTGCGGAGGTTCCTGTTGAGTCCGTGGTCTTGGTATTATCCACAAGGTGTTATCTAATTCGTGGCAAGTGGAAATGGAAAAGGGAAATGACAATAGTGGTATTCTAAAGGATGAGAATAACATTGGTGATGATGAAATCCTAGTGATGAGTTAGGAGATAATGGTGATAATAGTGAATGGAATACTACCCTCTTTCGCGCTAACTCGCGACATCTAAGAGGTAAAGTTGAAGTACGCACTATGGGACGACCAATAGTGTAATAAGCGGCTGATGGTGGCGGTAGTACCTGAGTAGTAAGCGTCCTACTAGTGAAGGAAAGAAAATATACTATCGTCCTTGAAATAAGCATCCTAATAGGTCCATTAATATTTAAATCTGAATACTCTACCAAACGGTATTCTATGTATAGGCTGAATGATAGGAAAACCTTATTCCTTTAACAATTCAATAGTGCTAATGGTGGTATACGTGCAACTGGTGGTATAATGGTAGTGGAAGATGACAAGGCATCTTCAATGTCAGAATCCGATAAAAGGATAACAGGGTGAGTATCTGAAGACATGTCACTTGTGAACCAGGTCAACATAATCATATATATATATATATATATATATATATATATATATATATATATATATATATATATATATATATATATATATGAGTATGGGAATGAATAACTCGCACAGTGTGTGCATGAAACAACATGTATAATGAATATGCACCTATGATGAAATGATGAGATGCTATGATGATGTGGTTATAGTCTAGGGTCCATGATACATCCTAGTTCGCTATAACCTTAGCTCTGATACCAATCTGTCACACCCCCAAAATACCTGAATGGCAGCGGAATGGAATACCTGGGGGTGACTGTCATAGCATCACAAACAAGGATATATTGAACGACCTAAAGTGTCATTTTGAAAATACATCGTTTGATTCATTCAAAATATTCAGAGTTATAAAACATAGGTCCCAAAAGTCTTAGAAAGTTTTAAGGAAATAATTTAGTACAATCAAACGATAGTTCATAAGTGCATGAAATCCAAAATGAGACGCGTCATCCTTGATACAGAAAATGACTCCATGGATGCCATGAGAATACGCCTTTGTTACCTGAGAAATACATTGCGAAAATGGTCAACATAAAGTTGGTGAATAATCATAGGTTTATAGGTAAATCGTATGTACATAAACCACAAGTATAAAGAAAACCGACAAAAATGTCAAAAATGCTACATTGTCTCTTAAGCTCATGACCCCGAAGCTAGACGTACTAAAATTGGCCCCAAAGGAGTGGTTACCAGTCACTCAAATATTAGACATGAAATGCATTCGTTTTCCTTATGGAGCAACCTAAACACGAATGGAGGAGTCACCCTCAATAGATCTATTCATTCACTCTCGCTTGGCAATATAATTAACGGTCCATGATAATAAAGGGGACTTGAAGTGGTAGTACTAGCAACTTAAGCAACGTACGGAATTTAATACTTGGGCATGTACAAAAATAATTGTGCAATGTATTCTCCCCCGTGGGATTTGAAATCAAATAAGTAATTAAAACGGGGCTATGAAGACTCACCTCGAAATGATAGTACAAAGATGGTACAATGATGGTAAAGTGATCGGTACAATAAGGCGCGAACACTATCCGCAACCTAAATGAATGAATGTGATCTAGTTTAGATCATGCCATGATGTAATGAATGTACATGCACATGATACCTATACCACTCGTAACTTGGAAATACTAGTTATTGTCAAAATAAAATATTTTCCATACTTAGGAAAAATAAGTCCAACTAGAATTATAAAAACTTGTCGTAATATATCGTATATAAAATGTTAGCGTTATATTCCTCGTCTTGAAAACCTTAAAATAATGTCTAGTAGTCGCGTAATAAACCTTGAGTCGTACGTACTTCGTTAGTTAAAAATAAACTCCTTGAATAAGAAATCTAGAAAATATGTCATTTAGTACGTAGTTATATTATTTTCTAGTAGTGACTATATATATATATATATATATATATATATATATATATATATATATATATAGTTTTGACGATTTTAAAACGCGTATAACTTGGTCGTTTTAAAGCTCATTTTCCTCGTTCTTTATATCCACAGATTCTTTTTTGTATGTATTAATATATTTTTGATAGCTCGGCTCCACTAGGTTACGTCTAACGCCTCTATTTGCACGTCGAAAACTGTCAAACAGCATGCAGTTTTTCAGAAAATAGTTTTCGTCGTTAAATTTACAAAAATCATATCTCCTTCGTTATAAGCTCGTTTTAATCCGTTCTTTCGCCAAAAGTTTCGTTTTTGAAATTATTTTCTAAATATTTGGTCAAAAATTATCCATCACCTACTGAGTTTCCCACGTTTTAAAAATAGCAACAGTAGGTAAATATATTATTTCAAAAACCATTTCTAGAGTTCTAATCTAGTTCCAACTTCAACCAAACCACTTTCAATCACCATAAAACTAATCTAATCCTACCATACACCTTCTTAGGGTGTCATGGGTTCCTAAACATCACAAATCAAGTGGATCAAACAAGGATCTAACTATAATCATTTTCTAGGGCTTAAAAGTTATATATGTTCAAAATAAAGTGGTATAACTAGCATATGCATGTAATATAGCATAGAAAATCATATGATCATAATAAGTACTTGAAGAAATGATAAAAATAACTTTTGTAAACTTACTTTGAAAGGTGGTGTGATTAGATGATGTAATACCTTAGGATTCTTAAGTTTGTATTTCAAAACCTTACAAGAATAACCTAAATGAACTAGTGTAATACTTGATCTTGGAAAGATTTGTTGGTCTTGCTCCTCTTCTTGTTGTGCCGTGTATATGAGTAGAGAGAAAAGAGAGATGAATTTTCTTGATAGCTAGTTGCAAATGAGGTGAAATGTAGTAAAATATCTTTAAGTATTATCTTGTATATAATAAATCTAGACATAAGGTACAAGTAATAATGTGAGTTAGTGTAAGAGTTTAACTTGTGTAAGGTGATTGGTATGGGAGGGGGGGGGGGGGGGGCGGCAAAATGGGTGAAAGGAAGAAAAGAATGGTGGTGTAAGAAAATTAGTGTATTAGGTGTAAGATTTTGTGTTTATTAGTTGTTTCAGGGTATACCGGGTACCGAGTTAACTAAAAATAAAATTTTAACGGAGTTAACCGGGACAAAATAAAGTTATAAAAATTGTAAAAATAGGTTGGGTATAAATATTGAGTGTTTAGATAATTATTGTTTAATTTCTAAGAAAACCGTCGTAATTTTAGTAATCTTACGCTAATAATTAAATAAATTTCCAAAATACCGGGTAAATTAATATTCTAATTTTTATATTATAAAAATGAATATAAAAATATATTGGGATCATAGTCGGGAGTGTCGGACGTGTTAGTCACATTATTGATCGCGTGTTAAAGTTTATTTAGAAATAATTATACGTAAAAAGTAAATTATACCAAAAGTATTAATTTAATTATCCTACGAGTGGAATAGTATGCAAGTGCCATAATGATGATATGCAGACTATTTCTAGTCCGTATGAAATGTCCCAATGATAATGCATGAATTCGCTCCTGAACCAATACGGTTACGCGAATCTAAATACTCGTAAACTAAATTTACGATGAAATGAGTAATGCACGTGAATAGTGAAATTTCTTCCGGAAGTGAATAGTGTCAAGTGAATAGTAAAATTTCTGAACGCTTCTCAGAATATCAAATTGACCTTAAAAATGATGAATAGTAAAATGATGAATAGTAATCGGTGAATAGTAAAAGATGAATAGTAGATTGTCGAAGTTTGGAAAATGGCCTGAAATTACGAGTTGTGACACCCCCCCCCCCCCTCATTAAATTATCCCACCTAAAACACTCAACCTGCCATTTCACCCATTTCTCGCCAAAAAGGATTTAAACGGCTGGGATCAACAGAAGCCTATCCAACGGTCCAAAGCAAGTGGGAAAGAAAGAGATTGATGCCAGGTCTTATATAAATGAAGAAAAAAAGAAGAAAGAGGCATTAGAAGCTGTAGTATAGTTTAGTAGTAGGAAATTAATGTCGTTTTAATTAAATCTTCCAATTCTAGTGTAACTTTTAAGCTTCTAAGTGTATTTCTGTCATTTCCAAGTGTAATTGAACTGATTTAAGTTAATTAATCAATCTTCTATTTATTAAAGTCAGATTATGCATTTTTACTTAAAATTCTCAAAATAATTCTGTGTTTATAAGAAGTATTGTTGTTTGGTGTTTGTTTAACCTCAATTAAGCTTAACTTTAAGATTTCTTAAGTTTCTAGTGTATGTATCTCATCTTGGAACAGAGAATCAAAAATATCAAAAAAATAGAGTAAAATAAGAAAAATAAGAAAAGAAGAAGAAGAAGAAGAGAAGTATTGGAACAAGGTGGATATTGGATTATCTTGGTTTAGTAGTCTCAGGGGAGACAATAGGAATGATTCTTGGTTTTTAATTCTTGCTACTCAGTAAGATTCCAAATTGTAAGCTCAATTCCTCATTTTCCTTTATTACTGTTCATGTGTTTATAAGCTGTTAATCTTTGGATTTTTATGCTTATCTAGTTTATTCAGTTGATACTATTGTGTAACATCTAGTGTTTGTTAACAAAAAAAACTCATTGTGTCTCAAATCTTAATTCTATTGTCAAAATTAGCATAACATAGGAAAGTAGGTATCTGTGTTTTTAGCTTAAGTATCTGTGCTCATTTAAGATCCTTCAGTCATAATTAGTAATTAGAAACTAATTTCATGGTCTAAATAAGCTTGTAGCTTTGAAAATCTTTGAATTCTGTCACTAAAGGGGTGTTTGGATCAGTACTTCACTGAGTGTGTGGTTGTTGTTTTGCTGGTGTTTTGGTATTTTTAGAAGGTATTGGATCATAGTAGTATAAATCAATTATAAATTCAGTGGTCACTTCTTTGGAAAGTCAAAGTGAGCTTATATTCCACTTTTGCTGTTAACTAATAGGATTTTAGAATCCTAATATCTTTATTTCCATTCAAATGTAGTTAATATAGGTTAATATAGTTCCATTTCAATATAAAACATCAATTTCTGTCATCAATTTAGGATTAAATCTCATATAAGTCAAAGTAGGAGTTTTTCTTCAAAAGTCAAATGTTCATGTTTTCAGTTTTTTCATTTTTTGCAAGAATTTATGTGAATTTTGTGCTTGGATCTAGGATATGAAATTCCTTGTGTGTATAGTCTACTAGCTCATCTTTGAGTTCTTAGCATCCTTGGATTTTTAGGATTTTTTTGCGAGGCCCACCATCACCCCAAACTTACTTGCAGGGCAAACATATGCCCTGCTGCAGCAGCATACCACCCCAACACCACCACTTGGTGGTGGTTTTCTGACCTCCACAGTGGTCCACATGCCACCCAATTGGTTCCTCCCAACCCCCCTCCTGGTGGGCTTGAGATTTCAACCATTTGTTTGACCTAAAGCCCTGTGGACCCCACTTGGATTTTGCCCTTTTGTTTGTCCCCATTCTGTGTTGCATTTGGTTTGAGGAATTGCTTATTTGAGCTTAATTGCTTATATTGTGAGCTTATTCAGTTGAAACTTGCTTAAACAAGTTCTCATAACTTATTTAGATCAGAATCAATCATAGTGGACCCCACACAAGCTCATTTGAGCTCATTTTCTCTCTTGGTCAACTATAGTCAACTGTCACACTAATAAGCCCTCAAACAGCTTATTTTTAAGTTATAAAAAGTTTGTTTTTACAAAAGTTTTTTATTTTTAGGTGTAAAACAAGTTTCCAAAAGAAAATTCCAGAAAAACAAATTTAATTATAAGTGATAGTTTCTATTTCATGTAATTTAAATTTTAATTTTCATTTTTAGATTTTTATTAAGTACTTGGTGTTTTTATATTTTTATTAATTACCTTTTATATTAAAGTATTTTTAGTAAAGTTCTCAGATTTTTATTTTATCATTTGGTATTTATTAGATTTAATTTTAGTTTTATCAATAATTAATAAATAATTAAGTTTTAAATAGCATAATTAATTTTTATAAAGTAAGACCTAGTTTTTATATTTTTCCTAGCTTTTATATAGTATAATATAATTTTAGGATTTTTTCTAGAATTTTTACTGTTCATTTACTATTTTTTATAATTTAAAATAGTTTAATTAGGTAATTAATATTTAATTAGTTTTTAATTTTTAGAAAATCACAAAAAGACAAAAATATTTATTTTTAATTTTTATACTTTCTTCAAGTTCATTTTAAGTTTTAGAAATTATTTTTGCAAGTTTTTAGTTTAATTTGTAGTGTTTATCATTTTTAGTTTATTTAAATTAGGTTTAATTTACTTTTTAAATAGTTTTAATTAATTAAATAGTATTTTAATAATAAAATAATCATTTTAATAATTTCATTTTCATTTTAAATTTTCTTTTTATTTTAAGTTTGTAAAAGTGTCATTTTCACCCCCTAGGGGTTTTTAGATTTCCGTTTTCACGTTTTATTCTGTACGTTTACATTATTTGAAACGTGAACGTACACGTTTTTAGGTTTAAAACATTTCTGGTTTTTCCTACTTTACAAGCTTGTTCATATAGCTTATTTAAGCTATTTCATTGTATAAATCAGTAGTTTAACCACTCACAAACCCTTTCTATCCAAATTCACCCGATCACAAAGCCGTTTGTTAACCATCACACCTCGTCGGGACATAACGACCCGGGGAAACCACTATATTGCGTGGAGCATTGACTCTAGGCAGTTTGACTTGGTTGACCATCACCTGGTCAATTTAGGTTGACCGTTTGGAGTCAATCAATTTTTGGCGCCGTTGCCGGGGAGGTGTGCGCGCTATTCTAAACGGTTTTGCGTATTAGTGAATCAGGATATACATCCATTGTATATTTACCATCCTTGTTCATATTTCCTTATTATTTTCATATAAAAACAAAACTGTTCCCGAAAACATTTTAAACTCAGTTTTCAATGACCACAAAAACACAAAAACATTTTCTTTCTCATTTGTATAAAATGTTTATCCAAAAACCCAAAAATATTCACCTTTACCCTCTCACATGTTTGATTCTTCATCCCTACCCCTCTATAAACCTTTGATTGTTTCTATGTCATATCCACACCATTGCGGTTGCCAATGGTGTGGTGGTCCTTATAATGGTGGGAATTGTCCCGGCTGTAGCATGGTAGAGTCAGGAGATGGGTCGGTCTATAACCAAGCTCCCTATCCTTACCATGACACATCTGATTCATCCTACCAGCCACCACATCATGAGATACTGACATATCTGTGTGAGTTTTGTGGAGGTCCTCACCAAGGATTTGAGTGTCAAGCCGGAAACACGTTTGTCTATGAACAGTTTTCCGGTGATGCTCAGAACTTTGGTTATGACCAATACCCATATGATTCACCAGTCCAGACTCAACAATTTTACTGTTGTGATTATTGTGGAGGTCCACACTTCAGCTCAGATTGTCAATCAGGGAATCCATATCCTTGTGACAATTTTGACACACCCTATTATGACCAACCTCCACAGTACCAAATGAATCAAGCAATTCTTCCAGAAATTCAAAATGTACTGGAAATACTTGATGAGCTTAAGGGTTTAGTTAAAGACATGTCCCAAAAAGACACTCATAAAAAATCCGTGGAAGAATTGCTAGCTGAAGAGTAGGCTGCTAGAATAAATTCCCAAGATGCCTATGAAAAATCTGTTAGGGAATCCATTGCAAAAGAAAAAGCAGCCAGATCTAACTCTCAGTTCCATTTCATCCCTGATGATAGTGATGATGAAGATACACTTGATATCCTTCAATTTTACAAAGCTTCATCAAGTTCATCAGTTGATACCCCAGCAGTTGAGATTCCATCTCAAACAACTGCTATCACATCCGAGGTTCCCACTCACTCTTTGATCATGGGGGACGAGCATCTTGACATTGTTCCTGATAAGGAATCAGACGAATTCATAAAGTCTAGTGTTGAGAACCTTGTCCCAATCCCAAGAGAGTCACAGGGAATTCTTGAGCATATGTGTGATATTCCTTCCCCTCTTGAGTGTTCAAACGATCATTTTGAGACTTTCTCAGATTTTAATGATGATTGTACATCTCATGGAGACATTGAGTATATTGAGGCATCACTCCCACAGTCTGATGCTGATCCTCTTCTTGAGGAGTTCGCTGATGAACTTACTCACATCAATCCACTTTCATCGGAAAGTGATGATGGTCTCCTCGACTTTGAAGCCGATCTTGGAGAAATTGAAAGTCTCCTATATCATGATCCACCACTCAATTCTTATCCCAGCAGTCCAACAGAGAATGATAATTACTTTGTTCCCGAATCATTCGATACTACTCTCACCAATCCTCTATTTGAATTCGAATCTGAATTCACTTTGATTTCTGATAACCCAATCTTTGGTATTCGGAATGACGATTGTGATGAGTCTATTCCGGAACATGAATTCACAGTTTCACATCTTGTGAATAATTCTCTTCATGAGGAGTTCTCCGGTGTCACAACTCGTAAATTCTGGTCTTTTCCCGAACTTTCAACATTTACTATTCATCGGTTACTATTCATCGATCACTATTCATCATTTTACTATTCATCTTTTTTGGAGTCAGTTTGCTATTCTGAGAAGCGTTTTAAAATTTTACTATTCATAAAACACTATTCACCTCCGGAGAAAATTTGTCATTTATACGTGAGTTGCGTCATTTCTGTACATGTACGATTATCAACCCAATAAACGTTATCTTATGAGCTATTATTTTAAATAATTGATCCGATAATCCCAACTATGGCCCTAACACTTTTTTTTAATACTAATAATAATAATATAAAAATTATATTATTAAATTACCCGGTGTTTTCAAATCAACTGTTACGTTTTCCGGTCGAAGCTTATAACTCCGTCGGTTTGCGATATTTCAACCCGATCATTATTTTAAACTTCCGATTCTCATCAGGAATATTATTTTACAATTTTTACAACTTTATTATATTTTATTTCACCTCGTTAATATTTATTTTTAGTTAACTCGGTACCCGGTATTACCTAAAACTAACTAAATACTACACTAATAACTACACTCATCTCCTAATTAAATCAAAAACACTATCCCCTTTTTCCTCCTTTCATGACCGCCCCCCCCCCCCCTCCTAGTCTTCACATGCTTAACCTCACCAACACCCATTAATGCATACCTAACAATTGTCTCTAACTAGATATTAACCCATTTTTCATCCCATTTCTCACAATATTATCAAGGTGCAAGTAAACTTTTCTTTCTCTTTTTCTCCTTGGTGTGCTCGGCCTAGGATCATCCAAGAAGCAAGAATCATCATTTTTCAAAGATCAAAGTATAATCTTGTTCACATAGTTATCCTTGTTTGAGTTTTGAAATAAAAACTCAAGGTTTCTTAGGTTTTACTCATCCAAGCTCTATAATCTTTCTATGTAAGTTGTCAAACTCTTTTCCATAATTTCTTCATGTTATCTTTGTGATCATATGATTTCCATTCAAGATCTACATGCATATGTTAGTTATACCACTCATTTATATATATAACTAACTTTTGATCCCTAGAAATAGATTATTGTTAGATCCTTGTTAGATCCACTTGATTTATGATGTTTAGGAACCCATGACACCCTAAGAAGGTGTATGGTAAGATTAGACTAGATTTGTGGTGATTGAAATTGGTTTGGTTGAAGTTGAAACAAGTTTGAAACTAGGAAAATGATTTTTGAAACTATATAAATACCTACTGTCCTTATTTTGAAAACGTGGGAAACTCAGTAACTCAGGGGATATTTTTGAACAAAGATTTAGAAAATACTTTCAAAAACGAAGCCGTGGGCGAAAGAACGGATTAAAACGAGTTAATAACGAAGGAGATATGATTTTCCGAATTTAACGACGAAAACTATTTTATGAAAAACTGCATGCTGTTTGACAGTTTTCGACGGGCAAATAGAGGCGTTAAACGTAACCTATTGGAGCCGAGCTATCGAAAATATATTAGTATATACTAAAACGAATCTGTGGATATAAAGAACGAGTAAAATGAGCTTAAAACGACCAAGTTATACACGTTTTAAAGTCGTCAAACTATATATATATATAGTCACTACTAGAAAAATAATATAACTACGTACTAAATAATATATTTTCTAGATTCTCATTCAAGGAGTTTATTTTTAACTAACGAAGTACGTACGACTCAAGGTTTATTTATGCGACTACTAGAAGATATCTTAAGGTTTTCAAAACGAGGAATATAACACTAACGTTTTTATATACGATATATTACGACAAGTTTTTATTATTCTAGTTGGACTTATTTTTCTTAAGTATGGAAAATACTTTACTTTGACTATAACTAGTATTTTCAAGTTATGAGTGGTATAGGTATCATGTGCATACATATTCTCTTCATCATTTCATGATCTAAGTAGATCACTATTCATTCATATTAGGTTGCGATTAGAGATCGTACCTCATTTCTGTGTGTCCACTTTTGTCATCGTAGCTATCGCACCAGGTGAGTCATAGCCCCGCTTTTACTTTTTTTTATACTCGTTTTAACTCTTTGGGGGGAGATACATGCTCAACTACTTACTTACTTATACGAATACTCAAAACATACTTTCTTGATACTTGAAGCATTTATACTTGATTGTGTTATACTTGATTGGCATTATACTTGATTGCGTTATACATACTTGTTACACTATACTTGCTTAATTTAAATACAAGATTCGTATTTACGTGCATACATAATACTCTATACTATCGGAGAGGTATTGGTAGTACTCATGGGAAGATGCCCCCTACCCTTGTGTCTATACTTGACCTTGGATGTCGTAGTACTATTTGGGGAGAGGCCCCCGCCCTTGTGTCTATTCTTGACCTTGGGTGAATATAATCCGGTGTATTGTGTAAACTATCTTTTAGCAGTGGGTTGTGAACACACAGGTTATAAGTCTCTTATGGCGGGACTTGTAACTGAGTGGATTTACGATGCCTTTGCTGTGTGATCATTTTTTTCTATAGACTTTATTTGTTAAACAAACTCTATGAACTCACCAACCTCGTGTTGACACTTTAGCATGTATTTTCAGGTTTTTAGCAATGGCACGCTACTGGAGGTTTTGGCAGGGCATGGCATGGTCATAGAAGACTCTGATTATTCATTTGGGGACCGTTTTTAAACTATTTTAAGGGCCTATTTCCGCACTACTTTTAACGATGTAAATTCAACATTTTTGATTAAACGATTTTATTCTAAATGATTAAAGTGAAAACCATTTTTGTACTTGTGTTGTAATACCAATTGAGTTACACCCCAGCTACACGTATGCTTCCGCTGGACCCGATTTTGGGGGTGTGACAGATTGGTATCAGAGCTTTGGCTATAGCGAACCGAGTGTTTTTAAAACCTAGACTATAGCTACTTTTACGAAAAAACTTAACCCTATGACTGTCACGTGCCTGCCTGCCAAGCTGAAGCCTCACTTGTGGTTTGTTGCTGACATAAGTGATGAGATTTGTGTCTCATTATCTGGTATATTATATTCACTTATTCTAGTTGATTACTATAATTGTCTTTCATATAAGCATGTTCACGTATCATATATGTCACTGCGTTATATCTTTCCTTGCATAGTTTCATCATTCGACCTCGAGTTTGGTCACCTGCCTTAGTCTTTCTAAACGTCTTGGTATTTGTGAAGGACATAGTCTTAGTATAACTGAGCTGAGTATTTCAAAATTCATGGAACCTCGGTGGAATATAGACTAGTCACCTATATTCAACCCGGGATAGTGGGACATAGGCTGACTACCTATATCCGACTCAGAAACGAATTTTGTAACACTGAGAATGGTTATAATAAAATTTTGTCTGGATTGAATCCTCTACTCAATTTCCAAATGTTTCATTATGTGTGTATACCCTCGTTGTCAGAACGCTTATATTTTTCATCACCTCTTGAACCGCCGCCTGGAAGCACATCAACTGGTCATTTCATCTCATGAATCTTCACCTTTATAACACTTCGGAGACCAACGTTAACTAAACTTCGGGACGAAGTTCCCTTAATGGGTAGAGACTGTTACAACTCGTAAATTCTGGTCTTTTCCCGAACTTTCAACATTTACTATTCATCGGTTACTATTCATCGATCACTATTCATCATTTTACTATTCATCTTTTTCGGAGTCAGTTTGCTATTCTGAGAAGCGTTTTAAAATTTTACTATTCATAAAACACTATTCACCTCCGGAGAAAATTTGTCATTTATACGTGAGTTGCGTCATTTCTATACATGTACGATTATCAACCCAATAAACGTTATCTTATGAGCTATTATTTTAAATAATTGATCTGATAATCCCAACTATGGCCCTAACACTCTTTTTAATACTAATAATAATAATATAAAAATTATATTATTAAATTACCCGGTGTTTTCAAATCAACTGTTACGTTTTCCGGTCGAAGCTTATAACTCCGTCGGTTTGCGATATTTCAACCCGATCATTATTTTAAACTTCCGATTCTCATCAGGAATATTATTTTACAATTTTTACAACTTTATTATATTTTATTTCACCTCGTTAATATTTATTTTTAGTTAACTCGGTACCCGGTATTACCTAAAACTAACTAAATACTACACTAATAACTACACTCATCTCCTAATTAAATCAAAAAAACTATCCCCTTTTTCCTCCTTTCATGACCGCCCCCCCCCCCCCCCCCCCCCCCCCCTCCTAGTCTTCACATGCTTAACCTCACCAACACCCATTAATGCATACCTAACAATTGTCTCTAACTAGATATTAACCCATTTTTCATCCCATTTCTCACAATATTATCAAGGTGCAAGTAAACTTTTCTTTCTCTTTTTCTCCTTGGTGTGCTCGGCCTAGGATCATCCAAGAAGCAAGAATCATCATTTTTCAAAGATCAAAGTATAATCTTGTTCACATAGTTATCCTTGTTTGAGTTTTGAAATAAAAACTCAAGGTTTCTTAGGTTTTACTCATCCAAGCTCTATAATCTTTCTATGTAAGTTGTCAAACTCTTTTCCATAATTTCTTCATGTTATCTTTGTGATCATATGATTTTCATTCAAGATCTACATGCATATGTTAGTTATACCACTCATTTATATATATAACTAACTTTTGATCCCTAGAAATAGATTATTGTTAGATCCTTGTTAGATCCACTTGATTTATGATGTTTAGGAACCCATGACACCCTAAGAAGGTGTATGGTAAGATTAGACTAGATTTGTGGTGATTGAAAGTGGTTTGGTTGAAGTTGAAACAAGTTTGAAACTAGGAAAATGATTTTTGAAACTATATAAATACCTACTGTCCTTATTTTGAAAACGTGGGAAACTCAGTAACTCAGGGGATATTTTTGAACAAAGATTTAGAAAATACTTTCAAAAATGAAGCCGTGGGCGAAAGAACGGATTAAAACGAGTTAAATAACGAAGGAGATATGATTTTCCGAATTTAACGACGAAAACTATTTTCTGAAAAACTGCATGCTGTTTGACAGTTTTCGACGGGCAAATAGAGGCGTTAAACGTAACCTATTGGAGCCGAGCTATCAAAAATATATTAGTATATACTAAAACGAATATGTGGATATAAAGAACGAGTAAAATGAGCTTAAAACGACCAAGTTATACACGTTTTAAAGTCGTCAAACTATATATATATAGTCACTACTAGAAAAATAATATAACTACGTACTAAATAATATATTTTCTAGATTCTCATTCAAGGAGTTTATTTTTAACTAACGAAGTACGTACGACTCAAGGTTTATTTATGCGACTACTAGACGATATCTTAAGGTTTTCAAAACGAGGAATATAACACTAACGTTTTTATATACGATATATTACGACAAGTTTTTATTATTCTAGTTGGACTTATTTTTCTTAAGTATGGAAAATACTTTACTTTGACTATAACTAGTATTTTCAAGTTATGAGTGGTATAGGTATCATGTGCATGCATATTCTCTTCATCATTTCATGATCTAAGTAGATCACTATTCATTCATATTAGGTTGCGGTTAGAGATCGTACCTCATTTCTGTGTGTCCACTTTTGTCATCGTAGCTATCGCACCAGGTGAGTCATAGCCCCGCTTTTACTTTTTTTTATACTCGTTTTAACTCTTTGGGGGGAGATACATGCTCAACTACTTACTTACTTATACGAATACTCAAAACATACTTTCTTGATACTTGAAACATTTATACTTGATTGTGTTATACTTGATTGGCATTATACTTGATTGCGTTATACATACTTGTTACACTATACTTGCTCAATTTAAATACAAGATTCGTATTTACGTGCATACATAATACTCTATACTATCGGAGAGGTATTGGTAGTACTCATGGGAAGATGCCCCTACCCTTGTGTCTATACTTGACCTTGGATGTCGTAGTACTATTTGGGGAGAGGCCCCCGCCCTTGTGTCTATTCTTGACCTTGGGTGAATATAATCCGGTGCATTGTGTAAACTATCTTTTAGCAGTGGGTTGTGAACACACAGGTTACAAGTCTCTTATGGCGGGACTTGTAACTGAGTGGATTTACGATGCCTTTGCTGTGTGATCATTTTTTTCTATAGACTTTATTTGTTAAACAAACTCTATGAACTCACCAACCTCGTGTTGACACTTTAGCATGTATTTTCAGGTTTTTAGCAATGGCACGCTACTGGAGGTTTTGGCAGGGCATGGCATGATCATAGAAGACTCTGATTATTCATTTGGGGACCGTTTTTAAACTATTTTAAGGGCCTATTTCCGCACTACTTTTAACGATGTAAATTCAACATTTTTGATTAAACGATTTTATTCTAAATGATTAAAGTGAAAACCATTTTTGTACTTGTGTTGTAATACCAATTGAGTTACACCCCAGCTACACGTATGCTTCCGCTGGACCCGATTTTGGGGGTGTGACATCCGGTGAACTCGCTCATCATGTCATAACTCCTCCGGAGTTTGATATCCCGGGGGGAGATGTACTCAATCATGAGGATTTGCAAATTCCCACCCACCCTCCCGGGATGTTTTTGAGCTTAACCCTTGCAATCCAAATTCAGGCTAATGAGCCTGCTCTCGAGGAAGAAAATCTAATCATGATTTTCATCATGGTTTTCTTCCTTTTCTTCACCTATAAGGTGACTTCTCTTGTTCTTCACTCCTTCGGGAATGAAGATACCATCTTTGATCCCGGCATTTTCATTTACCATTATCTTGAGCCGGGTACTTATCTCATCGGTGTGGAACTTTCACGTGCTTCAAATGTTTGTCCAAACATCTTGAATGAAAGTCCGATGGAGATTCCTTCTTCCACATCATGCTTCCCCAAGGACAAATGAATTAGGGGTCGAGTCAAGCTAGCGACTCGGTAAACAAAAACAGTAGCATGTGCGTATAGGGTTCTCACCCTAAGTGTGGGGGAGTCCCCCACTATGGTATCAAATAAAGTGAAAAAATGGTGTTTTCCATGCTTAGCTTGTAATGTTGCCCTTTTACGTTCAAAATGTCGGCATAATAGCCGGGACTTTGAATATTGAGGACAATATTCATCCTAAGTGTGTGGGAGGGGGGGGGGGGGGGGAGGTATTTCGCTATTTTAGCGAATTTTATCACATTTTACTATCTAATACCCCCGTTTTTGGCCAAAATTTCAATTTTTTTTTTTTTTAAATTTTTCACTGGTGCTTTAAAATTTTTGTGGTAATCAGTCCGCCATGTCTAACCAACAAAGGGATTGGCTAATCCAGGAGCAAACGGCTCTTGGTAAAGATATATCTGATGCGTGGGAATCGCAACAGGCTTTACCTCTCGAGGGATCTCGAGAAGCTTACAACCCCCACCAGGCAGTGTACCTGATCGTTGTAGTATAGTATAGTGACAAGTACCGGGGGATTGATCGTTAAGCTTAGGAATAGTGTCGCTAGGATTAGAAAGCCTAATTTACTAGTTCTAAAGGTGAGGGATGATTATTTTTGTCTTTTTATAATTTTTAGAAAGCAAGTAAAATCTCGGGTTTTGAAAGAGTGGGCGGAATTAGTTGCTATTCAACTAACCCAAAACTAAGATGCAATCAAAATAAAATACTAAAAATGAAATTAAACTAATTATACTAAGGTTGTGAGCAGTAATTGTAGAAAATGTGTTTACTTAGACTTCATTACTCCCTAGATATCTTTTACACGTTAATTACTTGTTATACTTGCATGGATGACGGATCGTATTCCTTAATACCATTCATGGGGTGGCATACATAACTCCCCAATTCTATGAGCTCTTATCTCCTCCTACACTATGACCCAGCACAACTATAGGGATTGTAAATAGTGGCTCATGCATTAAATACAACCAATAAAGACCTAGTACGCCTCGGTTCATGTTTCTTAAGACGTTCAAGCATGTTACCATTTGGAGATCTGCCAGTTTTCTTAAGCCTAACATATAAAATCATTCATCCAAGAACAAGAATAAACAAGTAATCAACACATAATCAATATCTAGGTTTCATTAGATCTAAGCAAACACAAAGGAGATCTAGCCTAGCATAATGGAATTGAGACAAGAATAAGATATAGACAACCAACACATAGACATATTGATTGAATTAGAAGAACACTTATCTCAATTACAATGCAAGGTATCAAGGGTTTAGAACCCTTGAAAAACCTGTAAAAGTTGCACCAAATTCGTCTTTAGGGTTTCTCCAAAACTTCTCCCTTTTTAATGTAAAAACTAGAAAAATATATATAGGAAAACTGGGCTGACGGCGTCAAGACAACCATGTGACGCCGTCACCTCGCCGCCAAATACTTCCTCGGACGGCCTTGATCTACTTATGACAGCCTTTGTGACGCCACGGTATTTTGTTCTTGGCCTTTTGACGCCGTCAGGATGACTTTTGACGCCGTCACCAACTACGGTATTTAATTCTTGATGTCTGACGCCGTCAGGGTGTAACTCTTGACGCCGTCACCTAGTGCTTCCAGCATGGAAAATTGATACTTTGCCGTTTTCTTCACTTTTATGCTCCAAAAACGTTCAAAATGGCTTCTTTTCCAGAATTCACTCTCCAAGTACCTAAAATCACAAAAGGAACGATTTAGGGCAATATTTGATCAAATAAAGTCGGATTCGGGCTTAAATGACCCCCTAAAAACGGATCATTTTTCACCTCATCATATACCCTTACACTTGAGATTTGCATGTCCTCAAGCAAATGCGCTTTTATTCTACTCAAAAGACAAGTTAGGGGTCATTTAACACTAATATAAAAGTAATTACAACAAATAATCGTTCCACTAAAGACTAATAGACAAGCACGGAGATCATACACAAGCACCTCACAAATAGTGTTTAGATACTCACATCTCTCGGGTGTAATAAAGTAATATAACATTATGGAAATGGAAGATATCTCTCACTACCTGTCATAGCAAAATAGATTACCATAGGCTTGGGAAAGGATCAAACCTCCACCACATGGCGTAAGCACCTAGGATAAACTATCAAAGAGGTATTTTAAAGGGTTGTAACGTTAGGTATAGGGATATGAATTACACGGTTTTGTTGGATAAATGAAGTTTTACTGGTGGCGAGTTAACAATCTTGGTTAATTACATGTACAAGGTGGCGTTGCTAAGCCAAGACTAGACTCGACTTAAGCTAATAAATGAAAAATAACAAAAATATAAAATGAACATAGAATTAAACGGGATGGTAGTCCGTATGTTTTTTCTCTTTTTCTTTTTCTATTTTTTTTTTCTTTTTCTTTTTCTTGATTTTTCGATTTTTTTTTTTTTTTTTTTTTTTTTTTTTTTTTTTTTTTTTTTTTGCATACACTCTTACTCTACCATCCAAAATAATACATCATAGGGAATGAACATTTCCCTTACACTTGAATCTTTACATAATTTACATTAAACTAAACTAATGACTCGAATTAAGAAAATTAAAACACTTGGAGCACTTTTAAGATTAACGTACATATGGGGGTAATAATATTATGTTTTTCCCCGTTACTCCATAAAATAAGTACTTACCCATGAGTCCCAATCGTCCCAAAACAATATGTACAAGGATATGACTCGACTTAGCAACCATGTAATCAATTAGAAAGTTAACTTAGGGTTTAACAAATAACAATAATGCACTAAAAATGAGCGCATACACGGAAGGCTAAGGCGATTTGGTTGTACATTTAAGTGGGGTGTAACAAATTCTTCCTTTAAGTAAAATGCTTAAAGTTAGAAACGAAAAGATAGGCTCGGAGGGGTGTACTAGGGGTTTCGTGTACTAAAAATGAGTACAACGCTAAGGCTGTGGGAAAAATTAGTTGACTTAACTAGCCAAGTAATATGACTTAAATAGTCAAGTAATTATAATACGGGTTTAACACAAGGGTGATCCTAATGCCTCTTATCATGTAGTAAATCCTACCACACGAATGTAGTCTCACTAGCGGTCTCGGAATGCATCACTAACGCAAGTTCTAGAATCTAAATGCTACCGGTACACTCATAAGCACTAATAATGAATGCTTTTCCTATCAAATCTAAAGGCGAACCTCACATTTTTGGGTGGAAAATTTTTCTGAATATACGGTTATGTGCTAGTCATACAATCTCCTATCCATGAGACGCTTGCTATGGCTAAAGTTTCACTCCTAAATGTTGTAAAAAATTTTAAATTTGGCGCTAAAATTGCACTAACAAGTATTTCTCATAGTTTTATTACACATCTACCATTAAACAAAACAAACTCAAGCGAAAGTGCATATGTAAGGTATCATCTTTTTACCCTCCCCTTACACTTAAGATGAACATTGTCCCCAATGTTCAAGTAAAGAATGTAAAAGTGAAAAAGTAAAGAGAATGAAATCAAATACTCCCCTGATTCGCTCGGTATGGATTATAGGTGGCCATGTTAAATCTTCTTCCAAGAAAACGAACAATCAAAGCTTCCCTTCCAGAATATAAATCATCTCCTTGTCGAACATAACCTGTGAAACCTGACAAAATAGACAAGACAACCTCGCGTAAAATCGGCGGCATCCTATATAAGTTCCTAAATCCTAGAAAACAAAGTAAGATATAATTCTTGTGGAATGAAGTTTGCAGATTTCCTGGAGATTATAAAACTTAATAATTCACAAAAACCATAAGACTCCGTTAGAAAAACAAAACTGGTAAAATTTCCAGATTTTTGACTCCTGACGTCGTCAAGAGTAAAACTCTGACGCCGTCAGAATGGACCTGCAGAAATTCTTATGTTAAGTTTCCGGAAAATTTCTAGAAAAACTTGGTCCTACTTCCTGGAAAATCGTGCAAAACTTCATTATGACTCAATACAAGCATTTGACTCTAACAAATACGAATATACATGTTCATTTAATATTGTGGAGAATCATGATCGGTTTGTTTCTTAAAAACATATTTGGGGTTTCCCCTTACACTTATCTTTTGCAAAAATACTTTTAGGTTGGAGTTAAGACTAGGCCAAACAACATAGTAAAGTATTTCCACATTTTAATTGAGAAACATGATCAACCAACAATAAAAACTAAACATGCATACGGAAGCAAATAACAATCAAACAAATAAAATCACACAAAACATGGGTTCCTCCCAAGAAGCGCTTGTTTTTGTTCGAGTCACGAGCCTGACTCTACCCTTATTTCACGGAAATAGGGGAGGTTTTCCATACACTTTGAATTACGTGCGGGTGGAAGTAGCGATACACACCCTTAGGGTGGAAATATGCCTCGTGAGGAAAGAGTGGTGGACGAATTATATGCTCAAAGGGCTGTGCTCCTATCATCATAACCTTACTTAATTCAATCGGGTTAATGGGTGGATTAAGATTATTTCCTAGAAAGGGATCATTTTCAATCAACTTCAAGAGATTATTAGTTGGGGATCCATCTTGACCTAATAAACCCGGTTTAAACCCATAATGTTTCTTATGATCAATCACAAATGGGTGATGTAAGCATGTAAGGTCATTTTCCACTCCTATATTGGCTTCCTCTCTACAAGGCTTAGAGTCCACTACCTTTGTCCTAAGACTACCCGGACTATATGGTTTGATGGGTGGATCGGGACCTATTTCAATTCCTAAATTTTCATCCAAGGATGGAAGATTAGGCAACGGTTTTGGTTGAGGCTCCGATTCCTCAAAACTAGGAACTTCCCTAAAACTAAGAGTAAGGTTATCATTATAAGTATTCAAACCTATATCCTCTAGTTGTGTTTGGTTCAAAGGTTCTACCTCTGTTGGGATTCCTAAAGTCTCTTCTACTTCATCCGAATAAGTCACGGGTGGTGTGTATGCCTCAAATGATGGTTGAGTATTTTGTGGGCTTATGTTATTTACCTCATCATTCCATGTGTCAGGATCTAGCCCTAACATTCTCCCAAGTATCTCATGTGCTTCTCTAGGCATCTCAACTTCTATGTTCGAGTCATAAGGATCATCCTCAATATTCTGACTGCTATATACAAATTGCCCAAGAGATTCATCATCTGTTTCTTGAGATTCATCATCATCGATCATAAAACCTAGGTCTTTTTTATCAATGTGATCATGTTCGGCTACATCCTCCATCACATCAAGGTCACCTATGTGTTCATCCTGTATTCTAGTAGGGCCTAACCATGACACGCAGCTAGGTGGCTCATACGTAACTATCCTAGGTGAAGGATCATATGGTGCATAGGTTTCACTAAGTGAGGCATTTTGAGGGGTTGATGGAGCTCTTAAGGTGAATTCTCTAAAAGCATTATGCACTTGGCCTCTTTTCTCAAGGTACTCAATAAAATCAATATAAGATCCTGTCCTCCTCATTTCGTTCCTCCATCTTGTAATGTCCAAACTAGTGTAATTATATTTTTCTGGTAAAACTCTAGTGTCGGACTTGGCGGATTCGCGTTCTCCATAATGGCAAACGGAATAATCAATGGATTTGAATTACTAACAAAGGCACAAAGAAAAAGATAGACTAAAGAGAACCTAAAAAATAAAAATAAAATCTTACTAGAAAGGAATCTAGCAAGTAGACCTAATAAAAAGAAATTCTAACCTAGACAATAGCTATTCCCCGGCAACGGCGCCAAAAACTTGATGCGTGGGAATCGCAACAGGCTTTACCTCTCGAGGGATCTCGAGAAGCTTACAACCCCCACCAGGCAGTGTACCTGATCGTTGTAGTATAGTATAGTGACAAGTACCGGGGGATTGATCGTTCAGCTTAGGAATAGTGTCGCTAGGATTAGAAAGCCTAATTTACTAGTTCTAAAGGTGAGGGATGATTATTTTTGTCTTTTTATATTTTTAGAAAGCAAGTAAAATCTCGGATTTTGAAAGAGTGGGCGGAATTAGTTGCTATTCAACTAACCCAAAACTAAGATGCAATCAAAATAAAATACTAAAAATGAAATTAAACTAATTATACTAAGGTTGTGAGCAGTAATTGGAGAAAATGTGTGTTACTTAGACTTCATTACTCCCTAGATATCTTTTACACGTTAATTACTTGTTATAATTGCATGGATGACGGATCGTATTCCTTAATACCATTCATGGGGTAGCATACATAACTCCCCAATTCTATGAGCTCTTATCTCCTCCTACACCATGACCCAGCACAACTATAGGGATTGTAAACAGTGGCTCATGCATTACATACAACCAATAAAGACCTAGTACGCCTCGGTTCATGTTTCTTAAGACGTTCAAGCATGTTACCATTTGGAGATCTGCCAGTTTTCTTAAGCCTAACATATAAAATCATTCATCCAAGAACAAGAATAAACAAGTATTCAACACATAATCAATATCTAGGTTTCATTAGATCTAAGCAAACACAAAGGAGATCTAGCCTAGCATAATGGAATTGAGACAAGAACAAGATATAGACAACCAACACATAGACATATTGATTGAATTAGAAGAACACTTATCTCAATTACAATGCAAGGTATCAAGGGTTTAGAACCCTTGAAAAACCTGTAAAAGTTGCACCAAATTCGTCTTTAGGGTTTCTCCAAAACTTCTCCCTTTTTAATGTAAAAACTAGAAAAATATATATAGGAAAACTGGGCTGACGGCGTCAAGACAACCATGTGACGCCGTCACCTCGCCGCCAAATACTTCCTCGGACGGCCTTGATCTACTTATGACGGCCTATGTGACGCCGTTACCAACCACGGTATTTTGTTCTTGGCCTTTTGACGCCGTCAGGATGACTTTTGACGCCGTCACCAACTACGGTATTTAATTCTTGATGTCTGACGCCGTCAGGGTGTAACTCTTGACGCCGTCACCTAGTGCTTCCAGCATGGAAAATTGATACTTTGCCGTTTTCTTCACTTTTATGCTCCAAAAACGTCCAAAATGGCTTCTTTTCCAGAATTCACTCTCCAAGTACCTAAAATCACAAAAGGAACGATTTAGGGCAATATTTGATCAAATAAAGTCGGATTCGGGCTTAAATGACCCCCTAAAAACGGATCATTTTTCGCCTCATCATATACCCTTACACTTGAGATTTGCATGTCCTCAAGCAAATGCGCTTTTATTCTACTCAAAAGACAAGTTAGGGGTCATTTAACACTAATATAAAAGTAATTACAACAAATAATTGTTCCACTAAAGACCAATAGACAAGCACGGAGATCATACACAAGCACCTCACAAATAGTGTTTAGATACTCACATCTCTCGGGTGTAATAAAGTAATATAACATTATGGAAATGGAAGATATCTCTCACTACCTGTCATAGCAAAATAGATTACCATAGGCTTGGGAAAGGATCAAACCTCTACCACATGGCGTAAGCACCTAGGATAAACTATCAAAGAGGTCTTTTAAAGGGTTGTAACGTTAGGTATAGGGATATGAATTACACGGTTTTGTTGGATAAAGGAAGTTTTACTGGTGGCGAGTTAACAATCTTGGTTAATTACATGTACAAGGTGGCGTTGCTAAGCCAAGACTAGACTCGACTTAAGCTAATAAATGAAAAATAACAAAAATATAAAATGAACATAGAATGGAACGGGATGGTAGCCCGTATGTTTTTTCTCTTTTTCTTTTTCTATTTTTATTTTCTTTTTCTTGATTTTTCGATTTTTTTTTATTTTTTTTTTATTTATTTATTTTTTTATTGCATACACTCTTACCCTACCATCCAAAATTATACATCATAGGGAATGAACATTTCCCTTACACTTGAATCTTTACATACTTTACATTAAACTAAACTAATGACTCGAATTAAGAAAATTAAAACACTTGGAGCACTTTTAAGATTAACGTACATATGGTGGTAATAATATTATGTTCTTCCCCATTACCCCATAAAATAAGTACTTACCCATGACTCCCAATCGTCCCAAAACAATATGTACAAGGATATGACTCGACTTAGCAACCATGTAATCAATTAGAAAGTTAACTTAGGGTTTAACAAATAACAATAATGCACTAAAAATGAGCGCATACACGGAAGGCTAAGGCGATTTGGTTGTACATTTAAGTGGGGTGTAACAAATTCTTCCTTTAAGTAAAATGCTTAAAGTTAGAAACGAAAAGATAGGCTCGGAGGGGTGTACTAGGGGTTTCGTGTACTAAAAATGAGTACAACGCTAAGGGTGTGGGAAAAATTAGTTGACTTAACTAGCCAAGTAATATGACTTAAATGGTCAAGTAATTATAATACGGGTTTAACACAAGGGTGATCCTAATGCCTCTTATCATGTAGTAAATCCTACCACACGAATGTAGTCTCACTAGCGGTCTCGGAATGCATCACTAACGCAAGTTCTAGAATCTAAATGCTACCGGTACACTCATAAGCACTAATAATGAATGCTTTTCCTATCAAATCTAAAGGCGAACCTCACATTTTTGGGTGGAAAATTTTTCTGAATATACGGTTATGTGCTAGTCATACAATCTCCTATCCATGAGACGCTTGCTATGGCTAAAGTTTCACTCCTAAATGTTGTAAAAAATTTTAAATTTGGCGCTAAAATTGCACTAACAAGTATTTCTCATAGTTTTATTACACATCTACCATTAAACAAAACAAACTCAAGCGAAAGTGCATATGTAAGGTATCATCTTTTTACCCTCCCCTTACACTTAAGATGAACATTGTCCCCAATGTTCAAGTAAAGAATGTAAAAGTGAAAAAGTAAAGAGAATGAAATCAAATACTCCCCTGATTCGCTCGGTATGGATTATAGGTGGCCAGGTTAAATCTTCTTCCAAGAAAACGAACAATCAAAGCTTCCCTTCCAGAATATAAATCATCTCCTTGTCGAACATAACCTGTGAAACCTGACAAAATAGACAAGACAACCTCGCGTAAAATCGGCGGCATCCTATATAAGTTCCTAAATCCTAGAAAACAAAGTAAGATATAATTCTTGTGGAATGAAGTTTGAAGATTTCCTGGAGATTATAAAAATTAATAATTCACAAAAACCATAAGACTCCGTTAGAAAAACAAAACTGGTAAAATTTCCAGATTTTTGACTCCTGACGCCGTCAAGAGTAAAACTCTGACGCCGTCAGAATGGACCTGCAGAAATTCTTATGTTAAGTTTCCGGAAAATTTCTGGAAAAACTTGGTCCTACTTCCTGGAAAATCGTGCAAAACTTCATTATGACTCAATACAAGCATTTGACTCTAACAAATACGAATATACATGTTCATTTAATATTGTGGAGAATCATGATCGGTTTGTTTCTTAAAAACATATTTGGGGTTTCCCCTTACACTTATCTTTTGCAAAAATACTTTTAGGTTGGAGTTAAGACTAGGCCAAACAACATAGTAAAGTATTTCCACATTTTAATTGAGAAACATGATCAACCAACAATAAAACTAAACATGCATACGGAAGCAAATAACAATCAAACAAATAAAATCACACAAAACATGGGTTCCTCCCAAGAAGCGCTTGTTTTTGTTCGAGTCACGAGCCTGACTCTACCCTTATTTCACGGAAATAGGGGAGGTTTTCCATGCACTTTGAATTACGTGCGGGTGGAAGTAGCGATACACACCCTTAGGGTGGAAATATGCCTCGTGAGGAAAGAGTGGTGGACGAATTATATGCTCAAAGGGCTGTGCTCCTATCATCATAACCTTACTTAATTCAATCGGGTTAATGGGTGGATTAAGATTATTTCCTAGAAAGGGATCATTTTCAATCAACTTCAAGAGATTATTAGTTGGGGATCCATCTTGACCTAATAAACCCGGTTTAAACCCATAATGTTTCTTATGATCAATCACAAATGGGTGATGTAAGCATGTAAGGTCATTTTCCACTCCTATATTGGCTTCCTCTCTACAAGGCTTAGAGTCCACTACCTTTGTCCTAAGACTACCCGGACTATATGGTTTGATGGGTGGATCGGGACCTATTTCAATTCCTAAATTTTCATCCAAGGATGGAAGATTAGGCAACGGTTTTGGTTGAGGCTCCGGTTCCTCAAAACTAGGAACTTCCCTAAAACTAAGAGTAAGGTTATCATTATAAGTATTCAAACCTATATCCTCTAGTTGTGTTTGGTTCAAAGGTTCTACCTCTATTGGGATTCCTAAAGTCTCTTCTACTTCATCCGAATAAGTCACGGGTGGTGTGTATGCCTCAAATGATGGTTGAGTATTTTGTGGGCTTATGTTATTTACCTCATCATTCCATGTGTCAGGATCTAGCCCTAACATTCTCCCAAGTATCTCATGTGCTTCTCTAGGCATCTCAACTTCTATGTTCGAGTCATAAGGATCATCCTCAATATTCTGACTGCTATATACAAATTGCCCAAGAGATTCATCATCTGTTTCTTGAGATTCTTCATCATCGATCATAAAACCTAGGTCTTTTTTATCAATGTGATCATGTTCGGCTACATCCTCCATCACATCAAGGTCACCTATGTGTTCATCCTGTATTCTAGTAGGGCCTAACCATGACATGCAGCTAGGTGGCTCATACGAAACTATCCTAGGTGAAGGCTCATATGGTGCATAGGTTTCACTAAGTGAGGCATTTTGAGGGGTTGATGGAGCTCTTAAGGTGAATTCTCTAAAAGCATTATGCACTTGGCCTCTTTTCTCAAGGTACTTAATAAAATCAATATAAGATCCTGTCCTCCTCATTTCGTTCCTCCATCTTGTAATGTCCAAACTAGTGCAATTATATTTTTTCTGGTAAAACTCTAGTGTCAAACTTGGCGGATTCGCGTTCTCCATAATGGCAAACGGAATAATCAATGGATTTGAATTACTAACAAAGGCACAAAGAAAAAGATAGACTAAAGAGAACCTAAAAAATAAAAATAAAATCTTACTAGAAAGGAATCTAGTAAGTAGACCTAATAAAAAGAAATTCTAACCTAGACAATAGCTATTCCCCGGCAACGGCGCCAAAAACTTGATGCGTGGGAATCGCAACAGGCTTTACCTCTCGAGGGATCTCGAGAAGCTTACAACCCCCACCAGGCAGTGTACCTGATCGTTGTAGTATAGTATAGTGACAAGTACCGGGGGATTGATCGTTCAGCTTAGGAATAGTGTCGCTAGGATTAGAAAGCCTAATTTACTAGTTCTAAAGGTGAGGGATGATTATTTTTGTCTTTTTATATTTTTTAGAAAGCAAGTAAAATCTCGGGTTTTGAAAGAGTGGGCGGAATTAGTTGCTATTCAACTAACCCAAAACTAAGATGCAATCAAAATAAAATACTAAAAATGAAATTAAACTAATTATACTAAGGTTGTGAGCAGTAATTGGAGAAAATGTGTTTACTTAGACTTCATTACTCCCTAGATATCTTTTACACGTTAATTACTTGTTATAATTGCATGGATGACGGATCGTATTCCTTAATACCATTCGTGGGGTGGCATACATAACTCCCCAATTCTATGAGCTCTTATCTCCTCCTACACCATGACCCAGCACAACTATAGGGATTGTAAACAGTGGCTCATGCATTAAATACAACCAATAAAGTCCTAGTACGCCTCGGTTCATGTTTCTTAAGACGTTCAAGCATGTTACCATTTGGAGATCTGCCAGTTTTCTTAAGCCTAACATATAAAATCATTCATCCAAGAACAAGAATAAACAAGTAATCAACACATAATCAATATCTAGGTTTCATTAGATCTAAGCAAACACAAAGGAGATCTAGCCTAGCATAATGGAATTGAGACAAGAACAAGATATAGACAACCAACACATAGACATATTGATTGAATTAGAAGAACACTTATCTCAATTACAATGCAAGGTATCAAGGGTTTAGAACCCTTGAAAAACCTGTAAAAGTTGTACCAAATTCGTCTTTAGGGTTTCTCCAAAACTTCTCCCTTTTTAATGTAAAAACTAGAAAAATATATATAGGAAAACTGGGCTGACGGCGTCAAGACAACCATGTGACGCCGTCACCTCGCCGCCAAATACTTCCTCGGACGGCCTTGATCTACTTATGACGGCCTATGTGACGCCGTCACCAACCACGGTATTTTGTTCTTGGCCTTTTGACGCCGTCAGGATGACTTTTGACGCCGTCACCAACTATGGTATTTAATTCTTGATGTCTGACGCCGTCAGGGTGTAACTCTTGACGCCGTCACCTAGTGCTTCCAGCATGGAAAATTGATACTTTGCCGTTTTCTTCACTTTTATGCTCCAAAAACGTCCAAAATGGCTTCTTTTCCAGAATTCACTCTCCAAGTACCTAAAATCACAAAAGGAACGATTTAGGGCAATATTTGATCAAATAAAGTCGGATTCGGGCTTAAATGACCCCCTAAAAATGGATCATTTTTCGCCTCATCAATGTCAAATCTGTTTATGGCTTGCAATTTGCCAAAAATTTTATGGTACCTCAACTCGCCATATCCTAAAACGCGAATGAGTTGGCTAGCCCGCAAGATTATGGCTTGTCATAAAGGCAGTGGAAAATCCATAATTGGTAATCAGCTCACCAAGATGTTGACTTAGTCCATCAAGAGTTGGCTAGTCCAGAAGCAAACGGCTTTTGGTAAAGACTAATCAAATCCGTTGACAGCTGGTGGTTTGCTCAAAATCACACGGTTATCAGGTGTGCCACAGTTCTTACATCTGGCTACTCTAGAAGTGATGGCTTTTGGTAAAGAGTTTAAAATCCATCAAGTTTTCAAAACATTTTATTGCTAGGGACTAGCAATATTTTAGTGTGGGGGATTGATGAGTGCTGAAACACTCATCATTTTTTGTCTAATCTGAACTGCAAAACATACAAAAACACTCAGAAATGCATCAAAATCCTAAAAATGTTTCAAAATTGTGTTTTATATGTTTTAGATGCAAAATGAGCAAAAACAGATGTAAAACGTACAAAGTTTGCAAAATTGGCAGTTTCAGTCCCCCAACTTTCAAAAATTGGTAAAAATAGTCCCTGAGCACTTATTTGGAAAGAAAAGTCACCAAAGGTCCTTTTGGAATCATAAGTTGTCATATTTTGTCCTTTGGTGAAAAATTGGAAAAGTTTTAGAAAATTACAAAATTAGTCCCTGGAGTTTCAGTAATTGACAGATTTGGTCCCTGGTGGGGTATTTTTGAAAGGAAAATCATTTTTTGTCCTTGGAAAATCAAAATGTGTCAAAAATAGTCCTTGGAATGAAAGAGTGGTGAAATGGCAATTTTAGTCCCCGAGGTTTGGAAATTTACAAATTTGGTCCCCGGGAAATTTTGAAAAATGAAAATGGCAAAAAAAAAATGGTTTTTGAAATATTGGTAATGGGCAATTTTGGTCCTTAGTAGCAATTTGTGAAATCTACATTTTCAGTCCCTACGGTTTGCAAAATTACAAAGTTGGTCCTTGTGATTTATTCTACATACCAAATGGATCCTTTTGTATTTGATTTATACCAAACCAAAACCCAACACATCCCTGATCCGTAACACCCTCTCCAACCCAACACACCAAGCCCAAACCAAAGCCCACCCCTAAACTAATATTACCCTGGTCTTTGACCTCAGTCAACACCCCTACCCTCGTCCACTGTTCATCATCCCAACCAAATCCCCCATAACCAGGGAAACCATGTCCCCTCCCCCCTCCTCTTTTCCAGCAAACCTCACTTTTTCATTAATGATATCACCAACTCAACCAACCCCCCCTCATTAAATTATCCCACCTAAAACACTCAACCTGCCACTTCACCCATTTCCCGCCAAAAAGGATTTAAACGGCTGGGATCAACAGAAGCCTATCCAACGGTCCAAAGCAAGTGGGAAAGAAAGAGATTGATGCCAGGTCTTATATAAATGAAGAAAAAAAGAAGAAAGAGGCATTAGAAGCTGTAGTATAGTTTAGTAGTAGGAAATTAATGTCGTTTTAATTAAATCTTCCAATTCTAGTGTAACTTTTAAGCTTCTAAGTGTATTTCTGTCATTTCCAAGTGTAATTGAACTAATTTAAGTTAATTAATCAATCTTCTATTTATTAAAGTCAGACTATGCATTTTTACTTAAAATTCTCAAAATAATTCTGAGTTTATAAGAAGTATTGTTGTTTGGTGTTTGTTTAACCTCAATTAAGCTTAACTTTAAGATTTCTTAAGTTTCTAGTGTATGTATCTCATCTTGGAACAAAGAATCAAAAATATCAAAAAGAATAGAATAAAATAAAAAAAATAAGAAAAGCAGAAGAAGAAGAAGAGAAGTATTGGAACAAGGTGGATATTGGATTATCTTGGTTTAGTAGTCTCAGGGGAGACAATAGGAATGATTATTGGTTTTTAATTCTTGCTACTCAGTAAGATTCCAAATTGTAAGCTCAATTCCTCATTTTCCTTTATTACTGTTCATGTGTTTATAAGCTGTTAATCTTTGGATTTTTATGCTTATCTAGTTTATTCAGTTGATACTCTTGTGTAACATCTAGTGTTTGTTAACAAAAAAAAACTCATTGTGTCTCAAATCTTAATTCTATTGTTAAAATTAGCATAACATAGGAAAGTAGGTATCTGTGTTTTTAGCTTAAGTATCTGTGCTCATTTAAGATCCTTCAGTCATAATTAGTAATTAGAAACTAATTTCATGGTCTAAATAAGCTTGTAGCTTTGAAAATATTTGAATTCTGTCACTAAAGGGGTGTTTAGATCAGTACTTCACTGAGTGTGTGGTTGTTGTTTTGCTGGTGTTTTGGTATTTTTAGAAGGTATTGGATCATAGTAGTATAAATCAATCATAAATTCAGTGGTCACTTCTTTGGAAAGTCAAAGTGAGCTTATATTCCACTTTTGCTGTTAACTGATAGGATTTTAGAATCCTAATATCTTTATTTCCATTCAAATGTAGTTAATATAGGTTAATATAGTTCCATTTCAATATAAAACATCAATTTCTGTCATCAATTTAGGATTAAATCTCATATAAGTCAAAGTAGGAGTTTTTCTTCAAAAGTCAAATGTTCATGTTTTCAGTTTTTGCAAGAATTTATGTGAATTTTGTGCTTGGATCTAGGATATGAAATTCCTTGTGTGTATAGTCTACTAGCTCATCTTTGAGTTCTTAGCATCCTTGAATTTTTAGAATTTTTCAGTGGGGCCCACCATCACCCCTAACTTACTTGCAGGGCAAGCATATGCCCTGCTGCAGCAGCATACCACCCCAACACCACCACTTGGTGGTGGTTTTCTGACCTCCACCGTGGTCCACATGCCACCCAATTGGTTCCTCCTAACCCCCTCCTGTTGGGCTTGAGATTTCAACCATTTGTTTGACCTAAAGCCCTGTGGACCCCACTTGGATTTTGCCCTTTTGTTTGTCCCCATTCTGTGTTGCATTTGGTTTGAGGAATTGCTTATTTGAGCTTAATTGCTTATATTGTGAGCTTATTCAATTGAAACTTGCTTAAACAAGTTCTCATAACTTATTTAGATCAGAATCAATCATAGTGGACCCCACACAAGCTCATTTGAGCTCATTTTCTCTCTTGGTCAACTATAGTCAACTGTCACACTAATAAGCCCTCAAACAGCTTATTTTTAAGTTATAAAAAGTTTGTTTTTACAAAAGTTTTTCATTTTTAGGTGTAAAAAAAGTTTCCAAAAGAAAATTCCAGAAAAACAAATTTAATTATAAGTGATAGTTTCTATTTAATGTAATTTAAATTTTAATTTTTATTTTTAGATTTTTATTAAGTACTTGGTGTTTTTATATTTTTATTAATTATCTTTTGGTTTTTATTAAAGTTCTCAGATTTTTATTTTATCTTTTGGTTTTTATTAGATTTAATTTTAGTTTTATTAATAATTAATAAATAATTAAGTTTTAAATAGCATAATTAATTTTTATAAAGTAAGACCTAGTTTTTATATTTTTCCTAGATTTTATATAGGATAATATAATTTTAGGAATTTTTCTAGAATTTTTACTGTTCATTTACTATTTTTTATAATTTAAAATAGTTTAATTAGGTAATTAATATTTAATTCGTTTTTAATTTCTAGAAAATCACAAAAAGACAAAATATTTATTTTTAATTTTTATACTTTCTTCAAGTTCATTTTAAGTTTTAGAAATTATTTTTGCAAGTTTTTAGTTTAATTTGTAGTGTTTATCATTTTTAGTTTATTTAAATTAGGTTTAATTTACTTTTTAAATAATTTTAATTAATTAAATAGTATTTAAATATTAAATAATCATTTTAATAATTTCATTTTCATTTTAAATTTTCTTTTTATTTTAAGTTTGTAAAAGTGTCATTTTCACCCCCTGGGGTTTTTCAGATTTCCGTTTTCACGTTTTATTCTGTACGTTTACGTTATTTAAAACGTGAACGTACACGTTTTTAGGTTTAAAACATTTCTGGTTTTTCCTACTTTACAATCTTGTTCATATAGCTTATTTAAGCTATTTCATTGTATAAATCAGTAGTTTAACCACTCACAAACCCTTTCCATCCAAATTCACCCGATCACAAAGCCGTTTATTAACCATCACACCTCGTCGGGACATAACGACCCGGGGAAACCACTATATTCCGCGGAGCATTGACTCTAGGCAGTTTGACTTGGTTGACCATCACCTGGTCAATTTAGGTTGACCGTTTGGAGTCAATCAACTCAATACGCACGAGTAGGCTAAAGAATGGGTATGGAGTAGAATCAAAACAAAAGAAAAGGAAAAGACTCGATACACTTGAATAAAGAGTTGAATTTGAGTCGAAACAGAAGAAGTGAAAAAGTAGTGCATGAGATGAGGCTCAGGTATGAGATTAGCATCGGAGAGGCTAGAAGTCAATCATGTAAATTCCAAGAAAAGTCATAGACGAGAACTAGAGAAAGGATAAAGAGTGAAACGAGTGTACATTGTCTATAGTCATTGATTGACGGAAAGTTTCGATATTAATAATGGTTGTGGTAAGATCATTATTTTTCCAAATAGTTTGCTTGAATCCAAAGAAGGATAAGCAATTAGACATAACGCCTATCTAGCACATATTAGCACAAAAATACTATCTAGCATGCAAGCGAGTAACAATTAATCACCTAGTCACGTAAGCATATGGCAATTACTCAAATAACAAGCATAATAGTCAAGGTTGTAAGAAAACTTACCTTGGCCTCTAGCTATCCTTAATAATACATTACCATAACATGTGTGGTATGTGATGCAAGACTTGATGACACTCACTTGGCGAATCAACTTCTTGATTGGTTTCACACTTAAGGTGCACATTGTCTTCTTCAGCGGCATCACTTCAAGACTTGTAGATTGGTACACCAATTAGGTTGCTTGTGTGATCTTTGTCGACGACATTACATACAAAAAAAACATTCAAACTAGTAGTACATGCATCTACATCAACTAAATGTTTTTCTAGCAACATATTTTCATCATTCTTGGCTTGAGCATTCCCTTGATGAAATTTTAAAACATTTTACCATATGTCATTTGCCACTTGACATAAAATTGTTTCATCAAAATCAATTTTCGGCAAAGATTCATAAACCAATATTCTTGCTTCAATGTTTTGCAAAAGTTTCGTATGAAATTTTGATTTTCAAAATTTACTTTCATTAGATGAAAATCACCAATTGAAATGACATGCCAAAGATTATGATCTATTGATTTCACATAACTTTCAAATTCATTTTTTCAAATGACAAAATTTTCATTTACGAAAAATGGTGGCTCATTCAAAGAACGCCCTTCTAGATATCTTTCAGACTCCATAGATTGATTCAAGTTTTAAAGTACAGTATACTCTAAAGATCTTTATAACCTGGCGCTCTGACACCAATTGTAGAAACTAGAAGGGGGGTTGAATAGTTTCACCGTTTCTTTTTACTTGCCAAAACGTTTCGCCGTTTTTAGGTCCGGTTAATATTGTTTTGAAAACTTGTTGAATTCTACTTGTTATCTGATATCTATTTAGCTACTAACAAACATAAACAAACAAGTAATGTAAAGAGTAAGGAAAGAACACAACCAAGAGACACAGCGATTTATAGTGGTTCGGCACGAAGCTCACTCCTTCGTCCTACTCCACTTCCCGAGTACCACACTCGAGAGTTATCAATCACTATATCAACACACTCCTTCAGGCGGAGCAATTTGTATACAAGCTTACACAAGGTTTAACGACAGTAAGTGGAATGTCGAGTTCTAATCGTAGCTAGAATGAAACCAATCTACTCCAAGGCCCACGTGGCTACACGAACAAGCACTCTTGTCTAACTTGAATCTTCACCTGGTCCAAGCCTTCACAAATAGTATACTTAGATCTACAATCAATCCCATCCTTCACACGAGACACACTTAGATCATCACCCAATCTAAGCTTTCACACTAAGACTTACTTGGATCATCACCCGATCCAAGCCTTCACACAAGACACACTTGGACCATCACCCGATCCAAGCCTTCACATAATGACTCAACTAAGTCGTAACCTACACGCTAGGACATCACTCTCTTCACAACAAATACATGAGCTAACTAGTTGCAAGACTTCTTGGATCTTCATCTTCTTCTAAGTTCACACACATAACTCCATCCTCGACTCACACACAAGTCGGAAGTATTTACAATATTTACAAGACCTATAACCATAACACTTGTAACGTTTGTGTGTAGACACCTATAACATCTTGAATGTTCATCTACGTCGAGAGTTCTTCTCTTGCACTTTGCGGAAGAGGAACACACTTTAACATCTCGAATCTTCATCTACGTTGAGAGTTCTTCTCTTGCATATTGCTGAAGAGGAAATCACTTATAAACATATACCGACATGTTATAGTGATCAAAGAAGAAAGAATAATAAGACAGAAAGTTTTTGTATGTGGAAGACCTTTTTTCTGAAGAGGAACGGTTCACTATTTATTCACGACAGGAGGGAGGTGGCGGTCCTTTAAATAGGTGAAGGTCCATTATCACTAAGGGACCACCAACCACTTTAAGGGACCATCCCGACAGACACTCTCATTTTTGTCCTGACATGGTGAAAACTCAACTGTTTTGGGGGGAAATATAGTTCTTACAAATTTGAATTTTGAATATATTTTCTTAATAAAACATTTCTTTAAAAACACAAAATTACTTTTGTGAAAATGTTTTGTCAAACTTAAAAATGTAAGCTTAGGAGAAAATAAAATTCTTTGATCACTTTACTGATGACGGTATAAAGTTTGTTCATACCTGAAGTGACGTTGTAGAAGCTACGTAGAAGAAGCGGGTTTCCTCGATTAAAAACTTACTAATCGTAACTTTACGTAACATGTCTTTATATTTGTGATTATTAAAACACAAGAAGACCGAATAATGCAAATAACGTTTTTGACATAATTTGTATTAACAATCTCCCCTTTTTGATGATTACAAAATATAAACTCATTTTAGGTAAAATTTTGCGTTGATAAATTTTTAATGAGTTTTCCCGTTACTTCTCCCCCTTTTTGTAGAATCAAAAAGGTGTCGTCGGTGTTGAGGAGAAGAGACACAAGCATCCTTGAAAGGGCATCGTCGTTGTTGACGGAATACTATCATCCTAAATATGGCATAGTCGGAGATATCAATGGAATACAAGCTCCCCCTAGCTAAGTGCTCCCCCTAAATGAGGGCACCGGGGAATCGAGCTATGGTGAGGATGAAGGTGGAGCCGAAGGTGGCATGGTAGAAATGGGTGTTGGTTGCACATTTTGTTGAGCAAGTAGAAACTCAATATGGCCAAACATGATGTAGAGTTCATCTCTAAGAGAGTGGATGAGGTGAAAGTTGTGGTAACAACAAGCACATCCCATGGTATGGGTTGTTAACAAAGTGATAAGGAATGGGATTTTCAAGGTTTGGAGATGATGGTGGAGTGGAAGGAATGTTTTACAAAGGCCCATTTGGTGATGTGGTGATATGATTTGTTAAGTTTATTGGAAGAGGATGTAAGTCTCTTGGTGGAGAGCTAGAGAGAGTTGGAGATGGTGGTTGATTACTCGCAAAAGGAGTGTAAGGACCCGAGCTAGATTGGGTGAGCAAGGGTGACAAGTTTTTAATGAATGATGAGAAAGGTGATGTGGTTGGCCTTGAGCTAGATGATGGCTTTGATGAAGAGTAGGATGCTCCATTGGTGGATGGTTTTAAGTGGTACACTTGGTGCTTGAGATGAGGATGGTGGTGACTTTGGAGATGGTGTGGTGTCATAGAGTACTAGATCAATGAAGTTGGTTTGTGGTGGAATGATTTTGATCTTAGGCCTTTAGATTGGTGGTTGTGAATTGAGTGAGGTTATGAGTTCTTTGTTTGAGGGAGGCAAGGAAGTGGAGGATGAGGACATTGTAGGTGGTGAAGAAGAAATGGTAGGTGATTGTGATGAGGTTGAAGAAGAGGAGAGGTGGTTAAATAATCAACCACGGTTTTGATTTGGGCAAAGCATGCATTAGGAAATATTAAGCACTTCAAGTTGTTTATCTAAACATGGTAAGGTGGTGATAATCATGCAATAGGTTTAGGATTGCAGAAAAGAAGAAAACAGTGCAAAAATCCATGATCCCAGAGGGACTGTCCGTTAAATCACAGACGGTCCTTTATCACTGGAGGACCGCCAGGTCGATAAAGGACCGTCGGCAGTGGGTTCGCAGAATTTTGCCCAATTTTGTATTTCTGTAACCTACATATACAATCTATTTTTATACATTACAGAACAACATAGATTAAATTTCAACAACAAAAGATGTCATATACCAACTAAACAACTCATAACCTCATCCGAATCCAAACATAATCAACAATAAAGCATGACTTGAAATCATGAAATGAGTTTACGCAAATAATAAATATAGTCGTGAAATGAGTTCACTCCAAATGACAATTACTACTTCTTCTTTTTCTTGAGTAGATTCTTGATTGACTTCAATCCTTTCCTTTGCTCATCCTGAATTTGAGTCAGAAGAGTGATCGCAGATGGGTCTTGTGAATCAAGATTTTGAGGGATATGAGGAAGGGCATTTAGGAAGGTTTGGGATGGAGAAGAGGCACAAGCATTTGAATTACCAATGTGTTCATCATCATCTATGTCATGAGAGGATGAATCACTAGTGGATGACTCGGGAAACAAGGTCATTTTCGACCTAGAATCTGACCTTGTTTTACGCTAAATATGAATAGTGAGCGGGAACATGACACGATCATGGATATGGTACTTTTTTGATTTGAGTTCCGAAAATTCATCCATGATATGATTAAACAGACGGGTCAAGAGCATTCCATAGGGCAGATTTAAATTAGCCTTTTTGGTCACGAACTCCATTCTCTTGACCACGTAGAATGCTAGATTGTAGGGTGTCGATGTGACAACACAATAAAGCATATAACCGAGACACGCAGGATGATGATTCCTGTTGCGACCAAGGCAAAAGGCGTTTTAGCGTATAATCTCCTCAAAGGTTCTGAGGTGATTTTCAAATTCTTTTGTAAGGATTTTGTTTTCTTCAACGGGAATTTTCTTACCTTTGTGAGTACGGGTAAGAGATGAGGTTCGTGGTTTTTGAATGAAAGTTCTAATTTCATTTGGAATGGGGGGTATTGGCATATTTCCCACGTCTATGGGGTGCTTTTCACAAGTGCATCAAGGCTCCATTCTCAGTGAACGAGCATTGCCCCATGGTAGGAAGACCAAGGATGTGACCAAAATCAGGAAGTGAGTATGAAAAGAATTTTTCTTGAATGATAAACTCAACATAGCATTAATTCACGGACTCAGCTCTCAACCTAAATTGACTGTAGAACTCTAGGATAAAGCGAGGAACAATTAACTCATTTATTTTGTAAAGACAATCTAGTTTAGCAGAACTTAGCGTGACTTCAAGGTAATTAAAATCTTCAAATTCAGGATAAACAACTTGACCTTCATGGATACAACGTGTAGAACCGTAGAGGGGGGGGGGGTGAATATGGTTTCTTAGGCTTCTTAGATGTTTTAAAAAAGTTTAAGCCAAAGAGAACACCAAGTGGTTGTAAAATAATCCAACAACCACTATCACAACCAAAGTATATAAAGTAACTAAAGAACACAACGATATATACTGGTTCGGGATGGGGGGTTTATACCATCCGTACGTCCAGTTGCGAATCCGCGACTTCGATACTATTCACTAGTATAATCCTTTCGGTCGACTATAAACCGTTACAATTCACTCCACCGATATTCACCAATATCGATGCTCACAAAGAAGGAGTTACTCCCCAATGGTATTCCGCCCTCGAAAACCACCCAAAAGAATGTAACAATTCGCATTTTCAGGATAATTACTATTCCTGGAAAATTTCACTATTCACTTTTACTATTCATTTTCCCAGAAAATTTTCCCGAAATTTGATTTTTATTTCTTGGGCTCAAGTGATAAATCATTTCCATGGCAAATTAAAAGTTTGACATTCATAAGCTCATTTTCGTGAAAGTTATTAAGGAATTACACGGGATTACACGTTTTAGGGTAAAACGTCATTCAGAAATTCTACGCACAACGAAATTCGGTCGCGTTAATTTTCCCCGTATCAGAAAAATGTTTGACACACTCATGATTTATTTGAGAATAAATCATGACTGAGAAAAACATGACCAAGAGAAGCCTCGGCCGTGAAAAACTGGAATTTTCAGTTTTTAAGCGTTTTTACACAGCCGTAACCGTAGCCTATACCTGCACCACGTTTCTAAGATGATTTGAGTTTTCAACTTATTAGAAAAAGTCAACATATTTTTCCCTCCTCCATTGACCAAAAATCATCCCTTGATGTTATAAGTCATTTCGTGATTTTTAGGCTTACGGTTTGATGTCTAAAAGACATTTAATACCAACCGACACTAGACTGAGCCCAGTCTAGACATTATAAGTCATTTTAAATCATTTTTATCCTATTAGAAAAGTAACATTTTTCTTTTCTCAATTTTACGCAATATTCGTACGTTTTACGTATTACGCGTTTTAGACCCGTGTTTCCAGTTTTTTAGCAGGGTTTTACACCCAAATGGAACCTACCACTCATTTTATATTTTATTATGGAGTATTTTGACATGTTTAACCATTCTTCCAAGTTTCGTATTTTTACGATACCTGGTTTTACGTTTCGTGGCTTAACCATTTACGGTTAGCATTTTACGGAGCCAAAACTAACTCAATAACTTGGATAATATCATCAAAAGTCCACCCTTGCTTCCCAAGGTTGGCAAACCGACTTAGGGGGGGGATTCAGCCCCTAGGTGGCTTAATCCCATGCTTTAAGCCTTAAGATGTGAACATGTGTTCAACTTGGTGAGCAAGTGTTGACTAGTCAAGGTTCTAACCTCCTCAAGACCTTATTTAAGTCATTCTCTTCCCCTCCATGGCCATTCCAACGACCCACACACATAAAAACACACCATCATCTCATCCTTAGCTCATTTACTTCAAGTTCCATCCAAGAAATCAAGTGCAATATCCATACATAAACCCTAGTTTAGTTTTGATTCATCAAAACTACTTCAAATCCTTAGAAACTTTGGTGATTTCTCTTGAGTTTGAATCCACTCAAGTCACCTCAATTTTCATCATCTCTCTTTCAAGATTACAAGAGTAGAAAGATTGGATGAAGTGAAGTGGGTTGAAGCAAGTCTATCAAAGTCCTATCCTTACATGTTAACTTCCTTTCATCTTTGAAAGCCAAAAGTTGTAAGCCAAACTCTAACATGCTTCTTGTTGAATAATCATGTTCATGTTATTTACATATTATTCATGCTATATTATTTCTTGTATTCATGTCCATGATGTATAAAAGTGAGTAAAACAAGTTGTTGTAATTGATTGACAAGATAAGTTATTAAAACAAGTAAACTAGTGACTTTCTTGGAGAACCACGACCAAAATGGTAAAATTATGATATAGGATCATTACATATTACAGTAGAGGACTTAACAAGGAAACCATAGCAATTTGAACCACCCAAAACGAGTATACGAGTCAAAAGTTACGCCCATTTGAAGTTACCAAAGATTTCCGGCAAAACTGCCTAAATAGCATTCTGATCAAATTTTGATTTTGAAAGTACCACTTCTGCTCCGATTCATCAAAAAGTTAAAGCACGAAAGTTGTCTGGAACGACGTTTTCGTTCAGGAACAAAGAAGCTCGAGCCCTGAAAACGCTTTCCGAGTGATAAAATTCTTCAAAATCTTAACAGCCCATTTTTAGACCAAAGTCATTACATATAAGTTATGGTTTATGAAGACCAAAGGGGTCTTATGACCTAGAATCAAGACCACAACCATGGCTAGAGCCAAGGTTGAGTCTCAAGACCATGGAACAATGACCAAAGGTCATGGCTAGGCCATGACGAAATGACCATACAAGCTTACCAAGGCAAATACATGAACTAGAGAAGTTGGCGATAACTTGAACATACAATTTGGATCTACTTCATCTAAAGGAACCATGAGATATTACAAAGAGAAAATGGTCATACAAGACTTATGAAACTACCCCTAATAACAATCTTCATGTACAAATAAACTTTCCTAAGTTTATTCAAATATCGGACATGTAACCTTTCGGATCAAAACTTATATCTATATATTTCATCAACTACTACAATAGTAGGGAGCCTCATGTGAGGAGTTCATTATGTAAACCGTCGAGTTGAGTTGTGGATTTACGAGTTAAAGTGTCCTGGCTCCTCGAACGCTTACTAACATGACTTCTGAATTATGTCGGCCCGAACGGTAGTAAACGATATACAAAACATACATGTTTCATGAATCATTACTTTCAAAGACTTACACTATACATCGTACCACATCATGGACTAAATGCAAGATATATATATATAGGCACTCTGTTATATTCATTACTCAAATCCTAAGTCGCGACATTCTATTATAGGTTGCTCGTAGAAACCTTCACGATTCAACCGTTACATTCATTACTTGCTATCTTAACTTAAGGTGAGTTCATAGCCTCATTTTCCATTACTTAATTGTTTTACAAACCCTTGGGGGGAATACATGCTATTTTTAACCGAGCACAATGTTTTTAAATTGTATGCTTGCCTGATTGTTTTATTATCACTAAGTATCATCCTTGCCAAACCGAGATCCCTTATTATGAACCATTTAATCACTTGCGAGGGTTACTTGCAAGTGAGCGCGAATATTGTGAATAGGCCTATTGGGATTGACGAATCCCATTTGTTTTGACTAAGTTCAAACAAATGCATTAATATTTGAGACATTAGGTATGACGGCAAAGTACCTACCGGGATAAATCTGCCGATCGATATTGGTACACGTTAACGTTTTGGTGTCATAAGCTTAGTGAATTAATAACCTTTCCGGGCATATAACAACGTAGCCTACATGTTTTGTTTTCCAAACTATGAGTGTGAGTCTATAGCTCACACTACGATTATTGTGTTCAAACGATTTAACTACAAACACTACGATTATTGTGTTCAAACGATTTAACTACCAACACATTGTGTTCAAACATTAAACAAACTCTATGAATATCACTCAACCTTTGTGTTGACCTCTCAAGCATGTATTTCAGGTTCATGATGATCAAGGATGGCACGGAAGGGCACGGATACTCAAGAGGGCTATAAATTTTATTATCATTCAAAAACACATTTATTATACATTGTAAACATGGAACCATTTGGGACTTCATTTTGTAAATCTCTGATATTTATACAATTTGAATGATAAATCTTTTAAAACGACTCAATTGGAGTTCGTTTTCTATTATTGTGACTATTGTGCCGTCAAGTAACACCCAGTTTGAATTCCGCTGCATCCATGAATTGGGGGTGTTACAGATTGGTACCAGAGCCATGGTTATAGAGAAACGGGTCTAACTGAGACCTAAACTATAACTACACATACAAGCAAAAACATTTTTATAGCCTTCCGCTCTCCGTGTCTTCCATCCTCCAGACGATTATGGACTTAGTAAGCATGTTATGCTACACAAACATATTAGTATATTCATATATATACCCCTTTTGAGCATTTCTCCGTAGATATTTTATGCTACACAAACATAATTGCATATTAATATATGTACCCTAAACGTAATTGAGCATTTCCCCGTAAGCATTTTATGCTACATGAACACATATAAGTATATTGATATATACACACTAAGCATTTTATGCTACATGAACACATATAAGTATATTGATATATACACACTAGGCATTTTATGCTACATGAACATATTAGTATATTGATATATAAACTCGGTTTATTTTCAATCATTTATCTAAACAATGGACTAAACATATCTGTGTATGCCTATTCTAAGGCATTTCGGCACAGCCACACTCTCCCAATCATGTTCCTACTCCAACATTATATGTCCAAGACATTGTAACTGATTACAATGGTCTCATTCATTTTCCAAGACATTGTGAGATACAATGGTCTCATTCATTTTCCAAGACATTGTGAGATACAATGGTCTCATTCATTTTTCAAGACATTGTGAGATACAATGGTCTCATTCACTTTTCAAGACATTGTGAGATACAATGGTCTCATTCACTTTTCAAGACATTGTGAGATACAATGGTCTCATTCATTTTCCAAGACATTGTGAGATACAATGGTCTCATTCATTTTTCAAGACATTGTGAGATACAATGGCCTCATTCATTTTCCAAGACATTGTATGATACAATGGTCTTAATCATTTCTCAAATGTTTTGAGTCACACAATGACCTAACCTACTTCCCAGACATTGTGAATTGCACAATGGTCTAACCTACTTCCGAGACATTGTGTTTTGTGCAAATGGTCTCTAGAATTATTCCATCACATCATCAATATCATTTCTTATGATATCAAAAACCCGTCACAATCTATCGATTTCAAAACAAGAAATATGAGATTTCTAAAAGACAAACTAATCCATCATCGACAAAAGCTGAACTTTCTCTACATTCATCAAAGTTTTCTTATGAAACCTTTATTATTAAAAGTTCGTGATCCTGGCCAAGTATGTTCTATTTTAGAACTACTTAAAACTTCCTTTCCATACGTATCTACCTTTACTACCTTCTATGCAATGGAATATGAAAACATACGTTACAAGTCTTGTATGGACGGGACTTGCAACTTAAGGGTTTGACATCGCCTTTGTTTAGTGGACAGTTTCCCGAAAGCAACGGACATATCAAAAGTATACCTAGTTTAGGTATTTGAAAATTTTATCGAACCTTGGCTAAATATAGACTAGTCACCTATATTTAACCTAGGGACAGTGGAATATAGTCTGACTAACTATATTCGACTTAGAATTTTCAAATACTGAGAATAGTTGTACTAGGGTTATGTTTAGATTGATTTCCTACATGAACATGATAAACCACCAGAATACATTAAAACAATCTAGAGACACGATAGTGCCTTACCACTCAGCGAAATCTTAACACTTTATTTGTACTACCTAACTTCATTCTTGAAAGTTTTCATTTATGAGATAATCCGAACTACTATCTGGGATAGTTATCAATTATTCTCTTCATCCTGTAGAAGTACTATCCTGTTTAGGTCCTAAGGATACCATTCCATCATAAACCTTTAAAATCTCTTAAGATTTTTAAAGCAAACTCAACATCTATACCTAAGAGTATTAATGTTAAGCATACACTACACACTTTTGTTCATCAACATATCACATCATTATCTTCACAACCGTTACAAACACAAGCTCATTAATAGATCTTGATGCACTTTTAAAGCTCAAATCATCCTTAGTTACACCACAAGCACCCTTATCAGCTTTACAAGATTGAATATTCATCTTGTACTTTTGCTACACCGGTGTCATCTCGTAATACACTACCTTGTAACTCACCGGCTAAGTATGAATGTTGTGTCGGGAATTCTTGAGTAGGATGATTTATAATGTCCTTATTTGAATGGATTGGGATGCCTTTTCATTTAAATAAAGAAATTATAAATCATCGAACCATACGTTTATATTCCTTTAGTTACATTGTTTGGGATGCCTCTCTATGTAAATAAAGAATTATAAACAAGTGGGCTTATTTATATCCGAAATAACATAAGTATGAAGTCAATAAACACTAGATACAACAACAGATTACCTACTAGGCTATGATTGCAACGACTATCCCAATTTCCATTAGTACGAGGTTTACATTTTGGTTTTTATAATGATAGTGCAATAACAAACAAACTTATTGCGAGGCCATGTAACCATATGCATGTGCAGTCGTAACAAACTCATTGCGAGGCCATGTAACCATATACATGTGCAGTCGTACCAAACTCATTGTGAAGCCATGTAGCCATATGCATGGGCAGCCGTACAATTCAAACAGGACTTGGTCCAACCACATGTTCAACATTTATTCCATTATTCGATGTCTATGTCAATTGCAATTGTTGTTCAACTAGTATATCAATTGCTATTGATACTTGACAACTATATCGAGTTCTATTTGATATTCAACTACTATATCAATTCCTATTAATACTCGATTGCTATATCAATTTCCTTTGATATTCGACTATTATATGAATCTCTATTGATATTCAACTATGTTATCAATTTCTATTGACACACCGTATTCTGAGACAAATCAAACTATATCACTGGTAATTCAAGACTCGAGTCCTCATAAGTAACCACACCTTTTCATCAACATCACTCCAACATATAACACACATAGAACTTCGGGACGAAGTTCCCCGTAAGGGGTAGAGACTGTAACAATTCGCATTTTCAGGATAATTACTATTCTCGGAAAATTTCACTATTCACTTTTACTATTCATTTTCCCGAAAATTTTCCCGAAATTTGATTTTTATTTCTTGGGCTCAAGTGATAAATCATTTCCATGGCAAATTAAAAGTTTGACATTCATAAGCTCATTTTCGTGAAAGTTATTAAGGAATTACACGGGATTACACGTTTTAGGGTAAAACGTCATTCAGAAATTCTACGCACAACGAAATTCGATCGCGTTAATTTTCCCCGTATCAGAAAAATGTTTGACACACTCATGATTTATTTGAGAATAAATCATGACTGAGAAAAACATGACCAAGATAAGCCTCGGCCGTGAAAAACTGGAATTTTCAGTTTTTAAGCGTTTTTACTCAGCCGTAACCTTAGCCTATACCTGCACCGCGTTTCTAAGATGATTTGAGTTTTCAACTTATTAGAAAAAGTCAACATATTTTTCCCTCCTCCATTGACCAAAAATTATCCCTTGATGTTATAAGTCATTTCGTGATTTTTAGGCTTACGGTTTGATGTCTAAAAGACATTTAATACCAACCGACACTAGACTGAGCCCAGTCTAGACATTATAAGTCATTTTAAATCATTTTTATCCTATTAGAAAAGTAACATTTTTCTTTTCTCAATTTTACGCAATATTCGTACGTTTTACGTATTACGCGTTTTAGACCCGTGTTTCCAGTTTTTTAGCAGGGTTTTACACCCAAATGGAACCTACCACTCATTTTATATTTTATTATGGAGTATTTTGACATGTTTAACCATTCTTCCAAGGTTCGTATTTTTACGATACCTGGTTTTACGTTTCGTGGCTTAACCATTTACGGTCAGCATTTTACGGAGCCAAATCTAACTCAATAACTTGGATAATATCATCAAAAGTCCACCCTTGCTCCCCAAGGTTGGCAAACCGACTTAGGGGGGGGGGATTCAGCCCCTAGGTGGCTTAATCCCATGCTTTAAGCCTTAAGATGTGAACATGTGTTCAACTTGGTGAGCAAGTGTTGACTAGTCAAGGTTCTAACCTCCTCAAGACCTTATTTAAGTCATTCTCTTCCCCTCCTTGGCCATTCCAACGACCCACACACATAAAAACACACCATCATCTCATCCTTAGCTCATTTACTTCAAGTTCCATCCAAGAAATCAAGTGCAATATCCATACATAAACCCTAGTTTAGTTTTGATTCATCAAAACTACTTCAAATCCTTAGAAACTTTGGTGATTTCTCTTGAGTTTGAATCCACTCAAGTCACCTCAATTTTCATCATCTCTCTTTCAAGATTACAAGAGTAGAAAGATTGGATGAAGTGAAGTGGGTTGAAGCAAGTCTATCAAAGTCCTATCCTTACATGTTAACTTCCTTTCATCTTTGAAAGCCAAAAGTTGTAAGCCAAACTCTAACATGCTTCTTGTTGAATAATCATGTTCATGTTATTTACATATTATTCATGCTATATTATGTCTTGTATTCATGTCCATGATGTATAAAAGTGAGTAAAACAAGTTGTTGTAATTGATTGACAAGATAAGTTATTAAAACAAGTAAACTAGTGAGTTTCTTGGAGAACCACGACCAAAATGGTAAAATTATGATATTGGATCATTACATATTACAGTAGAGGACTTAACAAGGAAACCATAGTAATTTGAACCACCCAAAACGAGTATACGAGTCAAAAGTTACGCCCATTTGAAGTTACCAAAGATTTCCGGCAAAACTGCCTAAATAGCATTCTGATCAAATTTTGATTTTGAAAGTCCCACTTCTGCTCCGATTCATCAAAAAGTTAAAACACGAAAGTTGTCCGAAACGACGTTTTCATTCAGGAAAAAAGAAGCTCGAGCCCTGAAAACGCTTTCCGAGTGATAAAATTCTTCAAAATCTTAACAGCCCATTTTTAGACCAAAGTCATTACATATAAGTTATGGTTTATGAAGACCAAAGGGGTCTTATGACCTAGAATCAAGACCACAACCATGGCTAGAGCCAAGGTTGAGTCTCAAGACCATGGAACAATGACCAAAGGTCATGGCTAGGCCATGACGAAATGACCATACAAGCTTACCAAGGCAAATACATGAACTAGAGAAGTTGGCGATAACTTGAACATACAATTTGGATCTACATCATCTAAAGGAACCATGAGATATTACAAAGAGAAAATGGTCCTACAAGACTTATGAAACTACCCCTAATAACAATCTTCATGTACAAATAAACTTTCCTAAGTTTATTCAAATATCAGACATGTAACCTTTCGGATCAAAACTTATATCTATATATTTCATCAACTACTACAATAGTAGGGAGCCTCATGTGAGGAGTTCATTATGTAAGCCGTCGAGTTGAGTTGTGGATTTACGAGTTAAAGTGTCCTGGCTCCTCGAACGCTTACTAACATGACTTCTGAATTATGTCGGCCCGAACGGTAGTAAACGATATACAAAACATACATGTTTCATGAATCATTACTTTCAAAGACTTACACTATACATCGTACCACATCATGGACTAAATGCAAGATATATATATAGGCACTCCGTTATATTCATTACTCAAATCCTAAGTCGCGACATTCTATTATAGGTTGCTCGTAGAAACCTTCACGATTCAACCGTTACATTCATTACTTGCTATCTTAACTTAAGGTGAGTTCATAGCCCCATTTTCCATTACTTAATTGTTTTACAAACCCTTGGGGGCAATACATGCTATTTTTAACCGAGCACAATGTTTTTAAATTGTATGCTTGCCTGATTGTTTTATTATCACTAAGTATCATCCTTGCCAAACCGAGATCCCTTATTATGAACCATTTAATCACTTGCGAGGGTTACTTGCAAGTGAGCGCGAATATTGTGAATAGGCCTATTGGGATTGACGAATCCCATTTGTTTTGACTAAGTTCAAACAAATGCATTAATATTTGAGACATTAGGTATGACGGCAAAGTACCTACCGGGATAAATCTGCCGATCGATATTGGTACACGTTAACGTTTTGGTGTCATAAGCTTAGTGAATTAATAACCTTTCCGGGCATATAACAACGTAGCCTACATGTTTTGTTTTCCAAACTATGAGTGTGAGTCTATAGCTCACACTACGATTATTGTGTTCAAACGATTTAACTACAAACACTACGATTATTGTGTTCAAACGATTTAACTACCAACACATTGTGTTCAAACATTAAACAAACTCTATGAATATCACTCAACCTTTGTGTTGACCTCTCAAGCATGTATTTCAGGTTCATGACGATCAAGGATGGCACGGAAGGGCACGGATACTCAAGAGGGCTATAAATTTTATTATCATTCAAAAACACATTTATTATACATTGTAAACATGGAACCATTTGGGACTTCATTTTGTAAATCTCTGATATTTATACAATTTGAATGATAAATCTTTTAAAACGACTCAATTGGAGTTCGTTTTCTATTATTGTGACTATTGTGCCGTCAAGTAACACCCAGTTTGAATTCCGCTGCATCCATGAATTGGGGGTGTTATAAAGAATCTCGCGATTCGACTTCACCTAAGGATCACAAAGATCTCTACCAAGACTTCCACCCGGAAGTATCAAACCCCAACTAGATCTCCAATGATCTAGGCTTGGTCATCAAGACACAAGACTTCCCTTACAAACAATTGAATGAATGAATATTTGTTTGTTCAACCAAGTCCTAACCTAACCTAGAGACTCGATTGTAATAGAAAGGGTATAAGAAAAGAAAACCCTTGACACAATCACAAGAGTGGATTAGGTTCTTGTGATTCTTCCCTTGCAAAGATATGTGTTATTCCAAAGATGCTAGTGTGGAAATCAAGAACACAAGATTAGAGATAGAGAGATTGAGAGATTTGAGAGTGTTTAGAGAGAAAGAATCTAGAGAAAGAGAATAATAGCAAGGGGTGAGGAATACAAGAGGCAAGGCATGGTATTTATAGGCAAAGACCCAACTTGAGAATATTTTACCGAGGCCGGCGCATCACCCACTCGTTGACGCGTGGGAGGCGCGCCAGACACCCAGGGAAAATATTCCCGAGGCTTTGGGTGTTTGGCATTATAAATGCCTTACCTTGCTAAACCCCCAATTGTACTTCACACTAAACCTTAACATTAATCATTCTAAGGTTTACCAACTCAAATAGCCAATTTGGAAATCATTTATGAAGTGCTTAATGAGAAACCAAATTACCAAGGGTTTAAAGTATAGATAGGGTAATTTGGAAGGGTTAGAAGTGTATCTCCTCACATGGCATAGAAAAGAGAGAAAGAATATGCCAAGGAATATTCCAATGCTTGGGGGGAAGAATGTGATGGAGGGTTGAGATGAAATGGTTTGAATTGTATGGCTAGGATCAAAGGGAGCCTCCCTTGGTTTTCAAATAATTTGGCATGTGTGGAATGTGAATGGTTGAGATGAGTTCACTTGAAATGAATGGTTAAGATCAAACATGCTTAGGTTTGGGTTGAGGAGGATATTCCAAGGGAATATGCTTTGCTTGGGGGGAAAGGAGAAATGGAGGGTTGAGATGAGATTGTTTGAAATGGATGGATGAGATCAAAGGGAGCCTCCTTTGCTTGGGGAGTAAGTGTGGATCAATGGTTGGGATTGTTTTGGTTTGAATTCAATGGCTAAGATCAATCACATGTGGTGGCATAGATAGGAGAGATTGGATGGATGGTTGAGATGAGTTTAGTTTTAATTCAATGGTTGAGATCAAACCCATGTGATGATATAGAGATGAGGGGTTGGATGGATGGTTGTGATGTTTTGTAATTTGAAATCAATGGCTAGGATGAGAGGAGCCATATTAGGGTTTCCAACAATTGGCATATGTTTAATATGAAGGGTTGAGATGTGTTGTAAGGGATTGGATGGTTGAGATGTAGTGTGTAAGGGAATATGTAAGGGTGTAAGAGATTGTGTAAGAGAATATTTGATTTGGATATTATTGGATATGATTGGTTTTGTCTTTTTTATAAATGGGATTAAGAGAGGATTAAGACACAATCTAATTGTCATTAAGAAGAAAAGGTTTAGACAACTAAGATTATAAGTTGAGAAAATCATAGGTTACTTATAAGTTCAAGTAACACAACGTCGAGAATCTGGTGACTTTCCACAACTTGACGTTCTCAACTAATACCTTGGTTCAAACAAGTTAATTGCTTTGCCTTGATGTAAAGCATAACCCAAGTGGGAAAGGATGCATTTACGCAAAGTGACCTTTGACTTAGTTTGACCAATAAGGGAGTAAACTCGTTACGTAATTAGAGAAGACGTAAGCATGGGATATGAGCATATGGATGCTTCAACACGATGTCACGTGAAATATGTAAGCTCCCTAAGATTAGAAAAGCCTTGGCTAGAGGTGATAGTTAGAATAAATGAGTTGGCGCTTTCCCGTAAATGGGTGTATTAAAAATGGGATTTCTTAAATCTCAAAACTCGTTTCGAGTGTTCTCAATTAAGCACATAACATATTCATACCTGTATTGAAAGATCCACATTTGTCAGGTAAGGGGAAAGCCAACTTTCAAAATTCGCCCGGAACCATACAGACTCTTGGCGCGTCACCCGCGCGTTGACGCGCGGGCAGCGTGCCAGGAGCAGACATTGGCTCCGGCTATTTTGAGCTAACATTTGTTATTTTATGTGTTTCAATGGTTTGTTTGTCATCATTAAAACATAAAGAGATCTTGATCATGTTGCCTCAACAATCTCCCCTTTTTGATGATGACAAATAAAAACCGAAAGCAAATAAAATTACCAAACTTAGCGAAGACAAAGCGCACCTTTGATGTAGCTTTGCGTCTTGACCTTTGCCTTGTAATTTGGTGAAGCCTTTAACATTACATGAATGGTCTTCACGCTTCTTGCTTTCTTTCTCCCTCTTTTGTCGAATCAAAAAGGCGGGACCAATGGGTAAGCTTGTAAGTGCACCCGAATGTGCTCCCCTCTTGAACATAGCTCCCCCTAGATCGTTGCTCCTCTTTGTTTCAAGGCGGGGATCCATGGGTCAAGAGCCTCACCTTTGCGGTGGCCTAGCTACACATAGAAATCACAATATACAACCAACAAAGAAATCCTCACATGTGAAAGTTCCAAAATGGGTTAGGTTACCATTTGGAGACTTGCAACATGGGTTAGTCCACAATACTATGACAAGTTATATAAGTTCCAAAAGATTGCATTTCATTCCAAGCATACATGAACAAAATATGCTACACATTTTATTATACAAGAACTATCCTAGTACTTTATCTAAAAGCACTATACTAGTACTTGATGGCAACATAAAGATGTGATGTCTAGATTCCTAGGTTTGTGCCAAGGTTGAACTCTTATTTCACTATCTTCCCTTTCCCATTCACCTTATCATCTTCCAACTTCCTATTCATTTTGGACATAGTGGCAAGCAATTCCATGATTCCTTCATGGATGGACAAGAGCATTACCCTAAACTCAATCCTTGATTCTTTGAGAGCATTGACCATGTGTGCGGTGTTTTCGCAACAAATGGAGTACTCATCTTCACACAAACTTGGACTTAATGGTTCCTTGATTAGGTCCCACACTTCACTTTCCGAAAATGTCCTTAACTCATACTCAAACTTAATCCTATCATCACCTTCCTTTTTCATCATATCCGTGAATGACCTTTTCAATCTCTTAGAGCTCTCCGGGTATTGATTTTCTTGATTATTGTTAACGGACCCTTCCGAATGAGACATGATTCCTATTGTGAGTGTTATTTTCTAAAGTATGGTGGAGGAAGTTATGTGTTCTAAGAAAAGTCTCTAGAGATTTAAAAGAGGATGAAGATATAAAAAGGGGGTTATTATCCAATGGTTAATACAAAAGGTTGTATGATTATTTGTGATAAGTAGGAGTTTGGTGGATCATAATTAAAGACTTGTACTAAAGATTCTTCCACCATTTCCTATTTATCATTTATATCCTCATCATCTTCTAGTAATCTCATTCCTAATCCTAATCTTAAATAATTGAATTGATCTTTATCTAAGGGTTTTGCTAAGATCTTAGAGATGTTGTCATCACAAGGAATTTTCTCTATGGTGATATGGTTCTTAGTGATGTTGTCTTTTAGAAAGTGATGTCTAATTTCAATGTGTTTCATGCGAGGGTAATCAATTGGGCTTGAATTTAGATTGATAGAGCACGTATCGTCACATAGTATAGGTACTTCGTTTAATATGACGTTATAATCAACAAACGCTTGCTTCATCCATAACGCTTGTTGGCAAGCCCTTCCGGCCGCGACGTAATCGGATTCTGTTATGGAGTTGGCGAACGAAGTTTGTTTCTTAGAGAACCATGATGTTAAACAAACACCAACAAATGTGCATATTCCGCTAGTACTTTTCATATGAACTATATCTCCCGCATGATCCGAATTGGCATAAACCGATACTTTTACCCCTGAATCCTTTGGATACCAAACACCTAGATGTTGAGTTCCCTTAACATACCTAAATATTCTTTTAACGGCCTCTAAGTGGGAGATTTTGGGATTTTCTTGAAACCTAGCACAAAGGCAAACACTAAACATTATATCGGGCCTACTTGCCGTTAGATAAAGCAAGCTTCCTATCATACCCCTATACTTAGTACTATCAACGGATTTGTTGTAATTGTCTAGGGTGAGAACTCTTTTTCTAGAGATAGGGGTTTTTGTAGCTTTAGAATTTTCCAAGCCAAACTTCTTAAGCATTTCACCAATATACTTGGATTGATTGAAAAATATCCCATCACTTAATTGCTTAATTTGTAATCCTAGAAAGAAACTAGGTTCACCCATCATGCTCATTTCGAACTCATTATGCATTAAGATTTCAAATTCATCGCAAAGCGATTGGCATGTTGATCCAAAAATGATATCATCTACGTAGATTTGAATAATAATAAGATGTTGTTCTTTTGTTTTAGTGAACAAAGTATTATCTACCATACCCATTTTGTACTCATTAAGCAAGAGAAAAGATTGTAACCTATCATACAAAGCTTTAGGAGCTTGTTTAAGTCCATACAAAGCCTTTTTGAGCTTATAAACATGATTAGGTTTTTGAAAATCAATAAAACCGGGAGGTTGTGCAACATACACTTCCTCTTCGATGACTCTGTTTAAAAATGCACTTTTCACATCCATTTGAAAAAGTTTAAAATTATGACTACAAGTGTAAGCAAGCAAAATTCTTATAGATTCTAATCAGGCAACGGGTGCGTATGTTTCATCATAATCAATATCTTCTTGTTGGTTATAACCTTGAGCTACTAGCCTAGCCTTGTTCCTACATACTACACCATTTTCGTCAAGTTTATTTTTAAAGACCCACTTGGTTCCTATAATAGTGTAACCACTAGGACATGGGACTAGCATCCATACATCGTTTCTTAAGAATTGATCTAGTTCTTCTTGCATTGCCATGACCCAATTTTCATCTTTTATGGCCTCCTTAATGTTCTTAGGTTCTATGGTTGATACAAATGCAAAGTCATTGCTTTTGTCTTGGGCATGTGACCTAAGGGTTCTTTCATCTAATTCTCCTATGACTTGATCTATGGGATGATCTCTTATTTCCTCAATATTTTCCACTCTAGGTAGTATTTCCTCTAGATCATTAATAGACAATTCAATCTTACTTTGACATGCATCTTCTTCTATGATTTCATCATCAACTAAAGGCAATGTTCTAGATTTTGGGGGAGCTTCGTCAAAGATTACATTGTATGATTCTTCAACTTTTAAGGTTTCCTTATTTTGCACAATGTAGGCCCTTGATGTTAGTGAATAACCTAGAAAGATCCCATTGTAATTACTAGTATTGTTTGAGTTTTCTAATGAGTTGACGATTAAGCATTTACAACCAAAAACTCTAAAGTATTCTAGGGATGATCTTTTACCTCTAAGAATCTCATAAGGTGTTTTATTAATTATTTTTCTAATCAAGACCCTATTAAGTATGTAAGATGCGGTTTGTACGGCATGACACCAAAACTTTTGAGGTATGGATTGTTCATTTAACATAGTGTGACTCATTTCTTGTAACGTCCGGTTCTTCCTTTCAACTACTCCATTAGATTGAGGAGTGCGAGGAGCCGAGAAGTTATGAGATATACCATGTTTATCACAAAAGACTCCAAATTGAATTTCATTATCAAATTCTCTACCATGATCCGTTCGAATTGAAACAATTGAACATCCAAGTAGGTTTTGCAAATTTTTCCCTAAGGCTTTAAATTTATTAAATGCTTCATTTTTCGTTTTTAGAAATAGTGTCCAAGTGAATCTTGAGTAGTCATCCACTATTACCAAAGTGTAGAAGTTTCCTCAATAGCTTTGAATAGCGGATGGTCTAAACAAGTCCATATGTAATAGTTCTAAAACTCTTGATGTAGAAATAATGTTTATAAGCTTATGACTTGCATGGACTTGCTTACCTACTTTACATGCATCATAAAAATGATTATCAAATTTTTCTTTAGGTAATTTCATAACTAATTCCTTGGATGCAATGTTATGAATTAATCGCATGTTAGCATGACCTAATCTCCTATGCCAAAAATTTGAATTATCTACAATGGATGCAAGATTAATAGTGTGATTGCGACACACATTACCTAGTTTTGTATCCTTTTCCTTAGAGATGATTTCAAGTAAGGTATGGATAACGTCAACATCATTACTAGGTTGAGATCTTGAAAGTGGCCTTTCCTTAGAGCATACCTAACATTTGAAGTGCATCTTAAAATTTTGGTACCCATTGTTTCTTGGGTTCGACATGGTTAGCACATAAAAAGCCCAAGTTGAAAACTCTTGGGTCTTGAAGGAATAAATACAATTGTTCAATTCCATATTTTGAAAGGGTAGACCAAGGATTGTTTTGAAAATATGTTTTGTTTTGAAAGTTGGATCTTTCATATCTTTGATCTAAAGAATATGGTCTCATGTTTGGGGTAGGTAGGAGAGGTCTTTGGTCAATTCTAGCATGATTATATTTAAGACCATTGTATGTACCAGGATTGTAGTATGGTTTTGTGGTTTTTCTCCATACAATGGGTCTTTGATTATGTTGAGTATTTGCAAGAGGAACTTGAGTATTGATAGGTTTGATAAAACTTTTAGTTTGAATACCTCTTTCTCTCAGAATCCTGGTGCGCTTCTGGCGCGTTGACGCGTCAATTAGCGCTTCGAATTCGGATGATTTGAGAACTTTATTTTTGTTTACTTTCTCAAAATTTAGGGTTTTAGCTATATTTTTGGAAGTAGTTTTCTCATTATTTGCAAGTTCAAGACCTTCTTTATTTTAGGACGTCTCATTTAAATCATTTTCACTCTTTTTGAGTTTTGTAACATTTAATGACTTTTGTTGAAGTTCCGAGACTTCTTCACTCAAAGAGACAACCTTAAGTGTGAGGTTTTCACAATCTTTGATGGATCTAAACACCTTGAACTTGTGTTAGATTGATACTTTGAGTTATATCACTAAGTATGCGGAATCTACTTAGTAACACTTAGAAGTTTGATTGTGAGTAAGACAGTTGTATATGAACAATGTATGTAAACAAACTATTAGCTCCAATATTATTAATGATAATAATACGAGTGATCTTGATATCACTAGGGTTACACCTTGAAGCTCTAGAAACGTATATGACAACAGATATCAAACCTTTAACCTAGGATCTCCTTTTATAATACAAGGAGTCCTCTTCTACAAGATAAGTATAAAGCTAATAGAATAAGATATACACAAGATCTATTCTATATTTATCTAGACGCGTTTCCTAACAGTTATCTAATAAGCAGTGGTAATATATTGTTCTTGCAGTGGTAATGAGTTTCCACTGCAAGTACAATCTTCTGCAGTTGTAACATCTTCACTATCCGTGGTAACTGTTAGTATAATTCCCAACAATCCTCCCCTAACTTATGATTAATACATAAATCAATAAGTTTCTTCAAGTATTCATTAAACATGAGGATATGGGAATTCTTCCAAATACTTATCTTCTTCTTAATAACTCTTTATCAGCTCTCACACTTTGATCATAAAACCTTTGTATCAAATCATCTATGACTTCAGTTTTTTTCCAACATCTAAGCTTTTCTGTCAACATCACTTTCAATACTCCAGCTCTCAATGGATATTCTTTCTCAACCAGCATAAAAACATCAACTCCATCTTGAGTAGAAATATGATGCACAGAACTTGAATCATAGAATTTCCACAAAGTTCTTGTACCATGAGCTTCAAATCTCCAATACCTATCACTTGGGTCAGGTTCATATAATCTTCTGAAGTGAAACCATAACTCCTTAGCTTTGACATCAACAAGTTCTTCCTTCTTAAACTGATCTTGAACAATTTTCCACAAGGTATCCAAATCTTCTCTATCACAACATCTAACAATATCTTCAAAGTCTCTGCAAATGTTTGTGACACTTCCAGTTCTGATGATCTTCCAAGCAACACCAAAACTATCAGAAAAGATCTCCCAATTAACAACTGGATAATTTGCTTGTAGAGGTTCAATATTAAGTACATCAGTCTCTATAAACAACATATTTGAAACTTGCTCTTCAGTCAACTTGCTAGGACCCTCTGTTGCTTGAGACAATCTCTGAGTCTTCAACTTCTTTGTATCTTTAGATTCAAGACTCACTCCAGTTCTTTTTGTCTTCATAGATAATTGTTCTTAATCCATTGGAATGAATTTACTATCTTGTCTTTTGATTCTGTAGTAAATACCTTCAACCTGTTCATGTGACATTCCTTTGAATTGAGCCATCTTCATGTTACCAACATGACAACAAAAAGTCTTCATCTCAGTAATAATCTGTGCCTTTGTAAGCTTCTTGGCTTCTTTTGACCTTTTCTAGCATCCCCAATGATTTCATCAAGAGCCTGCTGATTCTTCATTTGAATGAAATCTTTAAGTTGAGCAGACCTTTGTTCTTCATTCAAGGTTGTATTTGCAATAAGTTTGAATGGCCTTCTTTCTGATTACTTGATCATTATTAATCAAATATCCAATCTCTTCTTCTGTAGGCACATAAGTGAATAATGGAGGTTTCTCATGTATGACAGTTGGTGAGATACTTGAAATAGGTTCTGCCATAACAGCTTCAAGTTTATCCAACCTAGTTGCTTCCATAAAGCTAGCAACTTCATCTTCCTTAATCTTTTTCTTTCTTTCATCCTCTTCAGCTTGTTGTTGCTATGCTAATCTTGCATCAAAGTTGATCTGAGCTTGTTCTTTCTTAGAAATCTTTCTTATTTGCTCTTGATCTGAAGCAACCACAATAGCTTTTCCTTTAACTGATCTTATTCTGGCAGCTTCTTCCTCTGCAGTGGTAAGTTCTTGAGCAGCAGTGGGAACATTTTCACTTGCAGTGGTAATTTGTTGATCAGTGGGAACTTGTTCTGCATCAGTGGAAATTGGTTGAGCAGTTCCAACTAAATCATCAAAGTTAAAACCTGCATCAGCATCCATATCTTCAAAATCCAATTTCCTCCCCTCAGTCTCAGCATCATCATCTTTTGTTTGAGCATCATTAGAATCACTTAGCTCAGCAAAGTCTTTTCCAAAGTTTTTACTCCTCCCCTTAAGCTCTGCATCTATTTTCCTCCCCTGTTTGGAAGAATCTCCGAAAACTTTAGTAGAACTTGCAGAAAACTCATCTGAAGGTGAAGAAGATGATGATACAACTTGAGATCTTTGCTTCTTGAGATTCTCAACTTCATTCTGCAATTTGTGAATCTCATCCTTCAATGTCTTCAGCTCTGTGGCATGTTGTTCTTTGGTTTGTGCCAGATCTTTCTCAAGAGCTTGAACCTGCTTGACTAACTTGGTACAAAAGTCCATCAATTCATTTTGTTGCACACTGCCTTCATCACTTCCAACTGTGTAACCTGCTGGGAGAGGTGAATCATAAGGCATTGGTCTAGGCTCTTCCCTAGTTGGACTAGAATGAAGCCTTGAACCACCACTGCTTGTTCCTAAACCAAAAGGCTCAGCAACATGCAATGTTGAGATGAGAGAAGTTGACTGTTTAGACCTTCTCTCATAAATGTGAGTTACAGCAGGGGTAAGTTGAATTTGTGGAACAACAATATTGGGTGTGTTTTGAGATGCAGCTGGGATTGGTGCATCCTCACCCTGTACTTGAGAAATTTTAGCAAGCATTTGAGGGAAAAAGGGATGAACCACTCCATTCTAAGGTTCTGAAACCTTAGACATATTTTGAAAAACTTTTGGCTTAAGAGTGGAAGGTTCATAAATTCTTTTGTGAGGGTGCAGTTGAAACTCAGTTAACACTGCTTGCACAAACCTTGGATACATCAAAAATTTATATGGACTCTTTACATTGCCTTTCATATTATTGAAAATAAACTTTGAAAAATTGAAAGTCCTATCTGTTGCCAAACAAACCAAAGGATAAGCCATGGTTGATGCAAATTGTTCATAAGATGTTTTCTTAGGACTTAGACAATGTAAAAGAGTATGAATCAAAAATCTCCAATGGGGACAAAAACATCCTTTTCGGAAAGTAACTTTTTGTTCAGATGTATCATACCCCATTAAAGCAATATTTGTAAAAATTTCTGAGTTATGTAATGTGATGATACCATTGAGATCATCCAATTGGAGAATTCTCCTCAAGGATGACTCAGTAACATCAATAGTTACCCCATCAACTGTGGCTCTTAGAGCATCCACAGATTCTTGTGTGTCTCCCTGTTCAAGAGTCATGGACTCCACAGTGTTCCAGAACTGTTTGATATGAGAGACATAGATTGTGGGATTAATAGTTAAGGCATACCTTATATGAGTTGTGTTTAGAAAATCCACAATCTGATGAAAAACAGGGCCACTCTTCTCGTTTGACTTTTGTAAGTAGGCCACTTGGTTGTGCTCCTTGACAAATTTTAGAATCGCCATGATGTTTGTGAAAAAGAGAATGAAAGTGTTAGTAATCAAGATAAAAAGCAATCCGTATAATAATCAATTTATACTAATAGGGTTTGAGGAGATGCGCAATGTGAATTATCTTTGAAAAAAGAATAATTTGTAAGTAGATAATTCACAAAAGATTTTACCTTATTAATAAGGAATGACGGTTATTTTTACAACGGCTAGTAAAAAATGGATTACTGACACAACATGTTAGAAACTAAATGGTTAAACATTTAAACACTTAAGCTTCCCATGAAACCCATATGTTAACCATTTGTTGAATGTAGGCTCCATGTAATGATTACTGATGAAGAAAACTAAGTATAACCAACTTGATACTGAAGTAGAACAACCAAAACTTCTGTCTTATGTCTTGTACTAACCTCGTGACTCCAAACTTATATTAAACAGCAAATATAAGTAGACCGCAATCCCTTGACAAAATCCTCATCTTTAATGAGACGCTGAGCACTACAATGTAACTCCTTTAAGTGATACTTAGCTAGGTCTTCATCCATCCACCCCTTGACCTATGAAAACTAGATTTTGACAAGTCTTCGTCACAACCATAAAACACGAACAAGTTATCTTCAAAGTGTAACTCCCACTTTGAGATATGATAAGAACACAATCTCGAAAAATTCCACTTCAACTTCAAATAGGTGATAAAAACCTTTCTTCGTAATCAATTTAGCAAATAAGAACGAGCCTTTGAATCTGTTTTAGCACCAATAAATCAAAAACCTTCCTCTGTGTGTGTGAATTCCAAGTAACCTTCTTGTGTGTGTCATCCAATAAATAAATCCGAGATTCATAACCAATCTCTTGTGTGTCAACATATCAGCCCATATGTAAATTCCTTTTATCATATACAAATCCTTCTACGCACGTTTGTATACATGTCAACCAACAGCTACCTTGTTAAATATATCCATATCATGGACCACAACTTCAATAAGAATAAGCAATACCACCGACCCATGATAATTTAAAAACAATATCCATCCACTAATCCACAATGAATATACTAAATTGAATAGGACAAATTCAATTATCTTATCTCTTTCTCTCGTTACCCATATCATCATCACAAATCAAATTCAATGCAGCAGCAATAACGAGCATAAATACCATCTTCAGTGTAAACCAACCCTCTTAGCATAACAAGGCTGAGTAACACATACTGAATATCGAGCACCATGTGAAAGAGCAGTTCACAAGAAAGATAATAGTGGAGATGATTAAGTAGCAGTAGGAACAAGTATCGCAGCAGTGGAAACTTATTTGCATAAGCAGTGGTAACCATCGAAGCTGCAGTGGAAATGTATAATGGAGCAGTGGTAAAATAGAACAAGCCGTGGAAACGAGCTAAAGCTAGCAGTGGGAATATCAATAAGTGCAGCAGTGTATCAATAACTCAGTAACCAATTAAATAATCCATCTATCATAAATAAAATACAATAGCAGTTACTTCCCCATTCTCGTTTATTCATTCCACCAATCAATGCAGTACGAGGTTATTGGTAATGTCCCATAGCAGTAGACACATTCAAGTAATAGTGGCATAAGTACCAGTAACCTTACATCCATACATGAGTCTTATTCCAAAGAAAATAACTTCCACCAATCGCTATCACATCTCCAATAACCCATTGATAACAATTTGACCATGTAATGTCACAAGCAAAAACTTGGTACGAGGTTAATAAAAACCATGTGGAGAAAGTGACTTGACCATAGATTGCACCAAATGACAACATCACAACTGCTCTAACCTATAATTTGATCAATAAAAACAAAAAACACTAGTACCTTGTTGATGTTAACCCATGCTTGATGCTTCAATCAATGAACTCATTCGACTATGTGAAACACCATGCGAAACCCAATCTTTGTCCACAGCTCTTCAGTTTCACGGCATACTTTGGTTCTATCAAGCTGAAGAAAAACCCTAAGAACCAATTACCAGATCTGTTTACTTCATGAATCAATAAACAACTGAGTCGACCTTATAACATCAATCTTTCTCCTTATGATTACACGGATCACACCTCAGCAAAAGTAACGTATAGCAGCACTAGTCATAATAATTAGGGTTTTGACAAACCTTAATTCTCATGAAACCCTAAAAATCAATTCGTATACCAAAGCTGCTATTTTCTTCCTTGAATTTAAAGCACCAAACAACGTATAACCAACCTCCATAACGAATTAACTCAGTAGAAAACAAAATCAAAGAAGTTTGATATCATAAAAGCCCGAAAAATTCGAAACATTAACCTTTTTCTGCATCATACTTCACAAATTTTTATTTTTTTATTGAGAAGCTCCAATAAAAATTTCAGCCCGATCCAACGGTTAACGAAGGAGATATCGCCGTTTGAAAACTGACCTGCAGAAAGATTACGAAAATTGTACCAGTTTCGAATTTTTCTTGATTTCTTCGATCTTCAAAAAACAAAACCTTGTAAATCCTAGATATCAAGAGCCCCCGCTCTGATACCACATGTTAGAAACTAAATAATGCCACAATAAAGATAGTTTCTAGGACCGTTTTGGCTCAAGACTTGTTAAGTCTTAATCTAAGAATAATAATGTTCATAAGATAAAACATAGCGGAATAAGAACAATATTATAAACAAGGTTTCTCGTCATCATCTCTACTCTAACATACACCAAATCCCCAATGCTACGTGATCAAGTGTAGCACGGTTACACTCTAACAGCGATCTAAGATCGTTGAGGCTTAACACTAATCACCCTAGACGTTTTCCTATAAAACGTCTCTACACACACACACCTTTCTAGGTTTACATTGTGACACACATGAATAAATAAACCTATTCCCTGTATTCTCTTTATATAATAGAGAACTAGGGTTACAAAATACTATGAAGGACTATATTGAAATAACTTCTTTGTAAAGCAAGTCCTTTGTCTTTTGCATTCTTCACTTTGTCATCATAAGTCCTTTATCTTTCATATTTTGTCAATATCAACTTAAGTATAATTCCTTACAATCTTTACATGATTCAATATTCTCATGTAGAGTGACAAGTCTCTTTATTTCAATTTCAAGTTCATTATTTTTTTGTAGAGCTTTAGAAAGTTCCTTTTGAAAAGAGCGTTTTTCCTTCATAGTTAATTTTAATTTTCTAAATACTTCCTCATAGTTATTAAGTAATTCCTCATTTTCCTCTTGCAATTCATTTATAAAAGAAGTTTTGCTAGTTGTAGGGTTATGTTGTACCTCATGAGACTCAATCGCCATAAGACATGTTGCTTCCTTGTTTGCTTGATTGCCTTCTTCATCGTCACTCCATACATCACCAACAAACGCTTTGTAATGTAGAGGATTTGGACAATCACTAATGAAGTGATCCTTTTCACCACAATTGAAGCATCCATCATCATGCTTTGAGCCTTGAACATTCTTGTTTCTACGATCATTAGTGCGGTTATCAAGCCGATTCATTCGTTGAAACTTTCCACCTCTTATAAAGAACCTTCTAAAATTCTTAGCCATGAGGTTGAATTCTTCATTGTTCATTTCTTCTTCATCACTTTCTTCAAGGCTACCACCAACGTCACTTGTATGACTTTTAGTGACTTTAGCTTTAAGTGCCAAAGATTTCCCATTTTCCTTTTTGTTTTTGGTCACAACTTTTTCACTTTCAAGAATCATTTCATAAACTTTGAGATTCCCGATAAGCTCATCTAGGGGAAGCTCTGCCAAGTTCTTTGCTTCTTCAATAGCCGAAACCTTAGGTCGCCACTTCAACGGAAGAGCATGAAGGAATTTTCTAACATGATTTTTGTTGTAAAAGCTCGGATCCAATGGCGTGAGGCTTGTGATAATAGCTGATGAGGCGAAAAATGATCCGTTTTTAGGGGTTCATTTAAGCCCGTAATTGAATTTATTTGATCAAATATTGCCCTAAATCGTTCCTTTTTGTGATTTTAGGTACTTTTGGAGTGAATTCTGGAAAAGGAAGCATTTTGGACATTTTTGGAGCATAAAAGTGAAGAAAACGGCAAAGTTTTAATTTTCCTTGCTGGGAACAGTACCTGACGGCGTCACCAAGTTCTTAATGACGGCGTCAGGAGGAAAACAAGAGGTGAAGATGATAGAGTCCGTGACGGTCTAGAGAGTTTTACACTAAGGGGCATGACGGCGTCACCGTAGGCCGTCATGGTCCCATTACACATGATGGCCAAGGAAAATTTGCTCTTGACGGCGTCAGATTTGGATCTAGGCAATCCGATATTATTATGGGCAGCGGGTTGACGGCGTCAGAATTCTCTTCTTGACGCCGTCACATTGGAAAATCTATATATAGTTTTGTAATTTTCATTCATTAGAAGAGGACAATTTTAGGGACGACTTGGAGAAACCCTAGCACGATTTTATCAATAATTTCAAGGGTTTTCACCCCTTGAAACCTTTCATGTTCAATTAAGATAGATATCCTTTCAATTCATTCAATATGTCTAAATATCTTACGCTTCTCTTGATTTTAACATGCTAGGCTAGATCTCTTGTGTGTTTGCTTAGATGTAGTGAAACATAGATGTTGATTATGGGTTGATTGCTTTTTTATAGTTGTTACAGATGAATGATTTCGATGTTAGGCTTAAGAAAACTTGCAGACTTCTATAGGGTAACTTGCTTGAACGTCTTAAGAAACATGAACCAATGCGTACTAGGTTTTTATGGTTGTATCTAATGCATGAGCGAATTCTAATGATCCCATGTTAGGAGCTTCTTGCAGGCTCAACATAGGAGTGAAGTAGGAGCTTATAGAGTTGGGGAAGTACGTACGCCACCCCACGATTGGTATTAAGGAATATAACCCGTCATCCATGCAACTGTAACAAACTATCAACCTGTAAAAGATATCTAGGGAGTAATGAAATCTAAGTAAACACGATTTTCCCATTTATTGTTCACACCACTAGTTTAATTAGCTTTATTTACATTTCTGTTATTTTATTTTGATTGCATCTTTAGTTATTGGGTTAGTTGACTAGCAACTAATTCCGCCCACTCTTCCAAAACCCGAGATTTTAATTGCTTTTATAAAAATATAAAAATACAAAAAGAATCATCCCTCACCTCTAGACCTAGTTTTTAGGCTTTCTAATCCTAGCGACACTATTCTTGAGTTGAACGATCAATCCCCCGGTACTTGTCACTATACTATACTACAACGATCAGGTACACTGCTTGGTGGGGGTTGTAAGCTTCTCGAGATCCCTTGAGAGGTAAAGCCTGGTGCAATTCCCACGCATCAAGTTTTTGGTGCCGTTGCCGAGGAAATAGTTATTGTCTAGGTTAGGATTTCTTTTTAGTAGGTCTACTTGCTAGATTCCTTTCTAGTAAGACTTTATTTATTTATTTATTTTATTTTTATTTTTATTATTATTTTTTTTAGGTTTTCTTTAGTCTATCTATTTCTTCGTGTCTTTGTTCGTAACTTTTACCTTCCGACATCATGGAAGGTGGTAACATCTTTGAACCTATCAACCCACCACAACAAGACCACCCACAAAACCCACCACTAGCAAACCAACCTCTTAGGCCTTGAACCCTAGGAGAGTATTCCCGACCTAGCCACCAAGGCTATCGAAACACTATTGAGCTCACCCAAGGAGCCAATGTGTCTCCCTTGCGATCCGACACCATCCGGTTAGTGCAAAGTGGTTGTTTATTCCATGTACTTCGTTCCGAAGATCCTAATCAACATCTCAAGGACTTCCTTAAAATCATAGATTCTATAGACCTTGATGTTACAACTAGAGAGTCGACCCGATTACGCATATTCCAATTCTCTCTACGTGGTCAAGCTAGTCAATGGCTTGAACGTTCACCCGCGGGATCCATCACCTCATGGGATGATCTCCCCACTCGTTTCCTTGCTCAATTCTTCCCACCGGGGAGAACTAACAAGCTTAGAAATGATATCTTGATGTTCCAACAACGTCAAGGTGAAACCTTTTGTGAAGCATGGACTCAATACAAGGACTTACTCCGAAAAGTCCATCATCATGGCATCGAACCATGGCTCCAAATTCAAATATTTTACAATAAAGTTAATTATCAAACGAGAAGAGTCATAGATTACGCAGCCAATGGCAGGCTAAATAGACTTAGCATTGATAAATGCTGGAAAGTTCTTAAGGGGTTAGCACAATATGAAGAAGAAGGATGGGAGGACCCGATGTTTTCAAAAGAGGGAAGTTTTGATTACATGAACGCTACCCAAGAACAGTTATTGGTAAATATTGAGAAGCAAGTTAAGGGTTTGATGAGAGCTGAAATGCCTGCTGCTGAAACCGCAAGGAGTCCTGATGTACGTGTGAGTGCGATTAACAAATATAATTTTCCTGAACGTTCACGACAAGAGGAGTTCGAAGGGATAATGGTAACCTTCATGAATAATCAGGAAAAACAAATTCGGCACTTAGAAGCACGCATGGAAAGCACTCTTAATGCTTTTATGGATTTAGCAGACAAATTCATATCAAGAATTAAGGAAAAGATTAAGGAAAAATCCACACCAAGAAAAATCAAAAAAATCTTTGAAGTCCCAATCCCTTTGGTATGTGACCAAGAGGATAATGAGAAATCCTTTTCAAGTGCTTCACCGTCAATTACCCCTTACTTTTGTGAGCGTCCTCAGGAGGAAAAGAACTTGCAATTTCATAACATCTTCATTGGAAGCTTGCAAACCACGCTCCCCAACCTGTACAAGAGACGTTCCTTTGGTTTTAAACCTGGTGTGAAGAGGTTGCACCTCAAAAACACCATAGCTTTGGGATCCTCTATGGAACGACTACTCTTCGTACCCACCGTTGACCAATGCGAAGATCACAACTTAACTGGAACTTTACCCACCCCTTTTGATAACCACGCCTCTCTCCGTGACAGTAACAAAGTGTTTGACCCTGGTAGACTTTACTAACGGGATGGCTACTCATAGTTTTCACTCATGATTAGCTATCTACATTAGTGCAGGGACTGAATTTGAAATTGCCACTTAGTGTTCATAAAACGGGCATCTGACGGCGTCATATTTTACTCTTGACGCCGTCACCTCGCATTCTCTGCAATAATAACCCCATTTCCATCACTTTCAACTCATACCCCACAAACCATACCCAATTGCTGCTCTACCTCCGAATCTCCAAGATCCAATCCGACATTTCCGTGATAAATCTCCACGTGGTAAGTAATTTTTCTTCATCCTTTTTCGTTTAATTATCCTTAGAACCTACCAATTTTGAAAACCCCCATCATCCGAAACCCTATCATTGACCCATCTTTAGGAATCATAATGCCCTTCCTTAGATGTTTTGTAATCATGAGTTTACCATTAGGTAATAGTGGTTGATTCGAATCATGAGTTAATTGCGGAAAAATCTTTCACACCACAAATTTTTTGACCCCCCACCCATGTTTTCCGCATAAAGGAGTGTTTGGGTAAGAGATTTAGAGTTTGAAAATTGATTTTTCCCTCGTAATTGCATGGATGAACTTTTGCTGGATTTGACGGCGTCAGGTTTCTTCTACTGACGGCGTCAGATGTGTCTGACAGCATGAATTTGTAAAACTCTCATTCTAACCATTTTCGTTCCATCCCATCTTTTTCCAGGAAAATGAGCAAACGATCACGACAACACCGAGGGAGTTCCTCTAGATCCCAACGTGTAAACTATGGGGACTTGGTCCATAGTTGGAGTGAGTTTGATAATGACGCCGCTACAACCAAGTACGCGGAACTCCTATATCACCATATCGATGCTGGGGCTGTGATAGATTGGGAGTTTTTGAGGTCCCAAGGTCTTGAGGGTGACTTCCTTGGGAGGATCCAAACTGATGGATTCACGAGTCCTCAATGGGAGAGATTGTTCAGGATGAGGGAGACAGTTTACAGTGAATTGGTAAGGGAGTTCTTTGCGACTTTTCGCTTTGATTTGGCTGAGGCTAGGACAGATATGGGAGGAACCACCATTTACTTTAGATTGGGGGGGGGGGGGAGAGAGCTTAGATCATGCTCGGTTACTGAGTTTGGGTGGAGATTAGGTTTATATACTCAGGAGGAGGCTGTTCAGGGGGGTTTCATGCAGATGTTGTTGAATGGGGAGACGATGAGGAGCGAATTGAGGTGTTCTATGTTTTGGCCGAGTATTGGGAACGGGGTATATACCTCAACTACTGGGGCGGCCTCAATCAGGGACCCCATGATCAGGTTAGCCCACAGGTACATCACCTACAGTTTGTCAGGGCGTCATGGCACCACTCACCGTGTCACTGCTTCAGATTTGTTCTACCTATACACCATGTTTTCAGCGGATGTATACTGTAACATCCCATTTTGGGTAGCAAGCTATTTGAAGACTAGTGTGGGGGAGAGGGACATCGACAAGGTGTATGGAGGGATATTTGTGACCCGTTTGGCTCGTTCTTATGGGATACATGTTCCTGAGATCATGGGGTACCTGAGCGACTGTGGGGCTTGTAGGGTGGTGAGGGCTAAATCCCTAAAAAAGATGAGCATTGTGATGGAGCTGGGGGATGGGTCCTATACCTGGTACATTGTGGGAGGACATGCGGGTGTTGGCGATGATGATGATAATGATGATGAGGGAGTGCCCTAGTAGCCACATTACGAGGATTATGAGGTTGGGTCTGCGGATTATTACCGACACATGGGTCGAGGAGACTGTCAGGCACATCAGGGGGCCTGGATGGGTCAGGTGGACGCATGGTGGACCACCACTGACCAGCGGTTTGATTGGACGTATGATCACACCATCCGCCAGATGCATCATCTTTCCACCCGGGATCAGATTGAGCCCCCGCTACAGATCGACCAATTCCTTGGTCGTGAGATGGACTACCCTCCCTACGGGTACACCGGGCACCTCCCTCCTGGCTATGACTACCGCTATGGTCCCCCTCCCCAATGATTTGTCTTGATGTTTGTGATTTCTGAACAATTTATTCATGGTTGTATGGTTTAAAACAATTTGGCTTGTAATAATTTAGGGTATGGCCTCTGTTGGCCCTGGATAATTTTTATTTTCATGTAGGATTTTAATATTATGGGTTGCTTATGATTTCATTTTTAATTTGTGTGATTTTAATTTTATTTGTTTGATTGTTATTTGTTTCCGTATGCATGCTTTATTTTTATTGTTGGTAGATCATGTTTCAAAACTAAAATGGTGAAAATACTTTATTTTGTCGTTTGACTTAGTCCTAACTTCATCAAAAGGTATTTCGCAAAAGATAAGTGTAAGGGGAAACCCCAAATATGTTCTTAAGAAACAAAGTTGATCATGATTCTCCACAATATTTAATGGACATGTATATTCGTATTTGTTAGAGTCAAATGCTTGTATCGAGTCATAATGATGTTTTGTAGGATTTTCCAGGAAGTAGGACATAAGTTTTCCAGAAATTTTCTGGAAACTTAACGTAAGGATTTCTGCAGATCACTTCTGACGGCGTCAGGAATTAATTCCTGACGGCGTCATATGTAAAATTCTGGAAATTTTGCTAGTTTTGTTTTTCTAACGGAGTCTTAAAGTTTTTGTTAAATCTTAAGTTTTATAAACTCCAGGAAATCTGCAAACACTCATTCCACAAGCATTATATCTTACATTGCTTTCTAGGATTTGTTATTTTTCATGTATGTCGAATAATTTAGTTCTATAGTTTCAGTTTAATTTCAAGCTTTCAAGCATTAAGTTAAGTGTTTTCAGTGTAAAATAAACTTGTTTCAATATTTAATTTCAGTGTTTAGTACCATTTTCAGTTTATGTTCAAAGTTACCCCAAAATCTCATTTTATTGTATTGTTGTTTATTCTTGTTGTTTTGGACTTATAAGCTCCAAACACAACTTTTATAAGCTATTAGAAGTTTAAGGAATCAGTTTACTAAGAAAATAAAAAAAATATAAAATAAATAGAGTAAAAATAAAAAATCAGTGGTAATGGTGCATGAAGGCATGGAGCAAGGTTTATACTGGATTGCATTGGGTATAGTAGCTTATTGGAAGCTTTAGAAAGGGAAGCTTTGATTGTTCATTTTCTTGGAGGAAGATCTAACCTTGTTGACACACTATCCACACCGAGCGAATCAGGGGAGTATTTGATTTCATTCTTTTACCTATTTCACTTTTACATTCTTTAATTGAACATTGGGGACAATGTTCATCCTAAGTGTAAGGGGATGGTAAATGATGATACCTTATAGGATACACTTTCACTTGAGTTTGTTTGTTTGATGGTAGATGTGTAATAAAACTATGAGAAATACTTGTTAGTATAATTTTAGCGCCAAATTTAAATTTTTTTACAACATTTAGGAGTGAAACTTTAGCACAAAACCGTACTATTTAGAAAAATTTTCCACTCAAATATGTGAGGTTCGCATTTAGATTTGATAGGAAAAGCATTTACTATTAGTGCGTATGAGTGTACCAATAGCATTTGGATTCTAGAACTTGCGTTAGTGATGCATCTCGAGACCGCTAGTGAGACTACATTCGTGTAGTAGGATTTACTACATGATAAGAGGCATTAGGATCACCCTTGTGTTAAACTCGTATCATAATTACTTGACCATTTAAGTCATATTACTTGGCTAGTTAAGTCAATTAATTTTTCCCACACCCTTAGCGTTGTACTCATTTTTAGTACACGAAACCCCTAGTACACCCCTCCGATCCTATCTTTTCATTTCTAACTTTAAGCATCTTACTTAAAGGAAGAATTTGTTACACCCCACTTAAATGTACAACCAAATCGCCTTAGCCTTCCGTGTATGCACCCACCTTTAGTGCATTATTGTTATATGTTTAAACCCTTAGTTAATTATCTAATTGATTACATGGTTGCTAAGTCGAGTCATATCCTTGTACATATTGTTTTGGGATGATTGGGACTCATGGGTAAAGTACTTGTGTTATGGAGTAATGGGGAAGAACATAATATTATTACCCCCATATGTGCGTTAATCTTAAAAGTACTCCAAGTGTTTTGATTATCTTGATTCGAGTCATTAGATTAGTTTATTGTAAAGTATGTAAAAATTCAAGTGTAAGGAGAATGTACATTCCCTATGATGTATTATTTTGGATGGTAGGGTAAGAGTGTATGCAAAAAAAATAGAAAAAAAAGAGAAAAAAAATAGAAAAAGAAAAGAGAAAAAAACATACGGACTACCATCCCGTTTCATTCTATGTTTGTTTTATGTTTTTGTTATTTTTGATTTATTAGCTTAAGTCGAGTCTAGTCTTGGCTTAGCAACGCCATATTGTACATGTAATTAACCAAGATTATTAACTCGCCACTAGTAAAGATTGCCTATATATTCAACAAAAGTGTGTATTCCATATCCCTACACCTAACGTTATAACCCTTTAAAAGACCTCTTTGATAGTTTATCCTAGGTGCTTACGCCATGTGGTGGAGGTTTGATCCTTTTCCAAGCCTATGGTAATCTATTTTGCTATGACAGGTAGTGAGAGATGTTTTCCATTTCCATATTGTAATATATACTTTATTACACCTGAGAGATGTGAGTATCTAAACACTATTTGTGAGGTTCTAGTGTATGACCTCCGTGCTTGTCTTTGGTCTTTAGTGGAACGATTATTTGTTGTAATTACTTTTATATTAGTGTTAGATGACCCCTAACTTGTATTTTGATTAGAATAAAAGCGCATTTTCTTGAGGACAAGCAAATCTCAAGTGTAAGGGCATATGATGAGGCGAAAAATGATCCGTTTTTAGGGGGTCATTTAAGCCTGGAATTGAATTTATTTGATCAAAAATTGCCCTAAATTGTTCCTTTTGTGATTTTAGGTACTTTTGGAGTGAATTATGGAAAAGGAAGCATTTTGGACGTTTTTGGAGCATAAAAGTGAAGAAAATGGCAAAGTCTCAATTTTTGTTGCAGGGAACAGTACCTGACGGCGTCACCAAGTTCTTAATGACGGCGTCAGTAGGAAAACAAGAGGTGAAGAGGATAGAGTCCGTGACGGTCCAGAGAGTTTTACACTAAGGGGCATGACGGCGTCACCGTAGGCCGTCATGGTCCCATTACACATGACGGCCAAGGAAAATTTGCTTTTGACGGCGTCAGATTTGGAACTAGGCAATCCGATATTATTATGGGCGGCGGGTTGACGGCGTCAGAATTCTCTTCTTGACGCCGTCACATTGGAAAATCTATATATAGTTTTGTAATTTTCATTCATTAGAAGAGGACAATTTTAGGGACGACTTGGAGAAACCCTAGCACGATTTTATCAATTTCAAGGGTTTTTACCCCTTGAAACCTTTCATGTTCAATTACGATAAGTATCCTTTTAATTCATTCAATATGTCTAAATATATCTTACGCTTGACTTGATTTTAACATGCTAGGCTAGATCTCTTGTGTGTTTGCTTAGATGTAGTGAAACCTAGATGTTGATTATGTGTTGATTGCTTGTTTATAGTTTTTACGGATGAATGATTTCGATGTTAGGCTTAAGAAAACTGGCAGACTTCCATAGGGTAACTTGCTTGAACGTCTTAAGAAACATGAACCAATGCGTACTAGGTGTTTATGGTTGTATTTAATGCATGAGCGAATTCTAATGATCCCATGTTAGGAGCTTCTTGCAGGCTCGACATAGGAGTGAAGTAGGAGCTTATAGAGTTGGGGAAGTACGTACGCCACCCCACGATTGGTATTAAGGAATATAACCCGTCATCCACGCAACTGTAACAAACTATCAACCTGTAAAATATATCTAGGGAGTAATGAAATCTAAGTAAACACAATTTTCCCATTTATTGTTCACACCACTAGTTTAATTGGCTTTATTTACATTTCTGTTATTTTATTTTGATTGCATCTTTATTTATTGGGTTAGTTGACTAGCAACTAATTCCGCCCACTCTTCCAAAACCCGAGATTTTAATTGCTTTTATAAAAATATAAAAATACATAAAGAATCATCCCTCACCTCTAGACCTAGTTTTTAGGCTTTCTAATCCTAGCGACACTATTCCTGAGTTGAACGATCAATCCCCCGGTACTTGTCACTATACTATACTACAACGATGTGGTACACTGCTTGGTGGGGGTTGTAAGCTTCTCGAGATCCCTTGAGAGGTAAAGCCTGGTGCAATTCCCACGCATCAATAGCATTGAATCGTGTATAACCACTGTCAATGGTTTCTTCTTCCAAGATTACAAACTTCTCATATTGTTGAATGAGTAAGTCAATCTTGCAATCCTTAACTTGTGAGTTCCCTTGATGAGTGATGATGAGAGAATGCCAAATCTCCTTGGTGGTTTTGCACACATGGACTCTCTCGAACTCCCTTCGAGGTAGAGCATTGTAGATCATCATCTTAGCCTTTTGATTTTTGACAATCTTCTTCTTGTCATCTTCTTTGTGTTCCGAATATGGCTTCTCAACCATCAACTTGGTTTCCGGATCAAGCATCATGAAAACAAAGTCTCCGTTTTTAATGTCCTCCCACAAGTCAAGGTCATTGGACCTAACATAGGTCTCAAACCGGGTTTTCCAAAAACAAAACCCTTCAGTTTCTAGCAAAGGTGGTCTTTGCATAGAACATCCCTCTACATTGTTCTCTTGAGCCATGGATCTATACTCTACTTTACCAAAAATCTTAGTTTGGATTTTAGATTTTTGGGAACGAAGTTTTTGACTTAAAATGACTTCTCGGGAAGGCTGTAATGCTCAAAAACTTGAGTATACCGCTCTGATGCCAATTGTAGAACGTAGAGGGGGGGGGGGGGGGGGTGAATATGGTTTCTTAGGCTTCTTAGATGTTTTTAAAAACTTTAAGCCAAAGAGAACACCAAGTGGTTGTAAAATAATCCAACAACCACTATCACAACCAAAGTATATAAAGCAAGTAAAGAACACAATGATATATACTGGTTCGGGATGGGGGGTTTATACCATCCGTACGTCCAGTTGCGAATCCGCGACTTCAATACAATTCACTAGTATAATCCTTTCGGTGGACTACAAACCGTTACAATTCACTCCACCGATATTCACTAATATCGATGCTCACAAAGAAGGAGTTACTCCCCAACGGTATTCCGCCTTCGGAAACCACCCAAAAGAATTTCGCGATTCAACTTCACTTAAGGATCACAAAGATCTCTTCCAAGACTTCCACCCGGAAGTATCAAACCCCAACTAGATACCCAATGATCTAGGCTTGGTCACCAAGACACAAGACTTTCCTTACAAACAATTGAATGAATGAATATTTGTTTGTTCAACCAAGTCCTAACCTAACCTAGAGACTCGGTTATAATAGAACGGGTATAAGAAAAGAAGACCCTTGACACAATCACAAGAGTGGATTAGGTTCTTATGATTCTTCCCTTGCAAAGATATGTGTTCTTCCAAAGATGTTAGTGTGGAAATCAAGAACACAAGATTAGAGATTGAGAGATTTGAGAGTGTTTAGAGAGAAAGAATCTAGAGAGAAAGAATAATAGCGAGGGGTGAGGAATACAAGAGACAAGGCATGGTATTTATAGGCAAAGACCCAACCTGGGAATATTTTATCGAGGCCGGCGCGTCACCCACGCGTTGATGCGTGGGAGGCGCGCCAGACACCCAGGGAAAATATTCCCGAGGCTTTGGGTGTTTGGCATTATAAATGCCTTACCTTGCTAAACCCCCAATTGTACTTCACACTAAACGTTAACATTAATCATTCTAAGGTTTACCAACTCAAATAGCCAATTTGGAAATCATTTGTGAAGTGCTTAAAGAGCAACCAAATTACCAAGGGTTTAAAGTGTAGATAGGGTAATTTGGAAGGGGTAGAAGTGTATCTCCTCTCATGGCATAGAAAAGAGAGAAAGAATATGCCAAGGAATATTCCAATGCTTGGGGGGAAGAATGTGATGGAGGGTTGACTGATGCGTAGGGATTGCACCAGGCTTTACCTCTCAAGGGATCTTGAGAAACTTACAACCCCCACCAGGCAGTGTACCTGATCGTTGTAGTATAGTATAGTGACAAGTACCGGGGGATTGATCGTTCAGCTTGGAATAGTGTCGCTAGGATTAGAAAACCTAAATACTAGTTCTAGAGATGAAGGATGATTCTTTTTGTATTTTTATAATTTTTTAGAAAGCAAGTAAATATCTCGGGTTTTGAAGGATATGGGCGGAATTAGTTGCTAGTCAACTAACCCAATACTAAGATGCAATCAAAATAAATACTAGAAATGAAAATAAACTATAATAAACTAAGGTTGTGAGCAATAACTGGAGAAATGTGTTTACTTAGATTTCACTACTCCCTAAATATCTTTTACGTATTAATTACTTGTTATAGTTGCGTGAATGACGGATTGTATTCCTTAATACCATTCATGGGGTGGCGTACTTAACTCCCCAATCCTATGAGTGCCTACTTCACTCCTATGTCGAGCCGGCTAAGAAGCTCCTAACATGGGATCATTAGAATTTACTCACGCATTAAATACAACTAATAAAGCCTAGTACACATCGGTTCATGTTTCCTAAGACGTTCAAGCATGTTACCATTTGGAGATCTGCCAGTTTTCTTAAGCCTAACATTAAAATCATTCATCCAATACAACCATAAACAAGTAATCAACACATAATCAACATCTAGGTTTCATTAGATCTAAGAAAACACAAGATAAATCTAGCCTAGCATGGTGGAATCAAGACAAGCACAAGATATAGATAACCAACACATAGACATATTGATTGAATTAAAAGAACACTTATCTCAATAGCACATGTAAGCATTCAAGGGCTGAAAACCCTTGAAAAAGCTGTAAAATTCGTATATGGTTCGGCCTTAGGGTTTCTCCAAACTTGTTCCTCCCAGTGAATGAAAATTAGAAAACTATATATAGAAAATAGAGGCTGACGGCGTCAAGAACAATCTTGTGACGCCGTCATCTCGCCGCCAAAAGAATCCTCGGACTGCCTTGATCTACATTTGACGCCGTCATGTTATATACTTTTCCAGGCCATCACACATTTAACTCTTGACGCTCTACCTTGTGACGCCTTCATTTATGTACTGGGCCGTCATGAAATATACTCTTGACGCCATCAGGAAAATGCTCTTGACGCCGTCACACACTGTTCCCAGCTTGGAAAATTAAGTCTTTGGCATTTTCTTCACTTTTATGCTCCAAAAACGTCCGAATTGCTTCCTTTTCCAGATTTCACTCCCAAAGTACCTAAAATCACAAAAGGAACGATTTAGGGCAATATTTGATCAAATAAATGAAATTCTGGGCTTAAATGACCCCCTAAAAGTGGGTCATTTTTCGCCTCATCATATACCCTTACACTTGAGATTTGCTTGTCCTCAAGCAAATGCGCTTTTATTCTACTCAAAATACAAGTTAGGGGTCATTTAACACTAATATAAAAGTAATTACAACAAATAATCGTTCCACTAAAGAACAAAGACAAGCACGGAGGTCATACACTAGCACCTCACAAATAGTGTTTAGATACTCACATCTCTCGGGTGTAATAAAGTATAAATTAAAATATGGAAACAGAAGATATCTCTCACTACCTGTCATAGCAAAATAGATTACCATAGGCTTGGGAAAGGATCAAACCTCCACCACATGGCGTAAGCACCTAGGATAAACTATCAAAGAGGTCTTTTAAAGGGTTGTAACGTTAGGTGTAGGGATATGAAATACACAGTTTTTTTTTGGATATAGGCAGTCTTTACTGGTGGCGAGTTAACAATCTTGGTCAATTACATGTACAATATGGGGTTGCTAAGCCAAGACTAGACTCGACTTAAGCTAATAAATGGAAAATAACAAAAAAAATAAAAAAATAAACATAGAATAAAATGGGATGGTAGTCCGTATGTTTTTTCTCTTTTCCTTGTTTTATTTATTTATTTATTTATTATTTTTTATTTTTTGCATACACTCTTACCCTACTATCCAAAATAATACATCATAGGGAATGAAAATTCCCCTTTCACTTGAATTTTTACATACTTTACATTAAACTAATCTAATGACTCGAATTAAGAAAATAAAAACACTTGGAGCACTTTTAAGATTAACGCACATATGGGGGTAATAAATGATGTTCTTCCCCATTACTCCGTAACATAAGTACTTTACCCATGAGTCCCAATCGTCCCAAAACAATATGTACAAAGATATGACTCGACTTAGCAACCATGTAATTAATTAGATAGTTAACTTAGGGTTTAACAAATAACAATAATGCACTAAAGATGAGTGCATACACGGAAGGCTAAGGCGATTTGGGTGTACATTTAAGTGGGGTGTAACAAATTCTTCCTTTAAGTAAAATGCTTAAAGTTGGAAATGAAAAGATAAGCTCGGAGGGGTGTACTAGGGGTTTCGTGTACTAAAAATGAGTACAACGCTAATGGTGTGGGAAAAATTAGTTGACTTAACTAGCCAAGTAATATGACTTAAATGGTCAAGTAATTATGATACGGGTTTAACACAAGGGTGATCCTAATGCCTCTTATCGTGTAGTAAATCATACTACACGAATGTAGTCTCACTAGCGGTCTCGGGATGCATCACTAACGCAAGTTCTAGAATCTAAATGCTACCGGTACACTCATAAGCACTAAAAGTAAATGCTTTTCCTATCAAATCTAAAGGCGAACCTCACATATTTGGGTGGAAAATTTTTCTGAAAGTACGGTTATGTGCTAGTCGTACAATCTCCTATCCATGAGACGCTTGCTATGGCTAAAGTTTCACTCCTAAATGTTGTAAAAAAATTTAAATTTGGCGCTAAAATTACACTAACAAATATTTCTCATAGTTTTATTACACATCTACTATCGAACAAACAAACTCAAGCGAAAGTGTATCTGTAAAGTATCATCATTTTACCCTCCCCTTACACTTAAGATGAACATTGTCCCCAATGTTCAAGTAAAGAATGTAAAAGTGAAATAAGTAAAAAGAATGAAATCAAATACTCCCCTGATTCGCTCGGTATGGATAATAAGGTGGCCATGTTAGATCTTCCTCCAAGAAAATGAACAATCAAAGCTTCCCTTCCAGAATATAAATCATCTTCTTGTGATACATAACCTGTAAATCCTGAGAAAACAAACAAGACAACCTCGCATAAAATCGGCGGCAATCTACATAAGTTACTAAATCCTAGAAAACAAAGTAAGATATAATGCTTGTGGAATGAAGTTTGCAGATTTCCTGGAGATTTTAAAACTTAATAATTCAGCAAAAACTTTAAGATTCTGTTAGAAAAACAAAACTGGTAAAATTTCCAGATTTTTACACGTGACGCCGTCCAGAGTAAACTTGTGACGCCGTCAGAAGTGACCTGCAGAAATTTTTGTGTTAAGTTTCCGGAAAAATTTCTGGAAAAACTTGGTCCTACTTCCTGGAAAATCCTGCAAAACTTCATTATGACTCAATACAAGCATTTGACTCTAACAAATATGAATATACATGTTCATTTAATATTGTGGAGAATCATGATCGGTTTGTTTCTTAAAACATATTTGGGGTTTCCCCTTACACTTATCTTTTGCAAAAATATCTTTAGGTGGAGTTAAGACTAGGCCAAAACAACAAAGTATAGTATTTCCACTTTTTAGTTTAGAAACATGATCTACCAACAATAAAAATAAAGCATGCATACGGAAGCAAATAACAAACAAACAAAATAAAATCACATAAAGCATGGGTTGCCTCCCAAGAAGCGCTTTTCTTTATTTACGAGTCTTGTAGCTAGACTCAAGGTTATGGGTTACTACGCGACCTCATCGTTGGTTCCACTCTCTAAGTCATCTTCTAAACTAGTATCGCTTTCATAGTGTAAGTACTTCGGGTCTTCAAACTCGAAGACATCTTCTCGATACTTAGAATCAAGCTTACTTACATCCTTAAAGAATCCACATGATAAATCAGAAGTGTTCTTACACCCTCTCCTAACATCTTCATCACACAAAATAAGTTGGGAACTTATCCTATCAAGCCCGTCACAATCGATTTCCTTAAGATCTTTTCTCTTGTACGGCGTTTGGTATGAAACCCTCCTAATTCCATCAGTGAAGGTCATGATTCCGTTCCGGTCATCAACTATCAAATTAGTGATTTCACAAAAGGGTGCTCCAAAAACGACTTGTGATAAGCTAGGGTCGACATAGTCTTCGATGTTGTCCACAATCGTGAATTCCATAGTGAATGCCATATTTCCTACGAACACCTGGATTTCATGATCTTTACCAACCACTTTCTCTCCCTTGTAAATCATTCCCCATCTGCAGATATTGTTATAATGGAATAGGGACATAAAATTCTTAGGCATGAATATGTTAATGTAGACGTTATCGAAGTACTTATGACCGATCATGCAGGGAATTTTGAGATTATTCGGATCACGCCTCCTTATCTTCCCCGATTCTCCGTCCCTTGATCCATATAGATCCCCCTCAAGGGAAGGACGATACTCGTATACCTCCTCATTACCCCTACGAAAAATTACCTTCTTAACACCATTGGTGAACAATGCACTTCCATCCTTCTCATCAAGGATTACTCCTTATTCATTGATAAATGATTTCCCAAGAACAAGGTTGGTTAATCTTCGATTGGTGAGAGGGTCTACATCATCGACCACGGTGAGGGCAATATTGTAAACAAGTTCTCCAATCATAATTGACAGATTTCATATTACCCTTGCATTATCGACTCTCTCGCACACTATGCGTTCTGGGAAGGCTTCTTGGTATAGGGAAAGGGGTATTATGTTGTCTGGGAAGCTAGGATCTATATGACTATCGGTTAAGAGCTTTTCCTTAATGGTGCAGGAGATCTTAAAAACTCTAGGGTTGTTTTCATTAGTCCTATCGCTACTCCCACTGGTAACATACTCCATTTTTCTCTCGGGCTCCTCTAAAATAGATTTACTCAAGATGGCTGGATTTCTCGTATGCTCTTCCGATCTCTCTTTACCCTCATCCGATTTGCTAGATTCTTGTGCGGCGCACTGCTCGGATGAGTTGGTAGGACTTCTGGCCAAATCGTGGTCCACCCTTGAGGTCTCATCTTTAGTTGTATGACCAATTTTTTCAGTTTGTTGTTGGTTCAGGTTAGGTGTAGAAGCAGATATCGTGGTGATGGTGTTTACGAAATGGATTGGTCCTAGGGGGTTGACAGGTTCTTTTTCTTTTGGTGATAGATGTTTGAATAGCTTACTAGGACTTTTTATTTTCATAGGGGAGGTTGGCAGACTCATGATGGTAACAGATTTGACCTCATCAACGTGAATAGGTTTAATAACAGCATGCTCTTTGATAGCAGTTAACAGATTACAAATCTTGTTATTCATATCGGCCTGCTGTTGTCTAAATTTAGCCTCGAGCGTAGAGAGCTGTAATTCTTGAGATAGAATGAACTTTCGCAAAGCATCTTCATAGCTTTGCCTCGGAATGCTTTGTGATGGAAAATGCTCGGACCAAGTGAGTGGTGAGGAGTCATTGAAGGATACGCTCCGCGTTTGGTACCCTGTGAAATTAGGTTTATCCTTCCATGCCTCATAGGCCTCGTCAGAAGTTCGAGGGCCTCGACCCACGTGTGACGATGTGAATTCGTTATAAGCACGTTTTGGAAGCTCCATGCAGTTATGAGTCTCGTGAGGGCTATTACATAATTTACATGTAGAAGCGATTCTGCTTACTTGGCTTGAAGGATTTTGAGCTTCATAAGATTTCATGAGAGACTTGACTCGACCTTCAAGTTCCATGATCCTACGGTCGGGGGTGCTAGAGTTGTTCGAAGGCAAAGATATTGCCTTGACCGTTTTGTTCAAATCACGGGGATCATTCCAACTTTCGTTGTCATAGAGAGCAAGATCTTCTATGAGTTCCCATGATTGTTCCACACTTAGATCACGTAGCTTACCACCGGCTGATTGGTCAATGGCTTGCCTCGTGGAGAGATTGATATGGTCATAAAAGATTTGGACTTGGAGCCAAAGATCTATGCCATGATGAGGGACTTTTTGGAGTAAGTCCTTGAAACGAGTCCATGCTTCATAAAGAGATTCATTTTGACGTTGTTGGAACATCAAGATGTCATTTCTAAGCTTAGTAGTTCTCCCCGGTGGGAAAAATTAAGCAAGGAAACGAGTGGTGAGATCATCCCATGTGGTGATGGATCCCGCGGGTAAACGCTTAAACCATTGACTAGCTTGATCCCGTAGAGAGAATTGGAATAGGCGTAATCGGGTTGTCTCTCTAGTTGCAACATCTAGGTCTATGGAGTATATGATTTTTAGAAAGTCCTTAAGATGTTGATTTGGATCTTCGGAACGAAGTCCATGGAATGCACATCCGCTTTGCACCAACCGGATGGTGTCGGATCGCAAGGGGGTCACATTGGCTCCGGCGAGCTCAATGGTGTTTCGGTAGCCTTGGTGGCTAGGTCGGGAATACTTTCCTAAGGTTCGGGGCCTAAGAGGTTCTAGTGGTGGGTTTTGTTGTGGTGGGATGACGGGTTCAAAGATGTTCCCATCGTCCATGATGTCGGGTGGTGAAAAATTACGAACAAAAACACAAAGAAATAAGATAGACTAAAGAAAACCTAAAAATAAAAAATAAAATCTTACTAGAAAGGAATCTAGCAAGTAGACCTAATAAAAAGAAATTCTAACTTAGACAATAACTATTCCCAGGGCTGCGGCGCCAAAAACTTGATGCGTAGGGATTGCACCAGGCTTTACCTCTTAAGGGATCTTGAGAAGCTTACAACCCCCACCAGGCAGTGTACCTGATCGTTGTAGTATAGTATAGTGACAAGTACCGGGGGATTGATCGTTCAGCTAGGAATAGTGTCGCTAGGATTAGAAAACCTAAATACTAGTTCTAGAGATGAGGGATGATTCTTTTTGTATTTTTATAATTTTTTAGAAAGCAAGTAAATATCTTGGGTTTTGAAGGATATGGGCGGAATTAGTTGCTAGTCAACTAACCCAATACTAAGATGCAATCAAAATAAAATACTAGAAATGAAAATAAACTATAATAAACTAAGGTTGTGAGCAATAAGTGGAGAAATGTGTTTACTTAGATTTCACTACTCCCTAGATATCTTTTAGACGTTAATTACTTGTTATAGTTGCGTGGATGACGGATTGTATTCCTTAATACCATTCATGGGGTGGCGTACTTAACTCCCCAATCCTATGAGTGCCTACTTCACTCCTATGTCGAGCCGGCTAAGAAGCTCCTAACATGGGATCATTAGAATTTACTCATGCATTAAATACAACCAATAAAACCTAGTACACATCGGTTCATGTTTCCTAAGACGTTCAAGAATGTTACCATTTGGAGCTCTGCCAGTTTTCTTAAGTCTAACATTGAAATCATTCATCCAATACAACCATAAACAAGTAATCAACACATAATCAACATCTAGGTTTCATTAGATCTAAGCAAACACAAGATAAATCTAGCCTAGCATGGTGGAATCAAGACAAGCACAAGATATAGACAACCAACACATAGATATATTGATTGAATTAAAAGAACACTTATCTCAATAGCACATGTAAGCATTCAAGGGCTAAAAACCCTTGAAAAAACTGTAAAATTCGTATATGGTTCGGCCTTAGGGTTTCTACAAACTTGTTCCTCCCAATGAATGAAAATTAGAAAACTATATATAGAAAATAGAGGCTGACGGCGTCAAGAACAATCTTGTGACGCCGTCATCTCGCCGCCAAAAGAATCCTCGGACTGCCTTGATCTACATTTGACGCCGTCATGTTATATACTTTTCCAGGCCGTCACACATTTAACTCTTGACGCTCTACCTTGTGACGCCTTCATTTCTGTACTGGGCCGTCATGAAATTTACTCTTGACGCCGTCAGGAAAATTGATGAGACGAAAAATGATCCATTTTTAGGGGGTCATTTAAGCCCGAATTCAACTTTATTTGATCAAATATTGCCCTAAATCGTTCCTTTTGTGATTTTAGGTACTTTGGGAGTGAAATCTGGAAAAGGAAGCAATTCGGACGTTTTTGGAGCATAAAAGTGAAGAAAACGTCAAAGTCTTAATTTTCCATGCTGGGAACAGTAGGTGACGGCGTCAAGAGCAATTCCCTGACGGCGTCAAGAGCAAAATTCCATGACGACCCAGTACAGATTTGACGGCGTCACGAAGGTAGGGCGTCAAGAGTAAAAGTCATGACGGCCTGGAAATGATTTAGTCTTGACGGCGTCAAATGTAGATCCAGGCAGTCCGAGAAGAGTTTTGGCGGCGAGGTGATGGCGTCACAAGATTTGTCTTGACGCCGTCAGACCTCTTTTCCTATATATAGTTTTCTAATTTTTCACATTTAAAGAGATAAGTTTTGGGAGAAACCCTAAGTACGATTTTGGTGTAACTTTACAGGTTTTTCAAGGTTCCAACCCCTTGAAACCTTGCATGTGTAATCAAGATAAGTGTTCCTTTAATTCAATCAATATGTCTATGTGTTGGTTGTCTATATCTTGTTCTTGTCTTAATTCCATCATGCTAGGCTAGATCTATCTTGTGTTTGCTTAGATCTAATGAAACCTAGATGTTAATTATGTGTTGATTACTTGTTTATACTTGTTTTGGATGAATGATTTATATGTTAGGCTTAAGAAAACTGGCAGATCTCCAATTGGTAACATGCTTGAACGTCTTAAGAAACATGAACCGACGCGGACTAGGTCTTTATTGGTTGTATTTAATGCATGAGCCACTGTTTACAATCACTATAGTTGTGCTGGGCATGGTGTAGGAGGAGATAAGAGCTCATAGAATTGGGGAGTTAAGTGTGCCACCCCATGAATGGTATTAAGGAATACGATCCGTCATCCATGCAATTATAACAAGTAATTAACGTGTAAAAGATGTCTAGGGAGTAGTGAAATCTAAGTAAACACATTTTGTCCAATTACTGCTCACAACTTTAGTATAAATTAGTTTATTTTCATTTCTAGTATTTTATTTTGACTGCATCTTAGTATTGGGTTAGTTGAATAGCAACTAATTCCGCCCAAATCCTTCAAACCCGAGATTTTTAATTGCTTTCTAAAAAATATAAAAACACAAAAATAATCATCCCTCATCTTTAAAACTAGTATTTAGGCTTTCTAATCCTAGCGACACTATTCCTAAGCTGAACGATCAATCCCCCGATACTTGTCACTATACTATACTACAACGATCAGGTACACTGCCTGGTGGGGGTTGTAAGCTTCTCGAGATCCCTCGAGAGGTAAAGCCTGTTGCGATTCCTACGCATCAAGTTTTTGGCGCCGCTGCCGGGGAATAGTTATTGTCTAGGTTAGAATTTCTTTTTATTAGGTCTACTTGCTAGATTTCTTTCTAGTAAGATTTTATTTTTATTTTTAGGTTTTCTTTAGTCTATCTCATTTCTTTGTGTCTTTGTTCGTAACTCTTCACCACCCAACATCATGGAAGGTGGTAACATCTTTGAACCCGTCATCCCACCACAACAAAACCCACCATTAGAACCCCTTAGGCCCCGAACCTTAGGAGAGTATTCCCGACCTAGCCACCAAGGCTACCGAAACACCATTGAGCTCACCGGAGCCAATGTGACCCCCTTGCGATCCGACACCATCCGGTTGGTGCAAAGCGGATGTGCATTCCATGGACTTCGTTCCGAAGATCCAAACCAACATCTTAAGGACTTCCTCAAAATCGTAGATTCCATAGACCTAGATGTTGAAACTAGAGAGACTACCCAATTACGCCTATTCCAATTCTCTCTACGGGATCAAGTTAATCAATGGCTTGAGCGTTTACCCGCGGGGTCCATCACCACATGGGATGATCTCACCACTCGTTTCCTTGCTCAATTTTTCCCACCGGGGAGAACGACTAAGCTTAGAAATGACATCTTGATGTTCCAACAACGTCAAAATGAATCTCTTTATGAAGCATGGACTCGTTTTAAGGACTTACTCCAAAAAGTCCCTCATCATGGCATAGATCTTTGGCTCCAAGTCCAAATCTTTTATGACCATATCGACATCTCCACGAGGCGAGCCATTGACCAATCGGTCGGTGGTAAGCTACGTGATCTTAATGCGGAACAATCATGGGAACTCACAGAAGATCTTGCTCTCTATGACAACGAAAGTTGGAATGATCCCCGTGATTTGAACAAAACGGTCAAGGCAATATCTTTGCCTTCGAACAATTCTAGCACTCCTGACCGTAGGATCATGGAACTTGAGGACCAAGTCAAGTTTCTCATGAAATCTTACGAAGCTCCTAAGCCTTCAAGCCAAGTGAACATGTTGGGAATAAAATGCACAAAGTAAAGAGTCTGCCAGAAGAGCCTGCTAGTGATAGTTAAGCCTGCCTCTTCAGTTTTGCTGATGTTGAAGATATACTAACAGTACCTTCTGGGTAAGAAGGTACTGCTAGTTAAAGAAGGTCCTGCCAGTTTTCACGACAAGTTGCTGTATTTTAATTAGAGATATTTACTTGTATTATTAGTCTTTGTACAAAGTTATACGTTAAGTAGAAGTAGTACAGAAGTGTCAGTAGATATAATGGAGTGTTTTACCTTGAAAGGTGTAATATTAGGATAGGATAAACCTCTAATATATTATATTAAGCAACTTGACCACTTGTAATAAGGGCTCCTTATACTATAAAAGGAAACCTTAGGACATCATCTTAGACACAACTTTCCCAGCTTTTACACTCATCTTTCCCATGCATAACATCCACATTTAAACCCTTTCACGTATCAAAGATTCAAGGTTACACTTGTAATCCTGGTGATAGTTTAGATCACCCGTATTATTTTCATCAATAATATTGAATCATTTTGTGTTATTCATGTTGTGTTCATTCTCATTTACTTATTCATCACCTTTGTTCCTTTAGTGGGTTTTAGTAAATTCCGCGTGCTAACTCACATTCATTCATAAATATCTTAAACACATTACTGAGATTAACATCCCAAGTGTTTGCACAAATCAATATATATTTATATAAAGAATCCTTCCACAAGTGGTATCAGAGCAAGGCTGATATTTACGACATAAAAGAACAAAGCAAAAATGGATGTTGAGCACATTCAAACCAATGTGGCTGCAAAACTTCCATTACTCAAACAGAATGAGTTTGAAATGTGGAGACTGAGGGTTGAACAATACTTCCAAGTGCAAGACTATGCACTTTGGGAGATCATTGAAGAAGGAAACTCATTTAAACCAGTAACCACCACCTCCACAGTAAATGATGCACTTGTCACAACTGTGCAAGTAAATCCAATAACTGCTGAAGAAAGAATCCAAAAGAGAAATGATCTTAAAGCCAGGAGTATGCTTATCATGTCTATACCAAATGACCAGCTTCTAGTCTTTAACAAATACAAGTGTGCTAAAACCCTTTTTTCAAGCTATTGTGGCTAGATTTGGTGGTAATGATGCCACCAAGAAAACCCAGAAAACACTTTTAAAACAACAGTTTGAAAACTTTTCAGCCACACCAAATGAGTCTTTGGACAACATGTTCAATAGACTACAAAAGCTTTCTAGTCAGTTAGCCATTCATGAAGTGATAATATCTCAAGAAGACTTAAACTCCAGATTCCTTAGAAGTCTACCTTCTGAATGGGCCATGCATGTCATTGTCTGGAAAAACAAACCAGATATTGATTCCATGAGTCTTAATGATCTTTACAGCAACTTCAAAATAGTAGAGCATGAACTAAAGAAGTCTACTAGTTCAAGCTCAGGAAATATGGCATTTATGTCATCTCATGGTACTTCCAAGAAAGTTGATGAAGAAAAAGATGGTAGAGAAGAAGGTACTGCCAACACAAATTTTGGTACTGCCAGCACTTCCAGCAGTACCAAAACCATTTTAGATGAAACAATTGGTTGTGCTTTCCTAACATCACAACACAATGGTTCAACATTGACCTTTGAAGATCTTCAAGAGATCAGTGATGATGATCTTGAAGAAATGGACATAAAATGGCAGCTTTCACTTCTTAGCATGAGGGCTAAGAAATATTTGATGAGGACTGGAAAGAAGATTGTCATCAATGGCAATGAACCTGCTGGGTATGACAAGTCTAAAGTGGAGTGCTACAACTGCCACATGAAGGGCCACTACTCAAGAGAATGTAGAAGACCAAAGAAGCAGGGTGATAAGGGAAGAGGTTTTGAGAACAAGAATAGGGGAAACAATGAGAACAAGATCAAGGAAGTGGACATCACTGAAACAAAAGCTATGGTAGCTATTGATGGGCTGGGTTTTGATTGGAGCTTTATGGGTGAAGAAGAGTCATCCTCAAATGAACTAGCTTTAATGGCTCTCTCCAATCCTGAGGTAATAATTACTAAATGTTCTGCTACTTGTGAAGTTTTTAAAGAACTAGAAATCTTAAGAAAACTTTATGATGAACTGAAAGTAGAACAAAGAAAAACTCATCAAGACCTAGTTAATCATAAGTGTGGTATGTCCAAACTTGAGAAACAGATAATTCCCTTTAGAGAAAATGAACTCACCTTTTCTGACACAAAAGCTATTCTTAATAGAGACATATTTCTTAAAGATGCTGAAATAAACCTGTTAAGAACTGAGTTTGCTAAAGTGAAACAAGCAAAAGATAATATTCAACTAACTGTTACAACATTAGAAAATGCTTCTGCTTGTACTAAAAGTATAGTTGAGAACCAAATGAACCAGAAAATCAAATTTGGGATTGGATACAACACATGTCCTCCTCCTTACAGAGGAATTCCCTGTCCCCCAGGTTTAGATCTTGCTGAATCAGGTTTACACGAACTCACAAATAAACCACTAGAAAAGTTAAAACCTAATAGTGAACCTTTTGAGAGTACAAGTGATACTTCTCTCTCCAAAGAAAAGGTGCTCACTGATAAGAGCTCAGATGTTACAACTATTGAAGGTTGCACATCTGATGAGAATGGAAAATAGACTGTTTCTAAGAAAGGAAACAAAGTAGGACCAATCAGTCCTAAAAGTGTAGAGAGTATAACAAAGACTAAAGTTGTTCTAAAAACAGTTGAATGTTGTGCTAAATGTAATAGCAAACCTAGAGGTAGTCAGAGAAATTGGAACAATCTTAAGTCACATCAACTTGGTGATAACTTTGTTTTGTACAATAAGGCATGCTATTACTGTGGTTGTTTTAATCATACTCATGCTTATTGTAACAATTGGGTTTCTGGGAGTACATCAAGGTCTAAAACAAGTAAAACAAACCCCAGAAAAGGTTCTGTGAAATCTAACACACCAAAAGTCAATCATACTGTTAGAACAAATGAGCCTGTTTACCCAAAATTCACTACTAAAGGTGCAAGTAATACTTTCAAACATACACCAAAAGTTGTGAAAAGTCATATTGAAATGAATTTTATGGATAAAACACAAGGATATGCAGATAGTGGATGTTCAAGGCACATGACAGGCAACATGTCTTACCTCACAGACTTCAAATCATTTAATGGAGGATATGTTACCTTTGGGGGAGGAATCAAAGGAAAGATTACTGGTAAAGGTACAATTAAAACCAGTAAATTAGATTTTGAAAATGTGTACTTTGTGAAAGAACTACAGTTTAATCTCTTAAGTGTCTCTCAAATGTGTGACACAAAGAACAAAGTTCTTTTTACTGACACTGAATGCATTGTGCTTTCTCCTGATTTTAAAATCCCTGATGAAATTCAGATTCTTCTTAAAATCCCTAGAAAGAACAATATGTACATTGTAGATTTAAAGAACATTGTTCCTAAAGAGAGTTAACCTGTCTAGTAGCAAAAGCCTCATTGGATGAATCTATGCTTTGGCATAGAAGACTTGGTCATGTAAACTTTAAAACAATCAATACAATTGCAAAATATGATTTGGTTAGAGGTTTACCCAAAAAGATTTTTCAAAATGACCAAACCTATGTTGATTGTCTAAAAGGCAAACAACATAAAGCTTCTTGTAAGCCCAAGACCCATAACTCAATTTCTCAAGCTTTATACATGCTTCATATGGACCTCTTTGGTCCTACTTCTGTGAATAGCTTGAATGGTAAAAGATATTGTCTTGTAGTTACTGATGATTACAGCAGATTCTCTTGGGTTTTCTTTTTAAAAACTAAGGATGAAACAAGTGAGATTCTTAAGTCCTACATTACAGGGATAGAAAACCAAATTGATAAGAAAGTAAAAGTAATTAGATGTGATAATGGGACAGAATTCAAGAATAGAGTTATGAATGAATTTTGCAAAGAAAAAGGAATAAAAAGAGAATACAGTGTAGCTAGAACCCCACAGCAAAATGGAGTAGCAGAAAGGAAAAATAGAACACTTATAGAGGCTGCTAGAACAATGCTAGTAGATTCTAAGTTGCCTGTTTCATTTTGGGCTGAAGCAGTAGGTACTGCTTGTTATGTACAGAATAGGGTTCTAGTGATTAAACCTCATAGAAAGACTCTTTATGAACTTTTGTTTGGTAGAACACCATCTCTAAGTTTTATGAGACCTTTTGGATGTCATGTCACTATTCTCAATACCAAAGATCATATAGGAAAGTTTGAAGGAAAAGCTGATGAAGGCTACATGATAGGGTATTCTTTGCAAAGTAAGGCCTATAGGGTGTATAATAAATGCACTAGGCTAGTGGAAGAAAACCTGCACATAGAGTTCCAAGAGAAACTACCAAATGTTGCAGGCACTAGACCAGATTGGTGTTTTGACATTGATAAACTTTCAGAATCTATGAATTATGTGCCTGTCACAGGTACAAATACTAATGATAATGCAGGTTTTGAAGACAATGATGAAACAACTGAGGATCAAGATTACATCTTGATGCCAATTTGGACAGGATTGGATTCATCTTCAAGTCTTGGAGAGCCCTCAAATACTACAAATGAAGGTGTTGAAGATGATCATGGAAGTCAAGATCAAAGGAATCAACAAAATTCTGAAAATGAAAATGGTACTGCCAATTCACAAGATGGTACTACCAGTTCAACTGATGGTACTGCCAGTTCACAAATTGGTCCTGCTAAACCATTAAATGTTCTACCAGATGATTCCTTACCAGAAGATATAGGGATTAGAAACCTTCCAATTTCCTATGATGTTCCTACAACACACAACACAAGAATTCTCAAAGATCACTCCATTGAAAATGTGATTGGTAGCATTGATTCTGGTGTTAAAACAAGAACTCAAGTCTTATCTTCAGACAAAGATGGGTTTGTCCTAGCTGTGTATGAAGAAAAGAACCATGAAGTTGCCCACATATGCCTGTTTTCATGCTTTCTCTCTCAAATAGAACCCAAAAACATTACAAAAGCCTTAGATGATTCAAGCTGGGTTGAAGCAATGCAAGAAGAGCTACTTCAATTCAAACTGCAGAAGGTTTGGGTACTGGTTGATTTACCCAAAGGTTATAGGGCAATTGGAACCAAATGGGTTTTCAGAAATAAGAAAGATGAAAGGGGAATAGTGATCAAAAACAAAGCCAGATTGGTGGCCCAAGGGTATACTCAAGAAGAAGGAGTGGATTGTGAAGAAGTTTTTGCTCCAGTTGCAAGAATTGAAGCAATTAGGCTATTTTTGGCCTATGCTTCTTTCATAGGCTTCCCTGTCTACCAAATGGATGTCAAAAGTGCCTTTTTATATGGTACTATTGAAGAAGAGGTGTATGTTTCTCAACCTCCAGGCTTCATTGATGCAGAATATCCAGACAAGGTGTATAAGGTTACTAAAGCTCTTTATGGTCTACACCAAGCTCCCAGGGCATGGTATGAAACATTGGCTTTCTATTTATTGGAAAATGGATTTCAAAGAGGCAAGATTGATCCAACTTTGTTCATCAAAAGAACCAAGAAAGACATCTTGTTGGTGCAGATTTATGTTGATGACATTATCTTTGGATCCACAAATCAGGAATTGTGTGTAGAGTTTGAAAAACTTATGCATAGTAAGTTTGAAATGAGTTCCATGGGGGAACTTACTTTCTTTCTGGGTCTCCAAGTGAAACAATCAAATGAAGGCATATTTATCAGCCAAGATAAGTATGTAGCTGAGATCCTAAGGAAATTTGGGTTTGCAGATTCAAAGGTTGCAAGTACACCAATGGATCCAGAAAAGGGGTTACACAAAGATGCTGAGGGTGAAAATGTTGATGTGCACAACTACAGATCAATGATTGGGTCCCTAATGTACCTTACATCATCAAGACCATATATCATGTTCTCAGTATGTGTATGTGCAAGGTTTCAAGTCAATCCAAAAGTTTCTCATCTCACAGCAGTCAAAAGAATCTTCAGATACCTAAAGGGCCAGCCTAAGTTGGGTCTATGGTATCCAAGGGAATCATCTTTTGATCTGGTAGCTTACTCAGATAGTGACTATGCTGGTGCAACCCTAGACAGAAAATCCACAACTGGTGGATGTCAATTTCTTGGTTGCAGACTCATATCATGGCAATGCAAGAAGCAAACAATGGTGGCCAACTCTACAACTGAAGCAGAATATGTTGCAAGTGCAAGTTGTTGTGGCCAAGTTCTTTGGATCCAGAATCAATTGCTTGACTATGGGTACAATTTTCTTAACACCATTATTTACATTGACAACAGCAGTACTATTTGTATCATTAAAAATCCAGTTCAACATTCAAAAACAAAACACGTTGAAATCAGACACCATTTCATAAGAGATTGCAATGAGAAAAGGTTAATTCAAGTTGTCAAAATTAATTCTGAAAATAATTTTGCAGACCTTCTCACCAAAGCTTTTGATTTAGGTAGGTTTAAATACCTGGTAGCAGGTATTGGTATGATAAATCTTTGAAAAACATGTGCTTTGTATATAAATAAACAAGTTCTGGCCTCTAATCATGGTACTGCTAGTTAGTCATAAGGTACTGTCAATACAAAATTGGTACTGTTAGTTCAAAGTTTGCTCTGTTTTTGCTCATCTTGATGTTTAAATGTTAACAATGCTATAAAACAAGTGCTTTGCACTATGTTCTTTTGGTTTACAACTAACCATTTCAGGTTACTCAAGATTGCTAACAAAATCAGGATGTGGAAATGGTAATCAGTTCACCAAGTTTTTCAAACTTTAAGAGCTGACTAGTCCAAAGCAAACGGCTTTTGGTAAAGACTTCTCAAATCCGTTGATAGCTGATAGTTTGCTAAAAACTATAAGGTAATCAGTTCACCCAGTTTCAAAAACTTAAACGAACTGACTAGTCCAAAGCAAACGGCTCTTGGTAAAGACTTATCAAATCCGTTGATAGCTGATAGTTTGCTAAAAACTATAAGGGATATTTTCTAAAATTTCAAAGAGTCTGCCAAGTTTTATTTAAAAACAAGGTACTGGTAGTTCAAATTTTAGTACTGGTACAGTAAAATGGTACTGCTACATAGCCATTGAGTCTGTCAGGTTAAAAGATAGCCGTTGTTTTTAAAGGGTATTTTTGTGAATTATTCATGTTTTCCTCGAATTAAGGATATAGTTATTATAATAAAAGATCTTTTTGACCGCCTCTTCAATTACTTATCCATAACTTTTATAGTCGGTCAAAATTCATTTTTCTCATAATCAATCCTTATCATAATTCACACTCACCTTTCATCTTCTACCAGTACAACAATAAAATCCCACCAACGAAATCAAAATTTTCATCAAACCTTTCACCATGGCTCGTCTAAGTTTTGTTAAACGTCACAACCAATTAGCATTTTTGGAAAAGTCTGATGACAATGAAACTTTTCATCAAGCAGTGGATTTTATAAACAATTCTTATATCAGGTTTGCTTTACTCGTGAATCCCACTATTTTTGAATCTCAAATTTCACAATTTTGGCAAACTGCTAAAGTTAACACTCTTAGGGATGGGATTCAAGAGTTAATGGTCACAGTGGATGGTAGAACCTTGACTTTTACCGAATCCTCCATTAGAAGACATCTTCGTTTGGATGATTCAGATGACATTAGTCAACTACCTGATACTAAAATTTTTGAAAATTTGACAAAAATGGGGTATAATGTAACTTCTACAAAGCTTACATTTCTTTAAAAGCATTTTACCCCTCAATGGAGATTTTTGATTCATACCATTCTTCATTGTTTAAGCCAAAAGAAAACCTCATGGGAGCAATTTAGTAGTAACATGGCTGCAGCTCTCATTTGCCTGGCAACAAACAAAAAATTCAACTTTTCAAAATATATTTTTGAAGGATTGGTTAAAAATGTGGACAGTGAAACAAAATTTTTGATGTACCCAAGGTTCATTCAGTGCCTCATCAACAAATCCAAACATTTGTTACTTCCCCCAAACAAACCTTTTAAAACTCCCAAACTTACACACAAGGTGTTTTCAAACATGAAAATTGGTTTTCAAGGAGAATAAGTACCACTTTTTGAGGAAATGTTACCACAACATTCTGAAGAACCTGAACATTCATCACCACATCCATCTCCAGTACCATCGCTCACACCAACAGTACCATCAGTCACACCACCATCACCAGTACCAATACCATCTCATCAACAAACACAAACACTATCTGCAACATCCCCATCATTATCACATCATAACTCACCACCACAATCTCCTCCAAAACAAAGCATAGATGCTCAGACTATCAGGGAATTAAAGGAGCAAGTGCAGCACTTACAAATTTCTCTTGAAAGTCAAAACAAACACTTTACAGAGATCAACACCAAGTTAGTTAAGAGGGTTGAGAAATTAGAGTTGAAGGTGAAATTGTTGAAGGGTAAAGGAACATCTCAGTTGGTTGTTTCTAGTTCCTCAAGTTCAGATGTAGAGGGTTTGGGTCTCTCTTCCAAAAAGGGGAGGATGGGTAGTTCTAAAAATGAAGAAGAGATTCAATTTCAGTTTCATGAAGGAACTCCAGTGATTGATGAAGAGCCTGCTATTCAAGAAACAGAGCCTGCTACTCAAGAAAAAGAGCCTGTTAGCTTGAAAGATACTGCTGAAAAAGAAACTGCTGAAGCAAAGCAAGTTGCTGCTGAAGCAGAGCAAGAGCCTGCTGGGATTCAGAGGCTATTAGCTATGAATTTAAAAGGTTCTGATCAAGTGTCTTACAAAAGAAAGAGGGGATCACAGCCTCAGGGGAGGTTTCTTGTCTCTGATGAACAATCTGCTGCTCCAAGTCCAGTATCATCACCAAAAGACAAGGGCAAGAAAATTGTAGTTGAAGATGAACCAAAGCCTAAAAAGATGAAGCAGAAAGAGCAAGCACAATTGATTGTAGATGAAAAATTGTCCAAACAGCTTCATGAAGAAGAAGTTAGGAGGGCTGAAGAAGAATCAAGAATGTTGCAAGAAAAGTTTGATGCTCAGCTGCAATACATCATTTCCATTGATCCAATTGTAAGAGGTGAAGCTTACACTCTGGTGTGTGATGAGTCTCTCAGCTCAGATGAAATGACAATCAAACTCAATGATTTCATCACCAAGAAATACAATCAAGAGGCATTGGATGATGTCTATCAGCAAATCCAGAAGAATCAGAAGAAAGGATTCAAAATGCCACATTCTGAAGCAGATCAGAAGAAATTCTTCATGATATATCTGAAAAGAGAAGTGAACATGAAGGATCATCAACTCAAAGGTAAATCTTTTGATGAATTGAAGCTTCTATACTTAGAGGCTTACAGAAGAAACAAAACCAGTTTTGCCATGGATACACAAGAAAGACCTTCCAAAGGAAGAAAAGATGATCAGAAGGAACAAGTAGAGAAAGCAGAATTGCCTTCTGTTCAGACAAGAGAAATGGTTGTCCATGTTCCACAAATTATTTTTGCTGAACCTTTACATGCAAGGCATCCAGTCATAGATTGGGAAATCTACAATGATAAGTTTGGCAAAGCATGAAAGATAACAAGAGTTGGAAACAAGGTTGAGATTTTCAAGAACTTTGAAAATCTTCTTAGAGCATGTAACAGAATGGATTTAGATGAATTATGGGTATCAGTTCAAGAGAAGCTGAAAACCAAGTATAAGCCAGATGCAAAGGATCAAGAGCTATGGGTTGAGTTCAGCAGACTATATGATCCAAATCCTTCTGATACTCATTGAAAATTTCCTTACTATGATTTATCTGTTACATGGGAATACTTCAGCATGAGTCATGTTCATCATCTTTCCACTCAGAGTGGAATAGAGCTCTTTATGCTAGGTAAGAAGGAGTATCCTTTAAGCTATGAAGTATTATCAGTCTTGATCTCCAATAAGCTTTTGTGTGAAGAAGAGACTGATGCAGTCAAAAGATTGAAGGAGAGCATACTTGATCAGTATGAAAGCCTAAGAAGAAAAAGATAAGGTTTTTGGAAGAGTTCCCTCAAATCCTCAAGGTATGAATTTTATTCACAAAGAAACTTGGTTATTTTATATGGGAATAACAAGTTTAGGGGAGGATTGTTGGGAATAAAATGCACAAAGTAAAGAGTCTGCCAGAAGAGCCTGCTAGTGATAGTTAAGCCTGCCTCTTCAGTTTTGCTGATGTTGAAGATATACTAACAGTACCTTCTGGGTAAGAAGGTACTGCTAGTTAAAGAAGGTCCTGCCAGTTTTCACGACAAGTTGCTGTATTTTAATTAGAGATATTTACTTGTATTATTAGTCTTTGTACAAAGTTATACATTAAGTATAAGTAGTACAGAAGTCTCTGTAGATATAATGGAGTGTTTTACCTTGAAAGGTGTAATATTAGGATAGGATAAACCTCTAATATATTATATTAAGCAACTTGACCACTTGTAATAAGGGCTCCTTATACTATAAAAGGAACCCTTAAGACATCATCTTAGACACAACTATCCCAGCTTTTACACTCATCTTTCCCATGCATAACTTCCACATTTAAACCCTTTCACGTATCAAAGATTCAAGGTTACACTTGTAATCCTGGTGATAGTTTAGATCACCCGTATTATTTTCATCAATAATATTGAATCATTTTGTGTTATTCATGTTGTGTTCATTCTCATTTACTTATTCATCACCTTTGTTCCTTTAGTGTGTTTTAGTAAATTCCGCGTGCTAACTCACATTCATTCATAAATATCTTAAACACATTACTGAGATTAACATCCCAAGTGTTTGCACAAATCAATATATATTTATATAAAGAATCCTTCCACAGAACAAAATCACTTCTTCATGCGAATTATGTAGTGGTCCCCACGACACTCGTGATTGTGTGGAACTCCCCGGAACAGCTTTTGCGGACTACGCATCCACGCGTACCGACGAAGCGGGAGATAAGTGGTACACTTTCAAGCCCGAGCCAAAGACTTACGGTGATTCATACAACCCGTCTTGGAAAAATCACCCAAACCTTAGGTGGAAACAAAATCAACCCAATTCTTCCAATCCGCCTAATCGTTACCAACCAAATGGTCCACCCTCGAACCGTACTTTCAACAACAATCCTTCTAACAATTATGGTAGTACCAACAATCTTGAAGGGTTGATGTCTAAGTTCATGGCATCTCAAGAAGCTCGCATATCTAAGTTTGAAGCCGATTTCAAACAAAAGCAAAGCGAGATGACCACTAGAATTGACGCATTGTTGAAAGTTCTCAATGACCGAGAAATGGGAGCACTCCCAAGCGACACAATCAAGAATCCAACACTAAACGTTAATTCCATATCTTCAGTTTCGTCACCCACTTCATGTCCACAATACTAGGTTAAATCAACAAGCACGTGTTTAAAACAAAACCAAATTCTTCAAAAGGACCAATCAAATATGGCACCCAATATAGAGCCGGTCAAAAGTATAGTTGAAACACCTCCTACGCAAGACCTTGACGATGAATTCAAAGAACTTCACCTCGAACGCTCCGTCATTGATGTCTTAGCGCGTGCTCCTTACTATAGTGCCCTCCTAGAAAAATATGAGAAGTGTAAGCTAGGTAAAAATGGGACCGCCTTCGTTCAAAACAAGTTGCCTAAAAAGCTTGATAATCCGGGTATATTTGTTTTGCCTTGTAAGATAGGAAGATCCGAAGCTTTTGACACACTAGCCGATTTAGGGTCAAGCCTCAACTTGATTCCCTTATCCTTATTCACCGCTCTTAAGCTAGGAAAGTTATAGGAAACAGAGGTATTGATAGGGCTAGTGGATGGGAGTATTGCCCACCTGGTTGGAATGATTAAGGATGTAGTTGTTCACGTAGGAAAGTTAACTATATTAGCGGATTTTCACGTCCTAGACATGGTTAGTGACACTACATGCCCATTATTGGTAGGAAGAGGATTTTTAGCAACCGCTAGTGCCATGATAGATTGTAAGGAGTCTAAGATAGCGGTAGGTGAAGGCGATACTTGGTCGGTGTACAATGTAAAGAAGCATAGTTATGATTGTGATGATGAACTGACACCGCATTGGGTAGAGATGAATAGGAGACCGTCTAGATATGGACCTTGGATAGAAAGGAACTTTATAGGACCTCAATGCCCATTTTATCTAGAGAAAGATTTCGTTGAAAAGACACATTCGGTAGGACAACTCATAGCTAGAGATGAAGAGCTAGACCCTTTTGAGGACCCCTTGGTCTTTAGGAAGATGATTGAGTTCTTAAGCGTAATGCCTATTAACATAGAGATGAATAAGTGGAAAAGAGAGGGAGATAAGTGTAAATGGAGGTGGGACAAGCCACCTAAAGAAGGTGACGGATCATGGCATATGAGAATGACTTTGTATGATCCGGATGGAGAAAAGTTTGAAAGGTCATACCATACTAAGGAAACCGATAGGAAGTTGAAACCTAAGTTTGATCCCAAAGATGTCCTCAATGAGGAGCTCACCCATATCACGTAGTAACCCATGACCTTGAGTCTAGCTACAACACTCGTAAATAAAGAAAAGCGCTTCTTGGGAGGCAACTCATGCTTTGTGTGCTTTTATTTTGTTTGTTTGTTATTTGCTTCCGTATGCATGCTTTATTTTTATTGTTGGTAGATCATGTTTCTAAACTAAATAGTGGAAATACTTTACTTTGTTGTTTTGGCCTAGTCTTAACTCCACCTAAAAGTATTTTTGCAAAAGATAAGTGTAAGGGGAAACCCCAAATATGTTTTTAAGAAACAAACCGATCATGATTCTCCACAATATTAAGTGAACATGTATATTCGTATTTGTTAGAGTCAAATGCTTGTATTGAGTCATAATGAAGTTTTGCAGGATTTTCCAGGAAGTAGGACCAAGTTTTTCCAGAAATTTTCCGGAAACTTAACATAAGAATTTCTGCAGGTCACTTCTGACGGCGTCACGAGATTACTTTTGACGGCGTCACGTGTAAAAACCTGGAAATTTTACCAGTTTTATTTTTCTAACGGAGTTTTAAAGTTTTTGTTGAATTATTAAGTTTTATAATCTCTAGGAAATCTGCAAACTTCATTCCACAAGCATTACATCTTACTTTGTTTTCCAGGATTTAGTAACTTATATAGGATGCCGCCGATTTTACGCGAGGTTTTCTTGTCTATTTTGTCAGGTTTTACAGGTTATGTATGACAAGAAGATGATTTATATTCTGGAAGGGAAGCTTTGATTGTTCATTTTCTTGGAGGAAGATTTAACCTGGCCACCTTATTATCTATACCGAGCGAATCAGGGGAGTATTTGATTTCATTCTCTTTACTTTTTCACTTTTACATTCTTTACTTGAACATTGGGGACAATGTTCATCTTAAGTGTAAGGGGAGGGTAAAAAGATGATACCTTACATATGCACTTTTGCTTGAGTTTGTTTTGTTTAATGGTAGATGTGTAATAAAACTATGAGAAATACTTGTTAGTGCAATTTTAGCGCCAAATTTAAATTTTTTTACAACATTTAGGAGTGAAACTTTAGCCATAGCAAGCGTCTCATGGATAGGAGATTGTATGACTAGCACATAACCGTATATTCAGAAAAATTTTCCACCCAAATATGTGAGGTTCGCCTTTAGATTTGATAGGAAAAGCATTTATTATTAGTGCTTATGAGTGTACCGGTAGCATTTAGATTCTAGAACTTGCATTAGTGATGCATCCTGAGACCGCTAGTGAGACTACATTCGTGTAGTAGGATTTACTACATGATAAGAGGCATTATGATCACCCTTGTGTTAAACCCGTATTTTAATTACTTGACCATTTAAGTCATATTACTTGGCTAGTTAAGTCAACTAATTTTTCCCACACCCTTAGCGTTGTACTCATTTTTAGTACACAAAACCCTAGTACACCCCTCCGAGCCTATCTTTTCGTTTCTAACTTTAAGCATTTTACTTAAAGGAAGAATTTGTTACACCCCACTTAAATGTACACCCAAATCGCCTTAGCCTTCCATGTATGCGCTCATTTTTAGTGCATTATTGTTATTTGTTACACTTTAAGTTAACTATCTAATTGATTACATGGTTGCTAAGTCGAGTCATATCCTTGTACATATTGTTTTGGGACGATTGGGACTCATGGGTAAAGTACTTATTTTATGGAGTAATGGGGAAGAACATCATTTATTACCCCCATATGTACGTTAATCTTAAAAGTGCTCCAAGTGTTTTGATTTTCTTAATTCGAGTCATTAGATTAGTTTATTGTAAAGTATGTAAAAATTCAAGAGTAAGGGGAATTTTCAATCCCTATGATGTATTATTTTGGATGGTAGGGTAAGAGTGTATGCAAAAAAAAAAAAAAAAAAAAAAAAAAAAAAAAAAAAAAAAAAAATCAAAAAAATTAAGAAAAAAAGAGAAAAAATAAGAAAAAGAGAAAAAACATACGGACTACCATCCCGTTTCATTCTATGTTTGTTTTATGTTTTTGTTATTTTTGATTCATTAGCTTAAGTCGAGTCTAGTCTTGGCTTAGCAACGCCATATTGTACATGTAATTAACCAAGATTATTAACTCGCCACCAGTAAAGACTGCTTATATCCAACAAAACCGTGTATTCCATATCCCTACACCTAACGTTACAAACCTTTAAAAGACCTCTTTGATAGTTTATCCTAGGTGCTTACGCCATGTGGTGGAGGTTTGATCCTTTCCCAAGCCTATGGTAATCTATTTTGCTATGACAGGTAGTGAGAGATGTTTTCCATTTCCATATTGCAATTTATACTTTATTACACCCGAGAGATGTGAGTATCTAAACACTATTTGTGGGGTGCTAGTATATGACCTCCGTGTTTGTCTATTGGTCTTTAGTAGAACGATTATTTGTTGTAATTACTTTTATATTAGTATTAAATGACCCCTAACTTGTATTTTGACTAGAATAAAAGCGCATTTGCTTGAGGACAAGCAAATCTCAAGTGTAAGGGTATATGATGAGACGAAAAATGATCCGTTTTTAGGGGGTCATTTAAGCCCGAATTCAACTTTATTTGATCAAATATTGCCCTAAATCGTTCCTTTTGTGATTTTAGGTACTTTGGGAGTGAAATTTGGAAAAGGAAGCAATTCAGACATTTTTGGAGCATAAAAGTGAAGAAAACGCCAAAGTCTTAATTTTCCATGCTGGGAACAGTAGGTGACGGCGTCAAGAGCAATTCCCTGACGGCGTCAAGAGCAAAATTCCATGACGACCCAGTACAGATTTGATGGCGTCACGAAGGTAGGGCGTCAAAAGTAAAAGTCATGACGGCCTGGAAATGTTTTGTACTTGACGGCGTCAGATGTAGATCTAGGCAGTCCGAGGATTGTTTTGGCGGCGAGGTGACGGTGTCACCTATTTGGTCTTGACGCCGTTAGACCCCTTTTTCTATATATAGTTTTCTAATTTTTCACATTTAAAGAGAGAAGTTTTGGGAGAAACCCTAAGTACGATTTTGGTGTAACTTTACAGGTTTTTCAAGGGTTCCAACCCCTTGATACCTTGCATGATTAATCAAGATAAGTGTTCTTCTAATTCAATCAATATGTCTATGTGTTGGTTGTCTATATCATGTTCTTGTCTTAATTCTATCATGCTAGGCTAGATCTATCTTGTGTTTGCTTAGATCTAACGAAACCTAGATATTGATTATGTGTTGATTACTTGTTTATTCTTGTCTTGGATGAATGATTTATATGTTAGGCTTAAGAAAACTGGCAGATCTCCAATTGGTAACATGCTTGAACGTCTTAAGAAACATGAACCGACGCGCACTAGGTCTTTATTGGTTGTATTTAATGCATGAGCCACTGTTTACAATCCCTATAGTTGTGCTGGGCATGGTGTAGGAGGAGATAAGAGCTCATAGAATTGGGGAGTTAAGTGTGCCACCCTATGAATGGTATTAAGGAATACGATCCGTCATCCATGCAATTATAACAAGTAATTAACGTGTAAAAGATGTCTAGGGAGTAGTGAAATCTAAGTAAACACATTTTCTCCAATTACTGCTCACAACTTTAGTATAAATTAGTTTATTTTCATTTCTAGTATTTTATTTTGACTTCATCTTAGTATTGGGTTAGTTGAATAGCAACTAATTCCGCCCAAATCCTTCAAACCCGAGATTTTTAATTGCTTTCTAAAAAATATAAAAACACAAAAATAATCATCCCTCATCTTTAGAACTAGTATTTAGGCTTTCTAATCCTAGCGACACTATTCCTAAGTTGAATGATCAATCCCCCGGTACTTGTCACTATACTATACTACAACGATCAGGTACACTGCCTGGTGGGGGTTGTAAGCTTCTCGAGATCCCTCGAGAGGTAAAGCCTGTTGCGATTCCCACGCATCAAAAAAGCTCTTGACGCTGTCACACACTGTTCCCAGCTTGGAAAATTAAGTCTTTGGCGTTTTCTTCACTTTTATGCTCCAAAGACGTCCGAATTGCTTCCTTTTCCAGATTTCACTCCCAAAGTACCTAAAATCACAAAAGGAACGATTTAGGGCAATATTTGATCAAATAAATTCATTTCCGGGCTTAAATGACCCCCTAAAAGTAGTTCATTTTTCGCCTCATCATTGAGATGAAATGGTTTGAATTGGATGGCTAGGATCAAAGGGAGCCTCCCTTGGTGTTCAAATAATTTGGCATGTGTGGAATGTGAATGGTTGAGATGAGTTCACTTGAAATGAATGGTTAAGATCAAACATGCTTAGGTTAGGGTTTAGGAGGATATTCCAAGGGAATATGCTTTGCTTGGGGGGGAAAGGAGAAATGGAGGGTTGAGATGAGATTGTTTGAAATGGATGGATGAGATCAAAGGGAGCCTCCTTTGCTTGGGGAGTAAGTGTGGATCAATGGTTGGGATTGTTTTGGTTTGAATTCAATGGCTAAGATCAATCACATGTGGTGGCATAGATAGGAGAGATTGGATGGATGGTTGAGATGAGTTTAGTTTGAATTCAATGGTTGAGATCAAACCCATGTGATGACATAGAGATGAGGGGTTGGATGGATGGCTGTGATGTGTTGTAATTTGAAATCAATGGCTAGGATGAGAGGAGCCATATTAGGGTTTCCAACAATTGGCATGTGTTTAATATGAAGGGTTGAGATGTGTTGTAAGGGATTGGATGGTTGAGATGTAGTGTATAAGGGAATATGTAAGGGTGTAAGAGATTGTGTAAGAGAATATTTTATTTGGATATGATTGGTTTTGTCTTTTGTATAAATGAGATTAAGAGAGGATTAAGACATAATCTAATTGTCATTAAGAAGAAAAGTTTTAAACAATTAAGATTATAAGTTGAGAAAATCATAGGTTACTTATAAGTTCAAGTAACACAACGTCGAGAATCCATAGTTCCATATCTCGTAACTTTCCACGACTCGACATTCTCAACTAATACCTTGGTTCAAACAAGTTAAGTGCTTTGCCTTGATGTCAAGCATAACCTAAGTGGGAAAGGATGCGTTTACGCAAAGTGATCTTTGTCTAAGTTTAACCAATAAGGGAGTAAACCCGTTACGTAATTAGAGAAGACGTAAGCACGGGATATAAGCATATGGATGCTTCAACACGATTTCACGTGAAATATGTAAGCTCCCTAAGATTAGAAAAGCCTTGGCTAGAGGCGATACTTAGAAAACATGCGTTGGCGTTTTCCCGTAAATGGGTGTATTAAAAATGGGATTTCTCAAATCTCAAAACTCGTTTCGAGTGTTCTCAATTAAGCACATAACATATTCATACATGTAATGAAAGATCCACATTTGACGGGTAAGGGGAAAGCAACTTTCAAAATTCGCCCTGAACCATACAGACTCCTGGCGCGTCACCCGCGCGTTGACGCGCGGGCAGCGCGCCAGGAGCAGACATTGGCTCTGGCGATTTTGAGCTAACGTTTGTTATTTTATGTGTTTCGATGGTTTGTTTGTCATCATTAAAACATAAAGAGATCTTGATCATGTTGCCTCAACACAACGTGTTTCAATTCTTTGGAAATTTTAGGAAAGAGGTGGAGGGTAATCAGTGGAAAGGAAGGGTATGTAGTTGCGAGTCTTTGTGTGATCAACCAAGTTTGGTTTAGGCATGTTTTTCCTATATAAGAACAATGAAGTTATTAAGTTGACTACCCTATAATTTTTATACTTAACCCAAACAACCCCATACACCATAATACTTTTTAATTTTGAAATTCCTAATTCATTTCGTTGCATGGTTGTGAAAACGTTTATGACATGTCTTAACAATGCTCAACTACGTTATTGTTACGTGATTAAATGATATTCACAACCACAAATTCGAATTGGGGATGATCTCATTTTCAACTCACTTTTAAAACTCACGAATTAAATCAATTAATTGTTAATGAAGGTTTAGTTATTAACACATTATCAAGTTTTAGTCTCAATTGATGTTAATTTTTCAAAGAAATAAGAATCCCCAATTTTTGATTTCATGTTCATATGAACCCTAAAAGCTTAAATTTGAAATAATTGGATGAAATTAAAGAAGTTAACTTACAATGGAGTGATAGGTAAGTATTAATGATTGATGATCTTGAATTTGTAAACCTTGAATTAGTGTGATTAAGGGTGAGTAAGATTTTGGGGTGTTATGGTCGAATTTCGTCACTTCTGCAGCAAAGGGGAGTGTTTGGTTTAGTTTTAGAAGTTCTGTAGTAAGAAAAACGGGGTGTGCCTAAAAATGCTAGACGGTCCTTTATCGATATGGGACCGCTGGTCGATAAAGGACCGCTGGTAGTAAGTTTATGGTTTTTGCCGTTTTTGGTGTTTTGGTCTTTATAAAAAATCTTTGGTTTTAGATGGTTTTAAAACGTAACTCTTCGTATTTTAAGACACGGAATGGACTCAATACACACGAGTAGGCTAAGGAATGGGTATGGAGTAGAATCGAGGTAAAAGAAAAGGAAAAGACTCGATACGCTTGAATAAAGAGTGGAATTTGAGTCAAAACAGAAGAAGTGAAAAAGTAGTGCGTGAGATGAGGTTCATGTATGAGGTTAGCATCGGAGAGGCTAGAAGTCAATCATGTAAATTCCAAGAAAAGTCATAGATGAGAACTAGAGAAAGGATAAAGAGTGAAATGAGTGTGCATCGTCTATAGTGATTGATTGATGTAAATTTTCGGTATTAATAATGGTACACCAATTAGGTTGCTCGTATGATCTTTGTCGGCGACATTACCTATAAAAAAAACATTCAAATTAGTAGTACATGCATCTACATCAACTAAATGTTTTTCTAGCAACATATTTTCATCATCCTCGGCTTGAGCATTCCCTTGAGGAAATTTTAAAACATTTTACCATATGTCATTTTCCACTTGACATAAAATTGTTTCATGAAAATCAATTTTCGGCAAAGATTCATAAACCAATATTTTTGGTTCAACGTTTTGCAAAAGTTTCGTATGAAATTTTGATTTTCAAAATTTACTTCCATTGGTTGAAAATCACCAATTGAAATGACATGCTAAATATTATGATCTATTGATTTCACATAACTTTCAAATTCATTTTTCCAAATGACAAAATTTTCATTTACGAAAAATGGTGGCTCATTCAAAGAACGCCCTTCTAGATATCTTTCAGACTCCGTAGATTGATTCAAGTTTTAAAGTACAGTATACTCTAAAGATCTTTATAACATGGCGCTCTGATACCAATTGTAGAAACTAGAAGGGGGGGCGGGGGTTGAATAGTTTCACCATTTCTTTTTACTTGCCAAAACGTTTCGCCGGTTTTAGGTCCGGTTAATATTGTTTTGAAAACTTGTTGAATTCTACTTGTTATGTGATATCTATTTAGCTACTAACAAACATAAACAAAAAAGTAATGTAAAGAGTAAGGAAAGAACACAACCAAGAGACACGGTGATTTATAGTGGTTCGGCACGAAGCTCACTCCTTCGTCCTGCTCCACTCCCCGAGTACCACACTCGAGAGTTATCAATCACTATATCAACACACTCCTTCAAGCGGATCAATCCGTACACAAGGTTTAACGACACTAAGCGGAATGTCGAGTTCTAATCGTAGCTAGAACCAATCTACTCCAAGGCCCACGTGGCTACACGAACAAGCACTCTTGTCCAACTTGAATCTTCACCTGAGCCAAGCCTTCACACAAATAGTATACTTAGATCTTCACCCAATCCAAACCTTCACACGAGACACACTTAGATCATCACCCGATCTAAGTCGTCCCACTAAGACTTACTTGGATCATCACCCGATCCAAGCCTTCACACAAGACACACTTGGACCATCACCCGATCCAAGCCTTCACATAATGACTCAACTAAGTCCTAACCTACATGCTAGGACATCACTATCCTCACAACAAATACATGAGCTAATCTAGTTGCAAGACTTCTTAGATCTTCATCTTCTTCCAGGTTCACACACATAACTCCATCCTCGACTCACACACAAGTCAGAAGTATTTACAAAATTTAGAGGACCTATTACCGTAACACTTGTTACGTTTGTGTGTAGACACCTATAACATCTCGAATGTTCATCTACGTCAAGAGTTATTCTCTTGCACTTTGCTGAAGAGGAACCCACTTTAACATCTCGAATATTCATCTACGTCGAGAGTTCTTCTCTTGCATATTGCGGAAGAGGAAATCACTTATAAACATATACCGACATGTTATAGTTATCAAAGAAGAAAAGAAAAATAAAACAGAAAGTTTTTGCATGTGGAAGACCTTTTTGTCTGAAGGGAACAATTCACTATTTATACACGACAGGAGGCAGGTGGTGGTCCCTTAAATAGGCGACGATCCTTTGTCACTAAAGGACCGCCGACCACTTTAAGGGACCGTCTCGACAAACGCTCCCATTTTGTCCTGACGTGGTGAAAACTCAACTTTTTTGGGGGAAAATATATCTGTTATAAATTTGAATTTTGAATATATTTTCTTAATAAAATATTTCTTTAAAAACACAAAATTACTTTTGTGAAAATGTTTTGTCAAACTTAAAAATGTAAGTTTAGGAAAAAAATAAAATTCTTTGATCACTTTACTGATGACGGTATAAAATTTGTTCATACCTGAAGTGACGTTGTAGCAGCTACGTAGAAGAAACGAGTTTCCTCAAACAAAAACTTATTAACCGTAACTTTACGTAACATGTCTTTATATTTTGTGATTATTAAAACACAAGAAGACCGAATAATGTGAATAACTTTTTGGACATTATTTGTATTAACAAAAGTATTGCTGGAAATGTATATTCACAGAAACTATTGAAGAGATACGGCTGGAAATGTATATACACAACTGAAAATGTATTGGACATGCCGGGAATGTATTCAATCTGAAAACACTATATATGGCAAGGGTCTTTTCCATTGCCTATATAAACAATCATAATGTGCTAATTCATTTCATAAATCAAATCGCATAGAAATAAAGAAATGGAAATGAAGTATCAAAAAAATGTTGATGATGATCTTGAGGTTAGAAATGCTTTTCTTTGTTTTTCTTAATACGTTTAAAACAGTTGTTTTTTACAGATTTATCGCCAACTGTTTGTTATATTTTCCATTTAATTCAAACGTCTTATATGATTCAATTCGCAGGTTTGCATCAAACCAAAGTTTACAACGGCAGCTAACAATTCTAAATTGGACAGATGGTGTTGTTCTTTGACTCTTGGTTGATTCACAAGAAGATAAACTGTGCATTTACTATAGTTTATTCGTCCTCATTGTAAAGGTTTAGTTCAGTTTTGGTCATCCATATAAACCTTCTATAGAAGACATCAACTTTCAATTGTTGATCATCCTTTTGATGTGCAGCATCTTGACTTGACTATCCATGAATATAGGATATAGGGTTTGAAGTATCATTATTGATTTTTTTTGAACAAATTACACCAATGATGTTGAGTAGGACATTTTATATCTTGAAGTAACATATATATGTTTTTAGACTTTTAATTTTATTTTTTGTGTTTCATATATTGTAAAGTGCTACATGGTCAAGTAAAATAGTCAATGGTTAATTAAAATATAGGTCCAATTTATTTATCTTATTTTTGTTTAGCTTTAGATTATACAATTTGAAAACCAATATACTGCATGGAGTCACAAGCAAGTCATGTAACTTTTTCATGGAAATTAAAGTTATAAGCAAATAAGGAAACTAACTATTACTAATATTATTAAGAAGCAAAATCCGCATGAAAAGTATTAATAACTAATTAACAATATATATGGAAAGTATCATAATTTCATAATATTTTAACAATATTTGCGGTATAGTTTATCAAAATCACCACCTCCTCAATCATTATATTATTGCTTATCTACTGTTAATGAAACGTAATCTTATTTTAGGGGATTGTTATGAATACATTATGTAACACCCCTATTTTTCACTGATCGCAACGGATAAAGTGTTTGGGGTATTACTTCATACAATCACAGTTACAGTAATAGAAAATGCGGAAAACTAAAAGGGGGGTTGAATAGTTTACCGCTTTTTGATTCTTATTTAGCTTAAATATCCTTTTAGAAACTTTACATTTGCTTAAAGATATAAACACAACTTTATATGTTTGATTCTTTGAAAAGCTTTTCATGTGAATAACAATTCTAACTTTACTTGTTTCATACTTTGAAAAGCTTTACTTGTGATGATCCTAACTTCGCTTGTTTTAGTTCTTTGAAAAGCTTTACATTTGTTTCAAGATATAAATACAACTTTACTTGTTTTAATTCTTTTGGAAAGCTTTATATGTGATTAGCAATTGTAACTAAAAGACAACATGTAATAAGCAAAGATAAAGAAAGAAACGATCAAACCACAACACGATTGTTTATAGTGGTTCGGCTACAAGGACTCTTTTTCCTTGCCCTACATCCACGCCCCGAGTTTCCAACTCGAGAGTTATAAGCACTAATCAACAAGCTCCTTTCACCGGCGGAGAAAACCTTTACAACGTCGCTTACACTTTTACCGACACTAAGCTAGATGTCGAGTTCTTTTACAAGGGTACAACCACTCCCATTCGTCGCTTACAGTTTTACCGACACTAAGCTAGATGTCGAGTTATTTTCCAAGGGTACAACCACTCCCGTTAGTTCTTTTACAAGGGTACAACAAATCCCAACACACTACGTATTTTGAGGCCTAAAATACTAACCACTTACATCTATATACATGATACACATGGAGTATAAACTATCAAAGCTTATACATGACCAAGCTACCAAGACTTGCAACTTTAGAGTTGAAGCTTGTAACTTCTTGAATGATCTTGTGAAGTCCCTTGCTACATAAGAGAATCACAAATCAAAAGGTTACTGAGTTAGTTGAGAGTGTGTGTGAATATATGTCCTAAAAGAGTTGCCAAAAACTAACAAATGGTTTGGTATTTATAGCAAACAATTCTGCAGGTCTGGCGGATCAGGCGGACCCCTCAAAAGGGTTCCGCCCGTGTACCCCCAGGGTATCGCCAGGGCTGTAGTTGGTTTAGCAATAAATCTTGCAAACCAAACAAGGTCTTGTCTCATAACTCCTAGCAACCAAACAATGTCACATCTCATAATAACAAGTCAAATACAAAGCTTGCAAGCAACAACAAAGTTAGTCAAACACATTTCTTTCCATAAATGCATCATGACAAAACTTGCCCTAAATGTGATGTGACCTTACTATATAAAGAAATAAATATGATGTGACAAGACTCATTTTAGTTTAAGAAATAAACACAATGTTTTGTTTAAAAGGAAATGTTAACCTTAGTTAAACAAGACTTAAACACTTAAAGTGATGATTTACTTATAGCTAAACTTCATACTTTGTCATTAACAAAACTTAGCAAAGATCGTAAAATATAAATAACGTTTTTAGGCGATATTTGTATTAACAATCTCCCCCTTTTTGTTGATGACAAAACATAAACTTTATTTATAAGCAAGTCACTAGTTTTAGTGTTAAGTCTTATAAAGTTAGTATAAAAACTTGTTTTTGCAAAGATGAGATGATATGCACCGCAAAAAAATGTTTTTGCAAATATGAGGTTGATAAGCACAAGTTTATATAAATTCTCCCCCTTTTTGTCGAAACAAAAAGAAGAGTAGCGAAGCGGAATTAAGACTTGCTCCCCCTTGGACGATACTCCCCCTAAATGGAGTGCCAAGAGAGGAGACATGGATTTTGAACCTACAAGAAAAAGGTTAGTTGTTGCACAAGATAAGTCATGAAAGTATTTCATGTTTAAACACAACTAAGAGTTGTGAAGTGAAATAGCACAACACTCATGCTCCCCCTTGAATATTACTCCCCTAAATGGAGTATCAAGGAAGGAAAACATGGATAATGAACCTACAAAAAGAGAGGTTAGTTTATAAAGCACAAGATTTATGTATGGTACCATAACAAGGTATAGTTCACACATCATACCTAAATGGTCAACAAACAAAGAAAACCTTGTAGTGTAATGAAATTCATTTCATGTAAAATTTAGACTTCTTAAAAAGTCAAAGACAAGAAATTTTGGTTACACTATCCTACCTCTAGAAATAAAGAAAAAGCTACAAATAAGGTACGACCATAAAAAGCTACAAGGAAATCATCATTTTCCTTTGTGAGAAACATTTTCCAAAAACAAGGATGGGGTTGTTTAAGGATGAAAATGTGAGTTGAGGGTTGTAGCGGGTTTTATTTTGAAAGGTGAGGAGATGACTTGGTTTTGGTTTGTTGGTTAAAATGGGAGACCTTTTCCAAGAGAAACGGTTTTGTTTCATTTTGGAGACTCTAATGTTGAGGTGGATGAGACAAGGATGTTAGACGATCCAAAATGTGGTTCAAGATAAATCTCATTTCTTTGGAAAGTTCCCTAAGTTCCCTTCTACACCCTTCACTAATGTGAGCGGTTCTTTCACATTGTCCGCAACCATGGCGGGGAAAGTTTGGTGGAAGAGAGGTTTGATTTGTTGGTGGTGGATGGGTTGAACTTGAAGGAGCAAATGTGGATGGTTGAGAGGTGTATTTGCTTCCTTCATTTGTTGAGCTTAATGCCGTTTGGAATTCCATAACATGATTGATTTAAGAATCAACCATTCGTTTGAAGGCATTTAGGTGGTTTAAATGAGTGTTAATTTCCTCATTCATGTTTGGAGGTTTTTCCCACATGGATGCTTCTATTTTCTTATAGGAAGAAAGTAGGGATTCAAATTGTTGGGAAGGTTCTTGTGGTGATGGTTGTTGTTGTTGTGGTTTCCATTTCGGCAATGGTGTTAAAAAGTGACAATGATGGAGGGCTTGATGGTTTAGGTGATAGGTTTTCAAAAGTTTCCAATAGTGGATGTGGTGATGTTGGTGGTGTATGGAAAAGTTAAATTGGTGTAAGTGTTGAAGTAGCAAGATTAAGCAAATCTTGAATAGTGATCACATTGGTATTGAAATGTGTTGAGGATGGTGTTGAGGTAGTGAGGTTAAGGAGATCTTCGATAGGTGAAGAAATGTTAAGCGAAGCATCACTTGAAGATGATGAGCTTTACTTGACGGTTTTGTTGAAGCAACAAGGTTTGACCCTAATCCTAGTGGTTTTTGAGAAGGATTTTGATGGTTATGGTGTGATTTGAATTGTTGCAAAACTTTCAAATTTATAAGGTTGAAAAGGTGTTGAAATGGGTGTTTGGATTTGATGTTCTACCATTCAAAGAATGAGGTTTCAAATGATTTTCATGACCATGTCACATCATTTGATGTTAATTCAATGGAATAGGGTGGAGTGAAAGATCAACATATGCACTCAATGCTTTGTGATCATGGGATGTGATTTGGTTGAAAATGTTTCAATGGTTTGAAGGATCCTTTAAAAGGGTTCCTTGGGTTAGTTATGTTTGAATTTGAATTTTTTGGAGGGAAGTGGCTTCCTAATTGTTTTAGTGAGTGAGAGTTGTTCTAATATGGTTATTAGAGTTAATGGAAGATGTTTCTCACTTAGGATAATGGTTTGACACTTTACAAGTTTTAGACTTAAGAAAAATAACAAAAATTTTCTGCAAGTGACTAGCGGAACCCTCACAATACACAAGCGGAACCCTGTTTTGGGTTCCGTCTGGTCCGTTGGGCCATTTCTGGGTTTCCCAGAAATTACAATGGCGGACCCCAATTTTTGGGTACCGCCAGATCCGCCAGGGGTAAAAAATTAGGCAGTCCGCGTTTTTGACCTGCGAGACAATTTTCAAAATTTTCGAAAACTCCTAAAATCAAAGAGATAAGGTATTTCTGGTTAGGCAATGCAAAAATTAGACATGTAAACATTCATATCATGGGACTTTGACCTTGAGGTCGAGGATTTTACTATACTTAGTAAGAATTGCCATAAGCATAGAAAAAATGACAAACACCTTAAACATTGTCATTATGCATAAAAGTTCATACAAACATAATCCAACAAACATAATAAACCATGAAAGTGAAAAACACATAATTCACGTAGTTTTAACACAAAGACGATTCTAAAGCATTCTTAAGCCAAACACTCCTTAATCGTCTCATAACCGGTCTATCCTCTTATTGAGCTTGCTTATGTACCTTCCAAAGCACTTGAAAATTCCTTTGGTTTGCTTGAACTCTTCGGATACATTTTCAATGACGGGGAGTTCTAGAAGGTAGTCTAAAGGAGGTAACTTAGAGTTAGGAAGTTAATCATCCTTTCTCATGTCAGATGATGATGATGATGGTGTAGGTGAGCGAGTACGTTTGCCCTTACCTTTGAAAACTTGTTTATCACTCAGAGGAACGAAGATGTGAGGAATGAGAGAATAGTCAAGGCACATTCCATTATCGTTAGGAGGAATGGGTGAGATTGTTCTAAAGAGGCGGGTGAGAAGCATTCCATAAGGAAGAGCAGTTGTTCCTACCAAAGGTATGTCGGTCATTCTTTTGGCCAGGTAATAGGCTAAGTTAAAAGGTTGACCGGTGGAAATGCTATAGAGCATGTAGCTAAGACAAACATTGATGTGATCCCGGTTTCCTATGGTGCTAATTTCATTGGTTCTAAGGAGTTCTTCCCATTCCTTTAATTGGGGCTTGAGTTCATTGAATTCCATACCATATGGGTCCTAGATGACCTCATTTCCGGTTCAAGTTCTCCTAGTGTTGGTGGTCCTAATGAAGAGGTGGTCACGTAGTTCATTTTTGGACACAAGAGGGGTATCATAGGGATAGATGCGGTCAAAAAGTGTGTCAAGAGTTGAGAGGGAATGCAAGTAGGAGTAGCTGCAAGTACCATGGTTTGAGACACCTAGGATTTGAGCAAACTTCTCGAGAGTGAAGGAGTATTAATGACTACTAGCCCTAAAGTTAATAGACATGCGACCATACTCATCCTTGGAGAGGGTGACGGAAGCATATAATTCTAAAATGAACCTAGAACAAATAGGCTCGTCGATTTCTAAGAGATACTCAAAGTTGATTGTGGCAAATTCCGTGTATAGGTTTGTACCTTCTAAGAAGGATGGATCAATGGTTCTACCCTTACGGACATATCGTTTTTCTAAGGCTTTGAAGACAACGATTTGAGTTTGAATGAGACCTTTGGTTTTGTGGTGTTTGGGTAGGTACTTGATGGTGTCCTTGTGGTCGTAGTGAGTTAGAGGAGGCATGATGATTCCTAGAAATTCAAAATTTCACATTAAAGTAAATGACTATTGTAATGTGTATGTTCTAGTGTGTGCCTATATGAAAACAATGTGGAGGTGCGGTTGACTTGACTCATTATGATGCTTAAAAATGTTTTGTAATGCAAGTGATGTTTCAATGACGTTTTTCATTTGTTTTAACAATGTGGTGAACGGTGTGGTTGACGACCGAGAGTGGATATGTGAAATGAGGTGGTGATTGCTTGACAATACTTAAAGCTTGGATATCTTCTTTGTGTTCTTCACTTGCTAGAAAGTGGAAGAGACGCATTTCATAATGAAATTCACTTGACTTTTGACGACATAGACAAATATGTTAATGAGAGTATGGCTATGACAATTGCCTTTTGTTTCAAAGAGCGACACAAAGGTGAACATAGGTTTATGTATCATGAAAGGTGGTTTAATCTTGATAGGTTAGGTTATAGTGGGGATGACACACTTGTTTGGTTACATTGTGGAATCTTCTTGTGAAGATGACTAGGTGGAGTTATTGGTGAAGATGATATTGACTCTTGGTTTCTTTGAGGGCATGAAGATGGTGAATGACTCGATATTGATAGGACAAAGGATAACTCGGTTTCTCATTTCACATTGGTTGTTTGAAGAGGTTTGAGTGATGAAAGGTTATGAGGAATATGCTTGAAGTTTTGCTCATTTTGTGAATCTTATGGGCTGATGGTAAGTTGGAGTTGTGAGTAAAGAGGTGTTTGGTTTTGAACTTAAATAAAATATTCTGTGGCTTTGGCGGACCAGGCGGAACCAAAAAATGGGTTCCGCCCGTATGGTCTAAGGGTGCCGTGGGATCTGCAGGGAAAACTAAAAAGGATTTGTCTTGATTTTTGTGGTTTTATCCTACTGTTCAAAACTAAGGTTTTAGGTTTTATGAGTCCTTGACTAAGCCTAGGGATGATGAATGCTTCTCATTCAAGAGGTTTTGTGAAAACGTTGATAGAATGGTTAACGTATAAGACTTTCTTAGTTAAGATGTTCCTCAATGAACATTCCAAGACGATGATGATGGATCACAATATGTCAATTAAGAACATAATGGATTGAATTGTCGCTGAAGTCGATGCTTCCTTTGTTGAAGGTATAGCAATGTTGATAAGATGAATTCCGTTGTTGATGCGAGTTTGCTTGTTCAAGCGGAGCTTGTTAATGTGCTTCTCCATCCGATACTAATTTGAGAATCTTACGTGTTTTGGAGAATCATTGGGTAAGTAAGTATAAAAGTGCAAGTACCACTTGTGCTTTTCTTATCAACTTATTACCGACATAATTCCATTTGTCACACACTATGGTTTCTATTCCCGTTCTTTTGGGATACCATAATCCTAGTTGTGTAGTACCTTATGATGTATCCAAATAGGCTCAACTAAAGAGTTGTCTTAGGATCTTCGTTAACATGAGCACATAGACAAAAGCTAAACATAATGTTGAATCTAAATGTTATGAGAACAATTAGTCTTCCAAACATTTCTCTATGTTTAGTTTTACCTACGGATTTACTAATCTCATTCTTGATAAGTCATCAAAAACTTAACCATTGAGAACAAGAGAGCAACTAGGAATGTCTTTAAGTTAAAATCCCTTGCTTTTGTGGCTTGCTTTTATTATCAAAAAAGTCTTTCAAATATTGACACTATACTCACTTGATTACTTTGAAATATCAATTTTGTTTCACTAGTGTTTTATTCTAAATTCCAAAAATTGTTTTTGTTGAATTTGTTTAGACACAACTAATGACCAATAAATAAAGTTTTATAACTTGTGTCAATTTTACTTGATTCAATGTTTAACTCAAGGTGAGAAGATGTTGTTTTGTACTTTTACTCCATGCTTGTCTTGCCATCATTGGACTTTCGACTAAGTTATCATCTACCAAAGATGATATCATAGAAGGAGGAGATTACTCGTTAAATGTCATATTCAACGACTCCTCGACTCTTTGGGTTTTCTTACTTAAGACACTATGAACTCTATTTATTTTTAAAAAGTCCAAGAGGTACAACATCATTAGACTATGTGTCACATTTGATGTGTAAATCCTAGATGTTGAAAACTTATTTTCTTTCACACATCCTAATATATGCTAAAGTGATTTATTTCGCCTTGTGCGTTTTATGTGAGATTATCATAAAGGAGTGATTGAAGAAAGACACAATTAAAGACTCAAAGTATGGTGTTTGAGAAAATTGTTTAACAAAGGTTTGTTTTGCAAGCATCACAAAAGTGTTAGACATTTTAACACTTAGGAAATTCTTAGTTAGCTCACATGTAAGCAAGGGTTGAGTGAGACATACTCAAGAGTTTTTCGTGTTTATCTCTTGATGGTTAAATAACCAAAACACCTTATATCTCCTACTAGTACTAAAGACTAAATTTCTTGTTGCATAGAATCTAATCTTAGTTATTTACAAATAGCAGGTAAACACTCTAGAGTATTACAAATAACACATATTTGAACACATAATGCTAGAGACAAGATATAACCAAAGTCAATTTTAAGTAATGCGTACCTTTTAAATTGCATAGAGATGCTATCAAGCGAATAAGCATTATGCATAAAAACTTGGTTTGACGACATGCTTTGAAACTCAATAACTCATGTATCCAAGAAGGTTAGACAGTCATATAAAAGCATAGAGTATGATAATCTTAATTCTTTTATCATGAGTCTCTATTAGAGATAGAATTATCTTTAAATCTCTCTTCTAGGTTAGACAAATTTTACTTGCTTTGTTTTATTAGTTAATGGTGCTTTTGAGTTAAATCCTAATCCGGTTTTATCTTTAAACAACCTTTGACTCCTCAACAATCTTTCAAGAGATTTTGAGCTTTCATCAAATTTAACTAATAATTTTTCCTTTCTCATTTTGCATTTTAATCTCATGTTTGTAATCTAGACATAATTTACATTCTAGATTAATTTCAACATTACTCTTAATTCTAGACATTTTATCTTCCAATAAGATTTCCTTTTCAAAGATATTCTTAAGAGATTTTAAAGACTCATTCTTGAAGATAGCTTTTAGGTCCATGTTGCACAAATGTTTAGACTCATTTTCTAGTTTAGAAAACTCTAGGATAAATTAATCAAAGCAAAAGAGTTTGATTTCAAAGTGTACCTTGCTTGATGTTTAATCTAGTTTAGAATCACAAACCGGATGATTGACTTCATCTTCATCCGAGTTATTCCATGAATCGCAAGCAAGACTACTACGAGCTTGACACGAGTAATCACCGGATCATAGTCTTCGTCAACATCTATTTCATTCCAAGATACGCAAGCAGGTTCATCAAAACACACGTACTCATCTTCACTTGTACCTTCATTTAAAACATTTAAACTAGTAGCACATGTATTAACTTCTACTAAATGCCTATCAATTAGTTTTTCTAAAACTTCTAATTCATATGTAAGATCAAATTGATCATCTTTGAATTGACATATTCCTTGATGAAAGATTACCATATTTTTCCAAACATCATTAATCTTTTGACAAAAATACATTCTTTCATATTTGGTACTAAATCTTTGTAAAGCATTGTTTTAGCTTCAGTGTTTTTATCAAGTTTAAGATAGTTATCTTGGTTTTCAAAAACTTGTTTTCTTTGGTTTGAAATTACCAAAAGAACAAATATGCCAAAGATTTTGATCAATTGATTTCACATAGTTTTCAAAATTACTTTTCCATTCAAGTAAGTTTTCTTTTTCAAATAGCGGTTGGTTTTGAATAGGTTGCCCTTCTTTGAGTTTTTCAAAATCCATGGATCGATCCAAGTTTTAAAATACATTCTATTTTAAAGATCCTGAGTAACGTAGCTCCTGATGCCAATTGTGGAAAACTAGAAGGGGGGTTGAATAGTTTACCGCTTTTCGATTCTTATTTAACTTAAATATCCTTTTAGAAACTTTACATTTGCTTAAAGATATAAACACAACTTTATATGTTTGATTCTTTGAAAAGCTTTTCATGTGAATAACAATTCTAACTTTACTTGTTTCATACTTTGAAAAGCTTTACTTGTGATGATCCTAACTTTGCTTGTTTTAGTTCTTTGAAAAGCTTTACATTTGTTTCAAGATATAAATACAACTTTACTTGTTTTAATTCTTTTGGAAAGCTTTATATGTGATTAGCAATTGTAACTAAAAGACAACATGTAATAAGCAAAGATAAAGAAAGAAACGATCAAACCACAACACGATTGTTTATCGTGGTTCGGCTACAAGGACTCTTTTTCCTTGCCCTACATCCACGCCCCGAGTTTCCAACTCGAGAGTTATAAGCACTAATCAACAAGCTCCTTTCACCGGCGGAGAAAACCTTTACAACGTCGCTTACACTTTTACCGACACTAAGCTAGATGTCGAGTTCTTTTACAAGGGTACAACCACTCCCATTCGTCGCTTACACTTTTACCGACACTAAGCTAGATGTCGAGTTCTTTTCCAAGGGTACAACCACTCCCGTTAGTTCTTTTACAAGGGTACAACAACTCCCGACACACTACGTATTTTGAGACCTAAAATACTAACCACTTACATCTATATACATGACACACATGAAGTATAAACTATCAAAGCTTATACATGACCAAGCTACCAAGACTTGCAACTTTAGAGTTGAAGCTTGTAACTTCTTGAATGATCTTGTGAAGTCCCTTGCTACATAAGAGAATCACAAATCAAAAGGTTACTGAGTTAGTTGAGAGTGTGTGTGAATATATGTCCTAAAAGAGTTGCCAAAAACTAACAAATGGTTTGGTATTTATAGCAAACAATTCTGCAGGTCTGGCGGATCAGGCGGACCCCTCAAAAGGGTTCCGCCCGTGTACCCCCAGGGTACCGCCAGGGCTGCAGTTGGTTTTGCAATAAATCTTGCAAACCAAAAAAGGTCTTGTCTCATAACTCCTAGCAACCAAACAATGTCACATCTCATAATAACAAGTCAAATACAAAGTTTGCAAGCAACAACAAAGTTAGTCAAACACATTTCTTTTCATAAATGCATCATGACAAAACTTGCCCTAAATGTGATGTGACCTTACTATATAAAGAAATAAATATGATGTGACAAGACTCATTTTAGTTTAAGAAATAAACACAATGTTTTGTTTAAAAGGAAATGTTAACCTTAGTTAAACAAGACTTAAACACTTAAAGTGATGATTTACTTATAGCTAAACTTCATACTTTGTCATTAACAAAACTTAGCAAAGATCGTAAAATATAAATAACGTTTCTAGGCGATATTTGTATTAACAGAAAACAACTCGAAAAGAGACGTTTTAGAAATTTAGTTATCATTCATATTATCAGAGTTTTAATTGTAAAAGATATACTTTTATTTTTGATGAGGTCCAAAAAATCCAGGTGTTAGGTTATGTTTGAATAATAACCATGAAAAGTCCTCCGAGTTCAGTGCCTCCTTTTGCCATAACTCCATAGAAGTAGTATACCTAGAATGCATGCTTAAAAAGTCAACACTAGGTGTTGAGTGAGAGTCATAGGTTTAGGGGTTAGTGAATACAAGTTCCCTGGGTTCAGTTGTTACACCCATCTGGGAAAATGTAAGGTGCGTGATAATTGTGATGCATGCACAATTATCATGAGTGGGGTATGTTGCACAAAGCTCATGAATCACACGTTAATAATCCAGGTCATGGGGGCTATGTCACACCCCCAAAATCGGGTCCAGCGGAAGCATACATGTAGCTGGGGTGTAACTCAATTGGTATTACAGCACAAGTACAAAATTGGTTTTCACTTCAAGCATTTAGAGTAAAATCGTTTAACTAAAAGTATTGAATTTACATTGTTTAAAATTAGTGCGGAAGTAGGCCCTTAAAAGTAGTTTAAAACGGTCCCCATATAAATACTCAGAGTCTTCTATGACCATGCCATGCCCTGCCAAAACCTCCTGTAGCGTGCCAAAGGTTAAAACCTGAAAATACATGCTAAAGTGTCAACACGAGGTTGGTGAGTTCATAGAGTTAGTTTAACAAATAAAGTATATGGAAAAGTGATCACACAGCAAAGGCATCGTAAATCCACTCAGTTACAAGTCCCGCCATAAGAGACTTGTAACCTGTGTGTTCACAACCCACTGCTAAAATAGTTTATGTCTAGTTGTCAAGCACAAGTGGTCAATATAATATGTCAAATTGTCAATCATATGTACGTGTATCATAGTAGATAAAAGTGTAAACGTCACCACAAGGGTCTTCCGACATACAGTCAGGATGCACAACACACCTCTAGGGTCTTCCAACAACTTCCGGTTGGGATGCATCCAAATTAATGGCCTTCCAATACCGTAGTATTAGGATGTATCCAAATTAATGGCCTTCCAATACCGTCGTATTAGGATACTGCTCCGTCGACAGGGGAGACTTTATAATGCTGCTCCGAACAAGGGAGACTTTAAGTCACTCCACCAATAAGGCGAGAATTATTTAGGATGCTCCGAACAAGGGAGACTTCATAGTGTTGCTCCGAACAAGGGAGACTTTAAGTCAAAGTACGTACGGTACATAAGTTCAAAAGTTTAAGTCAAGTTCAAAAGGTCAAGACAAGTCATAAGTTCATAATAAAGTTCAAGTCAAAACCATGTTTAAAGAGTCAAGTAATAGTTCAAGTAAAAACGAGCATGTATTCTCCCCCAAAAGTTGACAAAACAATTTAAAAGAGTAGGGGCTATGACTCACCTGGTACGATAGTTACGAAGACAAAAGTGGTTACACAGAAATGAGTTTCGATCTCTAACCGCGACCTATAATGAACGAATGATACGATCTACTTAAATTATGAGGGGATGCGATGAATGTACATGCACATGAAGCCTATACCACTCGTAGTTTGAAAATAAGCGTTGGCGTTGATTTATAGTGTTTCCATAACTTAAGAGAATATGTGCTATTAGAAGTTGTCAAATATATATATAGTTCGCCTAGTTTCAAAAGTGTATATCTTGGTCGTTTTAAGCTCATTTTACTCGTTCTTTATATCCACGGATTCGTTTTAGTATATACTAATATATTTTTGGTAGTTCGGCTCCTCTAGGTTACGTCTAACGTCTCTATTTACCCGTCGAAAACTGTCAAACAGCATGCAGTTTTCAGAAAAATAGTTTTCGTCGTTAATATTGAAAAATTCATATCTCCTTCGCTATAAACTCGTTTTAATCCGTTCTTTCGCCAAAAGTTTCGTTTTTAAAAGTATTTTCTAAATCTTTGGTCAAAAATTACCCACCACCTACTGATTTTCCCACGATTTCAAAATAAGGACAGTAGGTATAAATATAGTTTCAAAAATCATTTTCCTAGTTTCAAACTTGTTTCAACTTTAACCAAATCACTTTCAATCACCACAAATCTAGTTTAATCTTACCATACACCTTCTTAGGGTGTCATGGGTTCCTAAACATCATAAATCAAGTGGATCTAACAAGGATCTAACAATAATCTATTTCTAGGGATCAAAAGTTATATATATATATATATATATATATATATATATATATATATATATATATATATATATATATATATATATAAATGAGTGGTATATACTAACTTATGCATGTAAACCTTGAATGGAATTCATATGATCATAAAAATAACATGAAGAAATTATGGAAAAGAGCTTGACAGCTTACCTAGCAAGGATTAGTGGATTTAGATGAAGAAAACTTGATAATCTTGAGTTTTTATTTCAAAACTCAAACAAGAAACATTAAAGGAACAATAAAATGACTTGATCTTGGAAAATTTATGGTTTTCTTGGTGTTCTTTGTTCTTGGCCGATCATCCCAAAGAAGGAAGGAAGAAGAGAGAATTGTTTTTGTGCTAGTTTGTGTTGTTTTATCAAATGAGATATGAAAACTAGTATTAGTAGATATTTAATTTAGGGGGGAGCAAGATCCATAAAAGGAGGAGGCAATTTGGGAGGGGAAGGTGAGGTTTGTGTGCTATTTAATGAATGTGTCTAAAGGTTGCAAAATTTAGTTAGATATTTTGTACATTGGGTGTTATCGGGTACCGAGTTAATTAAAAATAAATGTTACCGAGGTGAAATAAAATACGACGAAGTTGTAAAAGTTGTAAAATATTATTCTTTGCTAGAATTGGGTGTTAAAATAATTATTGGGTTGAAATATCATAAACCGACGAAGTAATAAGCTCCGACCGTAAAATATAGTAATCGATTTTAAAACACCGGGTAAATTAATAATAAAATTTTTATATTATTATTATGAGTATAAAAATGTGTTAGGACCATAGTTGGGATTGACGGATCAATTATTTAAAATAATAGCTCATAAGATAACGTTTATTAGGTTGATAATCGTACGTGTACAGAAATGACGCAACTCACGCATAAATGACAAATTTTCTCCGGAGGTGAATAGTATTTTATGAATAGTAAAATTTTAAAACGCTTCTCAGAATCACAAACTGACTCCGAAAAAGATGAATAGTAAAATGATAAATAGTGATAGATGAATAGTAACTGATGAATAGTAAATGTGAAAGTTCGGGAAAAGACCAGAATTTACGAGTTGTGACAGTCTCTACCCCTTAAGGGAACTTCGTCCCGAAGTTCAGTTAACGTTGGTCGCCGAAGTGTTATAAAGGTGAAAATTCATGAGACGAAATGACCAGTTGACGTGCTTTCAGGCGGCGGTTCAAGAGGTGAAGAAAAGTATAAGCGTTCTGACAACGAGGGCATACACACACATAAATGAAGTATTTGGAAGTTGAGTAGAGGATTCAATACGGACAAAATTTTATTATAACCATCCTCAGTGTTGCAAAATTCACTTCTGAGTCAGACATAGGTGGTCAGCCTATATCTCACTATCCCGGGTTGAATATAGATGACCAGTCTATATTCCACCGAGGTTCCATGAATTTTGAAATACTCAGCTCGGTTATACTAATACTATGTCCTTCACAAATACCAAGACGTTCAGAAAGACTAAGGCAGGTGACCAAACTCGAGGTTAAAGGATGAAACTATGCAAAGAAAACATAACGCGGTGACATATATGATACGTGAACATGCTTATATGAAAGACAATGATAGAAATCAATTAGAATAAGTGAATATAATAAGCCAGATAATGAGACACAATTCTCATAACCTAAGTCAGCAACAAACCACAAGTGAGGCATCAGCTTGGCAGGCAGGCACGTGACAGTCATAGGGTTAAGTTTTTCATAAAAGTAGCTATAGTCTAGGTTTTAAAAACACTTAGTTCGCTATAGCCGAAGCTCTGATACCAATCTGTCACACCCCCAAAATCGGGTCCAGCGGAAGCATACATGTAGCTGGGGTGTAACTCAATTGGTATTACAGCACAAGTACAAAATTGGTTTTCACTTCAAGCATTTAGAGTAAAATCGTTTAACTAAAAGTATTGAATTTACATTGTTTAAAATTAGTGCGGAAGTAGGCCCTTAAAAGTAGTTTAAAACGGTCCCCATATAAATACTCAGAGTCTTCTATGACCATGCCATGCCCTGCCAAAACCTCCTGTAGCGTGCCAAAGGTTAAAACCTGAAAATACATGCTAAAGTGTCAACACGAGGTTGGTGAGTTCATAGAGTTAGTTTAACAAATAAAGTATATGGAAAAGTGATCACACAGCAAAGGCATCGTAAATCCACTCAGTTACAAGTCCCGCCATAAGAGACTTGTAACCTGTGTGTTCACAACCCACTGCTAAAATAGTTTATGTCTAGTTGTCAAGCACAAGTGGTCAATATAATATGTCAAATTGTCAATCATATGTACGTGTATCATAGTAGATAAAAGTGTAAACGTCACCACAAGGGTCTTCCGACATACAGTCAGGATGCACAACACACCTCTAGGGTCTTCCAACAACTTCCGGTTGGGATGCATCCAAATTAATGGCCTTCCAATACCGTAGTATTAGGATGTATCCAAATTAATGGCCTTCTAATACCGTCGTATTAGGATGCTGCTCCGTCAACAGGGGAGACTTTATAATGCTGCTCCGAACAAGGGAGACTTTAAGTCACTCCACCAATAAGGCGAGAATTATTTAGGATGCTCCGAACAAGGGAGACTTCATAGTGTTGCTCCGAACAAGGGAGACTTTAAGTCAAAGTACATACGGTACATAAGTTCAAAAGTTTAAGTCAAGTTCAAAAGGTCAAGACAAGTCATAAGTTCATAATAAAGTTCAAGTCAAAACCATGTTTAAAGAGTCAAGTAATAGTTCAAGTAAAAACGAGCATGTATTCTCCCCCAAAAGTTGACAAAACAATTTAAAAGAGTAGGGGCTATGACTCACCTGGTACGATAGTTACGAAGACAAAAGTGGTTACACAGAAATGAGTTTCGATCTCTAACCGCGACCTATAATGAACGAATGATACGATCTACTTAAATTATGAGGGGATGCGATGAATGTACATGCACATGAAGCCTATACCACTCGTAGTTTGAAAATAAGCGTTGGCGTTGATTTATAGTGTTTCCATAACTTAAGAGAATATGTGCTATTAGAAGTTGTCAAATATATATATAGTTCGCCTAGTTTCAAAAGTGTATATCTTGGTCGTTTTAAGCTCATTTTACTCGTTCTTTATATCCACGGATTCGTTTTAGTATATACTAATATATTTTTGGTAGTTCGGCTCCTCTAGGTTACATCTAACGTCTCTATTTACCCGTCGAAAACTGTCAAACAGCATGCAGTTTTCAGAAAAATAGTTTTCGTCGTTAATATTGAAAAATTCATATCTCCTTCGCTATAAACTCGTTTTAATCCGTTCTTTCGCCAAAAGTTTCGTTTTTAAAAGTATTTTCTAAATCTTTGGTCAAAAATTACCCACCACCTACTGATTTTCCCACGATTTCAAAATAAGGACAGTAGGTATAAATATAGTTTCAAAAATCATTTTCCTAGTTTCAAACTTGTTTCAACTTTAACCAAATCACTTTCAATCACCACAAATCTAGTCTAATCTTACCATACACCTTCTTAGGGTGTCATGGGTTCCTAAACATCATAAATCAAGTGGATCTAACAAGGATCTAACAATAATCTATTTCTAGGGATCAAAAGTTATATATATATATATATATATATATATAAATTAGTGGTATATACTAACATATGCATGTAAACCTTGAATGGAATTCATATGATCATAAAAATAACATGAAGAAATTATGGAAAAGAGCTTGACAACTTACCTAGCAAGGATTAGTGGATTTAGATGAAGAAAACTTGATAATCTTGAGTTTTTATTTCAAAACTCAAACAAGAAACATTAAAGGAACAATAAAATGACTTGATCTTGGAAAATTTATGGTTTTCTTGGTGTTCTTTGTTCTTGGCCGATCATCCCAAAGAAGGAAGGAAGAAGAGAGAATTGTTTTTGTGCTAGTTTGTGTTGTTTTATCAAATGAGATATGAAAACTAGTATTAGTAGATATTTAATTTAGGGGGGAGCAAGATCCATAAAAGGAGGAGGCAATTTGGGAGGGGAAGGTGAGGTTTGTGTGCTATTTAATGAATGTGTCTAAAGGTTGCAAAATTTAGTTAGATATTTTGTACATTGGGTGTTATCGGGTACCGAGTTAAATAAAAATAAATGTTACCGAGGTGAAATAAAATACGACGAAGTTGTAAAAGTTGTAAAATATTATTCCTTGCTAGAATTGGGTGTTAAAATAATTATTGGGTTGAAATATCGTAAACCGACGAAGTAATAAGCTCCGACCGTAAAATATAGTAATCGATTTTAAAGCACCGGGTAAATTAATAATAAAATTTTTATATTATTATTATGAGTATAAAAATGTGTTAGGACCATAGTTGGGATTGACGGATCAATTATTTAAAATAATAGCTCATAAGATAACGTTTATTAGGTTGATAATCGTACGTGTACAGAAATGACGCAACTCACGCATAAATGACAAATTTTCTCCGGAGGTGAATAGTGTTTTATGAATAGTAAAATTTTAAAACGCTTCTCAGAATCACAAACTGACTCCGAAAAAGATGAATAGTAAAATGATGAATAGTGATCGATGAATAGTAACCGATGAATAGTAAATGTGAAAGTTCGGGAAAAGACCAGAATTTACGAGTTGTGACAGGCTGCAGACCCAACCATGAGGGGATGGGAAGGATAACTTGCCAAAGTTAAACCTTCAGTGGGTTCAAATATAGTACTTATTGGTACCACCCAGTAAGGTGTTAATACCAACGGGAGTTGTCAAACTCCAATAGATCTATCAACTGTATTCGCGTTCGCGTGGGTAAAATATCCCAAACGATTAGATTCATAAATTTTGGTTATGTAGTGGTGGCAGTTAGTTTACTCGTGCAAGAACCAAAGAAAAAGACTTGTATTCAGATTTAAGTAAAGCAAGTAGCATGTATTCCCCTCACATGGTTTATAAAGCATTTAGAGTGAAAACATTTTAAAAGAGTATGAGGCTATGAACTCACCTAGGCTTAGGGTAATCTAAGTGATGCAAATAGTGACTCGAGAACTAGACTGCCTTACTCACGTATCCTAGTGTGTTGTAGGTTTGGATGTATGTCAAGCTTTAGTTATCTTTGTTTAAGTTTCTTAAGTTATTGTTCGTAGGTTCGTTAATGTTTTAGATATAATATAACACCATTCAGGCCATCACAATCTAGAAGTACATGACTCCTCACATGAAGCTCCCTACTATTGTATTATGTTATCAACATAATACCGTTCGGGCCATCATAATTCAGAAGTTAATACTCCTCACATGAAGCTCCCTACTATTGAGCTATATTGCTATTAAGTTAAGTTATAATCATAACACCGTTCGGGCCATCATATCTCAGAAGTATATGCAATAATCATTCGAGGAGTCAGGGCACTTTAATTCGTAAACCAAACAAACTCGTCAAAACGAAATATCCACATACTACTCCTTGCATCAAGCTCCCTACTATTGCTTTATGCTTCTAACTTTATTTAGGTTTTATACTTATATGATATTTTTACTTTATACCCTTATAGTTTATATATTTACATTTTCTACCCTAAACTTATAATACTTATATTATTTATACTTATAACTATCTATACTTGACACAACTAGTCCCTAGACTTCTATAGTTTTAGAAAATGACATAACTAACCCTTAGACTCCTAAGTTTTCTATATTTACTATTTAGACCTTTAACTTTATAATATTTGCATAACTAGTCCTTTTTAGTTTATAACTTATTTTAATATCTATCCTAAGATTTTAATACTTTGCAAAACTAGTCCTTATACTTATAACTTCTAGGAAATGTCAAAAATAGTCCATAGACTTTATAATTTCATGAATTTATGATATATACCCTTATGCATGTAAAGTTTTGCAAAACTAGTCCTAAATGCATGTAACTTATAATTTTATGTAACAACTAAGTTTTCTAGATTATGTTTAACTAATATTAGCCTATCTAAGTTATCTAATTCAGATTATAGGTCATGTAAAGGGTGTATAGGGTGCAAATATGTATTAAACTCATTTTAGGGTTTTAAAATGTAAACTAGTAAATGAAACGGTTCAAGGCTCATGCAAGGGTTCCTAGGGGATCTAAGGCATCCTAATACTATCCTAAGACTACACTAAATCTAAAGAAACTAAAATTGAAGGCTTACTTGGTTAGGGAAGGGTTAACGAGGGTTTAGGGTTTCCTAGGGCAAAAACTAAGTTCGACAAGGTCTTAGGTCTATTTTACTTGACTTCCAAGCTTACTATAGCTCGTACACCACTAGTAGGACCAGAGTATGTGTGGTAAGAAAGAAGGGAAGGTGTGGTTTTGGAATGAGGGGATAGGTGGCAAACGGGGTGGTGTGGTGTCGAGGAGGGGGAGGGGTGAGTAAGCAAAGCTAGTGGGTGATGTGGTGTGGCTACATGGTGATGAGGACAAGCTATAGTGGTAGCTAGGGGGCAGAGTAGGAAGGTAGTGGTGGTGGTTTAGCCGTGGAGGCGGTTTGGGATAAGTAGCTTCCAAGAAGGTGATGCACCTCCTAGCTTGGTAGCTTAGAGGTGCTTGTAAGCTACTAGGGATGTTTAGGGATGGTTTAGGGTGATTAGGGGTGGATTAGTGGTGGTTTAGTGGTGGATTAGTGGTGGTTTAGCAGTGGTTAGTGGTAGTTTAGACAAGTAGGTGATGCACCTACTTGTGTGGGTGCTTTGTAAGGTGTTAGGGGTGCTAGCTTAACTAGGGAGAGGTGTTAGGGTGCTTGGTTGAGGTTTTTGAGGTGCTTATGTTTAGGTTTTACTAGTTTAGGTTAAGTTTAGACCTAGTTTTACTTAGTGAGGGTTTAAGGTTTTTCCTAAGGTTTAGTGCCTATGTTAGGTTCCTAAGAATGCTTAGTGACTAATCCTAAGTCCTAAAGGGTTTATACTAAGTGATGGTAACTTATGGGAAAGATTTGGGAAGGTTTGACCTAGTTTTGTGACCTAAATGACCTATTTGTGTTTAGTGGGAGATTAGGGTTTATCCTAGGGTTTTGTGCCTATATTAGTGTCCTATGAGTGTCTAATAACTAATCCTAAGTCTTAAGAGGTTTATACTAAGTCGTGGTGACCTATGGTGAAGTTTTAGGATAGTCTAGACCTAATTCTAGGAAGTTATGACTTAGTTATGGTTTTGTGCTTAAGAGACTTGTACCTAAGTTCTAAAGGGTTGTACTAATGCCTTATAGTCCTAACGTATCCTAATATTTCTATGGTAACTCATACTTAAGCCTTGGACACTTTCATACTAGTTAAGTTAAGCATATAGTTTCAAATAAGCACATAGACCTAATTAGGGTTTAGTTAAGGTTTATTATGGTTTTCTGATATATTTAGTGTTTTAGATTGGTAGATTACTTATTATGGTGTTGTGGTGATCTTATGCTTGACATACCAGGGGTTTATAGGATGTGAGTGTTGAGTTATTTGGCTTGTGTAGATACGTGAGCAGGTCTAGTGAGTCAGACAAGTAATAAATGCACATAAAAAGCAAAAATTTACATGTGAAATATTTACTATAGGTATTTGTAATGATAGTAATGAGGTTTTGTGGGTTGTTACACATTATGTCACCATTCATCTACATATTACATAATACTATCATCCAAATCGGTGTTAGGTTTGACAACCGATTGGATCTCAGTGTTGTAATAAAAGAAAATATCATATTACACGTTAGGGCTTCAGTGCAGTGCAACCGCTTAATTAAACTCAAAATCATCAACATGTAACTCATTGTAATGGATGGACGGGTTTACATAAATATCTCAATAAGCAACAATGTTGCGAAATTTGCATCATCTTCTATATTTTTACCCACCTATTTAATTAGTAAGCTTCATGTTTTTTCTGATATTATGTGTCTTTTAAAAATATATATATATATATATATATATATATATATATATATATATATATATATATATATATATATATATATATATATATATATGTCGACAAATGGAAGTTGCGGTTAGATACAAAGCGTGTGATTTCATGTGTAACATTTATATACATTTTTTTGTTTCTTTATTTTGGCATGTTAGTTTTGATCTTTTTATTTTCTACATTGATTGTTTCTTCATGAGTTTCGGTTTATGTTTTATGATTTGACTTATAAAATTTGAATTAAATTTTATTTAAAGTTATTAATTAAATACTCAAAACTTATTTAAGAAGATGCATAAATTTCGGGCCACTATTGTTAAAACATCAATTTCGACATATAATTTTTTCCTGATATTTATTTAAAAAACCAATTTTTCATAAGAATCTTTTCCATAAAAAATATCAATTTTGATCTATAATTTCTTTTTCATTTTTATCATTAGTCTCTTCATTAAACTATTTTGCAATTACATTTTGATCTTTTTACGCCATATTTTGAAATTTACATGAACACTTACTAGAATATCACATATCGTTAATTGTTTGCCGGTAGGAATTTCTGTTGCTATGCACGGATACTCGCCTAGTTAATGTAAAAGCTTTGAGTTATATGAAAAAAAAAAATGTTAATGTGACAACTGAGTCGTAGACTCCTGAACAACTGATGCTCTTAAACAACATTGATGGGCTTTGACATCAACATGAGACTTAAAATTCCAAATAGCCTAAAATTCATGACTCTAGAGTTATGTTCGTCCGGCTGTGTCATTTTCAATTTAATCCAATATTTATTTTTGTAAATATATTAAAAATTGCTTGTTTTCAAATCAAACGAAATACATGAACTTTGAGACTTAAAATTCCAAATAGCCCAAAATTCAGTTAATGACTAGAGGTATAAGATCAAATTTTCATTTGTTTATTGCAAATTGTTCGTCCAGTTGTGTCATTTTCAATTTAATCAAATATTTCTTTCCGTAAAGATGAATATATATTAAAAAATTACAAATGTCTTAGCGATCCTATATAACATGTAAACTTTTTGAAGCTTCCACGGTTTATAGAATTACACACATTTGTTGTATGACTGTAGTACTGTACTGAGACTGACTCTTTAACGAGCTAAACCACATTTTCTGGTCTTTATTTGAAATGTTGTTCTTATGTTTTAAAAAAGACATAGGAGGAGGTGAAATCTATGTAAAACAAGTATTTTAATACAAATAATGTTAAAAACGTTATTCGCATTAATTGGTCTTCTCGTGTTTTGAAAATCACAAAATATAAAGACATGTTACGTAAAGTTACGGTTTATAAGTTTTTAATTGAGGAAACTCGTTACTTCTACGTAGCTGCTTCAACATCACTTCAGGTATGAACAAACTTTATACCGTCATTAGTTAAGTGATCAAAGACTTTTATTTTCACCTAAACTTACATTTTTAAGTATTGACAAAACGTTTTTACAAAATTATTTTTGTGTTTATAAAGAAATGTTTTATTAAGAAAATAAATTCAAATTCAAACATCACAACAGCTAGTTTTCCCTCCAACCTTCACCAGATAGTTTTTCACCACGTCTGGACAAAAATGGGAGTGTCTGTCGACGGTCCCTTAGTGATGAACGACCGTCGCCTATTTAAGGGACCGTCTGCTCCTTTGTGTCGACTATAAATACCAGACTGTTTTCTTTCAGAACAAAACTTTTCACACACACAAAACTTTCTGGTCTTTGTTCCTTTTATTCTTTGATCACTATAACATGTCGGTATATGTTTATAAGTGATTTCCTCTTCCGTCAAGTGCATGAGAAGAACTCTCGACAACTATGAAAATTTGAGATGTTATAGGTGTCCACACACAAACGTAACATGTGTTACGTGATAGGATTTATATCATATCATTGTTTTTCGACTTGTGTGTGAGTCAAGGATTGGGATATTTAAACTTGGATGGTGATGTAGTTCCAAGTATTGTATTTGTGTGAGCTTGGATGGTAATGTAGTTCCAAGAGGTCTTGTAACTAGATTAGTTCATGTATTTGATGTGAAGAGTGGTGTCCTAATGTATAGGTTAGGATTTTTTGAGTCATTATGTAAAGATTTGGATCGGGGATGATCAAGTGTGTCATGTGTGTGAAGACTTGATTCGGGTGAAGAATCAAGTGAGTCGTGTGTGTGAAGGCTTGGTTCGGGTGAAGAACGAAGTATGTCTAACCAATGAAGATTTGGATCGGGTGAAGATTCAAGATGGACAAGAGTGATTGTTCGTGTGGCCACGTGGGCCTTTGGAATAGATTGGTTCTAGCTATGATTAGAACTCGACATTATGCTTAGTGTCGTTAAGCCTTGTATAAGCATATGTACGGATTGCTCCGCCTGAAGGAGTGTGTTGATATAGTGATTGATAACTCTCGAGTGTGGTACTCGGGGAGTAGAGTAGGACGGAGAGTGAGCTTCGTGCCGAACCACTATAAATCTCCGCGTCTCTTTGGTTGTGTTCTTTCCTTACTCTTTACTTTACTTGTTTTTTACATTCCTAGTTGCTAATTAGATATCACATAACAAGTAGAGTTCAATAAGTTTGCAAAAGAAAAATAACCGAACCTAAAAACGGAGAAACGTTTTGTAAAGCATAAAATGAGCAGGTGAAACTATTCAACCCCCCTTCTAGTTTCTACAATTGGTAATTATCTATTCATTGCTAATAGGTGAAACATTCCTAAACCTATCGGTCTTGACCACCAAGGAACACGTGATTACATTCCTACACTTTCTACTTACTATCCATCTCCTATTAAGCAAGCATTTGAAAATGTAGAGTCTAGATATTTTCATGAGGGTCATCGTGTCTTTGCATACTATACTGACTTGAACTACGTTAATTCCATGCTTAAAATCATCAAGTTTGACTGTATTTTTAAAATCGATGAGAAAATTGTTCCAAAATTTGTTCTTGAGTTCTATAGTCTTTTTAAACTTACAACTGATTATGATGGAGAAATTCTTGTCAACTTCACCATTCGTAATCAAATGATTTCATATCCACTTCCTGTATTCGGTCAAATCCTTGGCGTTCCCACTGAAGGGTAATGCACATTCACACATGAATGGAGCCTTGATGCTCTTGCTAGGAGCTCTCCTTCTTATGGAAAATACGCCACTATTCCTCCATCTCCAGAAGAGATTAGATCCATTGTTCAAACCGATAGGCAACAAATCAAATATCGGATGTATCATGGGACAATTATTCCCATCAGTGAAAATCAAATCCTGACGAAGGAAATTGTTGATTGCCTAAAACCCATGACTAAAATTATTCGCGAGAATGTTTTCTGTCTTGGAGGAAATCGTGATCACGTCCCTACATGTCTTAGTCACATGGTCTATTGTGCTGCCCTTTCCATTGACTATAATCTTGCATATTATTTGGTCAAGAAAATGGAATTTGCCCGTGGAGAATCCTCTATGATCTTGCCATTCGGTATGCTTTTAACCCGCCTTTTTCATTATTTTATGCATCAAAATGCTCATATTTACAATGTCGAATATCCTTTGGCTGACCCTGTTATGCTTCCTTTAACCCAAAATCTAGAGCGTAGGACTAGGTCTGATTACGGGTCTAGAAGGTCGGTAGGACCAGAACTAAGGACTAGGTCAAGAACATCAGTAGGTTCACATTCCTTTGCTCATGGAACATCATCCAATCTCAACGATGACGATGATGTGCCTCATGATGAAGGAACCTCACGTGTCAGTACCCCATCTCCTATCACCTATGTCAATTCACTTCCTTCCGGATACCCTCAAGTCTTTCAGGATCTTCCTCCTGAGGATCGGAACCCTGAAAATTTCTCAGCTCGCCTAACCCAAATCATGAACATGCAACATCAAACCAGGAGCGAGATTCGAGGTGCATGGAAGTCAATTGAGTAGGGATTTTGCAAAATTTTGGGAAAGAAAAAGTGAATGCTCATATTATGCCTTGCTTGTAAAACTTGTTTAATTACTATGTTTGTTGTATAATCTGATTGTTGCTACAATGTTTGTTACCTACTTGTTGATGGTATTAGATGATATCTTCATCATCTACCTAAATCCATCATTTTGTGTTACTATGTATAATTATGAACTTAATCTATCTAATGAATCTGTGCTTGTCACAATTACTAAGTTAATGTTGTAGCATGCTAACCTGTTAAAGCTTGTGCCTAATATTAGTCTGTGATATTTTGCGCTGCTATTTATTACACCAATATTGCCTACCAGTGCAGGTTTGCTGAAATGAAAAACTGGGTTGAAAACTCAGACTCTATTGGTGACGGTCCTCTATCGAAATGGCGGTCCTTTAGCGATAAGGGACCGTCCTGCAGATAAAGGACCATTAGCCCTGTGTCACGGATTTCTGCATTGTTTCTCATTTCTTGTGAACCTGGTGCCCCATTGCATGATTTTCATCACCATTTCTTATATTGGCAAAACATGTGTATGTGCTTATAATCTCCTAATGCATGCTTTACCCATTCCATAATCCCTCTTGGTTATTTTAACACCCATGCATCACACTAATCTTCATCACCCACATCCTCATCTTTCTCAATGAAGTCTCCTTCAACATCATCATCCCTACCAAACAAAAGACCTAAACTCAACCTTACACCATCACAAAGAAGCCTTAATAACCTCACTCATGATATCCCATCTTCTCAAGCACCGAATGCACCTATTGATACTCCCTCCATCAAAGGCACTTCTTCTTCATCATCAAGACCCAATTCGTCACTATTCATATCATTTGTCAAAAACTCATCACTCTTATTCACTCAATCTGGTTCGGGTACTTGCACTCCTTTTGTGAGTGACTCATCTTGCTCCATTAACACATCAAACTCTCCTAGTCCTCCAATTACTTCATCATCTCAACTTCCAAATCTCCTTGGAAACTTGTCTCCTCCTCCAAGGATATCACAACCACCGCCACCCAATACTTCTCTAACTCTTTCACCAAATTGGCATTTGGAAAACAATCTTACAACTCCACCATCATCTTCAATACTTAACCATTCCATTCCTTACAACTTCGTAAACAATCACACTATAAGATGTGCTTGTTGCTATCATAACTTTTATCTCATTTCTTCCCTTAGAGATGATCTTCACTACATGTTTGGATATCTTGAGTATCTTCTATCCCAACAAAACTCTCAACCAACCCCCGTCTCCCCCATGCCACCATCTGCTCCACCTCCACCTTCATCATCACAATCATTCACTCCACCATCTAACTAGACATTCTCAAATATCTAGTTAAAGAATAAACAAGGTGATGTTATGTTTTGGACCAAACATGCTTTGGGATATGACTTGTTGTATTAGTAGATGATCTTTGTTGTAGTCTAATGTTGCTTTAGCAATGTATGTGCTTCATAAATGAATGATTATGTTTTAACATTATGATAATGTGTTGTGATATTAGTCATTGCTAATCATGAAAATGGACTAAAAATATCCAACCTTGAAAATGGGAAGTTACTTAAAACACAACACTTTAGCCAACCAGGACACCTACTGGTGGCGGTCCTTTATTGTGTTGGCGGTCCTCTAGTGATAAGGGACCATCCCACTATTTAAGGGACCATCCCCAGTAGTGCTCAGAATTAAAATTCCATTCTGTGTTTTTCTATCTGATTCCTGCACTACATAATTGATTTCACATCCATATAGTATTCTATATATACATGCATGTGCTTTGTTCTAACTCTGTTTTGTAGCACATCACCATAGCTCGATTCCCCGATGCCCTCATTAAGGGGGACCACTTAGCTAGGGGGATCTTGTATTTCGTTGATCACTCCAATGACTCTTCTTCAAGGATGTTCGTGTCTTCTCTCCTCAACAGCCACGACACACCTTTTTGATTCTACAAAAAGGGGGAGAAGTAACGGGAAAACTCATCATTAAAAATTTATCAACGCATAATTTTACGTAAAATGAGTTTATATTTTGTAATCATTAAAAAGTGGGAGATTGTTAATACAAATAATGTCAAAAACGTTATTCGCATTATTCAGTCTTCTCGTGTTTTGATAATCACAAAATATAAAGACATGTTACGTAAAGTTACGGTTTATAAGTTTTTAATTGAGGAAACTCGTTACTTCTACGTAGCTGCTTCAACATCACTTCAGGTATGAACAAACTTTATACCGTCATTAGTTAAGTGATCAAAGACTTTTATTTTCACCTAAACTTACATTTTTAAGTATCGACAAAACAATTTCACAAAAGTATTTTTGTGTTTTTAAAGAAATGTTTTATTAAGAAAATAAATTCAAATTCAAACATCACAACCGCTAGTTTTCCCTCCAACCTTCACCAGATAGTTTTTCACCACGTCAGGACAAAAATGAGAGCGTCTATCGGGGCGGTCCCATAAAGGGGTCGACGGTCCCTTAGTGATAAAGAACTGTCGCCTATTTAGGGGACTGTCTGCTCCTTTGTGTTGACTATAAATACTGGAGTGTTTTCTTTCAGAACAAGACTTTTCACACACACAAAACTTTCTGGTCTTTGTTCCTTTTATTCTTTGATCACTATAACATGTCGGTATATGTTTATAAGTGATTTCATCTTCCGTCAAGTGTAAGAGAAGAACTCTCGACAACTATAAAGATTCGAGATGTTATAGGTATCCACACACAAACATAACATGTGTTACGTGACAGGATTTATACCATATAATTGTTTTCTGACTTGTGTGTGAGTCGAGGATGGGGATATTTAAACTTGGATGGTGATGTAGTTCCAAGTATTGTATTTGTGTGAGCTTGGATGGTGATGTAGTTCCAAGAGGTCTTGTAACTAGATTAGTTCATGTATTTGATGTGAGGAGAGTGGTGTCCTAATGTGTAGGTTAGGATTTGTTGAGTCATTATGTAAAGACTTGGATCGGGGATTATCAATTGTGTCATGTGTGTGAAGACTTGATTCGGGTGAAGAATCAAGTGAGTCGTGTGTGTGACGGCTTGGTTCGGGTGAAGCACCAAGTATGTCTAACCAATGAAGATTTGGATCGGGTGAAGATTCAAGATGGACAAGAGTGCTTGTTCGTGTGGCCACGTGGGCCTTTGGAACAGATTGATTCTAGCTATGATTAGAACTTGACATTATGCTTAGTGTCGTTAAGCCTTGTGTAAGCATGTGTATGGATTGCTCCGCCTAAAGGAGTGTGTTGATATAGTGATTGATAACTCTCGAGTGTGGTACTCGGGGAGTGGAGTGGGACGGAGAGTGAGCTTCGTGCCGAACCACTATAAATCTCCGCGTCTCTTTGGTTGTGTTCTTTCCTTACTCTTTACTTTACTTGTTTGTTTACATTCCTAGTTCACTGGTACAAAAAGTTGTATTGGTCACGCTAAAAATGTGTGACGATATGCATATAGTCACACACGTTTTTTTTTGTTGTGTGTCACCATAGGTCCCGCCACCATAGGTGGCATGTGGTCACATTGTTGTGTTCGTGGCCTTTTCCATCGAAAAAGAGTGACCAAAACCCCGAATATGTGTGACAAATTAGGCACAAGTTTTGTTGGATTAGTCATTATTAGTGCCCGTAAACACTTTATAGTCACGCGAATGTTTTTTGAGAGTTACAATTTTTCAACCTTTGGCCACATAAATATATAATATATGTGACATTTGAGATGATTCTTTCTAGTAAATGTGTATTTTGTGTGACTATTTCCCGTCCCGTAGCCACATGAATATACAATAAATGTGACGTTTGTGATGATTTAGTCACATACTGGGTGTTGCTTTTTTGGAGTTAGTCACATACAATTTAAAACAAAGTGGCCAAAAGTGTTAATAAGTGTGACCATATGCTCTTTAAAGTGAACAAATATGTATTTTGTGTGACTATTGTTCATCCCACGGTCACATGAATATTTAGTTTGTGTGGCCTTTTGTAACATTTAGTCACACAAAGCATCTTTGTTTTAGATATTTAGTCACATACAATTAAGCATCAAGTGGCCAAAAGTGTTAATAAGTGTGACCATATGCTCTTTAAAGTGAAGAAATATGTATTTTGTGTGACTATTGATCATCCAATGGCCACATTAATTTTATGTTTGTGTGGCCTTTTGTAATATTTAGTCACACAAAACATCTTTGTGATTTTAGGTGTTTGGAGAGTGAATTCTGGAAAAGAGGCTATTTTGGACGTTTTTGGAGCATAAAGTGAAGAAAACGGCAAAGTACCAAAAATCCAAGCTAAAAATACAAGGTGACGGCGTCAAGACCAAAAGCTTGATGGCGTCAGACATGAAGAATTAAATATCGAAGGTGGTGACGGCGTCAGACGTACTGGTGACGGCGTCAAAGTGGCCAAGAATAATTTACCGTGGGTGGTGACGGCGTCACATAGGCCGTCATAAGTGGATCAAGGCCGTCCGAGGAAGTTTATGGCGGCGAGGTGACGGCGTCAGAACTTACTCTTGACGCCGTCAGACTGTTTTTCCTATATATAGTTTTCTAGTTTTTTCATTAAAAGGAGAGAGAAGTTTTGGTGAAACCCTAAAGACGATTTTGGTGCCTCTTTCACAAGTTTTTCAAGGGTTCCAAACCCTTGAGACCTTGCATTGTAATTGAGATAAGTGTACTTTCAATTCAATCAATATGTCTATGTGTTGGTTGTTTATCTCTTGTTCTTGTCTCAATTCTATTATGCTAGGCTAGATCTCTCTTGTGTTTGCTTAGATCTAATGAAACCTAGATGTTGATTATGTGTTGATTACTTGTCTATTCTTGTTTTGAATGAATGATTTATATGTTAGGCTTAAGAAAACTGGCAGATCTCCAAATGGTAACATGCTTGAACGTCTTAAGAAACATGAACCGAGGCGTACTAGGTCTTTATTGGTTGTATTTAATGCATGAGCCACTGTTTACAATCCCTATAGTTGTGCTGGGTCATGGTGTAGGAGGAGATAAGAGCTCATAGAGTTGGGGAGTTATGTATGCCACCCCACGAATGGTATTAAGGAATACAACCCGTCATTCATACAAGTGTAACAAGTAATTAACATGTAAAAGATATCTAGGGAGTAATGAAGTCTAAGTAAACACAATTTCTCCAAATACTGCTCACAACCTTAGTTTAATTAGTTTAATTTCATTTTCATTATTTTATTTTAATTATATAATAGCTTTGGGTTAGTTGAATAGCAACTAATTCCGCCCACTCCTTCAAAACCAGAGATTTTAATTGCTTTCATAAAATATAAAAATACAAAAATAATCATCCCTCACCTCTAGAACTATTAATTAGGTTTTCTAATCCTAGCGACACTATTCCTAAGCTGAACGATCAATCCCCCGGTACTTGTCACTATACTATACTACAACGATCAGGTACACTGCCTGGTGGGGGTTGTAAGCTTCTCGAGATCCCTCGAGAGGTAAAGCAAGGTGCGATTCCCACGCACCAAGTTTTTGGCGCCGCAGCCCGGGGAATAGTTATTGTCTAGGTTAGGATTTCTTTTTATTAGGTCTACTCGCTAGATTCCTTTCTAGTAAGATTTTTATTTTTATTTTTAGGTCTTCTTTAGTCTATCTTATTTGTTCGTGCCTTTGTTCGTAACTCTTTACCATCCGACATCATGGAAGGTGGTAACATCTTTGAACCCATCATCCCACCACAACAAAACCCACCATTAGAACCCCTTAGGCCCCGAACCTTAGGAGAGTATTCCCGACCTAGCCACCAAGGCTACCGAAACACCATTGAGCTCACTGGAGCCAATGTGACCCCCTTGCGATCCGACACCATCCGGTTGGTGCAAAGCGGATGTGCATTCCATGGACTTCGTTCCGAAGATCCAAACCAACACTTTAAGGACTTCCTCAAAATCGTAGATTCCATAGACCTAGGTGTTGAAACTAGAGAGACTACCCGTTTACGCCTATTCCAATTCTCTCTACAGGATCAAGCTAGTCAATGGCTTGAGCGTTTACCCGCGGGATCCATCACCACATGGGATGATCTCACCACTCGTTTCCTTGCTCAATTTTTCCCACCGGGGAGAACTACTAAACTTAGGAATGACATCTTGATGTTTCAACAACGTCAAAATGAATCTCTTTATGAAGCATGGACTCGTTTCAAGGACTTACTCCAAAAAGTCCCTCATCATGGCATAGATCTTTGGCTCCAAGTCCAAATCTTCTATGACCATATCGACATCTCCACGAGGCGAACCATTGACCAATCGGCCGGTGGTAAGCTACGTGATCTTAGTGCGGAACAATCATGGGAACTCATAGAAGATCTTGCTCTCTATGACAACGAAAGTTGGAATGATCCCCGTGATTTGAACAAAACGGTCAAGGCAATATCTTTGCCTTCGAACAATTCAAGCACTCCCGACCGTAGGATCATGGAACTTGAGGACCAAGTCAAGTTTCTCATGAAATCTTACGAAGCTCCGAAGCATTCAAGCCAAGTGAACAAAATCACTTCTTCATGCGAATTATGTAGTGGTCCCCATGACACTCATGATTGTGTGGAACTCCCCGGAACAGCTTTTGCGCACTACGCATCCACGCGTACCGACGAAGTGGGAGATAAGTGGTACACTTTCAAGCCCGAGCCAAACACATACGGTGATTCATATAACCCCTCATGGAAAAATCACCCAAACCTTAGGTGGAAACAAAATCAACCCAATTCATCCAACCCACCTAATCGTTACCAATCAAACGGTCCACCATCCAACCGTACCTTCAACAACAATCCTTCTAACAACTATGGTAGTACCAACAATCTTGAAGGATTGATGTCAAAGTTCATGGCATCTTAAGAAGCCCGCATAGCTAAGTTTGAAGCCGATTTCAAACAAAATCAAAGCGAGATGACCAATAGAATTGATGCATTGTTGAAAGTTCTCAATGACCGAGAAATGGGAGCACTCCCAAGCGACACCATCAAGAATCCGAAACTAAATGTTAATGCCATATCTTCAGTTTCGTCACCCACTTCGTGTCCACAATACTACTGGGTTAAATCAACGAGCACGTGTTTCAAACAACACCAAGTTCCCCAAAAGGACCAATCAACTAAAACACCCACTATAGAGCCGGTCAAAAGCATAGTTGAAACACCTCTTACGCAAGACCTTGACGATGAATTCAAAGAACTTCACCTTGAACGCCCCGTCATTGATGTCTTAGCGCGTGCTCCTTACTATAGTGCCCTCCTAGAAAAATATGAGAAGTATAAGCTAGGTAAAAATGGGACCGCCTTCGTTCAAAACAAGTTGCCTAAAAAGCTTGATGATCCGAGTATATTTGTTTTGCCTTGTAAGATAGGAAGATCCGAAGCTTTCGACACACTAGCCGATTTAGGGTCAAGCCTCAACTTGATTCCCTTATCCTTATTCACCGCTCTTAAGCTAGGAAAGTTAGAGGAAACGGAGGTATTGATAGGGCTAGCGGATGGAAGTATTGCCCATCCGGTTGGAATGATTAAGGATGTAGTTGTTCACGTAGGAAGATTAACTATATTAGCGGATTTTCACGTCCTAGACATGGTTAGTGACACTACATGCCCATTATTGGTAGGAAGAGGATTTTTAGCAACCGCTAGTGCCATGATAGATTGCAAGGAATCCAAGATAGCGGTAGGAGAAGGCGATACTTGGTCGGTGTATGATGTTAAGAAGCATAGTTATGATTGTAATGATGAACCAACACCGCATTGGGTAGAGATGAATAGGAGACCATCTAGATATGGACCTTGGATAGAAAGGAACTTCATAGGACCTCAATGCCCATTTTATCTAGAAAAGGATTTCGTTGAGAAGACACATTCGGTAGAACAACTCATAGCTAGGGATGAGGAGCTAGATCCCTTTGAGGACCCCTTAGTCTTTAGAAAGATGATTGAGTTCTTGAGCGTAATGCCTATTAATATAGAGTTGAATAAATGGAAAAGAGATGGAGATAAGCATAAATGGAGGTGGGACAAGCCACCTAAAGAAGGTGACGGGTCATGGCATATTAGAATGACCTTGTATGATCCGGATGGAGAAAAGTTTGAAAGGTCATACCACACTAAGGGAACCGATAGGAAGTTGAAACCTAAGTTCGATCCCAAAGATGTCCTCAATGAGGAACTCACCCGAATCACGTAGTAACCCACGACTTTGAGTCTAGCTACAAGACTCGTAAATAAAGAAAAGCGCTTCTTGGGAGGCAACCCATGTTTTGTGTGATTTTTATTTGTTTGATTGTTATTTGCTTCCGTATGCATGTTTTATTTTTATTGTTGGTTGATCATGTTTCTCTACTAAAAAATTGGAAATACTTTATTATGTTGTTTAGCCTAGTCTTAACTTCAACCTAGAGGTATTTTTGCAAAAAGATAAGTGTAAGGGGAAACCCCAAATATGTTTTTAAGAAACAAACCGATCATGATTATCCACAATATTTAATGAACATGTATATTCGTATTTTTTAGAGTCAAATGCTTGTATTGAGTCATAATGAAGTTTTGCAGGAATTTCCAGGTAGTAGGACAAAGTTTTTCCAGAAATTTTCCGGAAACTTAACATAAGAATTTCTGCAGGTCCATTCTGACGGCGTCAGGGTTTGCTCTTGACGGCGTCAGGAGTTAAAATCTGGAAATTTTACCGGTTTTGTTTTTCTAACGGAGTCTTATGGTTTTTGTGAATTATTAAGTTTTATAATCTCCAGGAAATCTGCAAACTTCATTCCACAAGCATTATATCTTACTTTGTTTTCTAGGATTTAGTAACTTATATAGGATGCCGCCGATTTTACGCGTGGTTGCCTTGTCTACTTTTGTCAGGATTTACAGGTTATTTGTGACAAGAAGATGATTTATATTCTGGAAGGGAAGCTTTGATTGTTCGTTTTCTTGGAAGAAGATTTAACCTGGCCAACTAAAATCCATACCGAGCGAATCAGGGGAGTATTTGATTTCATTCTCTTTACTTTTTTAACTTTTACATTCTTTACTTGAACATTGGGGACAATGTTCATCTTAAGTGTAAGGGGAGGGTAAAAAGATGATACCTTACATATGCACTTTCGCTTGAGTTTGTTTTGTTTGATAGTAGATGAGTAATAAAACTACGAGAAATACTTGTTAGTGTAATTTTAGCGCCAAATTTAAAATTTTTTACAACATTTAGGAGTGAAACTTTAGCCATAGCAAGCGTCTCATGGATAGGAGGTTGTATGACTAGCACATAACCGTATATTCAGAAAAATTTTCCACCCAAAAATGTGAGGTTCGCCTTTAGATTTGACAGGAAAAGCATTCATTATTGGTGCTTATGAGTGTACCGGTAGCATTTAGATTCTAGAACTTGCGTTAGTGATGCATCCCGAGACCGCTAGTGAGACTACATTCGTGTGGTAGGATCTACTACATGATAAGAGGCATTAGGATCACCCTTGTGTTAAACCCGTATTATAATTACTTGACCATTTAAGTCATATTACTTGGCTAGTTAAGTCAACTAATTTTTCCCACACCCTTAGCGTTGTACTCATTTTTAGTACACGATACCCCTAGTACACCCCTCCGAGCCTATCTTTTCGTTTCTAACTTTAAGCATTTTACTTAAAGGAAGAATTTGTTACACCCCACTTAAATGTACACCCAAATCGCCTTAGCCTTCCGTGTATGCGCTCATTTTTAGTGCATTATTGTTATTTGTTAAACCCTAAGTTAACTTTCTAATTGATTACATGGTTGCTAAGTCGAGTCATATCATTGTACATATTGTTTTGGGACGATTGGGACTCATGGGTAAGTACTTATTTTATGGAGTTATGGGGAAGAACATCACTTATTACCCCCATATGTACGTTAATCTTAAAAGTGCTCCAAGTGTTTTGATTTTCTTAATTCGAGTCATTAGATTAGTTAAATGTAAAGTATGTAAAGATTCAAGTGTAAGGGGAATGCTCAAACCCCTATGATGTATTATTTTGGATGGTAGGGTAAGAGTGTATGAAAAAAAAAAAAAAAAAAAAAAAAAAAAAAAAAAAAAAAACGAAAAAATTAAAAAAAAGAAAAAAGAAAAAAAAAGAGAAAAAACATACGGACTACCATCCCGTTTTTATTTTATGTTCATTTTATGTTTTTGTTATTTTTCATTTATTAGCTTAAGTCGAGTCTAGTCTTGGCTTAGCAACGCCATATTGTACATGTAATTAACTAAGATTGTTAACTCGCCACCAGTAAAACTTCCTTTATCCAACAAAACCGTGTAATTCATATCCCTATACCTAACGTTATAACCCTTTAAAAGACCTCTTTGATAGTTTATCCTAGGTGCTTACGCCATGTGGTGGAGGTTTGATCCTTTCCCAAGCCTATGGTAATCTATTTTGCTATGACAGGTAGTGAGAGATATCTTCCATTTCCATAATGTTATATTACTTTATTACACCCGAGAGATGTGAGTATCTAAACACTATTTGTGAGGTGCTTGTGTATGACCTCCGTGCTTGTCTATTGGTCTTTAGTGGAACGATTATTTGTTGTAATTACTTTTATATTAGTGTTAAATGACCCCTAACTTGTCTTTTGAATAGAATAAAAGCTCATTTGCTTGAGGACAAGCAAATCTCAAGTGTAAGGGTATATGATGAGGCGAAAAATGATCCGTTTTTAGGGGGTCATTTAAGCCCGAATCCGACTTTATTTGATCAAATATTGCCCTAAATCGTTCCTTTTGTGATTTTAGGTGTTTGGAGAGTGAATTCTGGAAAAGAGGCTATTTTGGACGTTTTTGGAGCATAAAGTGAAGAAAACGGTAAAGTACCAAAAATCCAAGCTGAAAATACAAGGTGACGGCGTCAAGACCAAAAGCTTGACGGCGTCAGACATGAAGAATTAAATATCGAAGGTGGTGACGGCGTCAGACGTACTGGTGACGGCGTCAAAGTGGCCAAGAATAATTTACCGTGGGTGGTGACGGCGTCACATAGGCCGTCATAAGTGGATCAAGGCCGTCCGAGGAAGTTTATGGCGGCGAGGTGACGGCGTCAGAACTTACTCTTGACGCCGTCAGACTGTTTTTCCTATATATAGTTTTCTAGTTTTTTCGTTAAAAGGAGAGAGAAGTTTTGGTGAAACCCTAAAGACGATTTTGGTGCCTCTTTCACAAGTTTTTCAAGGGTTCCAAACCCTTGAGACCTTGCATTGTAATTGAGATAAGTGTACTTTCAATTCAATCAATATGTCTATGTGTTCGTTGTTTATCTCTTGTTCTTGTCTCAATTCTATTATGCTAGGCTAGATCTCTCTTGTGTTTGCTTAGATCTAATGAAACCTAGATGTTGATTATGTATTGATTACTTGTCTATTCTTGTTTTGAATGAATGATTTATATGTTAGGCTTAAGAAAAACTGGCAGATCTCCAAATGGTAACATGCTTGAACGTCTTAAGAAACATGAACCGAGGCGTACTAGGTCTTTATTGGTTGTATTTAATGCATGAGCCACTGTTTACAATCCCTATAGTTGTGCTGGGTCATGGTGTAGGAGGAGATAAGAGCTCATAGAGTTGGGGAGTTATGTATGCCACCCCACGAATGGTATTAAGGAATACAACCCGTCATTCATACAAGTGTAACAAGTAATTAACATGTAAAAGATATCTAGGGAGTAATGAAGTCTAAGTAAACACAATTTCTCCAAATACTGCTCACAACCTTAGTTTAATTAGTTTAATTTCATTTTCATTATTTTATTTTAATTATATAATAGCTTTGGGTTAGTTGAATAGCAACTAATTCCGCCCACTCCTTCAAAACCAGAGATTTTAATTGCTTTCATAAAATATAAAAATACAAAAATAATCATCCCTCACCTCTAGAACTATTAATTAGGTTTTCTAATCCTAGCGACACTATTCCTAAGCTGAACGATCAATCCCCCGGTACTTGTCACTATACTATACTACAACGATCAGGTACACTGCCTGGTGGGGGTTGTAAGCTTCTCGAGATCCCTCGAGAGGTAAAGCAAGGTGCGATTCCCACGCATCAAGCATCAAGTGGCCAAAAGTCTTAATAAGTGTGACCATATGCTGTTTAAAAGGAAAAAATGTGTATTTTGTGTGACTATTGATCATCCAATGGCCACATTAATTTTATGTTTGTGTGGCCTTTTGTAATATGTAGTCACACAAAACATCTTTGTTTTGGGTATTTAATCACATACAATTAAGCACACAGTGGCAAAAAGTGTTAATAAGTGTGACCATATGATGTTTAAAGTACATACATGTGTGTTTTGTGTGACTAATGTTCATCCAATGGTCACATGAATTTTTAGTTTGTGTGGCATTTTGTAATATTTAGACACACATCGAATTAAACAAAGAGTGACCAATAATGTTAGTACTCCTAGTACTACGTTCATACTGCTGGAGCAAAGTTACAACTGCTAGTATATATATAAAACAGAATGTATACAAATAAAGCAAATATATGCACAATTGTATTTCAAATTGAATAAAACTCGAATGTATATAAATGAACAAAATATATATACAATTGCATCATTGCCATCATCAACATTCAAGGTTCCTTACTTGATCTTTTCATCAGCTTCTTTCTGTAAAAAAAATATTGGAAATTTTTGGTATTAAAAGTTAGTACGGCTAGTACACAGTCAATGCTGTCGGTATATAAGCATGATAATAGAATTTGAGGTAAAATTTACAAGTTTATCTGCCAATGAACTAATCTCAGCATCTGGAGATTCTCCGTCTTTGTTTTCCCTTCCTTTGATCCACAATACACTACGCCATTAGTTTTACCTGTGAATAATAATCGTCCATTTCTTAGTCTATCTGCTGAAAAGCAAGTCATCCTATAAACAGATGCTATGAACTGTAAGAAACCAAGGCACTAATAATGCTGCATAATATAATATAAGATCTGCCAACCATGAAACCGTAAAAATATACTACATAGGTTGGCTTTTGGTGACTGAGATGGAGCATATGCACGCCTCAATTTAATTACAGTCCCCAGAAAATGAAGTGTGCCAGAAAATCCAGATGAGGGAATTTTAAGCCAGGCATCCCATGTATCATCCTCACCCGTGAAAACAGGATGTAGCCCCTGCAAGAAATAAGTAACGTGCTTAATGCTAACATAAAAGACGACAAAATTAGATGTCCCAAATATAAGTTTAGCATCAAAACCAACATACCGGGGTAGACCCTTGCATATCAACTCGGGCAACAAATAATCCAGATGGTTGAAGTGTTCTCCCGTGCCAAATTACCAAGAATGAATAAATGTCAAACACATTACCAAGAAAGCAAATCACTCACATCTGGTACAAATGAAATAGTTTGACAAAAATCAACCATATTTGAGTTAATTTCCTATATAACAGATGTTATGTTAATCTTTTGATAGATCACTTACGCAACTGCGATAAGCAAACTCCAACTGTTCAGCAACATCCTCCCGGAGTGGAAACCAATCAAGACTCCCTTTACGAGCAAAACAGTGGCCTCTTAGAACACGTCGATTGTCTCCATTCCAATAAACAGGAAAACTATTTCGTCTTAATAAGTCTACCTGCAACGATTACCACCACACGAATTTATAATCAAAAACATGTTTTAGGCTAGTTTAATCCATGAAAATCAATGTAAATCGTTTTATATTCGATTACACATTTAAGAAAATATAAATTAAATATGTGTTTAAGCATACCCATGAACAGAGTAAGATAGGTGAGATGAGGGTGATGGTGGCTCGACGGTGATGGTGGTGGATGTGGTGGTTATCTCGAATCAAACAACCGAAGCAAACAATATCACCCATACAGTTCCCTTGTCTTGATGATGGTGATGGCGTGGAGGAGCGATGGTTGGTGGAACGACGGCGAGATTAGGCGGTGAAGTGTGGCTGTGGTGTGAGTCGGTTCTAGAGAGAAAGAGAAGAGATGAATAGAGAGAAGATAGATCTGACTAAGCTAGTAGTGTTAATGTTTTGGTTTTAGGTGAAAAAATGGTGCCATATGAGTGGAGCGGGAGATTGAAATTTTGGGGAAAATTAAGGGGTGGGATCTTGAGCGCTATATTAAAAATTTGGAGATTGAAAGCCTATCAAATGAGCTCTAATGAGTTGAGCTCAACCTTATATAAGTTCGACTCGAGTTATTGTTGAGTTCTCGAGCTTGTAAGTGATATAAAATACTTATTTATGAATGTATCAAGCTTTTCGAGCTGAAGTCGAACCAAATTCAATTCTTAGGTTATATTTCAAATTTAATTTTTGTAATAAAACACATCTTTACAGATAAATCGAGCTTTTTGAGTCAAGCTCAATCCGAGTTCAAACTTTCTCGATCCCAGATAACATATGATCGGGAGGTCCCTGGATACTTACTTCTTAGTGTCTGTGACAAATGGTATACACCTACCAAGCCGGTGCAACCCATGCATGACCAGTGATAATGGCTAATTTACATGGGTCATGGGTCATGTGCATTAGGTTATCACTGGTCACATTCATTAATTAATGGGTATTTGACATCGATCATATGGGTCATATGCATTGGGTGGATAGTTGCTTAGAGTGTCATGTTACAACACATCCATGACTGTTGACAATTGGTAACTAACATGGGTCATGGGTCATGTGCATTGGGTTATAGTGGCTGTTAGTGTAATGGAAACCATGCATGACCGGGTGATAATGGCTAATTCACGTGGGTCATGGGTCATGTGCATTAGGTTATCACTGGTCACATTAATTAATTAATGGGTATTTGACATCGATCATATGGGTCATACGCATTGGGTGGATAGTTTCTTAGAGTGTCATGTTACGACACATCCATGACTGTTGACAATTGGTAATTAACATGGGCCATAGGTCATGTGCATTGGGTTATAGTGGCTTTTAGTGCAATGGAAACCATGCATGACCGGTGATAATGGCGAATTCACTGGTCACATTCATTTATTAATGGGTATTTGACATCGATCATATGGGTCATATGCATTGGGGGGATAGTTGCTTAGAGTGTCATGTTATAACACATCCATGACTGTTGACAATTGGTAATTAACATGGGTAATGGGTCATGTGTATTGGGTTGTACTGGCTTATAGTGTCATGTTATCAACCAATACATTCCTGGTGATCGACAATATAATGGGTAATTAACATGGGTCATGGGTCATGTGCATTGAGTTGTAGTCGCTTATAGTGTAATGGAAACCATGCATGACCGGTGATAATGGCTAATTCACATGGGCGACTTTTTAAATACAAAATACACTAAAGGCCAGGTGCGCTTGGTTCAAACTTGGGAAAGGGAAAGGGAAAGTGTAAGCTAATGGTCGGGAAAGGGAAATGAAAAGAAGATCAATCCCCCCCAATTTATTGGGTAATGATCCATTACCCACTATTGGGTAATGGGTTATTGCATTATGCTTTGCCAAGCATATTTTTTCACTACCTTTCCCATTCTTCACCCCCTATAACCCCCTACCAAGCATTAGGGGTGTCCAAAAAACCCGAGAAACTGACAAACCAAGCATTTGGTTTCGGTTTTTACTTTTAGATATCCATGGTTAACGAAACCGAACCGTATATAATATAAATAAATTACCTGCCTCGCGATGGATAGTTAAAATCTTCCTACTAACCGAACCGAACCGCCCCGTGAACACCCCTACCAAGAGTATCAAACACACTTCATTTAAACCTCTACAGTAATATATATATATATATATATATATATATATATATATATATATATATATATATATATATATATATATATATATATATATATATATATATATCTTTCTCTCTCACACTCATAGTTACAACTCACTCGGATCTAGGTTTTGATCCCAAATCTCAAAAAGCTGATAAGATCACAAATGAATATAATCTAAATACCCCCTTAGAGCTATTTATTCTTAGGCTTAGGTTGATTATCTGTTATAAGAATTGCGTTGCATTTGTATTGATAGAATAAGGAAAAACATGCTGTGTTGTTTTTGCGAATAGTTATTCGCAAAAGAGATATTAAGGTTTGCTTGGATTAGCTTATTTTATCTTAGGATTAGGTTGACTATCTATTAAAAGAATTATGTTGCATTTGTATTGAGAGAATAAGGAAGAAAAGTGGCGGATGTGTGTGCGAATATTTATGCTAAAACATCCAAGTATCAAAGATGGAAGAATTATCAATGATGGCAGGACAGACACCACTTTCATGTATGAACATAAACTTGTTCTGGTGTTGTCCATCCATTATTGATTCATCTTTGCTCTTTGTCAAAATACATAAATAATTATCAAGTATAATTTGTATTGATAGAATAAGGAAGAACATGTTGTGTTGTTTTTGCAAATAATTAGAGCAAAAGAGATATTAAGGTTTGCTTGGATTAGCTTATTTTATCTTAGGATTAGGTTGAAGTACAATAAACATATCAAGAACTTAAAGAGTTTTTTCATGTATTTAGTTACAATGAAAATATTTTCATTGCATTGTTGATATAAATTTAATATGATTTCATTGATTCATGATTAGCTCTCTAATGTCGTAGGACCTACATAACTAATATGTATGTTCATCACATTTAAGTGAGCAATATAAATGATAGTAAGAATTTGGTTGCTAAGAACTTAAAGCTCAATTATCAGGGCAGATCTATCTAACGATGTAGATGGGTTCCATCGCTTTAATTGGACCCCATTTTCTAACGATGTTTAATGGTTCTTTTAATAATCAAGATTAAACATCATTAGAAAATGGGGTCCAATTAAAGCGCGGAACCCATCTACATCGTTAGATAGATCTGGCCTGATCATTGAGACGTCTTCAATGCGATAATGATATAGTGTGTATTGTTCATGACAGGCCACACTCCTTCAGTATCGCATTCACGATGAGTGATGTTACTTAGACTCTATTCTTTACTCAACATTTGTAGATTATTTGTATCACTTTGTTTGCTTTATATATATGTATGATGTATTTTTGATATAAGAATTATGTTGCATTTCTATTGAGAGAATAAGGAAAAAAAGTGGTGGATGTGTGTGTGAATATTTAGGCTAAAACATCCAAGTATCAAAGATGGAAGAAGTATCAGTGATGGATGAAAAGCCACCACTTTCAAGTATGAACATAAACTTTGTTGGGAATTATAATTGAGTTGATAAGACGAAACATGTGAAACATGAGGGACTATTTGTGACAAAGGATAAAACTTCATATGCAAGAAAAAGATTACTACAGATATTTTTATTATTTAGAAATATTCTTTGTAACCCTAGTATCTCTAGTATATAAAGAGATACATGGATTGATTATTGGTGTGCACAAAAAATATGTAGTCGACTAGTAAAGGTGTGTGTGTGTGTCTAGGCGTCAAGTTCCTACAATGGACGCCTATAGAAGATGACGAAGAAACCTTGTTTCAATAATAATGATGTTTGTTTATTCTGCTGCGTATCATGTTTATTGTCATTGTTATTGTTTAACCCTAGTGCTCAAAATGATCCATGGAGTCTAACAAACTCCACAACCTTGTTTTGGTGTTTCATCCATTACTGATTCGTCTTTGCTCTTTGCCAAAATACAGAAACAATTATCAAGTATATGTTCAACTTGTCATTCATACGATTAGCTCTCTAATGTCGTAGAATCTACATAATTAATATGTATGTTTGTCACATCTAAGGGCAATATAAATGATAGTAAGAATCTGTTTTCTAATAACTTAAAGCTCAATTATAAGGCAACATCTATCTAACGTTGTAGATTGGTTCCCTTGCTTAATTTGGAAAACGTCTACTACTGTTTGTGTGGTTCATCTTGATCACCACTTTTGGCTCTTTCAATAAGATACATTCTTGAAAGTGCCAAAGCATGATCCAGATCAAGCACACTACTATTATTAAACGGTGTCCAAAAAACAAAGCAATGGAACCTTTCTGGAACGTTAGATGGATCTGGCCTGATAATTGAGACGTCTTCAATGCGATAATGATAAAGCGTGTATTGTTTATGACAAGCCACACTAGTTCATTAATGCATATTTTTCCCTCCTCGTTTGACCAAAAATCATTCCTTGATTTTATAAGTCATTCCTTGATTTTTAGGTTTACGGTTTGATGTCGAAAAGACATTTAATACCAACCGACACTAGACTGAGCCCAGTCTAGACATTATAAGTCATTTTAATTCATTTATATCTTATTAGAAAAGTAACATTTTACTATTCTCAATTTTACGCAATATTCGTACATTTTACGTATTACGCGTTTTAGACCCGTGTTTCCAGTTTTAGCAGGGTTTTACCACCCAAATGGAACCTACCACTCATTTTATATTTTATTATGGAACATATGGACATGTTTATCAATACTTTCAAGTTCCATAATTTTACGACACCCGGTTTTACGTTTTGAGGCCTAATCATTTACGGTTGGCATTTCCCGGAGTCAAAACTCATCCAATATCTTGGATAATATCAAGCAATGCACACCTCACCCCCTAGACCTTATGGAACCGCCAATATGGGGGGGGGAGTCATCCCTTGGTTTGGCTTGATCCTAAGCTAAGTAATCTTGGATGAATGACATGTATACAAGCTTCCTAAACAAGCCTTTGACTAGTCCTAGTAAGTAACCTCCTCATGAGCATATAAATACCCCCCTTCCCCGTCCTATTTCATCCATCATCTCACACCAAACTCCTCACACTTAGGTAATTTCATCTAGTTTCAAGCAAGTATCAAGAGCAAGTTCAAAGATAGAAACCCTAGTTTGGTTTTAGGTTATCAAAACACTTCCAAAACCTCATATACTTTGGTGATTTCTCTTGAGTTTGAATCCACTCAAGTCACCTCAACCTTCATCATCCATCTTTCAAGATTACAAGAGTAGAAAGATTGCATGAAGTGAAGTGGGTTGAAGCAAGTCTATCAAAGTCCTATCCTTACTAAGTTACTTCCTTTCTTTATTTGAAAGCCAAAAGTTGTAAGCCAAACCCTAACATGCTTTTTGTTAAATAATCATGTTCATGTTATTTACCTATTATTCTTGCTATATTATGTCTTGTATGCAAGTCCATGATGTATAAAAATGAGTAAAACAAGTTGTTGTAATTGATTGTTAATATAAGTTATTAAAACAAGTAAACTAGTGACTTTCTTGGTAAAACCTAATCAAAATGGTAAAAATATGATATTGGATCATTACATATTATAGTAGAGGACCTAACAAGGAAACCATAGCAATTTGAACCACCTAAAACGAGTATACGAGTCAAAAGTTATGACCATTTGAAGTTACCAAAACTTTGCGGCAAAGCTGCCAAAACTTTCTGTTACAGAAACTTAAAACACACAAAAAGAGGCATTTCTGGTCCGTTTCATGAAAAAGTTAAAGCACGAAAGTTGTCCGGAATCACGTTTTCTTCTAAAACTCAAGGGCACGTCTCCAGAAAATCAATAACGAATGAGATATTTCTCAGTTTCTTAACAGCTATTTACATATATATAAGTCACTATATATTGGTTATGTTTTAAAAGGAACAAGAGGTCTTATGACCTATAATCAAGACCACAACCATGGCTAGAGCCAAGGTTGAGTCTCATGACCATTGAACAAGGACCAAAGGTCATGGCAAGGCCATGACGAAATGACCATGTAAGCTTACTTAGGCGTAAACATGAAACAAGGAATTGGCGATAATTTGAACAAACAATTTGGATCTACTTCACTTAATAGAACCATGAGATAATACAAAGAAAAATGGTCATACAAGACTTATGAAACTTACCCTAATAACAATCTTCATGTAAAAATAAACTTTCCTAAGTTTATTCAAATATCGGACATGTAACTTTTCGGATCGAAACTTATATCTATATATTTTATCAACTACTACAATAGTAGGGAGCCTCATGTGAGGAGTTCATTATGTAAGCCGTCGAGATAAGTTGTGGATTTACGAATTAAAGTGTCCTGGCTTCTCGAACGCTTACTAACATGACTTCTGAATTATGTCGGCCCGAACGGTAGTAAACGATATATAAAACATACATGTTTCATAAATCCTTTCTTTCAAAGACTTACAATATACATCATACCACATCATGGACTAGATGCAAGATATATATATATATATATATATATATATATATATATATATATATATATATATATATATATATATATATAGGCACTTATTCATATTCTTTACTCCGATCCTAAGTCGCAACATTCTATTATAGGTTGCTCGTAGAAACCTTCGCGATTCGACCATCACAGTCACTACTCACTACATAACTTAAGGTGAGTTCGTAGCACCACTTTCTATTGTTTAACTATTTTACAAACCCGTGGGGGGAATACATGCTATTATTTTTCTACTCGAACACAATGCTTTCTACTGTATGCTACCCGACTATGTTTTATTGTCACTAAGTAACGATTGCCATGTTCGAAGTCCCTATATCATGAACCATTAGTCACTACCTATAGTGAGCGCGAATATTGTGAATAGATCTATCGGGATTGACGGATCCCATTTGTGTTGAACAACGATGAGTTCACACAAATGCACTATATTTGAGATTTAGCGGTATAATGGCAAAAGTACCTTGATAGGGCTTCTATAATGCCAATTTTGTTGGTTCGATGTTAATGTTTTGGTTGCATGAGCTTAGTGAAATAAATAACGATTTTGTTTTCTAACTATGAGTGTGAGTCTATAGCTCACACTACGATTATTGTGTTCAAACGATTTAACTAAACTCTACGAATTCCACTCAACCTTTGTGTTGACCTCTCAAGCATGTATTTCAGGTTCATGACGATCAAGGATGGTACGGAAGGGCACGGATACTCAAGAGGGCAATAAATTTTATTATCATTCAAAAAACTCATTTAATGTAAATTGTAAACATGGAACCATCTGGGACCTCATTTTGTAATCTCTGATATTTATACAATTTGAATGATAAATCTTTTAAAACGACTCAATTGGAGTTCGTTTTCTATTATTGTGACTATTGTGCCGTCGAGTAACACCCAGTTTGAATTCCGCTGCAACCATGAATTTGGGGTGTTACAGATTGGTACCAGAGCCATGGTTATAGAGAAACGGGTCTAATTGAGACCTAAACTATAACCACAATTACAAGCAAAAACATTTTATAGCCTTCCGCTCTTCGTGCCTTCCATCCTCCAGACGATTATGGACTTATTATGCAGGTTATGCGACATAAACATATTAGTATATTGCTATATATATGCTTGCCATATTTTTGAGCACTCCCCATAAACGATAGAATTATATTAACCTTGTAATTCTTCTAATAGAAATCATGTGCGTACCCACTTCTTCCGATTATGTGCCCACTCTACCTAATAACTTCCAAGTCTTACCACCCTCACCCGAGTTCGGATTTGACTTCGTAAATGCCTTCGCTTTTGATGACGAAGAAGAACCTTTCGAAGATTCAACCGACGAAGAAGAGGAGGAACCAATGCCAAATATTTTTGCGTCGAATACTTCTAATTATTTTGAACAAAATTGGGTGGAGGCAGACTCCGAGGAGGATAATGAGTATGAATATGTACTAGAGCCATTACCACCACCACTGTCACCTCCCTTTGATATCCCTACATGTGATGAATTGGATCACTCATTATGGATCGTACCTCGACCACCATTGATCCAACAAGAAAGTCAACATGAAAACTACAGCTTCTCAAACTTCATCGACTCGTACCTCTATGACACACTAAACCAAGAAGTTGCCGATCAATCAGAGCTGCTCGGACCTTCTAACCCGCAATAGACTAGTGTGATAATACTAGTTAACTTTTGTACTACTAAACTGATTAGACTCAGTTAGTAAATGTTACGAAATCTATGTAATAACTAGCGATAGTAAAAACGTTGTAATTACTAAACTGAAAGTATCAGTTAGTAAATTTTGAAGAAGCTTGTAATAGGTTTCGATTTTGTAAATCAACCAACGTTGTACGAATAAAACTCTTGTTTTATACTATCATGTGTTATGCCTTTAAATCTTCAACATAATTATTCTATCATTTCCTATCAAAAATCATGCTTATTTCACAACTCTCTACTTACGACGTATCTTTTGAACAATAGAATCATGGCGCCAAAGAAGAAGACACCACCAGCAATGACTCAAGCTGCTATTCGCAAACTAGTTAAAGACAGTGTCAACGCAGCACTCACAATGGAACGAGCAGCCGTAGCTGCAGCAGCTGCCGAAGCCGCCACAGCTGCTGGTGCTGCAGCAGCCGTTGAAGATGCTACAACTGCTGATGCTGCAGCAGCCGCGGAAGCCGCCACTGCTGCGGAAGTTGCTATAGCTGCAGAAGCTACCCGAATTGCCAGCCTTAACATTGGAGGACCAAGCCCAACTATCCCTCCAGTGACAAATGTTGCTTCAGTACCTAAGGGTTGCTCATTCATTTCCTATTTGAAAAGCGAACCCATAAAGTTTAAAGGTACCGAAGGAGCCGTAGGTTTGACCCGCTGGTTTGAGAAAGCGGAGTCGGTATTTTTGGTCAGCAAATGTATCGAGAGTGATAAAGTTCAATATGCCACTAGTACACTGCTAGATGAAGCATTATCATGGTGGAATTCAATATCTCAACCAATAGGCATTGAAAATGCTTATAAGATATCTTGGGATAACTTGAAGAAGATGATGATCAAAGAGTACTGCCCCCGCAGTGAAATACAGAAGTTAGAGGTAGAATTCTGGGATCATGCTGTTAAGGGAAATGACATCATAACATACAACCGTCGATTTCAAGAATTGAGGATACTGTGTCCAACAATGGTTTCAACAAAAGAAAAATTGTTGGAACGGTATATCTGGGGACTTCCACCAAGTATAAAAGGGAATGTAACTTCAACAAATCCCAAGGAACTTGATGAAGCTATGCGGATGTCTCGCAGCCTCATGGATCAAGTGGTGCGTACGGCAGAAACCCGAAGACAAAACAGCACCAACAACTCCAACTACAGTAACAATAATAACAATAGGAACAACAACAACAAGCGACCATGGGATGGTAACCATGGAAGTAACAACAATAACAACAACAACCAAACTCAAAACAACAACCAGCAAAAAAAAAGACAAGAGACCGCAAAGGCTTATGTGGCTGCACCAACTAGAGGCGCAGGGTATACCGGGAATGCTCCACTATGCAATAAGTGTAACTTCCATCACTTGGGTCCTTGCCCAGCTAAGTGTCGCAACTGTCAAAACACTGGACACCTTGCCAGAGATTGTAGAGTCAAGGCTGTAGCTACCGGTGGCAACACACAACCGATAGTTATATGCTTCGGGCGTGGAGAAAGTGGACATTACAAGAACCGATGTCCCCAAAACCAAGGTCAACAAGTTTAAGACAACCAGGGGTGAGCATATATGATAAGAGGAGAAGGAGCTTATCAGAATCTCAACAACACTGCAGAACAATGAAGTTTAGAACTTAGCAGTCATATTTATTTATGCACTATGTTATACTACGTGTATGTCATCCCTAGTAATGGGAGTTTTATGACTTAAGAATATTTACTATTCAATAAACAACTCTTTGTGATAATTCTCATCTATTGTACTTTTTATCTCCAAACCAATTTGATTGTTTAGTAGACTATTACCATTCTATAAGATTTACCCAGTTATCTTATAAACCATTCAACAAATTTTACTTCAAGCTATTTTGTTATCACTTTATTGTTTCACATCATTTTACTCCAAGATATTCTACCACCATCTTAGAAAAATCATTTCGTTGATACCACCCTATAAATCAATATCATGCCTTCATTTCCAACTTTCATCACAAACCACTAAATCTCAACACACCAAAATGAAGAACACAAACCTTCTTAACCTTCTCACCATCATCATCTTCACAACCTTTAATCCCACAAGCTCACTTTCTGATCTTGATGCACTTTTAAAGCTCAAATCATCCTTAGTTACACCACAAGCACTCTCATCAGCTTTACAAGATTGAATACCATCTAAAACTTTTAAGAAACACAATACTACGTAACTAAACCGAACATCACATTATCGGTCCTAAATTATACATAGCCTGATCACCTATGTCTAATTCAGGAGGGATCATGTTATGCTGGGAGCAGTCACCCGTATGTTTTCTTAATCAAACTTCTCATAAGTAACCTCATCCTACGCCATACACTGAAACGACAAATCAAACTACATCACTTTAATCCTCATAAGTAACCACACCTCTTCATCGACACCACTCCAACGTATAACACACTCAGAACTTCGGGATGAAGTTCCCCGTAAGGGGTAGAGACTGTAACAATTCACATTTTCAGGATAATTACTATTCCCAGAAAATTTCACTATTCACTTTTACTATTCATTTTCCCGAAATTTGATTTTTATTTCATATTCTCGAGTGATAAATCATTTCCATGACAAATTAAATGTTTGACATTCGTCAGATCATTTTCGTGAAAGTTATTAAGGAATTACACGTTTTAGGGTAAAACGTCATTTAGAAATTCTACGCACAACGAAACTCGACCCCGTTAAGTGACCCCGCATCATAAAAATGTTTGATACACTCATGATTTATTTGAGAATAAATCATGACTGAGAAAAACATGACCAGAAATAAACCTCGGCCGTGAAAAACTGGAATTTTCAGTTTTAAGCGTTTTTACTCAGCCGTAACCATAGCCTATACCTGCACCACGTTTTTAAGACGATTTGTGTTTTCAACTTATTAGAATAAGTCAACATATTTTTCCCTCCTCGTTTGACCAAAAATCATTCCTTGATTTTATAAGTCATTCCTTGATTTTTAGGTTTACGGTTTGATGTCTAAAAGACATTTAATACCAACCGACACTAGACTGAGCCCAGTCTAGATATTATAAGTCATTTTAATTCATTTATATCTTATTAGAAAAGTAACATTTTACTTTTCTCAATTTTACGCAATATTCGTACATTTTACGTATTACGCGTTTTAGACCCGTGTTTCCAGTTTTAGCAGGGTTTTACCACCCAAATGGAACCTACCACTCATTTTATATTTTATTATGGAACATATGGACATGTTTATCAATACTTTCAAGTTCCATAATTTTACGACACCCGGTTTTACGTTTTGAGGCCTAATCATTTACGGTTGGCATTTCCCGGAGTCAAAACTCATTCAATATCTTGGATAATATCAAGCAATGCACACCTCACCCCCTAGACCTTATGGAACCGCCAATAGGGGGGGGAGTCATCCCTTGGTGTGGCTTGATCCTAAGCTAAGTAATCTTGGATGAATGACATGTATACAAGCTTCCTAAACAAGCCTTTGACTAGTCCTAGTAAGTAACCTCCTCATGAGCATATAAATACCCCCCTTCCCCCTCCTATTTCATCCATCATCTCACACCAAACTCCTCACACTTAGTTAATTTCATCTAGTTTCAAGCAAGTATCAAGAGCAAGTTCAAAGATAGAAACCCTAGTTTGGTTTTAGGTTATCAAAACACTTCCAAAACCTCATATACTTTGGTGATTTCTCTTGAGTTTGAATCCACTCAAGTCACCTCAACCTTCATCATCCATCTTTCAAGATTACAAGAGTAGAAAGATTGCATGAAGTGAAGTGGGTTGAAGCAAGTCTATCAAAGTCCTATCCTTACTAAGTTACTTCCTTTCTTTATTTGAAAGCCAAAAGTTGTAAGCCAAACCCTAACATGCTTTTTGTTAAATAATCATGTTCATGTTATTTACCTATTATTCTTGCTATATTATGTCTTGTATGCAAGTCCATGATGTATAAAAACGAGTAAAACAAGTTGTTGTAATTGATTGTTAATATAAGTTATTAAAACAAGTAAACTAGTAACTTTCTTGGTAAGACCTGATCAAAATGGTAAAAATATGATATTGGATCATTACATATTATAGTAGAGGACCTAACAAGGAAACTATAGCAATTTGAACCACCTAAAACGAGTATACGAGTCAAAAGTTATGACCATTTGAAGTTACCAAAACTTTGCGGCAAAGCTGCCAAAACTTTCTATTACAGAAACTTAAAACACGCAAAAAGAGGCATTTCTGGTCCGTTTCATGAAAAAGTTAAACCACGAAAGTTGTCCGGAATCACGTTTTCTTCAAAAACTCAGGCGCACGTCTCCAGAAAATCAATAACGAATGAGATATTTCTCAGTTTCTTAACAGCTATTTACATATATATAAGTCACTATATATTGGTTATGTTTTAAAAGGAACAAGAGGTCTTATGACCTATAATCAAGACCACAACCATGGCTAGAGCCAAGGTTGAGTCTCATGACCATTGAACAAGGACCAAAGGTCATGGCAAGGCCATGACGAAATGACCATGTAAGCTTACTTAGGCGTAAACATGAAACAAGGAATTGGCGATAACTTGAACAAACAATTTGGATCTACTTCACTTAATAGAACCATGAGATAATACAAAGAAAAATGGTCATACAAGACTTATGAAACTTACCCTAATAACAATCTTCATGCAAAAATAAACTTTCCTAAGTTTATTCAAATATCGGACATGTAACTTTTCGGATCGAAACTTATATCTATATATTTTATCAACTACTACAATAGTAGGGAGCCTCATGTGAGGAGTTCATTATGTAAGCCGTCGAGGTAAGTTGTGGATTTACGAATTAAAGTGTCCTGGCTTCTCGAACGCTTACTAACTTGACTTCTGAATTATGTCGGCCCGAACGGTAATAAACGATATATAAAACATACATGTTTCATAAATCCTTTCTTTCAAAGACTTACAATATACATCATACCACATCATGGACTAGATGCAAGATATATATATAGGCACTTATTCATATTCTTTACTCCGATCCTAAGTCGCAACATTCTATTATAGGTTGCTCGTAGAAACCTTCGCGATTCGACCATCACATTCACTACTCACTACATAACTTAAGGTGAGTTCGTAGCCCCACTTTCTATTGTTTAACTATTTTACAAACCCATGGGGGGAATACATGCTATTATTTTTCTACTCGAACACAATGCTTTCTACTGTATGCTACCCGACTATGTTTTATTGTCACTAAGTAACGATTGCCATGTTCGAAGTCCCTATATCATGAACCATTAGTCACTAACTATAGTGAGCGCGAATATTGTGAATAGATCTATTGGGATTGACGGATCCCATTTGTGTTGAACAACGATGAGTTCACACAAATGCACTATATTTGAGATTTAGCGGTATAATGGCAAAAGTACCTTGATAGGGCTTCTATAATGCCAATTTTGTTGGTTCGATGTTAATGTTTTGGTTGCATGAGCTTAGTGAAATAAATAACGATTTTGTTTTCTAACTATGAGTGTGAGTCTATAGCTCACACTACGATTATTGTGTTCAAACGATTTAACTAAACTCTATGAATTCCACTCAACCTTTGTGTTGACCTCTTAAGCATGTATTTCAGGTTCATGACGATCATGGATGGTACGGAAGGGCATGGATACTCAAGAGGGCCATAAATTTTATTATCATTCAAAAAACTCATTTAATGTAAATTGTAAACATGGAACCATCTGGGACCTCATTTTGTAATCTATGATATTTATACAATTTGAATGATAAATCTTTTAAAACGACTCAATTGGAGTTCGTTTTCTATTATTGTGACTATTGTGCCGTCGAGTAACACCCAGTTTGAATTCCGCTGCAACCATGAATTGGGGGTGTTACATCTATTGGGGAATCTCTTAACCTACCAGATAATGAAGTGATTATGTGTCTTGAAAATGCCGCCATTTTCAAAGGTTTGAAAAAAATGAGGTATGAGAAGAAGAATAATAAATTAAAATTTTACAAAGGTCTCTTTTCATCTCAGTGGAAATTCTTGATTCATACTCTCTTACATTGTTTGAGTCCTAAAACAACAGGTTGGAATGAGTTTGGTACCATCATGGCATCAACAGTGATATGCCTTGCTAAAGGAAAACTTTTCAATTTTTCAAAAATGATTTTGGAGGGTATGATCAAGACCTTGGCTGATGGTGGTACTTCTTTATTATATCCAAGGTTTTTGCAACTTATTATTAAAAAATAGTTGACTACCTTTAAAAGACATAAAGGAACTTATGCTGTCCCCTCACTACAAAAGAAAGTATTTTCAAATCTGAAAAATAATGGCAATGATTTTCAGGAAAGGTTACACCGCTTTTTCCATATATGGTGAACCTTCCACAAAAAAGGGTGAGGAAGTCATGAGTGTGGAGCAGGCCAGTGGTAACATACATGAGAGTGAGTATACACCTGTTGATTCACCTCTCAGGGAAGGTAACACATCCAGAAGTGATGAGGGTAGTTCTGAAACACATGAATTGATGGATACTGGTGAGAATAGAATGAAACTTATACAGGATTTGAAGGCCTGTTGTACCCAGTTAGAAGAGGATGTTCTTGGCCTGTAAAAGCGCTTAACAAAAAATGGTGCATAGATCAAAAGGTTGAAGCTGAGAGTTTGTTATTTGGAAGGTCGAAAGAGGTCAAGAAAAGCTCAGCTCAGAAGGTTGAAGAAGGTGGGCACATCACATAGGGTGAGTTCTTCTAAGGCTACTAGTTTGTAGGATGCTCCCAAACAGGTGAGGAATGAAAGCAGAGTCTCAGGGGAGGAAACAACAAATGTTGAAGGTGCTTGTGCTGATATGGATATTGAGATTGATAGTGATGATAATGTGGATGATGATTATTTAGTTGTTGACAAGGGGGTTATGAGGCGGTTTTGGAAGATGTAAATAAAGAGCAGGTAGTGGAAACTAATACTAGTTTGGGAGAAACTGCTGCTACTAGTAATGTTGAAGAAATGGCTAAGGTGGTACAACAAGATGTTTCTGCTGCTACAACAAATCAAGTTTCTACTGTTGAAGTTGCTACAGATGAAGAGGTTGCAAAGAGAGTTGATGAAGCTAAGATAGCTAACTTTATGGATGAGAAGAGGAGAGATAAAGTGTCTGAATTTGAAATAGATGAGCAAGTAAAATTCAGACTTGAAGAAGAGGAGAAAAAAAGAGCTCATGGAGAGCAAATGCAAGCTTTTATTGATGCGGATGAAGTTCTACAGGCTAGAATTAAAGAACTTTACACAGATGAGACTGTAAATGGGGAAGACAAAGTACAAAGAATTGCTGATTTGATAAATGAAAGATATGAAGAATTAGTTTTGAAGGATCTAATTCAGTCAATGAATCAATGTCAAAGTCAGAAGCGGAAAAGAAATCCCACAAGGTCTCAGCTCATCAGGGAAATGTAGATATACATACAGCATCAAGGTGAGTATAAAGCTTCTGACCTCAGGGGAATGACATATGAACAAATTGAACGTCTATACTACCGAATCAAGAAATATGTTGAAAACTTTATCCCTATGGGTACAGAAGAAACACCATCAATGAAACAAAAGATCATTGAAGATAAACCTACTGAGAAGAAGAATGATTCACAAAGAAAAGAAGACAGCTCTTCTCATGATCAGATGATGGTGATTGTTCCTGAAACATTATCGCTATGTTTGGCGACATGTAGCAGTAAGCAGTAGCAATAAGCAGTAAGCTGTAGCAGTAAGCAGTAGCAGTAAGCATTAGTTGCTTGTTTAAAAAACGTGTTTGGTAACGTAGCTGTAGTTGTAATTATAAAATGTAAAATTACGAAAAAGGGCATATACTTATGAATGAATGTTATTTTTTAAGGGTAAATTGGTAATATTAAAAGTAAAACGCTAGCGGTATATTGGAAAGCTTCTTTAGGAAGCATTAAGATTGCAAGCTTTTGAGGTGTTGCTAAATGCTAGCAACAGTGTTGCCAAAGAAACATCAATACTGGAACACTTGTCGCTTGTCGCTTACCGCTCTTAGACGCTTCCAAAAAGGTGTTGCCAAACATGACCTATATGTTGGTCCTATTCAAGCTAGACATCCAATCATGGACTGGGAGATTTACCGAGATAAATTTGGAAAGGCTTGGAAGATAATCAGGGCTGGTGGAGGATCAGCAGTGTACAAAAGGTTTGAGGATTTGATAAGAACAATTAACAGAGTAGACTTAGACAGATTATGGGAGTTGGTTCAAGAAAGAATCAAAATAGTCAAGAAGCTAGATGCAAAAGAGCAAGATTTGTGGGTTGAATTACATAGGTTATATAAACCTGATCCAGCTGATATCTATTGGAAATTCCCATGCCATCATTTCTCAACTTCATGGAAGTTTTATGATAGCTGCAATGTACATTACTTATCAACACAAGGTGGAATTGATATTTTTATGCTTGCAGAAAAATAATATCCTTTGCCTACTAGTTCACTTGCTGTGATGACATCTACAAAGATCATATGTGAAGAACGTAAAGAGGTAGTTAAAGATCTCTTTGAAAGAATTCATGCTCAGTATAAGAGAGCATTGTATTATGTGAAGAAAACAAGCTAATAATTAGGTGTTTAAAGGTAGTAGGGGTACGTACTTTAGCTTCTCTGATTTCATTATGTTGTAAAAAACCTTTTGGTAAGTACTATATAATTCACCTTTTGTGAGATTACAACTCTGTTGTTTGTACAAAAGTTACTACTGCTATTACAATAGTTACTACTGCTATTACAACTCTGTTGTTTATGTAACTCAATGTGACTAATATCAAGGTTAATGATAACTAAGTTCACATTTTGCTATAAATAATAGTCACATTAAATTCACAATGTGACTATTTTGAATGTGGCCATAATCATGATTTAGATACACATTTGTGATATGGTATGACTATTGTAAATCCTATAGTCACATGATCGTGCTACAATTAAATGTGACTATACACATTAGGTTGTGGCAAGCAAACACACACTAGACTTTAGACAGGCATATTAACTTACGTGACCATATGTATCAAATTTTGGTTACACTTATTCATGTATGTTTATGGTTTAGTGTGACCATATATGACATTTGGTCACACTCTTCAAGTGTGTGACATATATTTGTCACTTTTAAATGCATATCGTGACTAACGCTTCAAACTTACTTTTCAGTTGTCACACATTTCACATTCATATGTGGCTAAATATTCAGCAAAGATTAGCAGTCACGTTTAAATAATGTGTGACAAACTTGACTATATAATTTAGACACATACACAATTACTTCATGTGACCATATATGGATTTTGGTCACACTGTTCAATTGTGTGACATATATTTGTCACATACGTATATATATAGTGTGACTAATGTCTCAAACTCATTTGTATATGTCACACGTACCAAATTATAAGTGACTAAATAATCCAAATTTTTTTTCCAGTTACCTCTAGTCACATAAATATTCAAATGTGTGATAATAGAATTCCGAAATGGTCACACAAGTCGGATCAAGTGTGGCTGTTTATTTTATTCTGGTACATTTAGTCACGTATAAATGTTATAGTGTGACATTTCAAAATTGACCATGCGTGATTAATAGAACTTTTTGTACCAGTGGTTGCTAATTAGATATCACATAACAAGTAGAATTCAACAAGTTTGCAAAAGAAAAATAACCAGACCTAAAAATGGTGAAACATTTTGTAAAGCATAAAATGAGCAGGTGAAACTATTCAACCCCCCTTATAGTTTCTACAAAGTAACATTTAAAAAACAAATAATCTAATCTGAACCATCCATCAACTTTCCATCTGATGGCTGAGATGAATCCAAAATTTACAAATAGGGGCAAGATAGTAAAATAACATGCCTCCATAAAAGCAAAAAAATATCTTAATCCCTTCATTTAATAAATTACTTTCTCTCTCATCAAAACCCTAGATCTAAAAAACCACCTTCCAATCTCGCCGTCGCTGAAAAACACCGTGAATCCGACGGATTCATCAACAAACCCGTCGGAATCATCAATAAACCTGTCGGATTCATCAATAAACCCATCGGAAAAAGCCGCCGCCGCCACTCCTGTAATTCTGATTAATCGAAAAACACAGCCGCCGTATAATATCACTGAAAATCAACAATTAATCAATGATATAGATGAAAATCACTTAATCGAAGTTCCAGTAGATGATTTAGTTACAGAAGGTGATTTACCAGAAGATGAAGATGCTACTGTAAAAGAAGTTCATGGTAAATTCCCTTCATAATCTAATTTTTTTGTTCAATGTTATAAGAGAGGTGTAAATAGCATGGGATTTACATTGAATCCTTTAGGATTCTATATGAATCCCATTTGATTCAATATTAATCATGTGATTCATTATTAACGAATGAATCCTATGGGATTAATCAATGAATCATATAGGATTCATCAATCAATCATATGAGATTAATAGATGGATCCTATGGGATTCATCAATGAATCCTATGGGATTCATCAATAAATGTCATGGGATTTATAATGAATCAAATGGAATTAATAATGAATCCTATATGATTCTGTATGAATCCCATTTGATTCATATTAATCATGTGATTCATTATTAATGAATGAATCCTATGGGATTCATCAATGAATCCTATGGGATTCATCAATGAATATCATGGGATTTATAATGAAGCAGATGGAATTAATAATGAGTCCTATAGGATTCTCTATGAATCCCATTAGATTCAGTATGAATTCTATAGGATTCTGTATAAATCCCATGTAATTCATTATAAATCCCATGGGATTCATACTGAATCCCAAGGGATTCAGGATAAATTTTAATTATTTAATTCTTGTGTTTTTAGTTATCTTAATCCCTTGATATTCTGCTTTTTATATACAAATTCTTTGAAATCACCAAGACCAACTTTATATGAACACACTGAGACATCAGGCGGATCGGTATAATGGGAGCCTCATGTAGACGAAGGAATTACTGTACCAGAATAGGGAAAATACTATGACACTATAAAGGAAGTTATAGATATGTATAGTAACTATGCTGAAGCGGGAGGTTTTCAAATTAAAAAAGCGGGTCAAAAAATAACAAAATCTGGAATTGTAAAACTCACATACCTCATGTGCAACAAAGAAGGAGCACCAAGACATGTTAATATCGACACTTTGGATGCTAAACACAGTGAGAAACAAAAAAGAAATACAACAATTCACGTAACAGTTTGAAAAACTCTCTAAAACATATTTATGACTTGTAACATATAACTTGATTCATAAGAATAATGTTGAATCCCATGAGATTTATTCTGAATCCCATGGGATTCATACAGAGTCCCATGAGATTCATTTTGAATCACATGTGATTTATTCTGAATCCCATGGGATTTGTTCAGAATCTCGTGGGATTCATACAGAATCTCATGTTATTTTTTTTTTTTTTTTTTCTTGTATAACTAATGTTTTTAAATTTTTTATTTTATTTTTATATATAACAGGTTGTAGAGCTCGTATAAGGTTTGAATTGGTTGTCGTTTATGGAAGATACAAGCTAGTTATGTTTATAGCAAAACACAATCATATGCTTTTACCAAAAGAGTACAAAAATTTTACAAAAAAACAAAGAAGAATGACACAAGCAGAAAAAATGATTGTTGTTAAAGCAGCAAAGAACAAGATTGGTCCAACACGGGCTCACAACTTGTTAACGAGTATGAAAGGTGGGTATGAATATGTTCATGGGACAGTTGATAATTTTAATAATGAACTAAGGGATATTAATATGTTCATAGGGGAAAGTGACACACAAATGCTTATAAATAAAATGGAAAACAGAAAGATATATGTGCCGAACTTTACGTTTCAGTATAAGGTAGAAAACAGTGAGTTAGCGGCTTTGTTTTGGGCTGATGAAGTTGCAAAATGCAATTCTAATGAGTTTGGAGACATAGTATCCTTTGATGCGACATTTAGGTGTAACAAGTAAGTGTTTTTTTTAAATTACAATGGATTCTTTGTCAAATCCCATGGGATTCTTTATGAAATCCCATGGGATTCTTTATGAAATCCCATGTGATTTGATAAAGAATCCCATGGGATTCTTATGAATACAAATGGGATTCATACAGAATTCCATGGGATTCACAATGAATCCCTTGAGATTGTGTATGTAGTAACATTGGATTGTCACTAAAACTTATATTATTTTTAGGTACAATATGGTGTTTGTACTATTCATAGATGTCGATAATCACCGAAAATGTGTCACACTTGGTTCAGGAATGCTATTACATGATCGCACTGAATCATACACATGCTACTAAAAGCATTTATGACTGCTTTCAACAAATAACCAACCATGGTGGTAACATATCAAGATGTAGCAATGAAGAGGGCCATAGAAGTCGTTTTCGCAAAATCGCAACACAGACTTGGCATGTGGCATATTCACCAAAAGATTCCAGCAAAGGTAATTTATCGAGTTTACAAAAAATGTGTTTTTTATAACATTTCATATATAGATTAATCACGTGGGATTCTGTATGAATCCATGGGATCCATCTGTGAATCCCATGGGATTTACCGATGTTTATATCATGTTATTTATGCTGATAATAAGATTCTAAAACTATCTTTATCAAAAGCAGATTTGTAAAGAAATATACGTAGAAACAGATTTCAAGAAGCGTTTAAACAATATTATTTGGAATATGTTCATTGAACCTTTGGAATTTGAATAGAAATGGACTAAGTTGATTGAGGATTTTGGTTTGCAAAATCACAAATGGATGACCAAGATGTTTAACCTACGAGAAATGTGGATTCCAGCTTATTTTATCGACTCGCCATTGTTTGGTTTGATGAGAACCACATGAAGGTTCGAGAGTGAAACCTCGTTCTTCAAAAGTTTCATAATCCCAGGAGCAACGCTAGTTAGTTTTATGATGTCCTATGAATCAACAATGCAAAGCCAACATTATAGGCAAGAACATTTGGACTATAAAACATAGGACGTGGCTTCAAAGTGTGTAACACAGTTACAGATTGAATGTCATGCATCAAAAGTGTATACTAGAACGATATATCTTCTTGTTCAAACAAAAACATATGAAGCATGCTGGACTTGTACGATTCAAGATTTAAAGATAAAAGAAGGTTGTGAGATTGTCATGATAAGAGACAAAAATTCGTGGGTTTACAGAATCCTTAATAAGGAATTTGCAAAAGAAGAAGTAGAGGAAGAAGAAACTGAAGCAAAGAGAAAATTTATAGACTCTAAGGTATGTTACTTGTTATTCAGCATGAATGATCTGTGGATCAACATGAATCCCATGGGATTCATAATGAATCCAATGGGATTCACTAGTAAATTCCATGGGATTCATTATGTATCCCATAGGATTGAGAAATGAATCCCTTGGGATTGACTAGTTAATCAAGATTGAGAATGATGTTAAGGATCTTCAAGAGGAGATGAGGGAGTTGCATCTTGCCTACAAGAACAATTTCATGATGTTAACAAATTTTGTGAAAGGTCTTGCAAAAGTTGCGGCTCGAAAGCGCAAGAAATAAGTGTGATTGGGCAACTTTTGTTGTAGTTTATGTGTAATATAGTTAGTCACCATATAATATTATGCTTGAATAAGGTGTTGTAGAATGTGTCTCTAGCTTGTATTAGGAATTGTCTTTGTTGTATGCTTTATGCTCTTCTATGTGATATAAAATGTTTTATGGGTTATATGAGAAAATCATGTTTAATTCATCTCTATTTTTATATAGTGCTCAACATTTGGATTGTGGAGTCATCTTGGACACAAATATACTTATTGTTATGATGTGGACTAACCCATGTTACAAGTCTCCAAATGGTAACCTAACCCATTTTGGAACTTTCACATGTGAGGATTTCTTGTTGGTTGCATGTTGTGATTTCTATATGTAGCTAGGCCACAGCAAAGGTTAGGCTCTTGACCCATGGATCCCCGCCTTGAAACAAGGGGGATAAATGATCTAGGGGGAGCTATGTTCAAGGGGGAGCACATTCGGGTGCACATACAAGCTAGCTCATTTTTCCCACAAGCCCAAGTTCGAAACCTGGCTTGATTGGAAGTCCTGCCTTTTTGATTTGACAAAAAGGGGAGAAAGAAAGCAAGAGCGTGAAGACCATTCAAGAAATGTTAAAGGCTTCACCAAATTACAAGGCAAAGGTCAAGACGTAAGCTACACCAAAAGCTCGCTTTGTCTTCGCTAAGTTTTGTAATTTTATTTACTTTTAGTTTTTATTTGTCATCATCAAAAAGGGGGAGAATGTTGAGGCAACATGATCAAGATCTCTTTATGTTTTAATGATAACAAATAAACCATCGAAACACATAAAATAACAGACGTTAGCTCAAAATCACCGGAGCCAATGTCTGCTCCTGGCCCGCTGCCCGTGCGTCAACGCGCGGGTGACGCGCCAGAAGTCTGTATGGTTCCGGGCGAATTTTGAAAGTCGGCTTTCCCCTTACCCGACAAATGTGGATCTTTCAATACATGTATGAATATGTTATGTGCTTAATTGAGAACACTCGAAACAAGTTTTGAGACTTGAGAGATCCCACTTTTAGAACTCCCATTTACGGGAAAACGCTAACTCATGTTTTCTAACTATCGCCTCTAGCCAAGGCTTTTCTAAACTTAGGGAGCTTATATATTCCACGTGACATCGTGTTGAAGCATCCATATGCTCATATCCGTGCTTACGTCTTCTCTAATTACGTAACGGGTTTACTCCCTTATTGGTCAAACTAAGTCAAAGGTCACTTTGTGTAAACGCATCCTTTCCCACTTGTGTTATGCTTTACATCAAGGCAAAGCACTTAACTTGTTTGAACCAAGGTATTAGTTGAGAACGTCGAGTCGTAGAAAGTAACGAGATATGAAACTATGGGTTCTCGACGTTGTGTTACTTGAACTTATAAGTAACCTATTTCTTAACCTATTTTCTCAACTTATAAGTAACCTATTTTCTTATAAGTAACCTATTTTCTCAACTTATAATCTTAATTGTCCAAACCTTTTTCTTAATGACTATTAGATTTTGTCTTAATCCTCTATTAATCCCATTTATACATAAGATAAAACCAATCATGTCCATATCAAATATTCTCTTACACAATCTCTTACACCCTTACATATTCCCTTACATACTACATCTAAACCATCCATTCCCTTACAACACATCTCATCCCTTCATTTTTAACACATGGGGAATTGTTTGAAACCCTAATATGGCTCCTCTCATCCTAGCCATTGAATTCAAATCAAACACATCTCAACCATCCATCCAGTCTCTCCTATCTGTGCCACCACATGTGCTTGATCTCAACCATTGAATTCAAAACAAAACCATCTTAACCATTGATTTCCCCTTCCCCCCCCCCCCCCCAAGCAAAGCATATTCCTTTGGAATATCCTTTCTCAACCCTAACCTAGGCATGTTTGATCCTAGCCATCCATTTCAAATGAGATCATCTCAACCATCCACATTCACCATATGCCAAATTATTTGAAAACCAAGGGAGGCTCCCTTTGATCCTAGCCATCCAATTCAAACCATTTCATCTTAACCCTCCATCTCATTCTTCCCCCAAGCATTGGAATATTCCTTGGCATATTCTTTCTCTCTTTTCTATGCCATGTGATGTCACGATTCACCAATTCAGGTCATTTCCCAAAACTTTGACATTTTACTATTCATAAATCACTATTCATCAAAATACTATTCATCGTTTTACTATTCATCATTTTCGAGGTCAATTTGATATTCTGAGTAACATTTGGGAAATTTACTATTCACTGAACACTATTCATTTTCGGAAAAGTTTTCACTATTCACTTGCATTACTCGTTTCATCGTAAATTTAGTTTACAGGTATTCAAATTCACGTAACCGGATTGGTTTAGGTGCGAATTCATTTCATTAGTGTTAAGGATACTGCATACGGACCGGAGATAGTCTGCATATCATCATAACAGCATTTTCATGTTATACCACTCTCAGGATTTTCAAATTTGTATATTTGATACAATTAACGTTTTTCTTATAATTATTTATAATAAACGTTAACACCCGGTTTATACACGACGAATATATCTAAATATTCCCACAATGGTCCTGACGTATTTTTATATCCATTTTATCATCATAAAAGTTATAATATTCATTTACCCAGTATTTTGGAAATTTATTTTATTTATAACGTAAGCTTATGAATATTACGACGGTTTTCGTGAAAACTAAACAATAATCACCCGAACACTCAGTAATTGTATCCAACATATTTTTATCATTCTTATGACTTTATTTTGTCCCGGTTAACTTTGTTAACATTTATTTCTATTAAACCCGGTACCCGATTTTAACAAATAACACATAACAACACATAACCTTACACTAGTTTTCTAAATAAATCCCAAGTACCCCTACCCCCCCCCCCCCTTGCTCTTTGAAAACAAGCCCTCAAAAGTCCTCACTAGGCCATTTTACACAAATTTTTAACCCATGGCATTTATGCTTGATTATAATACATTAAAACTTGTTACTAAATTACATAAACCACCAAAAACAAAACATACATAATTTTGATAATCAAAAAGGCTCATCTCATCACTTCCATCACCAAAACCCACGACCCAACATCAATTCCAAGATCAAGTGAAGGTTTTTGAAAAGTTAAAGCATCAAAGTTGTTCATTTTGCTTGCCTAATCAAGAATCATACCATAAAAACACAAGTAATCCGAGGTTTCTAATCATCTCATCACCTAGAATTTCAAAGTGAGTATTCAAAATTATTTTCATCTTTTCATCTAATTAACATACGTATCTCATAGTATTCATGCTTAATATCATGCACAAACTAGTTATACCACTTTATTTTTGTATACTTTTTGAATATACAAATCCTAGATTTGGTTTTAGGTGTTCCTTTGTTAAATTAACTTGTTTACTCGTCATTAGGAACCCATGGCACCCTAAGAAGGTGTATGGTAGGATTAGTATAGTTTTGTGAAGTTTGCAAGAGTTTTGATTGATGTAGAAACTAGTTTTGAACCTTGGAAATGGATTTCTAACAAGTAAATATACCTACTGTCCCATTTTGGTAAATTCTGGAAAATCAGTAAATATAAAGTAAACTTTGGCAAAATTTTTAGAAAATACTTTCAAAAACGAATCCGTAGGCGAAAGAACGGATTAAAAAGAGTTTATAACGAAGAAGTTATGATTTTTGCAAGTTTGTTGACGAAAAGTATTTTTCTGAAAATTACATGCTGTTGGACGTTTTCTGTCGGACAAAAAGAGACTTTAGACGTAACCCGGAGGAGCCGAGCTTTCCAAAATATATTACTACATACTAAGACGTAACCGTGGATATAAAGAACAAGTAAAACGGACTTATAACGACAAAGATATTCACGTTTGAATATCGGCAAAACTCATTTCATTTTGACAGCTTTTAGTAATATTAACACTAAAACTACGTAGTAACTTTAGAATCTAGAAATAATACCAAGTACCCAATTTTATAACTAATGAAGTATTAGTTATTACAAGTATATTTTTATCACTACAAGGTGTTATTTCAAGGATTTCAACCCGAGGATTTCAACACTAACATGGAAACATACGATATATATATATATATAAGTATATATATTGCAACTAGCTTTATTTTTTTTCTAATAGCCATATTTTTCTTAAGTCTTGGAATATATATTTTTGATTACAACAAGTATTTTTCCAAAGAGTAGAGTGGTATAGGAACATATGCATGGACATTCATAACATCATTTGGTGATCTAAATGAGATTGTTCATCATTCATATTAGGTTGCGGCAGTTAACCGTTCATTGTTGTTCATTTCACTTCATTTCAGTATCATCAGTTAAGGTGAGTTTTCATAGCCCCGTTTTCAATTACTTATTTGATTTCAAATCCCACGTGGGAGAATACATTGCATCAATTACTTTCGTGCATGCCCAAGTATTACAAATTCCATACATTGCTTAAGTTGCCTTGATACCATATCATGACAAGTCCCCTTTATTATCATGGACCGTTAATTTTAGTACTAAGCGAGACTGAGTGAATAGATCTATTGAGGGTGACGCCTCCATTCGCGTTTGGGTTGCTCCAACGGGACGAATGCATTTCATGTCTTATCAAATTGAGTGTCTGGTAAACACTCTGTTGGGGCCATTACTATGTCTAGCTTCGGGGTCATGAGCTTAAGAGACAATGTAGCATTTTGACATTTTTGTCGGTTTACTTTATACTTGTGGCTTATGTACATACGATTTAACTTACAAACCTATGATTATTCACCAACATTCGTGTTGACCGTTTTCGCAATGTATTTTCAGGTAACTAAGGCATTATCATATTACATGCATGGAGTCACATTAGGATGTGCCAGGGATGACGCGCTACATTTTGGATTTTTCATGCACTTGTGTAAATTATCGTTTGACATTTCCTGAACTTGTTTTCTGTAAACGTTTCAACCTTTGGGACCTATGTTTTGTAGCACTGGATGCTTTTAAATAAATCAAACGATATGTATTTTCCAAACGACACTTTAGGTCGTTCAATATTTCCTTGTTATGGTGCTATGACAGTTACACCCCTAGGCATTCCATTCCGCTGCAAGTCAGGTAAATTGGGGGTGTGACAGATTGGTACCAGAGCCAAGGTTATAGCGAACTAGGATGCATCATGATAGGGTTTATGATGTATACGATCCCTAGACTATAACCACATTATCATAGCATCTCATCATTTCATCATAAGTGCATGTTCATTGTTTTAGGTGATTTCATTATACGAGTTATTTATTTTATTTCACCTTCATTATCACAGAACCATGTCTGCAAACCCAAATGTTGTCATACTGTACTCTATCACAGACTCCGATGTTGAAGGCTCTATGTCTTCCACTGCCCGTTCACCACCACCTATTCCTCTTGTACATGTGTTGGCACTCTCAGCATCAGGTGAGGAAACAGAGCCTTTTGAGGAGGATGAGACTACTCCTACTCCTCATGTTTCCCCTATTACACCACCCGAGATCACCCGTGCACCCACTGACACATCATCCTCTGCTACCACTGTTCCATCAGAACCTAGACTCATGTTTCAACGTAGGAAGACTACTATAGGTCCTAGTATGAAAGTTTGCTGTGCTACATCTACCTTTAAGGTACCTACTATTCCTATGTTACCTGCACCACCACCAGCCATACCCGCTACTACATGCATATCTACTTCACTATTGCCGCTTAGGAAGCATGCTAGGTTTACTACACCAGATTCACCTACTACAGAGTCAGAATCATCAGAACCACCACCAATATACCAGGTAGGTGAATGCTCGAGAGCAGCTGCTGTTAGGGAGCCTACTGCTGCTAGGGAGCCTACTGTTGCTAGGGAGCCTATAGATGTTACATTAGAGGGTCAGTTAGGGGCTCATCGGGATCAGATTGATAGTTTGGACTATAGGGTTGATGAGGATATCACTCCTCGACTTGAGGTGGCTGAGGAGCAGGTCGAGGGTTTGCTTTTAGGTAGAGTTAGTATCGACGTGTCATATCATGGGGTTGAGGCATGACAGTTGGGACATCAGGAGCTGATTGACCAGCTTAGAGGTGAGCTACTAGAGATTCGGGATAGAGCTCAGACTACACAGGAGGCTCAGGGAGAGCTGACACACCAGTTGGCTGTAGCACATGAGAGGTTGACTGTGATGGAGCGCAGGGATGCTTCTTTTCAGCTTTGAGTTCAGCATTTAGAGGAGATTGCAGTCATGATGGACAGGGAGATTCGTCGTCTAAGGAGTGCACCTGGAGCATCTGGAGCTCCTGGACCATCTAGGGCACCTGGAGGAGCCTAGACATAGACTAGTATTGTATTAGCTTTTACTATTTCCTAGTCCCGAGGTGTGGGACATAGTTCAAGAACTTGTAGTCTTTTGGTTGTTGTACAAACAAATATATCAAGTGCGACTCTACTATGTTGGAAATGTTGTGCTATATATATATATCGGTCCATGTAGGCCGAAATTTTCATGTATTATATTCATGTGTTGTGATTATATTTATGATGTTTCATGGTTGCTCTTTATGGTTAACGTATTTATACTTGTTGTGGTTGTATCTATACGTGTCGTGGTTGTATTATTACAAGTTGTGGTTGTACTCGTACATGTCATGGATGTATTTATAATTGTTGTGGTTGTATATATACATGTTGTGGGCGTATATTTTTGTACGATGACTATTTCTATTATAGTTTTCTCATGGTTGTTGTCGATTATTATTTATCAGAAGTATGGCGCCAAAGAAAGGTTACATCAGAAACACCCGCTATGACACAACCCGCTATCCGCAAGTTGGTCAGGGATAGTATAGCAGAAGCTCTGGAGACTGAGAGAGCTGAAGTTGCTGCTAGGGCTGCTGTGGTTCCATCTACTACTGAAGTGGTTCAACCCACTACTAGGCGTGAATGTACTTGGAAGGATTTCAAGATTAGTGATCTTGTCAAGTATAAGGGCACTGAGGGAGCGGTTGCTTTGATCCGCTTGTTTGAGAAGACTGAGAATGTATTTCTCATGTGCGGTTGCCAGGAGGTTAACAAGGTAAAGTTTGCTACAGGTATGCTGCTGGATGAAGCCATGTCATAGTGGAATTCTTATGCTCAGCCTATTGGTATGGAGAATGCCTACAAGCTCACTTGGGCTGAATTTAAGAAGCTGATGACTAAGAAGTTTTGCCCTCATACTGAGGTGCAAAAGTTGGAAACCGAATTCTATGAGCTTGTAACAAAAGGTGATGACATTGAGACTTATATCAGGAAGTTTCAGGAGTTGGCTACACTATGTCCAACTATGGTTCCAGATGATGAGAAAAAGATGGAGAATTTTACTGGAGGACTACCCGAAAGCATCCGAGGGGATGTGATGTCTTTTGACCCACAATCAATGGAAAAGGCCATTCGTATAACTCAGAAACTTATGGTCCAAGTGTTAAAAGGAAAGTCTGCTGCAAACAACAACAATAACCGTTCCAACAACACCAATTACAACAACACTCGAAACAACAACAATTACAACAACAACCGAAACCGCAACTATCCCAATAACAGAAACAACAACCCAAAAAACAATAACAACAACAAAAGGAGGTTTGACAATAACTAAGGTGGAAATGCTAGTCAGCCACCACCTAAGAGGCAAGAAGTGGCAAGCGCCTATGCTGCAGGACCTACTGAAGGGAAAGGGTATGCTGGAAATCTACCCAAGTGTGATAAGTGTCAGAAACACCACAACCTAGGACGTTGCCCAGATCTATGTGGCAACTGCAAGAAGGCTGGTCACTACACCAAGGATTGCTGGAATCCAAACTTGGGTGGCAATCAGAAACCACCAGTAACATGTTTTGGCTGCGGAGAAATTGGATAATATAAGGGAGAGTGCCCAAAGAGGAAGAATCAAGGAGCTGGAAATCAGGGAGGAGTAGCTCGAGGAAGGGCTTATGTTATGGGAGGAGAAGATGCCCGTGAGGACCCAAATGTTGTTGCGGGTACGTTCCTCGTTAATAATCGTTATGCATCCATTTTATTTGATTCAGGAGCGGATAGAAGTTTTGTTTCTATTGCATTTGCACCTTTACTTAACATAGAACCAACTACCTTAGACATTCCCTATATTGTTGAATTAGCCGATGGGTCTTTAGTTAACACCAACACCGTTATCCGTGGTTGCACCATCAATTTCCTAAATCACCCATTCAAGATAGACCTTATGCCCGTAGAACTTGGAAGTTTTGACGTTGTTATCGGTATGGATTGGTTGTCTCGACATCGTGCAAGAATCATTTGTGATGAAAAAGTTGTTCGCGGAGAGCGAAGTGGAACTAGACTCAGTATCATATCATGCATTAAAACTGAGAAGTACATAAAGAAGGGTTGTTATGCATTCTTGGCTCACATCACGGAGAAGAAGTCGGATGAGAAACGACTTGAAGATGTGCCTATTGTTAAGGAATTTCCAGAAGTTTTTCCGGAAGAATTACCAGGACTTCCACCTACACGTCAGGTTGAGTTTCAGATTGAGTTGGTGCCAGGAGCTGCACCAATTGCACGAGCACCATATAGACTTGCACCTTCTGAGATGCAAGAATTGTCTAACCAATTGCAAGAGCTTTTAGACAAAGACCGAGTTCCTTGCCTTGGGGAGCACCGGTTTTGTTTGTGAAGAAGAAGGATGGATCTTTCAGAATGTGCATAGACTATCGTGAGCTGAACAAGTTAACGATGAAGAATCGTTATCCACTACCTAGGATTGATGACTTGTTTGATCAGCTACAAGGTTCCTGTTTTTATTCCAAGATTGATTTAAGATCAGGTTACCATCAACTCAGAGTTCGGAAAGAAGATATCCCGAAGACGGCATTCAGAACACGTTATGGTCATTATGAGTTTCAAGTGATGCCTTTTGGATTAACGAATGCACCTACGGTATTCATGGATCTCATGAACAGAGTGTGCAAACCATATCTTGATAAGTATGTGATTGTATTCATTGACGATATCCTGATTTATTCCAAGAGTGAGAAAGAGCATGAAGCACACCTCAGAACAATATTGGAACTACTCAAGAAGGAGCAATTATATGCCAAATTTTCAAAGTGTGACTTTTGGATACAAAGAGTTCAATTTCTTGGCCATGTCATTGATAGCCAAGGATTACAAGTCGACCCAGCAAAGATTGAGGCAGTAAAGGATTGGGCTACGCCCAAGTCTCCTACAGAAATTCGTCAATTCTTAGGACTTGCAGGATATTACAGAAGGTTTATCGAAGGGTTTTCTAAGATAGCGAAGTCGCTGACTAAGCTGACACAAAAGAATCAAAAGTACGAGTGGGGAGAGAAACAAGAATCTGCATTTCAGTTATTGAAGCAGAAGCTTTGTAGTGCACCGATTTTGTCACTACCAGAAGGTATTGAGAACTTTGTAGTATATTGCGATGCTTCGCATAAAGGGCTTGGAGCGGTGCTAATGCAAAACGAGAATGTGATAGCTTATGCATCTAGACAGCTTAAGACACACGAGAAGAATTACACTACACACGACTTGGAGTTGGGTGCTGTTGTTTTTGCACTCAAGATTTGGAGACACTACCTTTATGGTACTAAATATGTAATTTTTACCGACCACAAGAGCTTACAGCATATACTTGATCAGAAGGAACTTAACATGAGACAACGTCGTTGGCTAGGGAAAGCAAATGTCGTAGCAGATGCACTTAGCAGAAAAGAACGACTCAAACCTTTGAGGGTTAGGTCATTAGGAATGACTATTATTTCACCATTGCCATAAAAAATTCTAGAAGCTCAGATTGAGGCTCTCAAGGAGGAAAATCGACCACAGGAGAAACTTTATGGTATGCCCGAGAACAAAAATGGCTTTGTAAAGAGAGCAGATAGAGTGTTATGCTTCAAGGACCGAAGTTGGATACCACTCTATGGTGGAGTACGAGATTTGATTATGCATGAATCACATAAGTCAAAGTATTCTATTCACCCAGGTTCTGACAAGATGTATCAGGATCTCAAAAAGCTGTATTGGTGGCCAAACATGAAAGCAGAAATAGCTACGTACGCCAGCAAATGCCTTACTTGTGCTAAAGTGAAAGCCGAGTACCAGAAACCGTCAGGATTACTTCAACAACCAAAAATTCCACAATGGAAATGGGAACGTATTACAATGGACTTTGTTACTAAACTACCCAAGACTTCAGGAGGTTACGATGCTATTTGGGTAATTGTTGATCGTCTTACTAAATCAGCACATTTCATCCCTATTAGAGAGACTTATTCCATGGAACAGCTTGCCAGACTTTATGTCAAGGAAATAGTCTCGAGACATGGAGCACCAGTTTCTATCATTTCAGACAGGGATAGTCGATTTACATCAAACTTTTGAAAGTCATTACAAGATTCCTTTGGATCTAAGCTAGACATGAGCACTGCTTACCATCCACAGACTGATGGTCAGAGTGAGAGAACAATTCAGACACTGGAGGACATGCTGCGAGCGTGTGTAATTGACTTTGGAAATGGTTGGGCTAACCATTTGCCATTAATCGAGTTCTCTTATAACAACAGTTACCATTCAAGTATTAAAGCAGCACCATTTGAGGCACTTTATGGTCGTAAGTGTCGTTCCCCAGTTTGTTGGGCAGAAGTTGGAGAGGTAAAATGCACAGGTCCAGAGATGGTTAGGGAAACAACAGAAAAGATAATACAGATTCGAGAAAGGGTTGAAACAGCTAGAAGCCGACAGAAGAGTTACGCAGATGTTAGACGCCCACCATTGGAATTCCAGGTTGGAGACAAGGTCATGTTGAAAGTCTCGCCTTGGAAAGGCGTGATACGATTTGGAAAATGCGGGAAGTTGAACCCGAGATACATTGGTCCATTTAAGATACTGGAAAGGATTGGTCTAGTAGCTTACAAGCTTGAACTACCATTAGAACTCAGCAACGTACATAACACATTTCATGTCTCAAACCTTAAGAAATGCCTTTCAGATGAGTCATTCGTTATACCATTAGAAGTGATTCAGCTAGATGACAAACTTAACTTTGTGGAGGAACCAGTTGAAATCATGGACCGAGAGGTCAAACAGTTGAAGCAGAGTCGAATTCCGATTGTTAAGGTTCGCTGGAATTCTCGAAGAGGTCCTGAGTTTACTTGGGAACGAGAGGACCAAATGCAACGCAAGTACCCACACCTTTTCACCAAACTTATTACCGAGACCAACACTAGCTGAATTCAGGGACTGAATTCCTTTTTGGGTGGGCGACTGTCACGATTCACCATTTCAGGTCATTTCCCAAAACTTTGACATTTTACTATTCATAAATCACTATTCATCAAAACACTATTCATCATTTTCGAGGTCAATTTGATATTCTGAGTAACATTTGGGAAATTTACTATTCACTGAACACTATTCATTTCCAGAAAATTTTTCACTATTCACTTGCATTACTCATTTCATCGTAAATTTAGTTTACGGGTATTCAAATTCGCGTAACTGGATTGGTTTAGGTGCGAATTCATTTCATTAGTGTTAAGGACACTGCATACGGACCGGAGATAGTCTGCATATCATTATAACAGCATTTTCATGTTATACCACTCTCAGGATTTTCAAATTTGTATATTTGATACAATTAACGTTTTTCTTATAATTATTTATAATAAACGTTAACACCCGGTTTATACACGACGAATATATCTAAATATTCCCACAATGGTCCCGACATATTTTTATATCCATTTTACCATCATAAAAGTTATAATATTGATTTACCCAGTATTTTGGAAATTCATTTTATTTATAACGTAAGCTTATGAATATTACAACGGTTTTCGTGAAAACTAAACAATAATCACCCGAACACTCAGTAATTTTACCCAACATATTTTTATCATTCTTATGACTTTATTTTGTCCCGGTTAACTTTGTTAACATTTATTTCTATTAAACCTGGTACCCGATTTTAACAAATAACACATAACAACACATAACCTTACACTAGTTTTCTAAATAAATCCCAAGTACCCCTACCCCCCCCCCCCCTTGCTCTTTGAAAACCAGCCCTCAAAAGTCCTCACTAGGCCATTTTACACAAATTTTTAACCCATGGCATTTATGCTTGATTATAATACATTAAAACTTGTTACTAAATTACATAAACCACCAAAAACAAAACATACATAATTTTGATAATAAAAAAGGCTCATCTCATCACTTCCATCACCAAAACCCACGACCCAACATCAATCTCAAGATCAAGTGAAGGTTTTTGAAAAGTTAAAGCATCAAAGTTGTTCATTTTGCTTGCCTAATCAAGAATCATACCATAAAAACACAAGTAATCCAAGGTTTCTAATCATCTCATCACCTAGAATTTCAAAGTGAGTATTCAAAATAACTTTCATGTTTTCATCTAATTAACATATGTATCTCATAGTATTCATGCTTAATTTCATGCACAAACTAGTTATACCACTTTATTTTTGTACACTTTTTGAATATACAAACCCTAGACTTGGTTTTAGGTGTTCCTTTGTTAAATTAACATGTTTACTAGTCATTAGGAACCCATGGCACCCTAAGAAGGTGTATGGTAGGATTAGTATAGTTTTGTGAAGTTTGCAAGAGTTTTGATTGATGTAGAAACTAGTTTTGAACCTTGGAAATGGATTTCTAACAAGTAAATATACCTACTGTCCCATTTTGGTAAATTCTGGAAAATCAGTAAATACAAAGTAAACTTTGGCAAAAATTTTAGAAAATACTTTCAAAAACGAATCCGTAGGCGAAAGAACGGATTAAAAAGAGTTTATAACGAAGAAGTTATGATTTTTGCAAGTTTGTTGACGAAAAGTATTTTTCTGAAAATTACATGCTGTTGAACGTTTTTCGTCGGACAAAAAGAGACTTTAGACGTAACCCGGAGGAGCCGAGCTTTCCAAAATATATTACTACACACTAAGACGTAACCGTGGATATAAAGAACAAGTAAAACGGACTTATAACAACAAAGATATTCACGTTTGAATATCGGCAAAACTCATTTCATTTTGACAGCTTTTAGTAATATTAACACTAAAACTACGTAGTAATTTTAAAATCTAGAAATAATACCAAGTCCCCAATTTTATAACTAATGAAGTATTAGTTATTACAAGTATATTTTTATCACTATAAGGCGTTATTTCAAGGATTTCAACCCGAGGATTTCAACACTAACATGGAAACATACGATATATATATAAGTATATATATTGCAACTAGCTTTATTTTTTTCTAATAGCCATATCTTCCTTAAGTCTTGGAATATATATTTTTTATAACAACAAGTATTTTTCCAAAGAGTAGAGTGGTATAGGAACAAGTGCATGGACATTCATAACATCATTTGGTGATCTAAATGAGATCGTTCATCATTCATATTAGGTTGCGGCAGTTAACCGTTCATTGTTGTTCATTTCACTTCATTTCAGTATCATCAGTTAAGGTGAGTTTTCATAGCCCCGTTTTCAATTACTTATTTGATTTCAAATCCCACGTGGGAAAATACATTGCATCAATTACTTTCGTACATGCCCAAGTATTACAAATTCCATACATTGCTTAAGTTGCCTTGATACCATATCATGACAAGTCCCCTTTATTATCATGGACTGTTAATTTTAGTACTAAGCGAGAGTGAGTGAATAGATCTATTGAGGGTGACGCCTCCATTCGCGTTTGGGTTGCTCCAACGAGACGAATGCATTTCATGTCTTATCAAATTGAGTGTCTGGTAAACACTCTGTTGGGGCCATTACTATGTCTAGCTTCGGGGTCATGAGCTTAAGAGACAATGTAGCATTTTGACATTTTTGTCGGTTTACTTTATACTTGTGGCTTATGTACATACGATTTAACTTACAAACCTATGATTATTCACCAACATTCGTGTTGACCGTTTTCGCAATGTATTTTCAGGTAACTAAGGCATTATCATATTACATGCATGGAGTCACATTAGGATGTGCCAGGGATGACGCACTACATTTTGGATTTTTCATGCACTTGTGTAAATTATCGTTTGACATTTCCTGAACTTGTTTTCTGTAAACGTCTCAACCTTTGGGACCTATGTTTTGTAGCACTGGAAGCTTTTAAATAAATCAAACGATATGTATTTTCCAAACGACACTTTAGGTCGTTCAATATTTCCTTGTTATGGTGCTATGACAGTTACACCCCCAGGCATTCCATTCCGCTGCAAGTCAGGTAAATTGGGGGTGTGACATGTGAGGAGATACACTTCTACCCCTTCCAAATTACCCTATCTATACTTTAAACCCTTGGTAATTTGGTTTCTCTTTAAACACTTCACAAATGATTTCCAAATTGGCTATTTGAGTTGGTAAACCTTAGAATGATTAATGTTAAGGTTTAGTGTGAAGTAAAATTGGGGGTTTAGCAAGGATAGGTATTTATAAGATCCAAACACCCAACACTTGGGAAAAATTTATAGACGCCTGGCGCGCTGCCCACGCGTTGACGCGCGGGTGACGCGCCGGCCTCGGTAAATTTTCCCAAGTTTGGGTTCTTGGTCTATAAATACCACCCTTGCCTCTTGTATTCCTCACCCCTTTCCATTATTCTTTCTCTCAAGATTCTTTCTCTCTAAACACTCTCAAATCTCTATCTCTATCTCAATCTCTAATCTTGTGTTCTTGATTTTCATATTAACATCTTTGGAAGAACACATCTATTTGAAAGGGAAGAATCACAAGAACCTAATCCACTCTTGTGATTGTGTCGAGGGTCTTCTTTCTTATACCCTTTCTACTAGAATCGAGTCTCTAGGTTAGGTTAGGACTTGATTGAACAAACATTCATTCATTCATTCAATTGTTTGTAAGGGAAGTCTTGTGTCTTGGTGACCAAGCCTAGATCATTGGGGATCTAGTTGGGGTTTGATACTTCCGGGTGGAAGTCTTGGTAGAGATCTTTGTGATCCTTAGGTGAAGTCGAATCGTGAGATTCTTTTGGGTGGTTTCCGAGGGCGGAATACCGTTGGGAAGTAACTCCTTCTTTGTGAGCATCGATATTGGTGAATATCGGTGGAGTGAATTGTAACGGTTTGTAGTCCACCGAAAGGATTATATTAGTGAAGAGTATCAGAGTCGCGGATTCGCAACTGGACGTACGGGTGGTATAAACCCCCCATCCCGAACCAGTATATATCGTGTTGTCTTTTATTTGCTTTATATACTTTGTTTGTGTATGTGGTTGTTTGGATTGATTATACAACCACTTGGTTTTTTTTAGGCTTAAAGCTTTTAAACATCTTAAAAGCCTAAGAAACCATACTCACACCCCCCCCCCTCTACGGTTCTACAATTGGTATCAGAGCGGTATACTCATGTTTTTTAGCGTTAAAGCCTTCCCGAGAAGCCGTTTTAAGTCAAAAACTTCTTTCCCAAAAATCTAAAATCCTAACTAAGATTTTTGGTAAAGTAGAGTATAGATCCATGGCTCAAGAGAATTATGTTGAGGGGTGTTCTATGCAAAGACCACCATTGCTAGAAACCGATGGGTTTTGCTTTTGGAAAACCCAATTTGAGACCTATGTTAGGTCCAAAGATCTTGATTTGTGGGAAATCATCCAAAATGGCAACGTTGAGTTCATGGTGGAAGACTCAAAAAACAAAGTTGTTGGTGAAAAAGCCACATATAGATCTTAATGATGATGAAAGGAGAAAACTTGGCAAGAATGATGAAGCCAAGATGTTGATCTATAATGCTCTATGTTGGGAATTATATTAACAGTTACCACGGCTAAGTATGGAGATTACAACTGCTGAAGAATGCACTAGCAGTGGAAACTGATTATCACTGCTAGTACATATTATTACCACTGCTGTTAGGATAACTGTTAGGAAACATGTAAAGATAAATATAGAATAGATATTGTGTATATCTTATTCTATTAGAGTTATACGTATCTAGTAGAAGAGGACTCCTTGTGCTATAAAAGGAGGTCCTAGGTCAAGGTTAGACATACGTTTTTCTTAGAGCTTCAAGGTTGTAACCCTAGTGATACAAAGATCACTCATATTATTATTATTAATAATATTGGAGCTAACCTTTTGATACATATATTATTCTCATTCATATACAACTGTTTCATTCACAATCAAACTTCTAAGTGTTACTAAGTAGATTGCACATACTTAGTGATATAACTCAAAGTATCATTCTAACACAGATCAAGGTGTGTTAGGATTTATACTTGAGTTGATCTTGACAAAATATGAAAGATGAAGGACTTATGAAGACAAAGTGAAGAATGCAAAAGACAAGGGACTTGCTTTACAAAGAAGTTATTTCAATATAGTTCTTCGTAGTATTTTGTAACCCTAGTTCTCTATTATATAAAGAGAATATAGGGAATAGGTTTATTCATTCATATGTGTCACAATGTAAACCTAGAAAGGTGTGTGTGTGTAGAGACGTTTTATGGGAAAACGTCTAAGGTGATTAGTGTTAAGCCTCAACGATCTTAGATCGCTGTTAGAGTGTAACCGCGCTACACTTGATCACGTAGCATTGGGACTTTGATGTATGTTAGAGTAGAGATGATGACGAGAAACCTTGTTTATAATATTGTTCTTATTCCGCTATGTTTTATCTTATGAACATTATTATTCCTAGTTTAAGACTTAACAAGTCTTGAGCCAAAACGGTCCTAGAAACTATCTTTATTATGGCGTTCTTAGTTTCTAACATGTGGTATCAGAGTGGGGGCTCTTGATATCTAGGATTTACAAGGTTTGGTTTCTCAAAGAACGGAGAAAAGAAGAAAAAATTCGAATTTGCTTCAATTTTCGCAACTTTCTGCAGGTCAGTTTTCAAAAGGCGATATCTCCTTCGTTAACCGTTGGATCGGGCTGAAATTTTTACTGGAGCTTCTCTATATATCAAGGAAGATTTTCACCAGAGGGATCTTTAATCAGAGCCTTTATGTGAAAGTTCTGGTGTGTCAAAAACGGCTGCAGAGAAAGGGTATGGTTTCGAATTTTCAGGGTTTTTAGCGACACTAAAAAGTGTCACTAAAGGCTAAAAAGTGTTGTCTTTATTATTTAAGGTTTCTGACTAATCATTGTTATTAATAATGATTGTGCGCTTAACTCTAAACCCTAATCAAGTCTGATCGATTCAAGTGTGATGTCAGTGTTTTATTGGAAGTTAAGGTTTGTTAAAACCCTAAGTATTTACACATGATTCCTCACTGCTGTAATCATTGAGGTGCTATGGAAAATGATTCATGTTGGAACTGCTTGTTGTTAGTTACTGATGTTAAGCTAGTTTTGGTGAGTCAAATATATATTTGACAATGAACCCTAGTTTTATATCTTTTACTGGTCGAATGGAGTTCTGTTTGTTGTGGTTCTCTAGGAATTGTTCTACCCGATGTCGCAAGAGTGTGGACCACATGAGGTTTGATGTTGTTACTGGTTACGCTTTGATGGCCACACATGCTACTGCTGTTCCTCAAAAGAAGGTCTGATGGGAATAAGATTGCTCACGATAGAAAAGTAAGGTTACTTGGCTACGTATGATGGAAGAGTAAGTCTATTTCATGGTTTCCACTGATAGCTTCAAGTTACCACTGCTACGCTTGATATTCCCACTGCTAGGCTATTCCGTTTCCGCTGCTACACTTCCTGTTACCACTGCTAGTCCTATTTTACCACTGCTAAGCCTAAACGTTTCCACGGTTGCTTGATTGGTCGCGATCTGGTATTGAAATATGGTGTCGATTTAGAAAAGTATGAAGATAAGGTCTAGCAGATATACAAAGGACTGAGGTTACTTCATTGGGAAAAAGGACTACGCTTAGGGTTAGGAGTATGTTTACTTATTCTTGTGAGGTCACTTTTATAAAGCAAAAGAAAGCATATGGATCAGTCACTTTCATGGTCAATTTGTTTGCTTATTATTGATTCGATTGATGGTATGATTCACAACTGACGACTATAGTATCTTCTTATTATTCTAATCAGTTTGTGGATTGTTTAGATTTTTGAAAAAGTTAGACACACAAGGAAGCTATTTGATGAGCATGATTTACAATTAGTAAGGGGAAGACATATGGCTCTTTGTATCGAGCAAAGTATATGGATTTGATTTTCGGATGAGATGGTTTTACACATACAGGTTGTTGGTTAATTCACACACACAGGAAGATTTTGATACATGGTTCTTAACAGATTTATGGCTCGTTCTTATTTGTTAAATTGATTACGAAGAAAGGTTTTTATCACCTATTTGAAGTTGAAGTGGAATTTTTCGAGATTGTGTTCTTATCATATCTCAAAGTGGGTGTTACACTTTGAAGATAACTTGTTCGTGCTTTACGGTTGTGACGAAGACTTGTCAAAATCTAGTTTTCATAGGTCAAGGGGTGGATGGATGAAGACCTAGCTAACTATCACTTAAAGGAGTTACCTTGTAGTGCTCAGTGTCTCATTAAAGATGAGGATTTTGTCAAGGGATTGCGGTCTACTTATATTTGCTATTTTATATAAGTTTGGAGTCACGTGGTTAGTACAAGACATAAGACACAAGTTTGGGTTGTTCTACTTCAGTATCAAGTTGGTTATACTTAGTTTTCTTCAACAGTGATCATTACATAGAACCTACATTCAACAAATGGTTAACATATGGGTTTCATGGGAAGCTTAAGTGTTTAAATGTTTAACCATTTATATGCTACATCGAGGTGAAGGTTTTTACTACTGCTGGTTGTTATTATTACTACTGGTTTTGATTTCTATTATTTCAAGTTCATTTAAAGATGTGGAGAACTTAATTGTGGGCGACTTTGAAACATTGGAAAGATGAATTGGACGTGTAATATTGATTTGTGGTTGTGAAGATCAAGGTTTCTTACATTTGTCCCCTATTTGATGATGATAAAAAGGGGAAGAATATTTACATTGAAGCTGCAACTTGAAGATCCTTGGTGATATAGCATGGTTTAAGGGGAAGTTTGTTTATCTTTCATATATATTAGCTTCAGGGGAAGTTCATGATTACTTGGTTTTGTCGTATCAACTAGGGGAAGATTGTTAGGATTTATACTTGAGTTGATATTGACAAAATATGAAAGATGAAGGACTTATGAAGACAAAGTGAAGAATGCAAAAGACAAGGGACTTGCTTTATAAAGAAGTTATTTCAATATAGTCCTTCGTAGTATTTTGTAACCCTGGTTCTCTATTATATAAAGAGAATACAGGGAATAGGTTTATTCATTCATATGTGTCAGAATGTAAACCGAGAAAGGTGTGTGTGTGCAGAGACATTTTATGGGAAAACGTCTAGGGTGATTAGTGTTAAGCCTCAAAGACCCCAAGTTCACTCAGAAGATTCAATGGAGACAGAAACTAGTCAATCAAACATTGCTGCTAAGCTTCCCAAGCTTAAGTTGAATGACTATGAGATGTGGAGGCTAATTGTCGAACAATTCGTTATGGTGCAAGACTATGCACTCTGGGAGATCATTATGTTTGGAAATTCTTTCAAACCTGGTACTACCTCAGAAACAATTAATGGCAAGGAAGTAATAAAGGTCAACACTGGACCAGTCACAAATGATGAAAGACTTCAGATGAAGAATGATCTGAAGGCAAGAGGCTTGCTGTTGATGACACTTTCCAGAGATCAAATTCTAGCTTTCAGCAAGTACAAGACTGCACAAACTCTATTTGAGGATATCTGCAATGTTTTTGGTGGTAATGATTCCACCAAGAAAACACAGAAGACCTTGTTGAAACAGACTTATGAAAACTTTGGTTCAACAAGTAATGAATCTATTGACAGTATCTTCACAAAACTTCAAAAGATTGTTACTCAACTTACAGTGTTTGGAATTGAGGTGGAAAGGGAAGACCTCAATCTAAAGTTCTTAAGAAGTTTACCCTCTGAGTTTGGTACAAATGTTGCAGTATGGGAAGACAAGCCATAATTAGAGACTATGAAGCTCAATGATTTGTACAATAACTTTAAAGTTATTGAACAGAGGTTGAAGAAAGCTGGCAAACTGAGTTCAGGATCAGGGAATTTAGCACTCATATCATCATCTGTTGATGATAGTTCAGATGAAGAGAGTGATAGTGATGATGATGATGCTAACATTGTTGTTTCCACTGGCAGTGGAGGTGTTTCCACTGCTAGTTCAAAAAGACAGATTTTTGTGATTCTACCTTTTATGCCTTTCTGTCAAGTCAGATGAATGGTTCAATTCTCACTCATAAGGATTTGGATCAAATTGATGAGGATGACATGGAAGAGATGGACATTAAAGGGCAGGTTGCGTTACTAAGCTTAAAGGCAAAGAAGTTCTGGAGGAAGACTGGTAGGAAGATCACCATAAATGGCAATGAAACTGTTGGTTTTGATAAAAAGAAGGTGGAGTGCTACAAGTGTCACAAGAAGGGGCACTTTGCCAGGGAATGCAGGAAACCAAAGAAGCCTGATAACAGGTCAACTTGGTACAAGCAGGACAACAAGAAAGAATCTACAACTGCAGAACCAAAGGTGCTATTGGCCATTGATGGAGTGAGCTATGATTGGAGCTATATGGCTGAGGATGAAGAAGATGGTTCAGAGTCTGCAATGATTGCTACTGAGCTTGCACTTATGGCTTTTTCTGACTCTGAGGTACAAATTAATAATGCTTGTTCTAAAACTTGTAAGGCTTTAAAAGATTATGAGAAACTGAAAGAACAATATGATGAACAATTGCTAGAGTTAAATCATACTAATTATAACTTAGCAAATCATAAAAGAGGTCTTGCTATTTTAGAAACACAATTAGAGCATTATAGAGCCAATGAATCTAAGTTCAATGATGATATTGCTATTTTAAAAAGAGACTTAGATTGTCCGGTTGCTGTGAATAAGGCTCTTAGGGAAGAGTTAGAGAAGGTTAAAAGGGCCAATGAGAATATACAGATAACTTGTAATACACTAGATCATCAATCCAAGTGTATTGACAAAATTTGGGAGGCCTAAGTTGTAAACAAAGCCAAATCAGGAGTAGGATATAAATCAGTTCCACCACCTCTAAGAGGTGTTCCATCACCTCCTGGTATTGACTTAGCACACACAGGATTAGAAGAGTTCCAGGAACCAACCATGACCTATGGACCAAAATTTGTTAAAGAAGTTGTTATTGAAAAGGTTCAGGTTGAGGTTGATACATTTGACAGTGCTAGTGACTCATCTCTAAAAGATGAATGTTTGAATGTTGAGTCTAAAACTAGTATTCCTGAGTGTGTTCATGTGAATGTTAAAAAGAGTATTCCTGAAGTTGTCAAAGAAAATCCTAGGACACAATCTAATTACTCTAGGCCCACTCCTAGATATGCAGAGATGTACAGAAGCAGGTCAACAACTCCTAAGGGGAATAAGAGGAGTTGGAATCATGTTAAGTCTAGGCAATTTGGTAGTGACTTTGTGTTTAACAATAAACTCTGTCACATATGTGGTAGTTTTGAACATCTTCATTATAATTGTAACTATCACATGGGTAGAAGGGAAGTATTTGGGAATACCAGGGTGAATGGAAATAATGCTAATAACTTTACTCACCCAAATCCACTAAGCAAGATGATTCCCAGGTCTGTTTTGCTTAACTCTGGCATCAAAACTCTTTCCACTGCTAAACCAGCAGTTGCCACTGCCAGGAATATAAACAGAGTTTACCCTAAGTCCCCTGTTAAGAGTGCCAAACCTATTACAACTTTTGTTAAATCTGCACAAATAGGGAAAAAGACCTATTTTGGAAAGAAAGTTTAGAATAATCACAAGTGGGTACCGAAAATTTCAAAACCAGCAGTTTCCACTGCTAAACCAGCAGTTACCACTGCAAGGCCAAAAGATTCCACTGGTGGTTCTGTGAACAAAAAAAGGGGTAAATGTAGGAAATGATGTTAAGGCCTCAGCACATTGGGAATGGAAACCAAAAGGATCTATCACCTCAAACAATCCCAATGGTGTATCTATGACCTTTGATAGATATAATTATATTGATACACGAGGCAGATCCAAGTCATTTGTGGCTTGGGTCCCCAAAAGGAACTAATTCCTTTAATTTATGTGCAGGAACATTCAAAGCCCAAAGATGATCAAGGATATTCTGACAGTGGATGCTCCAGGTACATGACTGGCAATAAGTCCTATCTTTCAGATTTCAAACCTTATGATGGTCAATTTGTCAGCTTTGGAGGTGGTATTGGTAGCAAAGTTTCTGGCAAAGGAACTATCAAGGCTGGAAACTTAGACTTTGAGAATGTGTATTATGTGAAAGAACTCAAGTACAACCTCTTCAGTGTGTCACAGATGTGTGACAAAAAGCATAGAGTTCTATTCACAGAAGATGAATGCTATATCTTATCTAAGGATTTTAAGCTCCCTGATGAAAGTGATATTTTTCTTAAAATCCCTAGAAAAGGCAATCTATATAGCATAGACATGAAGAATATAGTGGCTAAAGATGATGTTACTTGCTTGCTTGCAAAAGCTACTTTGGATGAATCCATGCTTTGGCACAGAAGACTTGGTCATGTTAATTTCAAGACCATTAACAAGATTGTGAAAGATGGTCTAGTCAGAGGTTTACCAGAGAAGAAATTTGAAAATGACCAAACATGTGTTGCCTGTCTTAAAGGTAAGCAACACAGAGCTTCATGCAAGACCAAGGCATACAATTCTATTGATCATCTACTTTACATGTTGCATATGGACTTGTTTGGTCCTACATCAGTGAGCAGCATAAATTTGAAGAAGTATTGTCTTGTTGTGACTGATGACTTTAGTAGATTTACATGGGTTTTCTTTTTAAGAACCAAGGATGAAACCATGGCATCCTTAAGACATTCATCACTGAAGTTAAAAAGAAGATCAGGATCATCAGGTGTGACAATGGGACAGAGTTCAAGAACAAAGTTATGGACGATTTCTGCAGAGACAAAGGTATTAAGAGAGAATTTAGTGTTGCAAGAACTCCTCAACAAAATGCAGTTGCTGAAAGAAGGAACAGAACACTAATTGAGGCTGCTAGAACCATGTTAGCTGATTCAAAGTTACCAGTGACTTTTTGGGCTGAAGCACTTAACACTGCTTGTTACATTCAGAACAGGGTTTTGGTGGTTAAAACAAAGAACAAGACACCTTACGAGCTATTCAGAGGAAGACTCCCAACTTTGGAATTTATGAAGCCAAATGTGGGAAGTTCATCTCAGGAATCACCCAGTGATGATGTTGAGATCTCAAACATGCCAACATTATATGATATTCCTAGCACATCACAGACTTCAATTCACAAAGTGCATCCACTTGAAAATGTTATTGGTGAGCTACAAACAGGTGTGAAAACAAGAAGGCAGACAAAGAAAGATGATGTTCATGGGTTCATTAGTGAAGTTTATGAGTCCAAAAAGCATAAGAACAAGAATGAATGTTTGTTTTTCTATTTTCTATCACAAGTGGAGCCTAAAAATGTTTATAAGGCTTTAGAAGAATCAAACTAGGTTGAAGCAATGCAAGAGGAGTTGTTGCAGTTCAAACTTCAAAAGGTTTGGGTTCTTTATGATTTGCCTGATGGTATGAAGGTGATTGGTACTAAGTGGGTTTTCAGGAATAAGAAAGATGAAAGAGGAATTGTTATCAGGAACAAAGCTAGATTGGTTGCTCAAGGATACACTCAAGAGGAGGGTATTGACTATGAAGAAGTTTTTGCTCCTGTTGCAAGGATTGAGGCTATTAGATTGTTTCTAGCCTATGCATCCTTTATGGGCTTTACTGTATATCAAATGGACGTTAAGAGTGCCTTCCTTTATGGAAAGATTGATGAGGAGGTTTATGTCTCTCAACCTCCAGGCTTTGAAGATCCTCAACACCCTAATAAAGTGTATAAAGTTGTTAAGGCTCTTTATGGCTTACATCAAGCTCCAAGGAAGTGGTATGAAACCTTAGCTAATTATCTGTTGAATAATGGGTTTCATAGAGGAAAGATTGATCAAACTTTGTTCATCAAGAAAGACAAGGGTGATATTCTACTTGTTCAAGTATATGTTGATGATATCATCTTTGGATCTACTAGACAAGAGATGTGCAAAGACTTTGAAAAGCTGATGAAAGATGAATTTCAAATGAGTTCTATGGGAGAACTTACATTCTTTTTAGGGCTACAAGTTCAACAGAGTAAAGAGGGCATCTTTATCAGTCAAGACAAATATGTGACTGAGATTATAAGGAAGTTCAAATTTATTAATGCAAAACCTTCAAATACCCCTGCTGATAAGACTACTCATCTATTGTTGAAGAATGCTAGTGGAGCTGATGTGGATGTGCACACCTACAGATCTATGATTGGTTCTCTGATGTATCTTACTTCATCAAGACCAGACATTATGTTTGCTGTATGTGCTTGTGCAAGATTTCAAGTTACTCCAAAGACATCACATATGACAGTAGTAGAGAAGATTTTCAGGTATTTGAAGACATATCCTAATCTAGGATTATGGTATCCAATAGAATCCCCTATGGAATTGATCACATACTCAGATAGTCATTTTGCTTTCTTGGATGTAGATTGGTGTCATGGCAGTGTAAGAAACAAACAATGGTGGCTACTTCAACCACTGAAGTAGAATATGTAGCTGCTGCTAGCTGTTGTGCTCAGATCTTATGGCTTCAGAATCAATTGTTATTATTATGGGAACAATTTCATGAACACCATTATCCATATAGACAATAGTAGTACCACATACATTATTAAAAATCCTGTGCAACACACTAAAACTAAACATATTGAAATTAGACATCATTTTATCAGAGATTGTTTTGAGAAAAAGCTTATTAATGTTGTCAAAATTCATACTGATGACAACTATGCTGATTTATTAACAAAAGGGCTTGATGTGGGTAGGTTTCAATACTTGGTAACAGGTACTGGAATGCTAAATCCATAACTCTTTGATGTCTAACAATTTTCAGTGTTACAGAGAAATTAAAGAACAGTGGAAACCATGTTACAGCAGTGGAAAGACTTGCTCTCTCAGTAACAAAAGATAAAAGTACTTTTATTCATTCATTCATGAGTAAACAAAGTACATCCATTCAGAGAGTTCAGACACAAACATAACATCACAAAACATACAAATAAACAACCAAACACCTAAACCTTCAGACCAACTACTCCATGGGTTTCTTCCCCTTTCCCTCATAATCATGCTTGCCCTTAGAAGCTTTCTTTCTCCTGTCATCAAAAGAAAGTTGCTTTCTTGGACAAGCAAGGCCTAAAACTTGCTTGGGAGGCTTTGGCAATTGTGAAGGCTTCTCAACAGCAGGCCACTTCATGTTGACTATGGCTGACTCCAAAGCTGTAGTGAGGGCTCTTTGAAGTTCCTTGGACATGGTGTAGGTTGGATCATCATCATCAGAGGAAGAACTTGAATAAAACTCTAGAGATGGAGCAGGAGCAGCTGAAATCTTCTTGTTAGGCTTCATGTTGGAAGATGTAGCTGTTGCAGCACTTGGAGGAAAATAATCACTCCATCCAGTTGAAGGTTCCTCTGAGTCAGAGCAATAACTGATTTCCTCATCAGAAGAATCATCTGATGATATGTAGATCAATGGAAACCAGCTCATGATTATTTGTAGGGTTTGTGATATTGGAGATTAGTTTTGATGAAAACTAAAGTGTTTTTGAGCTCCCTTTTATAAGCAAAGTCAAGGTCGAAGGATAATTAATGCAAGTTATTTACTCTTACCTATTTTGGTAGGTTGGAGGAGTAAATTTTGATATTATCGGGTTGACTTTGGAGAGATATTTTTATGAATAGTAACTTGGTCAAAAAGTTACTTTGGGTTAAATTATATTGGTTATGCTAGGTGTTTCTTACTTATGCAGAATACAAACCCATATTGTTTGAGACATTGGAGTTATAAGGTGTGTATCTCAGACACACAATAAATGGTTATTGATTCACCATGTCTAATCAACATAAGAATCAACTAGTCCAGAGCAAACGGCTCCTAGTAAAGACTTCTCAAATCCGTTTATGGTTGATAGTTTACCAAAAACTATATGTTTATCAACTCACCATATTCCATGTAATGAAGAGTTGGCTAGTACATAGCAAACGGCTCATGGTAAATACATATCAAATCCGTTTATAGCTGATAGTTTGCTAAAAACTATGATAAGAGCAGCTAATTTTCATGTTTTACTTACCACTGCTCTTTGATATTTTGTGAAAATTTACCACTGCTAGTTCACAAGTTACCACAGCAAGTGTAATTTTTCCACTGGTGAACAAGCCGTTACAACTGTTGTGTCAGTAATCTTATTTTTAACTAGCCGTTGTAAAATAACCGTGTTTCCTTATTAATAGGGTAACTTTTTGTGAATTATCCACTTACCAATTTCAGTTTATTCTTTTTCCAAAGATAAATTCTTTCTTAAGATAATTCACATTACGCATTCTCCTCAAAACCCTATTAGTATAAATTATTCATCATACGGCTTGATTCTCATTATCCATTACTAACACTTTTATCTTTCTTTCACAAAAATCATGGCGATTCTAAACTTTGTTGAGGAGCACAACCAAGTGGCCTATTTACAAAAGTCAAACGACAAGAGTGGCCCCGTTTTCCATCAGATTATGGATTTTCTTAATACAACCCATATAAGGTATGCTTTAACTGTTAATCCCACAATCTTTGTTTCTCATATCAAACAGTTCTGGAACACTGTGGAGTCCATAACTATTGAACAGGGAGACACACAAGAAACTGTGGAATCTCTTAGAGCCACAGTGGATGGGGTAACCATTGATGTTACTAAGTGATCCTTGAGGAGAGTTCTCCAATTGGATGATCTCAATGGTATCATCACATTACCCAATTCAGATATTTTCAAAAATATTGCTTCCATGGGGTAATGATACATCTGATCAAAAAGTGACTTTCAGAAAAGGATGTTTTTGTCCCCATTGGAGATTTTTAATACACACTCTTTTACATTGCCTTAGTCCTAAGAAAACATCTTATGAGCAATTTGCATCAACCATGGCTTACCCTTTGGTTTGCTTGGCTACTGATAGGACTTTCAATTTTTCAAAGTTTATTTTTAATAATATGAAAGGCAATGTAAAGAGTTCATATAAATTTTTGATGTATCCAAGGTTTGTGCAAGCAGTGTTAAATGAATTTCAACTGCAATCCCACAAAAGAGTTTATGGTACCCCCTGTCTTAAGCCAAAAGTTTTTCAAAATATGTATAAGGCTTCAGAACTTTGGAATGGGGAGGTTAAACCAGTTTTTCCTGAAATGCTTTCAAAGATTTCACAGGTACAAGGTGAAGATACAACCATCCCAGTTGTATCCTGTTGATACAAAAGTTGGCTGTTCCTGATTTGGGCTCTTGCTCTCGTACCAATTCGCTTCTTAATGCTTGAAACCTGCGCACTAAGAAAATAAACAACACCGTTAGGCTTATCGTGGGATTATCTCCCACGATTAGACTCCGGTGTGAGAGTAAGTAATCGGTTTAGGGTTCTCGTAAAGAGTTTTAGGGTTTGTGGATCGTACCTTTAATGAGAATTATGTCATTCCTTATATAGGCGCAGAATTCTTGTAGAGTTCGTGCTCCTTACGTTTCGCACACGTGGTGATTATCGGGTTTAAGGATATCTATTCCATAAATAGGAGATCCTTATCTAAACTGTATATATAGTTTAGTTGGGCTTGGGCTTACGTGAGCCCATTCCCATTATTGATGCGGCCCAAGTTATAATAGCCCACGCATGGTGGCTTTGGGCCTTAGTAATGTTTATTATTTGGGCTATACGTCATCATATCCCATCACACACCCACTATTGTACTTCCACAAATTCATCATACCCCTGCAGTAACTCACACATATGAGAGGAGGCCAAAACAGCCAACTCCTCTCATCTCAATATTGCATGTTGCTGAACCTTTTCGTTTAGGAACAAGCAGTGGTGGTTTAAGGCTTCCTCCTATTCCAACTAGAGAAGATCTTGAATCAATGCCCTATGATTCACCTCTCCCAGCAGGTCACACAATTGGAAGTGTTGAAGGCAGTGTGCAACCAAATGAATTGATGGAATTATGTACCAAGTTAGTCAAACAGGTTCAAGCTTTGGAGAAAGATCTGGAAATGACTAAACAACAACATGCCACAGAGCTTAACCAGATGAAGGCAGAGATTAAAAGATTACAGGATGAAGTTGAAAGTCTCAAGAAGCACAGATCTTCCACTCCACCTCATAATGATGATGACTCTGTCTACTTTAGTGAAGATTTGGAGAATTCTCCCAAACAGGGGAGGATTAGAACTGAAGCAGAGTTTAAGGGGAGGAAATTAAATTTTGAACAGGATTTTGCTGACTTAGATGATGTTGTTAATGTTCAAGAAAAGGAAGATGCAGCTGTGGTTTCTAAAGAATTTTTTGCTGATGCGGTGGAAACTCATAAAGTCACAGTGGAAAAAGATACAGATGTAATGAATGTTGCTGATGCAGAATTTCAAAGAAAAAGAGTAGAAAAGGGAAAATTTCAAGTTGTTGATGAATCATCTGAGCAATCAAAGAAGAAGCTTAGATAGATTATGATGCAGAATTGGCAAAGGAATTGGTAGAAGCTGAAATTGAAAAGAAGAAAAAGCAAGAGGAGGATGAGATTGCTAGTTTCATGGAAGCTAAGAGGTTGGACAAATTGGAAACAGTGATGGAAGAACCACTTTCTGTTGTTCCACCAACAATATTACATGAGAAACCTCCAATGTTCACTTATGTGCCTACAGAAGAAGAAATTGAGCTCATGATTGCAAATGATCCAGTGATTAGAAAGAAGGCAATTGAACTCATTGCAAATATAACTCTAGATGAAAATCAAAGGTCTGCTCAACTTAAGGACTTCATTCAGATGAAGAATCAATAGGCTCCTGATGACATCATTGGTACAGTAAGAAAGGGTCAAAAGAAACCAAGACAACCAATAAAGACACAAATTATTGCTGAGATGAAGACATATTGTTGTCATGTTGGAAATATGAAGATGGCACAATTTAAAGGAATGACACATGATCAGATTGAAGGTATTTACTACAGGGTTAAAAGACAGGATAGTCATTTCATCCCTATGGATAAAGAACCAACATTTATGAAGTCAAAAAGGTCAGGAGTGAGTCTTGGATCTAAAGATGCAAAGAAATTGAAGACTCGGGAGTCATCTCAAGCAAAAGAAGGTGTTAGCAAGCTGACTGAAGAACAAGTTACCAATGTTGTGTATATTGAAACTGATGTGCTTAATATAGAACCTTTACAAACAAGATAACCAGTAGTTGGTTGGGAAATCTATTCTGATGATTTTGGTGTAGCATGGAATATTATCAGAACTGTAAATGTCACAAGTATTTGCAGAGATTTTGAAGATGTTGTTAGATCTTGTGATAGAGAATATTTGGATACTCTGTGGAGTATTATTCAAGATCAGTCCAAGAAAGATGAACTTGTTGATGTCAAAGCTCAAGAGTTGTGGGTTCACTTTAGAAGATTATATGAACCTGACCCAAGTGACAGATATTGGAGATTTGAAGCTCACAATATGAATACTCTGTGGAAATTCTATGATTCAAGTGCTGTACATCATGTTTCTACTCAAGATGGAGTTGATGTGTTTATGTTAGCTGAGAAAGAATATCCATTGAGAGCTGGAGTTTTAACCGTTATGATGTCAGTAAGGCTCAGATGTTGGGAAAGAAGTGAAGTCATAGAAGATTTGTTACAGAGAATTTATGATCAAAGTGTGAGAGCTGATAAGGAGTTAAGAAAAAGGAGATAAGTGTTTGGAAGAATTCCCATATCCTCATATCTACAGACAACTTGAAGAAACTTATTGATTTACATGTTAATCATAAGTTTAGGGGAGGATTGTTGGGAATTATATTAACAGTTACCATGGCTAAGTATGAAGATTACAACTGCTGAAGAATGCACTAGCAGTGGAAACTCATTATCACTGCTAGTACATATTATTACCAATACTGTTAGGAAACGTGTAAAGATTAATAAAATAGATCTTGTGTATATCTTATTCTATTAGAGTTATACGTATCTTGTAGAAGAGGACTCCTTGTGCTATAAAAGGAGGTCCGAGGTCAAGGTTAGACATATGTTTTTCTTAGAGCTTCAAGGTTGTAACCCTAGTGATACAAAGATCACTCGTATTATTATTATTAATAATAATATTGGAGCTAACCGTTTGATACATATATTATTCTCATTCATTCACAATCAAACTTCTAAGTGTTACTAAGTAGATTCCGAATACTTAGTGATATAACTCAAAGTATCATTCTAACACAGATCAAGGTGTTTAGATCCATCACTCTACCTCGAAGGGAGTTTGAGAGGGTTCATGTTTGCAAGATCGCCAAGGAAATTAGGCACTCTCTCATCATCACTCATCAAGGCAACTCTCAAGTAAAGGATTGCAACATCGATCTACTCATACAACAATATGAGAAGTTCTCGATCTCGGATGAAGAAACCATTGATAATGGTTACACAAGGTTCAACGCTATTATCACTAGCCTCACGGCTCTTGATCCTAGTTTCTATAACAAGAACCATGTGAGAAAGTTTCTTCGAGCACTTCCGGTAAAGTGGAGGCCAAAGGTGACGGCCATAGAAGAAGCCAAGAATTTGGCGGAACTACCTCTTGACAAGCACATTGGAAATCTCAAAGTCTATGAGATGATTCTTGAGAACGACAAGGCGAGTACCAAAGACAAAAAGGATGATGCATGGGAATTGCACCAGGCTTTACCTCTCGAGGGATCTCGAGAAGCTTACAACCCCCACCAAGCAGTGTACCTGATCGTTGTAGTATAGTATAGTGACAAGTACCGGGGGATTGATCGTTCAACTTAGGAATAGTGTCGCTAGGATTAGAAAGTCTAAAAACTAGGTCTAGAGGTGAGGGATGATTCTTTTTGTATTTTTATATTTTATGAAAAGTAAGTAAAATCTCGGATTTTGGAAGAGTGGGCGGAATTAGTTGCTAATCAACTAACCCAATAACTAAGGATGCAATCAAAATAATAACAAAAATGTAAATAAAGCTAATTAAACAAGTGGTGTAAACAATAAATGGGAAAATTGTGTTTACTTAGATTTCATTACTCCCTAGATATCTTTTACAAGTTGCTAGTTTGTTACAGTCGCGTGGATGACGGGTTATATTCCTTAATACCAATCGTGGGGTGGCGTACGTACTTCCCCAAATCTATAAGCTCCTACTTCACTCCTATGTCGAGCCTGCAAGAAGCTCCTAACATGGGATCACTAGAATTCGCTCATGCATTAAATACAACCATAAAAACCTAGTACGCATTGGTTCATGCTTCTTAAGACGTTCAAGCAAGTTACACTATGGAAGTCTGCCAGTTTTCTTAAGCCTAAAATCGAAATCATTCATCCATTACAACTATAAACAAGCAATCAACCTATAATCAACATCTAGGTTTCATTACATCTAAGCAAACACACAAGAGATCTAGCCTAGCATGTTAAAATCAAGACAAGCATAAGATATATTCAAACAACACATAGACATATTGAATGAATTGAAAGGATACTTATCTTAATTGAACATGAAAGGATTTAAGGGGTGAAAACCCTTGAAAATACTGTTAAAATCGTGCTAGGGTTTATTCAAGTCGTCCCTAAAATTCTCCTCTCTTAATGAATGAAAATTACAAAAGTATATATAGATTTTCCAAGGTGATGGCGTCAAGAAAAAAATTCTGACGCCGTCAACCCGCCGCCCATAATAAAATCGGATTGCCTAGATCCAGATCTGACGCCGTCAAGAGTGTTTTTCTTCTGGGCCGTCAAGAGTAAAGGGACCGTGACGGCCTATGGTGACGCCCACACCCTAATGTAAAAACATTCTGGATCGTCATGGTCTCTACCCTCTTCACCGCTTTTTTTCCTCTTCACGCCATCATTAAGAATTTGGTGACGCCGTCAGGTACTGTTCCCAGCAAGGAAAATTAAGAGTTTGTCGTTTTCTTCACTTTTATGCTCCAAAAATGTCCAAAATGCTTTCTTTTCCAGAATTCACTCCAAAAGTACCTAAAATCACAAAAGAAAGGATTTAGAGGAATATTTGATCAAATAAATTCAATTCCGGGCTTAAATGACCCCCTAAAAACGGATCATTTTTCGCCTCATCATATACCCTTAGACTTGAGATTTGCTTGTCCTCAACCAAATGCGCTTTTATTCTAATCAAAATATAAGTTAGGGGTCATTTAACACTAATATAAAAGTAATTACAACAAATAATCGTTTCACTAAAGACCAAAGACAAGCACGGAGGTCATACACTAGCACCTCACAAATAGTGTTTAGATACTCACATCTCTCGGGTGTAATAAAGTATATATCATAATATGGAAATGGAAAACATCTCTCACTACCTGTCATAGCAAAATAGATTACCATAGGCTTGGGAAAGGATCAAACCTCCACCTCATGGCGTAAGCACCTAGGATAAACTATCAAAGAGGTCTTTTTAAAGGGTTATAACGTTAGGTGTAGGGATATGGAATACACGGTTTTGTTGGATAAAGGCAATCTTTACTGGTGGCGAGTTAATAATCTTGGTTAATTACATGTACAATATGGCGTTGCTATGCCAAGACTAGACTCGACTTAAGATAATAAATGAAAAATAACAAAAACATAAAACAGACATAGAATGAAACGGGATGGTAGTCCGTATGTTTTTCTCTTTTCTTTTTTTTTTCTTACCCTACCATCCAAAATAATACATCATAGGGAATGTACATTCCCCTTGCACTTGAATTTTTACATACTTTACAATAAACTAATCTATTGACTCGAATCTAGATAATCAAAACACTTGGAGTACTTTTAAGATTAAGGCACATATGGGGGTAATAAAATGATGTTCTTCCCCATTACTCCATAACATAAGTACTTTACCCATGAGTCCCAATCGTCCCAAAACAATATGTACAAGGATATGACTCGACTTAGCAACTATGTAATCAATTAGATAATTAACTAAGGGTTTAAACATGTAACAATAATGCACTAAAGATGAGTGCATACACGGAAGGCTAAGGCAATTTGGTTGTACATTTAAGTGGGTTGTAACAAATTCTTCCTTTAAGTAAGATGCTTAAAGTTAGAAACGAAAAGATAGGCTCGGAAGGGTGTACTAGGGGTTTCGTATACTAAAAATGAGTACAACGCTAAGGTGTGGGAAAAATTAATTGACTTTACTAGCCAAGTAATATGACTTAAATGGTCAAGTAATTATGATACGGATTTAACACAAGGGTGATCCTAATGCCTCTTATCATGTAGTAAATCCTACTACACGAATGTAGTCTCACTACCGGTCTCGGAATGCATCACTAACGCAAGTTCTAGAATCTAGATGCTACCGGTACACTCATAAGCACTAAAAGTAAATGCTTTTCCTATCAAATATAAAGGCGAACCTTACATATTTGGGTGGACAATTTTTCTGAATGGTACGGTTTTGTGCTAGTCATACAATCTCCTATCCATGAGACGCTTGCTAAGGCTAAAGTTTCACTCCTAAATGTTGTAAAAAATTTAAAATTTGGCGCTAAAATTACACTAACAAGTATTTCTCATAGTTTTATTACACACCTACCATCAAACAAACAAACTCAAGTGAAAGTGTATCCTATAAGGTATCATCATTTACCCTCCCCTTACACTTAGGATGAACATTGTCCCCAATGTTCAATTAAAGAATGTAAAAGTGAAATAGGTAAAAGAATGAAATCAAATACTCCCCTGATTCGCTCGGTATGGATAGTGTGGTAACAAGGTTAGATCTTCCTCCAAGAAAATGAACAATCAAAGCTTCCCTTCCAGAATATAAATCATCTTCTTGTCATACATAACCTGTTAATCCTGAGAAAACAAACAAGGCAACCTCACGGAAACAAATAACAATCAAACAAATAAAAATCACACAAAGCAAGGGTTGCCTCCCAAGAAGCGCTTTTCTTTATTTACGAGTCTTGTAGCTAGATTCAAGGTCATGAGCAATTACGTGAACTCATCGTTGGTCTCACTCACTGATTGTAAATGCTCTTTATAGAGACCAACCACCTTATTCTTAATTGCTCCTATGATTCTATTGGCAAATTCCTTATCAACTCTATATTTTTGTCCTAGAGTCAAGCAATCCTTGTAGAAAAGGCTCTTCTTCTCCCATACATAATCCATGCCCTTTTTCTTATCCTCTTCATTGATGTCCTCGAAAGCACCGATGTTATCCATGTCAAATCGAGGCACAAAGCGAAATTCTTTCATTCTATTAGGCATCCTATAAGTGATCCTATCCGTGTCACTAGCAAATCGGATTGTCCCTTCTATTTCATCATATTCTAACTTGGACTCCTCAACAAATGGTTTACCAAACACAATATGGGATAAGCGACAATCAATAACACTAGCTAGGTCTTCAACAACCATAAAGTCAGTGATATAAGTAAAGTTCACAACAAAGACATGTAGACCTTTAATTCTCCCGACAAAGTTACAAATTCCACCAGGGTATTTGGGATCTCTTCTAGGTCCAAGTCTTGTTTTCACAATATCATTATAGACATTTGAGGACATAATGTTGATTGGGGATTTAAAATCAATGTAAGCGTTGTCAATGTGTTTATACCCAATCATACATGGTATCTTAGCATTCTTGGGATCGCCTCTCTTTATCCTAGGTTCGATTCTAGTGAAAGGAGGTCGAGGATTATCAATAAGATTTTTGTAGTACGCAATCTCCTCCTTAGTGGGGTATAGATTAAAATAATCATCTAGCTTTGGATCTATCTCCCCTTCTTCAAGTTCCTCAACAACATCCTCAAAATCTTTAGTCCCTAGGTCCTTATTTGAATACAAGGCGGTCGCTAGGTCACTAAATGCATGGTCGAGCTCAACATTAATCAACCTATTAAGCTCCCTAAGTTCCCTAATCTCACTCTCAATTCGTTCACGTAACAAAGCCACTTTGTAACAATTCGCATTTTCAGGTTAATTACTTTCCCCAGCAGGGCACCCAAGCCTGTACTACTCTCGCATGAGCACGCTTAACCGTATGGGCGATTAACCGTTAGACCACAAAACGCGTTTCTAAGACGATTTGAGTTTTCAAATTATTAGAAAAAGTCAACATATTTTTCCCTCCTCCATTGACCAAAAATCATCCCTTGATGTTATAAGGCATTTCGTGATTTTTAGGCTTACGGTTTGATGTCTAAAAGACATTTAATACCAACTGACACTAGACTGAGCCCAGTCTAGACATTATAAGTCATTTTAAATCATTTTTATCACATTAGAAAAGCAACATTTTACTTTTCTCAATTTTACGCAATATTCGTACATTTTACGTATTACGCGTTTTAGACCCGTATTTCCAGTTTTTAGCAGGGTTTTACACCCAAATGGAACTTACCACTCATTTTATATTTTATTATGCAGTATTTTGACATGTTTAACCATTCTTCCAAGTTTCGTATTTTTACGATACCCGGTTTTATGTTTCGTGGCTTAACCATTTACGGTTAGCATTTTACGGAGCCAAAACTAACTCAATAACTTGGATAATATCATCAAAAGTCCACCCTTGCTCCCCAAGCTTGGCAAACCGACTTAGGGGGGGGGGGATTCAGCCCCTAGGTGGCTTAATCCCATGCTTTAAGCCTTAAGATGTGAACATGTGTTCAACTTGGTGAGCAAGTGTTGACTAGTCAAGGTTCTAACCTCCTCAAGACCTTATTTAAGCCTTCTCTTCCCCTCCTTGGTCATTCCAACGACCCACACACATAAAAACACACCATCATCTCATCCTTAGCTCATTTACTTCAAGTTCCATCCAAGAAATCAAGTGCAATATCCATACATAAACCCTAGTTTAGTTTTGATTCATCAAAACTACTTCAAATCCTTAGAAACTTTGGTGATTTCTCTTGAGTTTGAATCCACTCAAGTCACCTCAATTTTCATCATCTCTCTTTCAATATTACAAGAGTAGAAAGATTGCATGAAGTGAAGTGGGTTGAAGCAAGTCTATCAAAGTCCTATCCTTACATGTTAACTTCCTTTCATCTTTGAAAGCCAAAAGTTGTGAGCCAAACCCTAACTTGCTTCTTGTTAATTAATCATATTCATGTTATTTACCTATTATTCATGCTATATTATGTTTTGTATGCATGTCCATGATGTATAAAAATGAACAAAACAAGTTATTGTAATTGATTGTTAAGACAAGTTACTATAACAAGCAAACTAGTGACTTTCTTGGTAAGACCTGATCAAAATGGTAAAAATATGATATTTGATCATTAAATATTACAGTATAGGACTTAACAAGGAAAACATAGCAATTTGAACCACCCAAAACGAGTATACGAGTCAAAAGTTACGCCCATTTGAAGTTACCAAAGATTTCCGGCAAAACTGCCTAAATAGCATTCTGATCAAATTTTGATTTTGAAAGTCCCACTTCTGGTCCGATTCATCAGAAAGTTAAAACACGAAAGTTGTCCGGAACGACGTTTTCGTTCAGGAACAAAGAAGCTCGAGCCCTGAAAACGCTTTCCGAGTGATAAATTCTTCAAATTCTTAAACAGCCCATTTTTAGGCGAAAGTCACTAGATTATGGTTATACTTTAAATGGAACAAGAGGTCTTATGACCTATAATCAAGACCACCACCATGGCTAGAGCAAAGTTTGTGTCTCATGACCTTGGAACAAGGACCAAAGGTCATGGCTAGGCCATGACGAAACGACCATACAAGCTTACTTAGGCGAAAACATGAAACAAGGAATTAACAAGAACTTGAACAAGCAATTTGGATCTACTTCACTTAAAAAGGAACCATGAGATATTACAAAGAGAAAATGGTCATAAAAAACTTATGAAGCTACCCCTAATAACAATCTTCATGTACAAATAAACTTTCCTAAGTTTATTCAAATATCGGACATGTAACCTTTCGGATCAAAACTTATATCTATATATTTCATCAACTACTACAATAGTAGGGAGCCTCATGTGAGGAGTTCATTATGTAAGCCGTCGAGTTGAGTTGTGGATTTACGAGTTAAAGTGTCCTGGCTCCTCGAACGCTTACTAACATGACTTCTGAATTATGTCGGCCCGAACGGTAGTAAACGATATACAAAACATACATGTTTCATGAATCATTTCTTTTCAAAGACTTACATTATACATCATACCACATCATGGACTTAAATGCAAGATATATATATAGGCACTCATTCATATTCTTTACTCCGATCCTAAGTCGCGACATTCTATTATAGGTTGCTTGTAGAAACCTTCACGATTCGACCATCACATTCGTTACTCACTACATAACTTAAGGTGAGTTCATAGCCCCACTTTACATTACTTCAATGTTTTACAAACCCTTGGGGGGAATACATGCTATTATTTTTCTACTCGAACACAATGCTTTCTACTGTATGCTATTCGACTATGTTTTATTATCACTAAGTAACATCCTTGCCAAACCAAGATCCCTTATTATGAACCATTTAATCACTTGCGAGGGTTACTTGCAAGTGAGCGCGAATATTGTGAATAGGCCTATTGGGATTGACGAATCCCATTTGTTTTGACTAAGTTCAAACAAATGCATTAATATTTGAGACATTAGGTATGACGGCAAAGTACCTACCGGGATAAATCTGCCAATCGATATTGGTACACGTTAACGTTTTGGTGTCATAAGCTTAGTATATAATACATTTCATGGGCGTATAATAACGTAGCCTACCTGTTTTGTTTCCAAACATTGGTGTGAGTTTATAGCTCACACTACGATTATTGTGTTCAAACGATTTAACTACAAACACTACGATTATTGTGTTCAAACGATTTAACTACAAACACTACGATTATTGTGTTCAAACGATTTAACTACAAACACTACGATTATTGTGTTCAACGATTTACTACCAACACATTGTGTTCAAACATTAAACAAACTCTATGAATATCACTCAACCTTTGTGTTGACCTCTCAAGCATGTATTCCAGGTTCATGACGATCAAGGATGGCACGGAAGGGCACGGATACTCAAGAGGGCTATAAATTTTATTATCATTCAAAACTCATTTATTATACATTGTAAACATGGAACCAATTGGGACCTCATTTTGTAATCTCTGATATTTATATAATTTGAATGATAAACCTTTTCAAAACGACTCAATTGGAGTTCGTTTTCTATCATTGTGACTATTGTGCGGTCGAGTAACACCCAGTTTGAATTCCGCTGCATCCATGAATTGGGGGTGTTACAGATTGGTACCAGAGCCATGGTTATAGAGAAACGGGTCTAATTGAGACCTAAACTATAACCACACATACAAGCAAAAACATTTTTATAGCCTTCCGCTCTCCGTGTCTTCCATCCTCCAGACGATTATGGACTTAGTAAGCACGTTATGCTACACAAACATATTAGTATATTCCTATATACCCATTTTGAGCATTTCCCCGTAGACATTTTTGTGCTACACAAACATAATTGCCTATTGATATATGTACCCTTAACATAATTGAGCATTTCCCCGTAAGCATTTTATGCTACATGAACATATAAGTATATTCATATATACACACTAGGCATTCTATACTACATGAACATATTAGTATATTGATATATAAACTCGGTTTATTTTCAATCATTTATCTAAACAATGGACTAAACATATCTGTGTATGCCTATTCTAAGGCATTTCGGCACAGCCACACTCTCCCAATCATGTTCCTACTCCAATATTATATGTCCAAGACATTGTAACTGATTGCAATGGTCTTTCCTATTTTCCAAGACATTGTGAGATACAATGGTCTCATTCATTTTCCAAGACATTGTGAGATACAATGGTCTCATTCATTTTCCAAGACATTGTGAGATACAATGGTCTCATTAACTTTTCAAGACATTGTGAGATACAATGGTCTCATTCATTTTTCAAGACATTGTGAGATACAATGGCCTCATTCATTTTCCAAGACATTGTGAGATACAATGGTCTCATTCATTTTCCAAGACATTGTATGATACAATGGTCTTAATCATTTCTCAAATGTTTTGAGTCACACAATGACCTAACCTACTTCCCAGACATTGTGAATTGCACAATGGTCTAAACCTACTTCCGAGACATTGTGTTTTGTACAAATGGTCTCTAGAATTATTCCATCACATCATCAATATCATTTCTTATGATATCAAAAACCCGTCACAATCTATCGATTTCAAAACAAGAAATATGAGATTTCTAAAGGACAAACTAATCCATCATCGACAAAAGCTGAACTTTCTCTACATTCATCAAAGTTTTCTTATGAAACCTTCATTATTAAAAGTTCGTGATCTTGGCCAAGTATGTTCTATTTTAGAACTACTTAAAACTTCCTTTCCATACGTATCTACCCTTACTACCTTCTATGCAATGGAATATGAAAACATACGTTACAAGTCTTGTATGGACGGGACTTGCAACTTAAGGGTTTGACATCGCCTTTGTTTAGTGGACAGTTTCCCGAAAGCAACGGACATATCAAAAGTATACCTAGTTTAGGTATTTGAAAATTTTATCGAACCTTGGCTAAATATAGACTAGTCACCTATATTTAACCTAGGGACAATTGGAATATAGTCTGACTAACTATATTCGACTTAGAATTTTCAAATACTGAGAATAGTTGTACTAGGGTTATGTTTAGATTGATTTCCTACATGAACACGATAAACCACCAGAATACATTAAAACAATCTAGAGACACGATAGTACCTTACCACTCAGCGAAATCTTAACACTTTATTTGTACTACCTAACTTCATTCTTGAAAGTTTTCATTTATGAGATAATCCGAACTACTATCTGGGATAGTTATCAATTATTCTCTTCATCCTGTAGAAATACTATCCTGTTTAGGTCCTAAGGATACCATTCCATCATAAACCCTTAAAATCTCTTAAGATTTTCAAAACAAACTCAACAACTATACCTAAGAGTATTAATGTTAAGCATACACTACACACTTTTGTTCATCAACATATCACATCATTATCTTCACAACCGTTACAAACACAAGCTCATTATCAGATCTTGATGCACTTTTAAAGCTCAAATCATCCTTAGTTACACCACAAGCACCCTTATCAGCTTTACAAGATTGAATATTCACCTTGTACTTTTGCTACATCAGTGTCATCTCGTAATACACTACCTTGTAACTCACCGGCTAATTGTGAATGTTGTGTTGGGAATTCTTAAGTAGGATGATTTGTAGTTATTTGAATGGATTGGGATGCCTTTTCATTTAAATAAAGAAATTGTAAATTGCCGAACCATAAGTTTATAATTCCGTATTTACATTGTTTGGGATGCCTCTCTATGTAAATAAAGAATTATAAACAAGTGGGCTTATTTGTATCCGAAATAACATATGTATGAAGTCAATAAACACTAGGTACAACAACAGATTACCTACTATGCTATGATTGCAACTACTATCCCAATTTCCATTGATATTCCACTACTATATCAATTTCCATTTATTGGATTCCTATGTAAATTGCTATTGTTGTTCAACTGTTATATCAATTGCTATTGATACTTGACAACTATATCAATTTCCATTTTGATATTTAACTATATCAATTTCTGTACAACTACTATATCAATTTCTATTAATAATCGACTGCTATATCAATTTTCTTTGATATTCGACTATTATATGGATCTCTACTGATATTCAACCATGTTATCAATCTCTATTGACACACCATATTCTGAGACAAATCAAACTACATCACTAGTAATTCCAGACTTTGGTCCTCATAAGTAACCACACATCTTTATCGACACCACTCCAACATATGACACACAAAGAACTTCGGGACGAAGTTCCCCGTAAGGGGTAGAGACTGTAACAATTCACATTTTCAGGTTAATTACTTTTCCCAGCAGGTCACCCAAGCCTGTACTACTCTCGCATGAGCACGCTTAACCGTGTGGGCGATTAACCGTTAGACCACAAAACGCGTTTCAAAGACGATTTGAGTTTTCAACTTATTAGAAAAAGTCAACATATTTTTCCCTCCTCCATTGACCAAAAATCATCCCTTGATGTTATAAGGCATTTCGTGATTTTTAGGCTTACGGTTTGATGTCTAAAAGACATTTAATACCAACCGACACTAGACTGAGCCCAGTCTAGACATTATAAGTCATTTTAAATCATTTTTATCACATTAGAAAAGTAACATTTTACTTTTCTCAATTTTACGCAATATTCGTACATTTTACGTATTACGCGTTTTAGACCCGTATTTCCAGTTTTTAGCAGGGTTTTACACCCAAATGGAACTTACCACTCATTTTATATTTTATTATGGAGTATTTTGACATGTTTAACCATTCTTCCAAGTTTCGTATTTTTACGATACCCGGTTTTACGTTTCGTGGCTTAACCATTTACGGTTAGCATTTTACGGAGCCAAAACTAACTCAATAACTTGGATAATATCATCAAAAGTCCACCCTTGCTCCCCAAGCTTGGCAAACCGACTTAGGGGGGGGGGGATTCAGCCCCTAGGTGGCTTAATCCCATGCTTTAAGCCTTAAGATGTGAACATGTGTTCAACTTGGTGAGCAAGTGTTGACTAGTCAAGGTTCTAACCTCCTCAAGACCTTATTTAAGCCTTCTCTTCCCCTCCTTGGTCATTCCAACGACCCACACACATAAAAACACACCATCATCTCATCCTTAGCTCATTTACTTCAAGTTCCATCCAAGAAATCAAGTGCAATATCCATACATAAACCCTAGTTTAGTTTTGATTCATCAAAACTACTTCAAATCCTTAGAAACTTTGGTGATTTCTCTTGAGTTTGAATCCACTCAAGTCACCTCAATTTTCATCATCTCTCTTTCAAGATTACAAGAGTAGAAAGATTGCATGAAGTGAAGTGGGTTGAAGCAAGTCTATCAAAGTCCTATCCTTACATGTTAACTTCCTTTCATCTTTGAAAGCCAAAAGTTGAGAGTCAAACCCTAACTTGCTTCTTGTTAATTAATCATGTTCATGTTATTTACCTATTATTCATGCTATATTATGTCTTGTATGCATGTCCATGATGTATAAAAATGAACAAAACAAGTTATTGTAATTGATTGTTAAGACAAGTTACTATAACAAGCAAACTAGTGACTTTCTTGGTAAGACCTGATCAAAATGGTAAAAATATGATATTTGATCATTACATATTACAGTATAGGACTTAAAAAGGAAACCGTAGCAATTTGAATGACCCAAAACGAGTATACGAGTCAAAAGTTACGCCCATTTGAAGTTACCAAAGATTTCCGGCAAAACTGCCTAAATAGCATTCTGATCAAATTTTGATTTTGAAAGTCCCACTTCTGGTCCGATTCATCAAAAAATTAAAACACGAAAGTTGTCCGGAACGACGTTTTCGTTCAGGAACAAAGAAGCTCGAGCCCTGAAAACGCTTTCCGAGTGATAAATTCTTCAAATTCTTAAACAGCCCATTTTTAGGCGAAAGTCACTAGATTATGGTTATACTTTAAATGGAACAAGAGGTCTTATGACCTATAATCAAGACCACCACCATGGCTAGAGCCAAGGTTGTGTCTCATGACCTTGGAACAAGGACCAAAGGTCATGGCTAGGCCATGACGAAACGACCATACAAGCTTACTTAGGCGAAAACATGAAACAAGGAATTAACAAGAACTTGAACAAGCAATTTGGATCTACTTCACTTAAAAAGGAACCATGAGATATTACAAAGAGAAAATGGTCATACAAAACTTATGAAGCTACCCCTAATAACAATCTTCATGTACAAATAAACTTTCCTAAGTTTATTCAAATATCGGACATGTAACCTTTCGGATCAAAACTTATATCTATATATTTCATCAACTACTACAATAGTAGGGAGCCTCATGTGAGGAGTTCATTATGTAAGCCGTCGAGTTGAGTTGTGGATTTACGAGTTAAAGTGTCCTGGCTCCTCGAACGCTTACTAACATGACTTCTGAATTATGTCGGCCCGAACGGTAGTAAACGATATACAAAACATACATGTTTCATGAATCATTTCTTTTCAAAGACTTACATTATACATCATACCACATCATGGACTTAAATGCAAGATATATATATATAGGCACTCATTCATATTCTTTACTCCGATCCTAAGTCGCGACATTCTATTATAGGTTGCTTGTAGAAACCTTCACGATTCGACCATCACATTTGTTACTCACTACATAACTTAAGGTGAGTTCATAGCCCCACTTTACATTACTTCAATGTTTTACAAACCCTTGGGGGGAATACATGCTATTATTTTTCTATTCGAACACAATGCTTTCTACTGTATGCTATTCGACTATGTTTTATTATCACTAAGTAACATCCTTGCCAAACCAAGATCCCTTATTATGAACCATTTAATCACTTGCGAGGGTTACTTGCAAGTGAGCGCGAATATTGTGAATAGGCCTATTGGGATTGACGAATCCCATTTGTTTTGACTAAGTTCAAACAAATGCATTAATATTTGAGACATTAGGTATGACGGCAAAGTACCTACCGGGATAAATCTGCCAATCGATATTGGTACACGTTAACGTTTTGGTGTCATAAGCTTAGTATATAATACATTTCATGGGCGTATAATAACGTAGCCTACCTGTTTTGTTTCCAAACATTGGTGTGAGTTTATAGCTCACACTACGATTATTGTGTTCAAACGATTTAACTACAAACACTACGATTATTGTGTTCAAACGATTTAACTACAAACACTACGATTATTGTGTTCAAACGATTTAACTACAAACACTACGATTATTGTGTTCAACGATTTACTACCAACACATTGTGTTCAAACATTAAACAAACTCTATGAATATCACTCAACCTTTGTGTTGACCTCTCAAGCATGTATTCCAGGTTCATGACGATCAAGGATGGCACGGAAGGGCACGGATACTCAAGAGGGCTATAAATTTTATTATCATTCAAAACTCATTTATTATACATTGTAAACATGGAACCAATTGGGACCTCATTTTGTAATCTCTGATATTTATATAATTTGAATGATAAACCTTTTCAAAACGACTCAATTGGAGTTCGTTTTCTATCATTGTGACTATTGTGCGGTCGAGTAACACCCAGTTTGAATTCCGCTGCATCCATGAATTGGGGGTGTTACACACTTCTCTAGGGGAAAGGGGTGGATTCGCGTTTTCCATAATGGTCCAAGGAATAGTCAATGAATTTATTTTACTACCAAAGGCACGAAGAAAAAGATAGACTAAAGAAAACCTAAAAATAAAAATAAAATCTTACTAGAAAGGAATCTAGCAAGTAGACCTAATAAAAAGAAATCCTAACCTAGACAATAACTATTCCTCGGGTTGCGGCAACAAAAACTTGATGCGTCGGAATTGCACCAGGCTTTACCTCTCGAGGGATCTCGAGAAGCTTACAACCTCCACTAGGCAGTGTACCTGATCGTTGTAGTATAGTATAGTGACAAGTACCGGAGGATTGATCGTTCAACTCAGGAATAGTGTCGCTAGGATTAGAAAGTCTAAAAACTAGGTCTAGAGGTGAGGGATGATTCTTTTTGTATTTTTATATTTTATGAAATGCAAGTAAAATCTCGGGTTTTGGAAGAGTGGGCGGAATTAGTTGCTAATCAAAAATTTGATTGGCACGAAAGCAGTCAACCACAGGTGTGGTCAATATAGTCAAACTACCTAGACCAATGCTTCCGGGTAATATAGGGTATCACCAGGTCGTTATGTCCCGACAAGGTGTGAATTGTGCTTTAGCGTGCTTGTGATCGGGTGATTTTTCACAGGAAAGGGTTATGATGAGAATTATTTGAGAATTATGAAATGAAATTGCTTATGAAAGCTATGTGATTGATTACAGGAATTTAGATTAAGAAGAAACGAGCTAAAACCTAAAAACGTACGTTTTAATTATAAACGTAAACTGACGTACGTAATAAAAAGTAAAATTGATTAACTAAATAGGATACAAGTGTGAAATTAATATTTTTACAATCCTAATGAATAAATAAAATTTTTAGAAAAAGAAAAATTATTTTTACACTATTTAATTATTTATTATTAATTAATTACTAATTACTTATTAATTAACTAATTATATTGATTTAAATTATTAAAATTACTAAAAAGACTTAGATAATTAAGAAGATTTTTATAAATCTAATTAACCATCACAGGAATCTAAAAATTATAAAAAGTTGGTTTTATGTATTTTTAAACTAATTTACTAATTATTATTCTAATTATTAATTAATTACCAGTTAAACTAATTATATTCTAAAAAATAGAAAATGAACAGTAGAAATTCTAGAAAAATTCCTAAAAATGTTTTAACTTATATAAAATCTAGAAAAATTATAAAAAGTAGGTGTTACTTAATGAAATCTAATTTTACTACTTAATTCTTTAATATTAATTAATAATTAGTTAAACTAATATTAATTCTAAAAATTACTAAATGACAAAGGAAAAATCTAGAAAAATTCTCAAAAATACTTTATACTACCAGGAACTGAGGAAAAATTTGAAAATGTATAAGTGCTTAATAATAAGCTAAAAAGAAAAATGAAAAAGATAACTTTTATTAAATAGAAGCTATCACTATAATTAAATTTGGGTTTTTCTGTTTTTTCTTTTTCCAAACTATTTTAACACTAAAAACTAACAACTTTTAAGAAAACACTTTGAATGGAACTCAGAAAATAAGCACTTTGAGTGCTTATTAGCTTGATAGTTGACTTTCTTTGACCAAACCAAAAATTAAGCTCAAATGAGCTTATGTGGGGTCCACAATGATGGATTCTGATTCAAATAAGTTGTTTCGACTTGATTAAGCTAGAATTTCACAAATAAGCTCAAAGGATAAGCCCATAAGCAAGATTTAAGCACTTGATTTCTTATTTATACACTGAAAATGGGACAAAGATTAGGGATGAATTCAGGTGGGTCCCAACGAGCTTAAGCTCAAAGGCTTGCTCAAAAGTTGAAGATGGCCAGGAGGGGGGTTGAAAGAAACCAATTGGGGCCTGTGGGACCCACTGAGGTGGTCAGGAGCAACCACCAAAGTGGTGGTGGTGGCTGCAGTTACCTGTGCACAGGGGAGCTTGCAGGTGCCTTTGAGGCAGTGTAGGGCCCACACAAAAATTTGTAAAAATAAGGTGGAAGTGGGATTCAATAGATGAGGTAGGGGGCTACAAATCCTAAAAAGCTCAAGTCCTAAAGGTTAACACAAAAATCTTAACAATTCTTGCAAAAAATGGATTTTCTGAACAAATGGAATTTTGACTTTTTCTATTTTTATCCTAGGTTGACTTTGGGTGATTTTGATTGATCACAACTGAATTAGTATGATGTATTAAGGTATAAGAACACTAAATTAAGCAATGAAAACAACTTATTAGCCTGTATGCATCATTATGGGTCCCAAAATTCATGACAGAGCACTAAAATGAAGAATCAAAGAGATTTTTACTTTTGGAGCTGTAAGAACTGATTTTGTGATTTAACTAACTTCTAATGACCTGAGTTGAGTTATTGAAACAGTTAACAACAACCAAGACCACACTGAGTCCCTTGAACAGCTTGTGCCAAACACAATTTATCAGTTATGATTTTGATGAAACTTATTAATACTTGAACTAGAGTATGACTTATGAATCAGAGTCTATTTATTAAGCAATTATAGAGTTAACTAAGCAATAAAAAACTATCAAAAGGCACCACAACAGGTTATGCAAATAAAAGGCAGTTAGGTCTTAAAATGAACACAAAGATTTCCTAATGAACAACCAAGATATTTTAAACAATAATACTACCTAAATACACTAAATAAGGATAGAAACCATAGATATGAACAATCATAAGCATTTACTCAGTAAAATTGACAGTAATTTAAGAAATGCTTAAAAATGGTGCAAACTGAGAAAATGGTGCACAGGCCAATAGAACACACCCTAATTGTCTCCCATGAGACTCTAAACCAAGCTATCCATCTCCAATCTTCTTCTTCACTTCCTTTTTTTCATGATTTTTTATTTTTATTTATTTTTATTGACTTTTCTTGTATTTTTGAGAGTTGAACTGGAAACAGGTTTGGTGCTTAAAATGGCTTATAAAAACTTAACTATGACTTAATGTGAGCTTATGGGACAGTAGGAACAAGATTTAACACTGATTAAGACAAACATAAAAATTTTACTAAAATATGAAAAAGTTGAATTCAAATAGAAAACTTGGATTTCGTTAACTAAAATTTGAGAATTACACTGATGAAGCTTAGGATACAACTGAAAAGCTAAATTAACACTTGGAAATTAAATTTTTACATAAAGTCGAAATTACAATAAGCTAAAAAAAACTACTCTCTCCTTCTGCTCTTCTCTTTCCTTTATGTAGAGACCCATTTAGGGTTTGTTTGACCCTATGAACTCTTCCCATCCATTCTTGACCATTGGATTTGTCCAATTTCATCATAGCCTTTGAAATTGCTTTTTGGCGCCTTTTTTCTTTCTTGTTAGGCTGGGGTTGAGTGAGGGCAAAATTGAAACCATTAAGGAAGTTTGGAAGTTAGTAGAGAGTCAAGGGACAAGGTATGGATAGCTGAGGTGGAGGAGGGGGGAGGTTGAGTGTGGCAGGTTTACAAGTGGGAGAGGGGAGGTGGACGTGTTTGACTTGTGTTGACTGAGGGGGTAATAAAACAGGAAGGGGTGATTTTTATTTTAATGGGGAGTGGGCTGGGGTGAATGGGCCTGGGGTGGATAATGGATTTGGTTTGGTGTTTTGTTTGGTGTTGGGCTTCTTACAACTAAAAGGGTCCGGCTTGGTATATAACTAGTAAACAACAAGGACCCAAAATGTAACTTTTGGATTTTGTAGGGACTGAAACTGAAATTTCTCAATAGTTATCACAAGGACCAATTGTGCCATGTATGAATAGTACAAGGTTTAATTTTGATATTTTTCCAATTTTAAAACCCAGGGACCATTTTTGACATTTTTCAAACTTGAGGGACCAAAGTTGTCATTTTGCAATTTTTGATTTTAAAGGATTTCTTTTGACAACTTGTGAATCCCAAAGGACCTTTTATTATATATTCCATGTTTGATTTACCAGGGACTAGTTTTGACAATTTTGAAAGTTTAGGGACGGAAACTGCATATTTTGCAAACTTGACTTGTTTTTTTTATCAGTTTTCAATCCTTTTGCATAAAAACACAATCCAGGGATATTTTCTGTATTTTAAGGCATTCCTGTGTGCTTTCAGATGTTTTTGCAGTCTAAATGTGATATAAATGATGAGTATTTACACACTCATCACTAATCAACTAACCCAATAACTAAAGATGCAATCAAAATAAAATAACAAAAATGTAAATAAAGCTAATTAAACTAGTGGTGTGAACAATAAACGAGAAAATTGTGTTTACTTAGATTTCATTACTCCCTAGATATCTTTTACAACTTAATACCAACCGTGGGGTGGCGTACGTACTTCCCCAACTCTATAAGCTCCTAATTCACTCCTATGTCGAGCCTGCAAGAAGCTCCTAACATGGGATCACTAGAATTCGCTCATGCATTAAATACAACCATAAAAACCTAGTACGCATTGGTTCATGCTTCTTAAGACGTTCAAGCAAGTTACACTAAGGAAGTCTGCCAGTTTTCTTAAGCCTAACATCGAAATCATTCATTACAACTATAAACAAGCAATCAACCTATAATCAACATCTAGGTGTCATTACATCTAAGCAAACACACAAGAGATCTAGCCTAGCATGTTAAAATCAAGACAAGCGTAAGATATATTCAAACAACACATAAACATATTGAATGAATTGAAAGGATACTTGTCTTAATTGATCATGAAAGGATTCAAGGGGTGAAAACCCTTGAAAATACTGTTAAAATCATGCTAGGGTTTATTCAAGTCATCCCTAAAATTCTCCTCTCTTAATGAATGAAAATTACAAAAAGTATATATATATTTTCCAAGGTGACGGCGTCAAGAAGAAAATTTTGAAGCCGTCAACCCGCCGCCCATAATAAAATCGGATTGCCTAGATCCAGATCTGACGCCGTCAAGAGTGTTTTTCTTCTGGGCCGTCAAGAGTAAAGGGACCGTGACGGCCTATGGTGACGCCGTCACGCCCTAGTGTAAAAACATTCTGGATCGTCATGGTCTCTACCCTCTTCACCTCTTGTTTTCCTCTTGACGTTGTCATTAAGAATTTGGTGACGCCGTCAGGTACTGTTCCCAGCAAGGAAAATTAAGACTTTGCCGTTTTCTTCACTTTTATGCTCCAAAAACGTCTGAAATGCTTCTTTTTCCAGAATTCACTCCAAAAGTACCTAAAATCACAAAAGGAACGATTTAGGGCAATATTTTATCAAATAAATTCAATTTCGGGCTTAAATGACCCCCTAAAAACAGATCATTTTTCGCCTCATCAAAGGAGAAGGTTAAGTCTTTGGCTCTTAAGGCTAAAGTCACTAGTACTCAAGCTAGTGATGATAGTGATGGTCAAGAGGATAGCAATGAAGAAGATGATATGGATCACGAAGAATATAATCTTATGGCTAAGAACTTTCGGAGGTTCTTTAGGAAAGGTGGTCACTTTGGTAGGAGAAATCGGTATAGAGTCCGAGATAATGGTGGAAGGAAGAGCTTTGGGGAAAACCGAAGTGGTGACAACAAGGTCGGTGAAAGCTCAAGACGCACACAAGGTTGTTACAATTACGGAGAGAAGGGTCATTTAATCAATGAATGTCCCAAGCCGAGAGTGAACAAGGCATTCGTTGCAGGAGCATGGAGTGATAGTGAAGATGAAGACCAACCAAAAAATGATGCTACGTGTCTTATGGCCCAAGAAAAATTTGAGGTATCTCTAAACCCTTCTTCTTCTAATAACTTAGATATTATCAATTTGCAAAAGGAGAATGAGGAACTAGTTAAGTTTAATGATGATTTTAGAAAAACCCTTGATAGAGCTCTCAAAGAAAAACGTCTTCTTGAGTTAGAAAATGTTAAATCTAAAGAAAGGGTTTGTGAACTTGAAAGTAAAGTAAAAACACTTGAACATTGCAAAGGGATGATTGAACCTTGTAAAAGTTGTGAAGTACTCACACTTGAGGTTAACTCTTTGAATGGAAAAGTGTTGGAACTTCAAAAGGAGTCATTAAGCTTTTCAAAATATAAAAAGAGCACAAACGATTTAGAAGAATTAATAAGTCGACAAAAGTTGTCTCAAGGTAAGGGAGGTCTTGGATTTTTCAAACAAGGAACAACCACTCCCATAAGTCTAACAAAACCAATAACGTTTGTAAAGGCTAAAGAAAACGAGGTCCCAACAATCCCCGAGGCTGACGTGTTGGCTAACGCGTCAACGCGCCATCAGCGCGCCAGGCCTCTGAGGAAAATTGGATCTTCATTAAACAATGACATTAAACCAATTACTCCTCAAGCTCCTCTTGCAAGTACTCGAGGTAATCAAGCTCCGATTGCAAAAAGAGAAAATCCAAAACAATTTTCTAACTCAAGCTCTCGTAATGGACTTGGATACTCACAACCTCGAGTAAATCATAGACCATTTTTTCCTAGACCTAATATGAGATCTTCTACCTCATACAACCAAAGACCAACTTCTCAAAATAACCAAAGAAGAAATTTCTCTAATTATGGTCAAAGGTCTTCTCAATACCAATACAACAACTACCAAAGGAGAGACAACTCCTTTTCAAACCAAAACTTCTTTAGACCTCAAGCATATCATAACTATAGACCAAGTTATCAAACTCAAAATGACTATCAAACAACCCTTGGTCCACTTTCTCTAAATATGGTATTGAGAAATTATGTGTATCAAGAATGTTTAACTTGGGCACTTTAAATGCTAACCAAAATGGACCCAAGAAACAATGGGTACCAAAGGCATGAGTTGTACTTTTGTTGTAGGTTTGTCTCAAAAGTGATCTACAACCGGATGAGTGGGTAGTGGATAGTGGTTGCACTAAACACATGACCGGGAATAGAAGATTGTTCAAATCATACACGGAGTATAATGGCAATCAAGTCATTTTTGGAAGCAAACTTAACGGAAAAATTGTCGGCAAAGGTAATGTCCTTCATGACTCCATAGAAATTTCCAATGTTGAGCTTGTTAGGGGTCTAAGTTTCAATTTGATTAGTGTGAGTCAATTAAGTGATGATGATTGTGAAGTTAAATTTACTAAGGTAGATTGCACTACTAGTAAGAATGGTGTTGTGTTAGCAAAAGGTCATAGGAGAAATAACTTATATACATGCAAGTTGGGTGATAACTATAAGCAACACATATGTCTCACGTCCATGGTGGAAAATTCAACGCTTTGGCATAGGAGGTTAGGTCACGCCAATATGAGGTTAGTTCAAAACCTAGCTTCTAACGAGCTAGTACGGAATTTACCGAAGTTGAGCTTTGATAGGCATTATTGTGACACATGTCTAAGGAGTCAAGGACAAACCAATAATAGGAATAAAAAGGATGTAACAAATAGTAAGGTTTTAGAATTGCTTCATTTGGATTTGTATGGTCCATCTCCGATCCAAAGTTATGGAGGAAACTTCTAGACTTTAATGATTGTAGATGATTATTCAAATTACACTTGGATTTTGTTCTTAGAAAGCAAGGATGGAGTCTTGAATAAATTCAACATTTTGAGAAAGAAAGTTGAAAACCTACTTGCTTGTTCAATTGTCTCAATTAAAACAAATCATAGTAGTGAATTTGATAAAATACAATTTGGAACCTTTTGTGAACAACATGGAATATCTTATAACTTATCGTGCCCATTCACTTCTCAATCGCATGAGATTTTTGAAAGAACACATCGTAAGTTAAGAAAGATGAGTCGTGCAATGCTTGACGAGCAATCCATTCTACAAAAGTTTTGGTGTCATGCCCTAGATACCGCTTGTTACATTTTTAATAGAGTTTACATTAGAAAAGTAATTAATAAAACACCTTATGAAATACTTAGGAATAAAAAACCATCCCTAGAGTATTTTAGAGTATTTGGTTGCAAAATATTTATACTTAACACCAAAGAATATCTCACCAAATTCAACCCAAAGTCGTATGAAGGTGTGTTCCTAGGATACTCTCAAACTAGTAAAGCATACGTAGTGCTTAACAAGGAAACAATGAGGATTGAGGAATCTCTCAATGTGACCTTTGATGAGAGCATGCCCGAGCCTAAATCATCTCCTTCGGTAGAAGATGATGTGATTAATGAACCTTTAGTTCAGGATCAAGAAAGGTCGCCAACATTACAAGTTATTGTTTCGGATGAAGGCAATCCTAAGGAAGTGAAAGAAGCAAGGGGTCATCCTATACAACAAGTCATTGGTGACTTGAATAAAAGGACACTTAGGTCTCAAAACAAACAAGTCTAAGTTTTGGCATGACATTTTTCAAGAGTCCAAATTGCTTTGGGATAGGTTTTGATGCTAAAACATGCATCTTAGGAGAACAATCTTTAGGTGCTATTAGAGCTTATGTGATTAAGGCTTATGTGGAGGCATGGATAGAAGATCAAACAAATGTCTTCCAAGAGGAAAGATATGTATCAACCCATTATTCAAACAATGATTAATAGTATCTAAGATTCTACATGTCTATACTATGTATTTGAACAAGAAAACTTGACACAAAATTATCTTGATTCATCTTCAAAATTTTGACTATGTTAAGTTTCCATGATTAGATATGACGTTCTTCACAACTCACACTTGTGTTTAAGATCTTGTATTCAATTCTTCTTGTTCTCCTTACGTGATAAACTACATATTGCATGCTTAAATTAAATTGAATAATGCTATCTCCTAATAATTAATTGCTTGTAGTTTCATGCATAAAGTTGATGCATGTATGATAAAATTGTGTGAACTGTCATCTTTCTTTTATTCCTTACACCATCACATGCTTAATGACATATTGGTACATGATTTAGATGGCTTAGCCATCTCTTTAAGCATCTTAGTAGTTGAACTCATCATGGACATGAAAGACTAGTTTCTTTACTCATACCTACCACCCTTCTTCCATCCTATATAAATCACATTATTACTTGCATCTTCACATTCTCCTTGTTCTTCCCTCAAAACTTAAATCACTTAGAAAATTCTCCTCTCTAAAATGAGTAATGTTTCAAACAATGACTACAAAGGTAAGTCCATGGTGGTTGATGAAGAACCAAATGATGAATGGGAAAATCCATCATGTATTGATAATCAAATACTTAGGAATTATGTGATGAAATGTTTATGGAGTGATCCCATATGGTACAAAACAGGGTACCCTCACCCTCCCAAACTTGATGCTTCAACTCATGGCCATGCACGAAGGTGTAAATTTTATGAGAAAACAATCAAGATTGAGAATGATGTTAAGGATCTTCAAGAGGAGATGAGGGAGTTGCATCTTGCGTACAAGAACAATTTCATGATGTTAACAAATGTTGTGAAAGGTCTTGCAAAATTTGCGGCTCAAAAGCGCAAGAAATAAGTGTGATTGGGCAACTTTTGTTGTAGCTTATGTGTAATATAGTTAGTCACCATATAATATTATGCGTGAATAAGGTGTTGTAGAATGTGTCTCTAGCTTGTATTAGGAATTGTCGTTGTTGTATGCTTTATGCTCTTCTATGTGATATAAAATGTTTTATGGGTTATATGAGAAAATCATGTTTAATTCATCTCTATTTTTATATAGTGCTCAACATTTGGATTGTGGAGTCATCTTGGACACAAATATACTTATTGTTATGATGTGGACTAACCTATGTTACAAGTCTCCAAATGGTAACCTAACCTATTTTGGAAATTTTACATGTGATTTTTTTTCTTGTTGGTTGCATGTTGTGATTTCTATGTGTAGCTAGGCCACCGCAAAGGTGAGGCTTTTGACCCATGGATTCCCGCCTTATAACAAGGGGGAGCAATGATCTAGGGGGAGCTATGTTCAAGGGGGAGCACATTCGGGTGCACATACAAGCTAGCTCATTTTTCCCACAAGCCCAAGTTCGAAACCTGGCATGATTGGAAGTCCCGCCTTTTTTATTTGAAAATAAGGGGAGAAAGAAAGCAAGAGCATGAAGACCAGTCAAGAAATGTTAAAGGCTTCACCAAATTACAAGGCAAAGGTCAAGACTCAAGCTACACCAAAGGCGCGCTTTGTCTCCGCTAAGTTTTGTAATTTTATTTGCTTTCGGTTTTTATTTGTCATCATCAAAAAGGGGGAGATTGTTGAGGCAACATAATCAAGATCTCTTTATGTTTTAATGATGACAAATAAACCATTGAAACACATAAAATAACAAACGTTAGCTTAAAATCACCGGAGCCAATGTCTGCTCCTGGCGCGCTGCCCGCGCGTCAACGCGCGGGTGACGCGTCAGGAGTCTGTATGGTTCCGGGCAAATTTTAAAAGTCGGCTTTCCCCTTACCCCACAAATGTGGATCTTTCAATAAAGGTATGAATATGTTATGTGCTTAATTGAGAACACTCGAAATGAGTTTTAAGACTTGAGAGATCCCACTTTTAGAACACCCATTTATGGGAAAACGCTAACTCTTGTTTTATAAATATCGCCTCTAGCCAAGGCTTTTCTAAACTTAGGGAGCTTATATATTCTACGTGACATCGTGTTGAAGCATCCATATGCTCATATCCCGTGGTTATGTCTTCTCTAATTACGTAACGGGTTTACTCCCTTATTGGTCAAACTAAGTCAAAGGTCACTTTGCGTAAACGCATCCTTTCCCACTTGGGTTATGCTTTACATCAAGGCAAAGCACTTAACTTGTTTGAACCAAGGTATTAGTTGAGAACGTCGAGTCGTGGAAAGTCACGAGATATGAAACTATGGGTTCTCGACATTGTGTTACTTGAACTTATGTCTTAATCCTCTCTTAATCCTATTTATACATAAGGCAAAACCAATCATATCCCAATCAAATATTATCTTACACAATCTCTTACACCCTTACATATTCCCTTACATACTACATCTAAACCATCCATTCCCTTACAACACATCCCATCCCTTCATTTTTAACACATGGGGAATTGTTTGAAACCCTAATATGGCTCCTCTCATCGTAGCCATTGAATTCAAATCAAATACATCTCAACCATCTATTCAATCTCTCCTATCTGTGCCACCACATGTGCTTGATCTCAACCATTGAATTCAAACCATTTCATCTCAACCCTCCATCTCATTCTTCCCCCCAAGCATTGGAATATTCTTTGGCATAGTCTTTCTCTCTTTTCTATGCCATGTGAGGAGATACACTTCCACCCCTTCCAAATTACCCTATCTACACTTTAAACCCTTGGTAATTTGGTTTCTCTTTAAACACCTCACAAATGATTTCCAAATTGGCTATTTGAGTTGGTAAACCTTAGAATGATTAATGTTAAGGTTTAGTGTGAAGTCCAATTGGGGGTTTAGCAAGGATAGGTATTTATAAGATCCAAACAACCAACACTTGGGAAAAATTTATAGACGCCTGGCTTGCTTCCCGCGCGTTGACGCGCGGGTGACGCGCCGGCCTTGGTAAATTTTCCCAAGTTTGGGTTCTTGGCCTATAAATACCACCCTTGCCTCTTGTATTCCTCACCCCTTGCCATTATTCTTTCTCTCTAGATTCTTTCTCTCTAAACACTCTCAAATCTCTATCTCTATCTCAATCTCTAATCTTGTGTTCTTGATTTTATCATTAACATCTTTGGAAGAACACATCTATTTGCAAGGGAAGAATCACAAGAACCTAATCCACTCTTGTGATTGTGTCGAGGGTCTTCTTTCTTATACCCTTTCTACTAGAATCGAGTCTCAAGGTTATGTTAGGACTTGATTGAACAAACATTCATTCATTCATTCAATTGTTTGTAAGGGAAGTCTTGTGTCTTGATGACCAAGCCTAGATCATTGGGGATCTTGTTGGGGTTTGATACTTCCGGGTGGAAGTCTTAGTAGAGATCTGTGTGATCCTTAGGTGAAGTCAAATCGTGAGATTCTTTTGGGTGGTTTCCAAGGGCAGAATACCGTTGGGAAGTAACTCCTTCTTTGTGAGCATCGATATTGGTGAATATCGATGGAGTGAATTGTAACAGTTTGTAGTCCACTGAAAGGATTATACTAGTGAATAGTATCGGAGTCGCGGATTCGCAACTGAACGTACGGATGGTATAAATCCCCCATCCCGAACCAGTATATATCGTGGTGTCTTTTACTTGCTTTATATACTTTGTTTGTGTGTGTGGTTGTTTGGATTGATTATACAACTACTTGGTTTTCTTTGAGGCTTAAAGCTTTTAAACATCTTAAAAGCCTAAGAAACCATATTTACCCCCCCCCCCCTACGGTTCTACATTAACCTCATTCCAAAACAGTATATTTTGAGGCTTGGACAAGGGATATAATACTACATGAATTGAGAAGGAAAAGAAACAGATATGGGGAAAAATGTAGAAATTTAAAGACTTACAAACGAAGCAACTTCTGTGGTGGATGATTGTTTATTCAGGTTAGGAAATAATGTAGAGAAGATGGGTGATTTTGTAGAAAAGTTAAAGACGTTGAAAACAGAAGTGGAGGCTGAGGTGCCAAATCATCCTTCAAGAGAAACGGGAGATGTGATTTCTGAACATTTTGCTATTTCTAAACTTGAGGAAAAAATAGTTAACAATCCAACAAGGGCAAGCAATAAAGGTAATATTATAGAAAAGGAACGCAACAAAAGGCGAAGAGTGAGAGAAAAAGCACTTGGAGTTAAAAAGAAACAAAAGAAGAATTGTGGCTTTTGTGGTGAGAAGACCAACTTGCACACAAAAACAACTTGTCCAAAGAACCAAGTGCAAGGCGAAACCAACAGCTTTTTTAACAAACTTTTAATACTCTGGTTTTATGTTAGTTCTTTTTTCTTCTTTACTTGAATATTTAGATTATTTGCAAAGAAATTTCTGGTTTTGTTTGTTATTTTTCTTCTTTAATTAAATATTTAGATGATTTGCAAAGAAAATTCTTGTATATGTCTTGTTTCTTACTTATATTATGTATGAATCCATTGGGATTAAGGATAGAATCCCATGGTATTAGGAAATGAATCCCATTGGATTCTTTCCTATGGGATTCATCAATGAATCCTATGTGATTCATCAATGAATATCATGGGATTTATACTGAATTGCATGGAATTAATAATGAATCCTATAGGATTCTGTATGAATCCCATGGGATTCAGTATGAATCACATGGGATTTATGTTAGTTCTTTTTTCTTCTTTACTTGAATATTTTGATTATTTGGAAAGAAATTTCTGATTTCGTTAGTTATTATTCTTCTTTAATTTAATATTTAGATGATTTGCAAAGAAAATTCTTGTTTCTTACTTATATTCTGTATGAATCCATTGGGATTAGGGATAGAATCCCATGGGATTCTTTTCCTAATCCCATGGGATTTTATATAAAATAACAAAGATAACTGCAACCATTCACATGAAATTTGCTTATTTTGTTATATTAGATTCTTCTTTAAACTTCAACCATTCACATATTCTCTTCTACCATACACATGTTTTGAAAAGACACGTAATTGTTCTACCATGCACATGTTCTGATATACCATTCACAAGTTTTCAAAAGACTACGATTCACATGTTCTCGTCTACCATACCATTAACACCTAACTGGACAATTGTTCTACCATTCAAAAAAGACATAACTTCTCCAATGATTAGTTGCACTCATGTGCATCCCTATTCTTAATTGCTTCAATAATTATAGTCAACTTTTCTTCAGAAGGAAGTTTATCAAACTCCTATGCTAATTCAGACATCTTCTGTATATAATGATTTACCTCGTGCAACAAAATCTTTGTCGCAAACTTGAATCGCAATTGCCTCAACATGTCTAATTGTGCTCGAGATTAAGCAACTAGCCCACAATCCCATTTCCCAACATCTTGACCAGTGTAAGATTCCATATGCAACATTGCGAAAATACCGCAATCTCGGAAGTTATTCTTGGTCCTCCACTTGAGATTTGCGATTTTTGGCTTGGTTTTAGCAATACTAGCATGCTATCTATGAGCATACAGCTTCAGATGACTTGCAAACAACTTTTGCTACAATATTAATAAAAAGAGAGCATAAATAGCTAGAATTATGGGAAAATGTGAATTAGTACTCAGCATGGGGTTCTATATGAATTCTAAGGGATTTAGTATGAATCCTATGGGATTCTGTATGAATCCTTTGGGATTCTCTATGAATCCTATGGGATTCTGTATGAATTACAAAACAACAGAAAAATAAAATACTTACAAGAAGTTCAACTGTATCTTTATACTTTTCGTCATAAGTTGCTCCACAATCATTGTTATCAAGTATCGTTACTTCTTTGTTAGTGGGCTGAACACGACAACATAAAAATGGCCAACTTTGCGAATAGGAAAAAAAACCTGTTTTAACAAAACAAAATACATAATAAAAATGATGAAAAATAAAAACACAAATAAAAATTAAAAACAAAAAAAAATACCAAGTCAATGCCATCGAGTGCCAAGCCACTAACATTATCTTTCAACTGAGCTGAAAGTTCTTTCTCAAATTCTTCAAATTGATCGTCAAAAGAATGCAAGGTTCCATCAAACATAGAAGATGTCTGTATATGCAATTTACAATATGATGTTATGATTTCATACTTTTATTTCGGTGTTTTTGGTAAGTTAGATAATCATATAAGTTTAAAAAAGTTAATTAAGCAGATAAACAGTTAATTAAGTAAATAAAAATAAATACTTACAATACATCCGATCGGGAAAAAGTGTCGTGCTGGAGAACCAAGTTCTTTATGACTCTCTTCATAATTCAGAATTGCAGACCAACAGCCGATTACGTTAGCATCGACATCCAAACCGGGTGCTAACGTTTCCATATTCACACGGACTGAATATATGAAAATCCTAGAATTTATTTCGAAAACCCTTTCACTATATGAAGAAAAAAATCAAATCATTAAAGAATCACATGGGATTCCGAATGATTCACATGGGATTCAGAAAAAGAAATTTTTCTTGTGATTCACTGAGAATCCCTTGGGATTCATCACTAATCCCATGGGATTAATAATGAATCCCATGGGATTTCCTTCACATTGAATCAGATGAATTTTTATCAAATCTAAATATATGGAATCTCATATTAAAATACTATGAAACATGTATAAAAAATAAACATGTAAACTTACATCGTGTCGCCTTGCATCGCAAACAAACTGTTTCCTAGAATGAACTCCAGCTTAGTAATTTTCGGTAGAACCTTTCTCTTCTTGTTCATATATGGAGACAATAAATAAGAAGACGGTTTAACCAAACGCTTTTTAGGAATGAGACTTTCATGTGAAGCATGAGTTCCCATTTTCTCAGGAGTAAGGTGACCAACAATGTTTGGTTTCTTAACACTCGTAAATGGAACACCTCTCTTGACCGACTCATGCTGCATAAAATAAAAAGATTTAATTAACAAGAAATAAATTTTAGGAAAAAGGATGGAAATCATTATTATACAACAATATTACGTATGCATGATCTTCATCAACCAATTGCACTAACTCTTCAACTAAATCTGCATGTACTTCATACCATTGCGATAAATTCTCAGGTGTTGAAAGGATTTCTTCGTACTCCTGCGATCCTAGAACATCCTGCTCCACGGGAACTGCATCGCCTTTTTTTCTTTGAGATGGATCAAACACAGTTAAAACATATGGCTTCTCGGAATCTGCATGACTAACAGATGGATCGGTACCAGATACAGCTTTATCATTTTGATCGTGATCACTTCCTTCTAGATTATCATCCTCATTACCATCATCACCATCACCTTCAATACTAAGATCTTCACCTTTCAATGTAATTAGATGCTTCAAAATTTGAACATACTTTTTATGTAGTTCAATGAGCTTTACATCGTCAGGGAATTCAACACCAGCTATTGTCAAAAGTTCTTCAAAACCATGTCTTTCATTGCAAATAATAGCTAACTTTTCTTGAAGATTGTTAAGCAAATCCTAGAGTAAAATCAAATAGGAATATTCATAATAAGATAAGCACATTGAATCCCATAGGATTCTGTATGAATCCCATTGGATTGTTGTATGAATCCCATGGGATACATACAAAATCCAATGGGATTCTGAATAAAATAACAAAGGTACTTTAATTTCATTTGAGATACCATTTTGTTGTAAATACCATGGGATTCATACAGAAAAATAACAAAGATACTTTAAGTTCATTTGAGATAGCATTTTGTTGACTGTGAAACCCATGGGATTAATAATGAATCCCATGGGATTCTATATAAAATAACAAAGATACTTTTCATTTGAGATACCATTTTGTTCATTGTGAAATCCGTGGGATTCATCACTAATCCCATGGGATTCACTAATCCCATGAGATATCATTTTGTTGTAAATCCTACGGGATTCATTATTAATCCCATGGGATTCACAGTGAGTCCCATAGGATTATGGATGAATACCATTGGATCCTAAACATGATCAAATTTAAAGAAGAATAAGGAGAACATAAAACAAAGAATTAAACGAACCTCTTTAAAAGAGGTATCAGAAGAACCACCATGAATAAAACATTCTGTCTCTGGCAACTCAGATTCTCCATAAAGTTCTAACTTACCCATAATTTCTTCTTTTAGTTCCATGTCCAGCCTTTGTGCCATTAAGAATGACGACCAGTGTTTGATTGCTGGACGTGTATGGACAATAAGAAGCTTATTGAACTTTGTTGAATCTAAACATAAAAGCTTAAAACAAAAAACAAATAACAAAAAAGTGTAAGAAAGTTACAACAAATATGTCACACAAACATGAAAATAATTTAACACTTCGTATAATTTAAAACTTACAGCAAGGAAGGTATATGGACTAGTGTATTTGTTGAGAAGAGTTGTCGGTTGTTTACTGAATTTAAGATAGTGAAAGATGTACTCACACCAATCAATACCAGAAATATCAGTATCTTCCCGAACCCGCCTCACAACATCCAAGTTAATTTTCCCCTTCAAGCCAGCACACATACCCATTGTGTTCGTAAAAAGAGTCAGAAAGTTAACTTTAAAAAGGAAGCTGACTTCTTTGGACTCAGTCAATTTCAAAGCGATATCATTCACTCTGATTAGCTTAGCAGCTTTTGGGTCAAACTGACGAATCCAAACATTCTAAAAATCATCTTCAACTGCCCTTGTTTCTAAAGATAAAAAAGAGTCGCCGCCAGTTGGAATACCCAACATCTCATGAACTTTGGAAACTGTGGCCTCGATTGACTTGTCATCTTCCAACTTCAAACGACAAGTCTCAGCATCAAGTTGTTTAACCACTTACCTACCTAACATTGAAGGAATGTAGTTAATATCAAACTTGTAATATGAGCTAAAACCTATATGTGCCAAAAACTTCTCTATATTAACCTTTTTTGTGTCATGGATGGCAGTATATAGTGAAGTAGGTGTTGTCCTAGCATGAAGAATCAACAACTTAGAAAGATAATCTTGATGTCGTATTTCATTAGGCGTCAACACCTTTTCTTTCTTCTTCCCTTTATTCTTTGACTTCAATTCAATCTCCTCACCACCTTCTTCTTTAACCGACGAATTCTTCATCAAAGTCATCAACTAGTTCAAAACATCGTCAGGTAAAACTTGCTCAACAGACGGAGAATCGTCCTTCTTTATCTTCAACGGAGCATTCCCCTTCTTTTTCTTCTTCCCCTTATCCTCAGGTATAACATCTTCTTCATATCAAAACCGGAAGAATCGCCCCTCTTTCTCTTTAAAACAACCTTACTCTTCGATATCTTTTTCTTTTCATCAACATCTACATAAAAAAAACATAATATAAACAACTAGATAACAAAGAGATTCATTATTAATCCCATGGGATTCACAGTGAATCCCATGGGGTTCATTATGAAATCCCATGAGATTCACAGTGAATCCCATGGGATTCACTGTCAATCCCATGGGATTCAAACAGCCTAACCTTGAACTTTTAAGCTAATATTAAGTTTGGTAAATGGTTCAAACAACCTAAAATTGTACTCAAACAGATGAACTTAAGCCAATAGAGATCACATAAAAACAAATTTCATGGATTTTGGACTAGTAATGAAGCTAAAAACAAACCTAGGAAACCCTAAAAAAGCTATATAGGCTTAAATGGGCATAAATAGGCATACTAAATTCAATCAAACAAAAAAAGACAGATCTCTACCTTTTTGAACCTTGAGCTTTGGTTTCTTTATACTCTTATCTACCTTTGATAATCCCAATTTCCATTTCGGTTGAGTTTCTTCCTGAACCGGCTTCTCCAATCGCAAAATAGGAGCTTCCGATAATCCTTTAATGGACTCCTTCTCCAATGACTTCGTAGTGGTCTTAACTGCCTTGACATTTGGCTTATCGTTTGACTTGACCTGTGGGTTATCCTTCACTGATACGGCGAAAAGTGTACCGCTTATTAGGGGTCATTCAAGCCCGAATTCGTGATTATTTGATCAATTACTGGCCTAAATCGTTCCTGTTGTCATTTTAGGTACTCTTGAGAAGAAATCTGGAAATAGAAGCATTTTGGACGTTTTTGGAGCATAAAAGTGAAGAAAACGGCAAAGTCTCAAAATCCTTGCTAGGAACAGTACCTGACGAGGTCAAGACTTCACACATGATGGCGTCAAGCTTGGCAAAAGAGGTGGATATGAAGATTACACTTGACGGCCCAGAACTATTTCCAAGTATAAAATTCCTGACTGCGTCACCAAGGCCGTCAGGGTCATTTTGCAAGTGACGGCCCAGAGTTCAATTTCTACATGACAGCGTCAAGACTGGATCTAGGCAATACGACCCTTAATTTGGCGGCGAGTTGACGGCGTCACAAGCTATAACGTGATGCCGTCAAGGTGTAAAATCTATATATAGTTTTCTAATTTTCATTCATTAGTGTGGAACATTAGGAGAACTTTGGAGAGCTTAAACCCTAGAAGAATTTTCTATAAAAATAAGGGTTTCAACCTTTGTTCCATCCATGCTTAATTGAAGATAAGTTTTCCAATAATCATACGATATGTATATGTGTTGTGTGATTCTATCTTATGCTTGTCTTTCTTTTAACATGTTAGGCTAGGTTTTATTGTGTTTGCTTAGATGTAGTGAAACCTAGATGTTGATTATTGGTTGATGGTTTATTTATAATTGTTGTAAATGATTGTATTCGATGTTAAGCTTAAGAAAACTGGCAGACTTCCATTGGTAACTTGGTTGAACGTCTTAAGAAACATGACCGGAGTTGTACTACGATTCTTGGTTTTATTTAATGCATAAGTGAATTCTTGTGATCCCATGTTAGGAGCTTTTAGTCGGATCGACATAGTAGTGAAGTAGGAGTTTATAGAGTTAGGGAATATTGTACACGGCCCTACGACTAGTATTAAGGAATATAACCCATCATCCATGCAATTGTAACAAGCTAATCAACCGGTAAAAGATATCTAGGGAGTAATAAAATCTAATTAAACCCATCTTTTCTCATTATTGTTTCCACCACATAATCACATTATTTTATTTTCATTTCTTTTTATTTTATTTTGATTTAATCTTTAGTTATTTGGGTTAGTTGACTAGCAACTAATTCCGCCTACTCCTTCAAAACCCGAGATTTTACTTGCTTTCATAAAATATAAAAAATACAAAAAGAATCATCCCTCACCTTTAGATCTAGTTTAGTAGGCTTTCTAATCCTAGCGAACACTATTCTTGAGTTGAACGATCAATCCCCCGGTACTTGTCACTATACTATACTACAACGATCAGGTACACTGCCTGGCAGGGATTGCAATCTTCTCAAGATCCCTTGAGAGGTAAAACCTGTTGCGAGGGTGCAATCCCGCGTATCAAGTTTTTGACGCCGCAGCCTGGGGAATAGTTATTGTCTAGATTAGATTTTCTTTTCATTAGGTCTACTTGTTAGATTCCTTTCTATAAAGATTTTTATTTTTATTTTTAGGTTTTCTTTAGTCTATCTCATTTCTTTGTTCCTTTGTTTGTAAACTATCTCGATGGATAACAATAGCATTGATCGTTTGATTCCTGTTGTTCATGTTTTTCGTCATAGGAATTTCCAACTACCCGCCCCAATCCCTTTAGTGGAAAATAAGAACCCACCTAACCTCTCGCCTGACCATCACTTTGACAATAATTCTGAGATGGATGAGTCTGACCTTGATAATGACCATAGGGCTAGTCCTTTTTACTATTCGGACTTCGATGAGGACCTAGACGATGGTGATGTAATTAATGAGGATATGATGGAAGATGAGATGAACCCTCTTAGGTATGTCGACCCTAGAACAAGGATTGAGAATGACAGCTCATTTAATATGCAGTTTCCTTGTAAGATCGGATTTAGGAGCTTTGATGCCTATCTTAACTCATCTCTACCAATGAACATAATCTCGCGCAGTGAATACAATAAAATTATGGTAGATGAGCTAGAAAACAAAGGAGATAATATTGTTGCTAGGGAAATGACATTGCATGTGTCTGTAGGAAGCTTTGTTTATCTGGTTGAGTTTATGGTTATGGAGAATCTAGGAGAATTTATCGATAGTAACTTAACCCAAGTTGTGTTTGGAAAACCCTTCAAAAGGTTAACCAACCTAGATGAAAAACTTATGGAAGGGTTAATTACATTCTCGGTTGGGGATGAAGATTTTGTTTACCAAATGCCCCGTGCACACCCTAGGTTCAAGGATTTTTCTATTGAGAAATGTAATAGGTATCCACCCCTTGATATGCTAAGTGAGACTGATAAAAGGAAAGGGCTTAAATATCGTCATAAAAAGAATAAAAGGTATTATCGCGGATGTTTAGAGCTAAGTGATAACTATAAGAAAGATGAGGCAACTATTAGATGGCTCACACTTGGATATGTGAGCATAAGCGACACACAGTAGCCCATGACCTTGAGTCTAGCTACAAGACTCGTAAATAAAGAAAAGCGCTTCTTGGGAGGCAACCCATGTTTTGTGTGTTTTTATTTGTTTGATTTTTATTTGTTTGATTTTATTTGTTTCCGTATAAATGTTTTATTTTTATTGTTTGTGGCTCGTGTTTCAAAGTAAATTGTGAAAATGCTTTATTTTGTTTTTAACTTCGTCTTAATTACATATAAAGGTATTTCGCAAAAGCTAAGTGTAAGGGAAATCCAAATTTGTTTATAAGAACGAAAATGAGCATGATTCACTACAATATTAAATGAGCATGTATATTAGTATTTGTTAGAGTCAAATGCTTGTATCGAGTCATGATGATGTTTTGCAGGATTTTCCAGGAAATAAGGCATAAGTTTTCCCAAAAATTTTCCGTAAACTTAACATAAGATTTTTCCAGGAACATTCTGATGACGTCAGGAGTTACAACCTGACAGCGTCAGGTACTAAAATTCTAAAAAATTTTGTGAGTTTTGTTTAAACTGGAGTCTTAAAGTTTCTGTTGATTCTTTAGTTTTATAAACTCCAGGAAATCTACAAACATTCATTCCACAAGCATTATATCTTAATTTGTTTTCTAGGATTTCTTTTATATATAGATTGCCGCCGATTTTACGCGAGGTTTGCCTTGATTGTTTTCTTAGGTTTAACAGGTTATATATGACAAGAAGATGATTTATATTTCTGGACGGAAGCTTTCAAAGTTCATTTTTTTGGAGGAAGATCTAACCTTGTTGACACACTATCCACACCGAACGAATTAGGGGAGTATTTGATTTCATTCTTTTACCTGCTTTACTTTTACATCCTTTAATTGAACATTGGGGACAATGTCCATCCTAAGTGTAAGGGGAGGGTAAATGATGATACCTATAAGGATACAATTGCACTTGAGTTTGCCTATTTGATGTAGGTGTGTAACAAAACTAAGAGAAATACTTACTAGGGCAATTTTAGCGCCAATTTTAAAATTTTTTATAACATTTAGGAGTGAAACTTTAGCCTTAACAAGCATCTCATGGATAGGAGTTGTATGACTAGCACAAAACCGGACCACTTAAAAAAAATTTCCACCCAAATATGTGAGGAGCTTTTAGTCGGCTCGACATAGGAGTGATGATAACGCTCAAATTGTGCATGTTTTAAGTGGCGTTTTTCATAAGTTTTTTGGTTGTTTTTGTCACTTAATCGTATAAAAGTGTGTATGCTAGCCAAGAACAGGGAAATGATGAAAAAGACGTAAAAATGATCAATAAACGAAGATTTATGCGTGTACGAAGAATTCCCGACAAATGAAAGTCTCTTGGAGTATATTCGAGAAGATTAAAGTCATGAAGTTGTCACTCCAAAGACTCAAGAATAAAGTACAACAGGGAAAACGAGAAAATAAATGAAGAAAAGAAGCTCAAACGATGAATTATTTGAAGACTCGTTGTTCCCAACACACCTTCACCATTTTGGCCATATCTTGAGCATACAAACTCGGATTTAGTTTATTCAAGCGGCCACGGAAAGCTAAGAGAAAGATCTACAACTTTCATGTTTATCATTTTCTGTTAAATGAATCCAACCGATCGGTAATAGCCTGTAACCAATCGGTTAGATCAAAATGTCTCATCCAACCGGATCGGTTGAAATCCAACCGAACGGTTGGATGCATGCTGACCTCCCCAAGTCATTTTTAATGCATAATTAAGTGTCTTTAAGCCCCAAGTACGATCATGTCTCCTTAATAACTCCTAAACCTGGCATTTTATGACACTTAGTGCCCAAGTTTTATGCTTGGTGGCTAAGGCTTGATTTCTACTATAAATAAGACCACTTTGGCTTAGTTTTAAGGGTGAAATTCTTTCCTCCACCCTTAAGGACGAATTGTCACCACCCTATCTCTCCCAAAAGACCATACAACCTCTGCCATTTTTAGAAGAAGGCTTAAACACTTGGAAGAAGGTGTTGGGTATTATTTTCCGGCTTGGTAGGAAGCATGTAGTTGATTGGAGGCTTGAAGGTTGCTATAATCCTTTACCTTTACCTATTGTAATTGATACCTTGGGTAAACTCTTGTTACTTTTAAGATGTTGAATATTATATCTCATGTTTGGTTCTATGTGTTTCATGTGATGTGTTTTAATAATGATAATATCTTAATGCTTGTTTGGTACATATGATAACTTGTGATAAAATGATGTTTGGATACAATTAGTGTTTGTTTGGTTTATGATGAAAGACATCATATTTGGTTAAATTGGAACTTGACTTGTTTATTATTTTGATTAATCATTGTTGAGTCTATAGTCAAAAGGATTCTCAATAGTGGTTGATTTCAATTCATTAGTCGACGAATGGTTTTGATCTTGTACTTTGTGACGATTGTATAAGAAACTTAATAAACATAACAAATAAAGGTTTAATTTGGATTAAAGGTCGAAAGGCATCTTTTGAATATGTGTCATCATCATTTTTCCAAGTAAATGGAACTTAACAAATTAATGGCATCAAAGTCTTGGACGAAAGGATTCTTTGTTGTTGTTTAGATATAAGGTTCATGATATAACCATTTGATTGAGGCTTATGCATTTGATTTATAAAACACTAAATTATTATTGGTTCTAGAGGTCGTAAGGATTACCTTTGATAATATGTTTTCCAAACTAAACATCCTAATATCCATGTGATCATTTGTCTAAACATGTATGTTCTTTGTGTTCTTGTTCTCATATTGATTTTCTTGTGGTTTGATCTGTGACAATCATAACCACCAACTTGTTACTTGCTTAAACAAACAAACGACACTTGAGTGTAACCAAGTCTCTTGGGACGACCTTGACTTACCACTACTATACTACAATTGACTAGGGTATACTTGCCCGAATGTGTTCCTAGTTAACCGGTAATTCTTGTTTATAAATTTAAAGCTTTGACGGAGCGCATCAAGTGAAGTAGGAGCTTATAGAGTTAGGGAATATTGTACACGGCCCTATGACTAGTATTAAGGAATATAACCCGTCATCCATGCAATTGTAACAAGCTAATCAACCGGTAAAAGATATCTAGGGAGTAATGAAATCTAAGTAAACACATCTTTTCTCATTATTGTTTCCACCACATAATCACATTATTTTATTTTCATTTCTTTTTATTTTATTTTGATTGCATCTTTATTTATTTGGGTTAGTTGACTAGCAACTAATTCCGCCCACTCCTTTAAAACCCGAGATTTTACTTTCTTTCATAAAATATAAAAAATACAAAAAGAATCATCCCTCACCTTTAGACCTAGTTTAGTAGGATTTCTAATCCTAGCGAACACTATTCCTGAGTTGAACGATCAATCCCCTGGTACTTGCCACTATACTATACTACAATGATCAGGTACACTGCCTGGCGGGGATTGCAAGCTTCTCAAGATCCCTTGAGAGGTAAAACCTGTTGCAAGGGCGCAATCCCGCGTATCATTCACCTTAAACTTCACCCTAAGCTTCTTACCCTTATACTTTGAAATATCACTCAGCGCCTTCTCCATCTCAAAAACCGGATCAGGCCCCTTGTCCTTCAACTTATCCGAACTCAAAAGATCACCTTCTGGAACTCCTTGAAGAACAGACTCAAACATCATGCCCCTTGTCTCTGGCGCATTCGTCTCCAGTGCCTTATTCTTACCAACACTCTTACAAAACCTCTTACCCTTTAATTTATATGTAACAACACTCTCCATCTCCTTATCATTGCCAACATCAATAGGAACCATCTCCTTCTCCTGTACAACACTCGGCACATTCTCATTAGCCAAATCAGAAACAATAGCAGAAATAACACTACGAAAATCAACTGGCACCTTCTCCGTCTCCTGAACAACACTCGATGCCTTTCCCTGAACAACAGACACAATCTCATTCTCCTAAACAACCGGTGCATTCACCTCAACAACAGACGCAACCTTACCAACATCAACATCCGCTGGTTTCGTCGCCTTACCAACATCAACATCCGATGTTTTCTTTGCCAGCTTATCAAAAGGATTAAAGTGAGGCAACGGAACATCAACTAGTTTCATCACCATACAATAATTAACATTTGATGTTTTCGTCGCCAACTGATCAGAAGGATTAAACCGAGGCAACGCAACATTTGCTGGTTTCATCGCATTACGAACATCGACATCCGATGGTTTCTTCGCCAAATTATCAAAAGGATTAAACCGAGACAACGTAATTGGGTTCAAAATTTTACCTATATCAATTTTAAGATGTAAAGAGTAATATTAGTTTTGAGATAAATATTAGTTATAAGCAACTAACAATAGCAAAATCTCATCAATCACAAAGTCCTAATACTAACAAACAAAACAGGAAATTACATAACTATGAATCTGTATATAAAGCCCATTTGCACATGATGTAACCAAAATAATCTAATCGATCACTAAATGAATAATATAACAAAATGAGACAAAAGTATACCAGAACCGACATATGTAATGATTTTTTGTTATATTAGTCATTTTGTGATCGATTAGATTATTTTGGTTACATCATGTGCAAATGGGCTTTTGTGGAAAACTAGAAAGGGGGGTTGAATAGTTATACGTCTTTTTAATTTGTTACAAAAGATTGTTTGAATGATTTCTTTGTTTTCAAAAATTTAGATTCGATAATATATGATTTCAAGTCTTGCTCAATATGAACAACAATAAATATGTACGATATAGCAATAATAATGTAATTAAAGAAATAAATGAGAGATGGAAAGATCGAACAGCGAGACAAGAGATTTATAGTGGTTCGGCTACAAGGACACCTTCCTTTCCCTACTCCACTCCCCGAGCACCTAACTCGAGAGTTTTCTTCACTATGTCAACAAGCTCCCTTATGGCGGAGAAAACCTTACACACCACAACTTCGTCACAACTTAATCACAACTTCTACACAACTTCTTCACACCAATCTACTTCACACCAATTCTTCTTCACACCTTTCTACTTCACACCTATTCTTCTTCACACCTTTCTACTTCACACCAATCTTCTTCACACCTTTCTACTTCCTAACACTTCTTCTTCACAAAAACTACTAACCAATCACACTACTTATATACCTAGCTAAACTATCTTCTATCAAATATTCACAACTAATTACACAAAGATATATACAATGGATGATGCTCTAACAACTTGCATGTGGAGATCACAACAAGTTGTAATACTTCTTGTCTTGAGGGATAGAAGTATTCTTCTCTTGCACTTAAGAGGATGATGTTTGAATCACTTTGAAAAAAAGATTTATGAATGTATGATCAAAGGATTAAGAGAATGGAAATGGAGATCTAGAACAGAAAGTTTAGGAGTGCAAAAGGGTGAGGAAAATCTGAGAAATGAACCAGTATTTATAGGGACAAAATTTACTATGCAGGAGCGTGCCGGTCCCCTTAATTCATGGCCGGTCCCCTTAATTTTAAGGGGACCGCCCCTTATAATTAAGGGGGCTGCCCAGCTGTAACGGCCAGAAACTTTGTCTTTTAGTAGGAAAAGTTTATTTAGTGAAAAACTAACTGATTTTTGTTAAAAATTTGAATTCATATATTTAGTATGAATAAAACATTTTTCTTTATTACCAAAAGTGTTTTTCAAAAATATATAATATGTTTATATAATTAAATAAACTTTGTAATAATTAATTAAATATCCCTTTGATCGTAGATTGCAATAAACACTTTGTTTATTTATACCTTAAGTGATTTGGATGTAAAGAGAATGTTAATCACTAAATACTTGTTTATGTCATAAGTTTTAGTTCAATGAGTTTATGTTTTGTAATAACTAAAACATAGAGATATTGATAATATGTTAATAATGTTTTTAGGCATTATTTATGTCAACAATCTCCCCCTTTTTGATTATTACAAAACCTTAAACTCAATAGGTCTAAAAATTATTTTTAGACAAGTATTTTAGAGTTTACGATTCTCTTCTCCCCCTTTTTGTAAAATCAAAAAGGTTACACCGAGTAAGCTTCATAGAAGAAGTTAAACGAGTAGAAAGCTCCCCCTTGATGTATGCTCTCCCTCATTTGAGAGCACCAAGGGAACGAGCTATGGAAATCTTGGCTACAAAAAATATGTGAAGAGAACAAGACATATATACGCAAAGCAACAATTATGCAAATAAAAATAGATTCATTCAAGCATATATGATATAATCATAGAAATGATTACCATTACAACATTCAATATGCTTGAAGCATATTGATTACAATAAAACAAAAGAAAAGACATAGTCCTATATTGCCTAAGAGAGTACTTGGACTTGCTTGCAACCCATGGTTAATTGTTTTATTTGCTTGAAGGGGAACATAAGCATAGAGCTTAGTTGTTAGATGGAGAGGGATATGGAGTGGGGTATGGAGTGGAAGAGGTGGATCTTACGATGTTGTATCGAGTTAAGGGTGGTATTGGATGAGGACGAGTGAGAAGATATTCAACCAAGAAATATCTTCACTCAAGTAGAGAATTTGTTTTTGAAGAAAGATGCAACAAGGGCAATAGTGAGTATGGTTTGTGACTTGATCCAAATTGAGAGAGTGGGATAGGAAATTTGCATAGGGTGATGATGGAGGTTGCCCTTTGTTGCGTTGTGCACGATGCATAGCAAAGAGATCACTAAGATCATGGATTTGGGTTATTTCATCACGGAACTTTTGCTTTTCCGTGGCAATGTGGAGAGAATCATTGTGTTGATATGGATGAATTCGGTTTGTGTAGTTGGAATTATAGTTTGATGGTTGATCAAACTTGTATGGATCATTATAAGTGGTTGGAGGATGAGATGTGTAGTTTGGCATGAAAGAAGATGTTTGGCCAATGTTGTATGGTTTGTAAAGAAGATCAAATGAATTTCCTTGTGGATTTGGTGTAAAGTTTGGGAAGTAAGTGGTTGGAGGTGTTGAGTGATTCCAACTTCATTGGTTATGATGGATTTGTTTCGAGGGCTTTTTCTTCGCCAAACGGGTTTTTCCGTCATCCTAGCTAGCTTTGAGGCTTTTGGTTTTGGTTTGTTTGGAGAAGTCATGAAGGGATGAATGGAGAGTGTTGAAGATTGGGGATATTTATAGTGTAAGATTTGTGTGTTTATGGATGGATAAAGTTTGTTTGGGAGATTAGGACAAAATATGTTGGTGAAAATTGGGAAATGTAGGTTGAAATGGGCTAAAAAGCAGAAAAGATTCTGTAAACCTGTCCAGCAGATGGCCGATCCCCTTAATTAGGGGGCGGTCCCCTTAAAATTAAGGGGGCCGCCTTACATAATTAAGGGGGCCGCCCATCTGGTGATTTCCAGATTGCCAGAATTGGGTTTTTGGCAGAAAATTTGCAGAAAGGTTGTGTTTTTGGATTTGGATTCAAGCAAGTTCAATTCCTTGAGGCAATATAGCATCTAATCTAATCATGATATAGCATGCATGCAAAAACACTTAAGTAAAAGATTAAACAAGCAACAAATAATAAGCTAGAGGAGACAAATAAAGGCAAGGGCACTTAATCTTCCTCAGGCAACTACCTTAGATCAAAGGCAAAGGTAACTAGTGAGTCAAAAACTAGTGATGAAACAAGATGACCACATTATGAGTGATTTTGTCCTAGTGTGTGCCTATATGCGACAAATGTGGAGTTATGATTATTTCGACTCCTAAATGCAAAGAAAAATATGTTTCCTAAGAAACAATCCAAAATCTCCTTGATTCGATTTTTGCTCAATTCATGAATCTCAAAAATATATATTAGATTATATACCTTGACAATTTATGTGAGAGTTTATGCATGATTTTGGAAAAAGGTTTTTAGCATTTGTCAACAATGCAAGGAAGATGATGTTCATGTAATTCCTAGATGTGAGAATAGTTTTAAAAAAAACTTTGATTGGGTTTTACAAGAGAGTTTATGCAAAGAAAATAGGGTTTCCCAATCTTTAATGTTAGGTCACCATATTGATTTCACACAAACAAGAATGAGATAGATATAAGGATGGGATGAATATTTGAATAAGAGAATAATAAGAGCAAGAGTTTCCTTATGATTTCAAATAAACAACCAAGTTTTACAATAGCCTAAGACTTGTATTTATAGGTGAGGAGCTAGGGCAACACTCCTAGTCCTCCCCATCAAGTGGAACGTGTGGGCTTTAAGGCCCATGGACTCATTGTCTTAAGCCTAGTAAACTAATAACATAACATAAATGAAAGTAACTAGTAACTTAAGCAACCTATTATTACAAATGACCGAGACTTGATAAAATAGTAAAAACTATGATCCCAACAATCTCCCCCTAAGGGTCGGTCATCACGGTTGCTTGACGTCTTTGTCATTTCTTCATCTTTGACTTTCATAGCTTTAGACGTCTTTCAATAATAATGAGATAAGAATCATTCATCGTTCTTTGTGCTTTGTTCATTGTTGTTGTGATAGTGATCAAGTAATGAAGTTATCTGCCTTTCGTCACTTCTGCGTCTGTGGTGGTAGTCCGCCATTCCAACATGCTCATACATCTTTGAATTCTGACTTATACATGCACGTAGTCCCTTTCTTTCACATAAGATCTTTAGTCTTTATACTTTTTAGATTCTTCTTTTTGGCGTAGAATCTTTCTTTGAACTTTGTGTTGCTTTGATCTTTGAGGGAGCTTTTGATGACTTCAAGATGCATGTATGAGCATGTGGAATTCGTCGCCATGGAGATGATGTAACCCTGCATGTAAACAGTTAGCAATAAAACATCTGGTACTTACAGATAAGGAATTAGAGATCGTTAACAGCATATTGTGAAGACTCCTTCTAACCCTTATCAAGGCCGTTCCCACGTCAGATACTTCCGAAAGAGCTTACAAGACCTACTAAGTAGCTGAATGACGGGTGAGTCGCTGGGGATCACTCCACGACTATAGACCGCTAAGAAACCACCGCAAACACTAAGCGTAACCCACAAGGAGTTACCGAAGTGACCTGCTGTTAGGGCTGTTTGATGTTGACCCTGGCAGGATTTCCGTTCAATCATTGAGAAATACTTATGTAAATTCTCTCATAAACATTCTCGGCAGATTGCTAAGATCTGCGAAGGACTCGATAATTTACAGCTAGTGTCCATTGATGTAGAACACCAGTTGTAGAAATACTAAGTGTTCCTAAGAGATCTTTGATGTATCTCATGGCTCTAGACTCGAAAAGTGCACACTTAGGTTTCCTATGCGGAGACTAGGGAGGGGTCTCCTACTTCAATATCAACCATCTCTAAGAGATAAGTCGATAGATTACATCGGTTCTCGATAGATTACATCGGTTCCCTGTGAGAATGAAACAAGCTCTTTTAAGAGAACTTGAGTGGTTAAGAAGGTTTAGTGCAGTGCGTCACTGGGTCCATGACGACTTTATCTTCAATACCGGTGTCGCCTTAGCAACAACCAGTAGCATATGAATTGAACCCGGTGTCTGCCCTAAGGTTGAACATATGGAGGGCTATTTCTTTTCACCCTTTTCTTTACTTTTCTTTTTAATTCTTCAACTCCTTCTTTCCCTTTCATTCTTTTCTCCTTTTATCGTATCATACCTAAGGACTTCTAATTCTAACTAACGGTGATGTCCTTGGGTAGATCCCTCCAGCTCTGGCGGATCATAGGACTGTATTTCCTATCTTAATCACCTTATAACACCAAGATTATCCGACAATAGCCAAGAAACCTTTGATTGAAAATCTCTCAAAGTGTTTGTGATAATCAAACATTTTGTTTAACTAAGTGTTTAAATAAATTTGCACATGCGGGAGGAACAAGCACTTTTTGAATTGATCCACTTTCAGTGAACCCGACCGATTCGAGATACGCTTACATCACTAGTTAGACTAGCTTGAAGTTATTACCCGGCATGGTCAAGTCCACAGAAAGTTTCTCGAAACGGTACATTTCTACTAAGACAAATCCTTTTCGAGACACGCTTACGTGGCTAGTTAAAGAGTTCCATTGTCAGCTTTTAGGTGACAACTAGCTCTAGTAACTAACTTGATGTTATTACCCGTCGAGGATAAGTCTTTTTGAGATTACTAACTTTTATGTTTCGTCAATTCCTGGGTCAATTCTGAGTCTAGCTCGCATGAGATTTGACATAAAGCAACTTAGAACTTTCATATTTTAATCACATTCAGTTTTCTCCCCCTCAAAAATAGCATATGAGATGTTGTTTTTGATAAACTTTTGATTAAAATATGCTTTTTGAGTCTTATGGGGAGATATCAACAAGAACTTTTGTATTTCAAACGATGAGTTTTTTAAGTGCTCCCCCTCAACAAGTGAATACTCATTGAGGTGAAATACTTGTCTTTTGAGCAGAGGTATGAAAATCAGAAAATGTTTGATTAACTCTACTCAAAAGTAAGAAGCCTTCGCTCCTTATATAAGGATTGAGGCACTGATGCGTACCTCAGGGTCCTTTCATTACAAGTGCGGGTTGTACACTGTTATGTGTGCACAAGCCATAATGAAAATAATTCAATCAAATGAAACAATTGATATTGAAAAATGAATGACCAAATGTACCAAGTTAATCCTCGTCAGGAAGTGGAGCATCAAAGTCAGTGAACTTAGGTTCTGGTCTTTCGAAGAGTCTGATAGGGAACGATGGTCTGACACCGATATAGCTTTCCAGTCGTCTGATCTGTTCCCGTCGAAATAACCTTTCTTCAATCTTCAAGACAAAGTTACGAACTTGTCTTCTTAAGCTGGATTTCCATCTAGGTTGTTCTCCCTTTGCTATCTTTCGGCGATCATCATTCAACCTTTTGACAAGCCCATCACGAACGGATTTGAGTGTAACATCACAGAATTTGTGTATCTCATCGAACCTCATGAAGCTTTGTAGCTTTTTGCTGTTGATGTAGGTGAAACCACAAGGTTCTTGGTTGAGAGTAAACTGTGACGTTTGATAGATTCCATCAAATTTGAATTGCGGCTTTGTCAAATTGATCTTCTGTTGGTAACTTTCCACTCCAAGCTGAAGATCTTCCACTCTTTCTTGAACTATCAATCATCGGATGAATAGAAGTATTGATGCCATGAAGTTTATTGTACTTCTCTATCGAATCCATGCATTCTTCCTTGAACCTTTTCGAGATATATGTCTTCGATGTCATTGAGATTAAGGTCTGGAAAGTCTGCTTCAGAGAACTTGTACTTCTTTTCATCTTGTCGTTTAATAACAATTTCACGCATGAATATGTAGTTAAACCGTTGCGACTCTTGAATCTCCAAGATAGCGATGATCTTAGATTTCTGCTTCACATTTTCCAATGATTTCTCTCCTAATCTGCTGGTATAACCGAGACGACGACGTTCTGGCCAGTGTTGAATTTCGTGTAGAGCATCTCTGTCGTAAGCTACGATGGAGTTGCTGAAAATTCGAGTGGTCTCTTCAATGGCAGGAATTTCGTATCTTGTGGCTGGTACTGAGATTGTGAGTGAGGAAGCATATTTCGTCTTGGATGTCTCTTGGGTGAGTTGGATGTTACGAAGATCTTTGTTGAAGAAGAAGCTGTAAGGTATCTTGGGTTTATCTGGAAATCCTTTCAAAGGTAATGGTTTAGTCCAGTCAGTGAAGTAAGGCTTTTCATGGTTTTTGGAACTGGGGTCGATATTCACTTCAGGATTTAGCCAGTCAAAATCGGCGGACATTGCACTAGCTATATTCTGCATGTGATACTCGTATTCCACTTTGTTTCCGGATTTAGACTTAAGGAATTCTTGTGCATCCCTATTGATTCTTCTGAGCTCCGTCTTTGTGAGTTTGTTAATCTGAAGATCCTTCATTATGACTTGGGTGAACTGTAGAGTATTACCAGGAAGGGGTTCTTCTTCTTCGAGATGAGGTTGAGCTTGAACCACTTCTGTCAACCAATCATTCTGAGGAGTGTCATCATTGTCGAGCCATGAATGACGTCTTTTCTTCTTTGATTTCTTGGACTTAGATGTAGCATCTTTGTCTTTAGCCTTGGATGGTGACGATGGTCCAGCATGAGAATCGGAATAGGTGAAGCACGGTAATCGGTGTCAGGGTGACCCTGGTAGTCATCAGTGGGTTCCATGAAAGTTTCTTCCTCTTCAGTTGGACCTTGACCGGTAGCTGAGGGGTGTTGTTGATTTCCAGGAGGAGTGGAGTCCTTTCGTGGTTGTAGAGAAGATGAGGGACCGGTTCCAGACTTAGGTTTCTTGCCTTTTGAGTTTGGGTCAGGGTCGTCATCTTTTCTTGACCTTTTCAGGGTTCCAGCTGCATCTTTGCATGACTCTTTGGATATGTAAGCCGCCATAGCATCAACAAGTGTTTTTTCTTCAGTAGTCTGTGTGGTTTTGGAGGCAACATTGTCGAAGAGTTTAGCAAGCAGGTCATTGAAGGATAATTCAGGAGCTGCAGTAGAAGATTTTGCAGTGTGAAGCGTGAATGGTGTTGTTGACAACATTTTTCTAACGACACTTCTGATTATGTGATCCAAGTTGTCCTTGATTGGTTCAAGAAGGTTTGTTACTTCAGGAGTGACCATCTCAACTAGATTTTCAGTGAGAAAATCTTGTGTGACAGTCTTAATAAATCCTGTGTAATCAGAGTTCAAGAACTTATCAATCAGCTGCTTTGACTCCTGAAAATCTTCAACTTGTTTGGCAAGACCGGTAACCATGTTGGTAAGTTTGTTGACTTGCTCCTGAAGATCAACTGGTTGTTTCGGTTCATTGATTGAATGCTGCTTTGATGCGGTTTCGGAAGGTGTGGGAGATGAATGCTCAGGTGATGATTCGGATGATGACTCGTTGTGAGAGTTTGAAGAAGAAGCAGGAGGAGTCGGATCCTTTGGTGGAGAGTCTTGAGGAGGTGGAGGTTGTGCTGAGGAAGTCTGCTGAGAAGATGACTTAAGAAATATGTTGGTGTCCAACGCGTTCTTCTCTTCATTTTCTTTTCTACGACGTTCCTCTGCTTCCTCTGCTTCTCGTGCAAGAAACTCTGGAGTAATGAGGTATCCATGTTCCTGATCCGTAGCAATATTCTCTTGTCCGCCAACATTCTCCTCTACATTACTAGTCTCAGTCATATTGACATCTCCTGTATCGTCTGTATCTTTAACGGTGTCATCAGGCTGTGGAGCTGATTCTAACGTAGTGGACACAACGGGAGGAATCATGATGCTTGTAGCTCCTTCATGTTCTGACTGATTGATAGGTGGTGGTGTTGAAGGTTGAGACATAAGTCAGCTTTCGAGAGCTGCTTTCCTTTGTTCTTTGTGAAGTTGCTTTTCTTCAGCTCGTGTGTCGACAACTATACTTTTCAGTTTGCGTTTATCGACCAACTGTTCAACGATTGGTTCGTCTTCATCATCATCATTAGGCTCATTAATAGTGATTCCTTTCCTTTTTCTTGTCTCTTCTTCAGAAGTTTCTAGACTTTGTTGTATAGCAATCTCTGTTGCAGGAAATCCTTCTTCAGGTGCTCTTACTCTCAGTTCAAAGTCTGGTTCTTCTTCTTCAGATTCCATGTCGAACTCAGATTCGCTGTCAGAAGGTGGAGGTGTAGGTTCATCTTGAAGAATGTACTTAGGATTTACCTTCTTCTTTGGCTTGGTTGCAGGTTTAGGTTTGGATGTTGGTTTAGGTTTGGTGGAAGTCTTGGGTGTTGCTGATGGTTTTATCTTGGGAGCAGCCTTAGACTTAGTCTGAGGTGAGCCAGTGGTGCTTGTAGTACTCCCAGACTTCACACTTCCTTTGCTTCTAGTCTGTATAGTAGCTTCTTCCTGTACCCCATTATAAGCATTATCATAGTATTTGTAGTTCAGACTTTTCTTGATCTTGTCATCAAGAAGGTATTCGGGAAGCCTCATTCCTTTGATCTTGGTAGAGGAAGTGGTCGTCTTGATGAATGAGGTGGTGAAGTCGTCCTCGAAGAGGTGCTTCGGCTCATTAGGATCTGCCATCCTCTTGATAAATTCCGGAGTGTCTTTGCAGAAATGTTCTATAAGAAGCTTGGTGAATCTTGTGAACGGGATCATAGTCTAAACACGTTCAGTTTGAATGCTGTAGACTATATCATTCATGATTGGAACTGCAAAGTCAATAGGTGTCAAAGTCACCATTCCCCAAAATGTTTGCAAATGTTCAAGTCTAGGATGTTCATGACCACTTTTTCTTCCTGATATCGATCTTACAACCAACAGACAGAATGTTCTCCAGGGCTGGGGGATATTCTTGGCATTGAATCGGGAATGTTTGACTAGAGGTACGTCATCACCAACATCATATCCTAACTCAACAAAGAAGTCAAGAAGGTCCAGTTCAGGTAGTATTGGAGCAAATTCGTTGTCAGTTTGAGGCAGGAGAAGGACTGTACGAAGAACGTCGTGATCTACAGTGTAGACTTGGTGATCCAATGTAACAGTGAAAGACACATCATCCAAATTTGCCTTAGCTGTAAGCCAGAACTGATGAAGGTAGAACAGAAGAACTGAAGTAGAACAGATGAGCAGATGTTTGCATGGATGTGCAAGTAGAATATCTTTGACAATCCTGCACGAGTTCTCAGTAATTCTCAATTTGTCGAAATCAACCCGTGGATTGTTGTTGCCAATCGTAACATTGTAGTTAGCGGGAGTGATATCATCCATGGTGAGTAATGGAAGAGCTTGTTCAGGGACATTCTCGTTGTGTTCAGCCATATTATTCTGAAAAGCATTATCATAAACAAAACATTGAGATTTGTTATGAGTTAGCATGATTGCAATGTTTGATTATGGATAAGCATTTAGAGAATCATTTAAGCACGTATGGTTCCATTATTGCATGTATATTGATAAGTGACGTGTACTTAGAAAGTCATATGCACCACGAATTAAAAAACATATTACATCACATTATACATGATTAGAATCCATTATCACATTGTCAAATATAACATGTTTTCGAAATTACATAACCACAATGTTCTCGAAATGATACAAGTGAAGCACAAGATACAACATTATAAGTAATTTCGAAAAAATGCACTAATGAACACTATTTCGCAAACCCAGTCACAAGTGTCAATGATTTCGAAAAAACAGTCATAAAGTAACAATTTTTCGCAATCCTGCATAATAAGTATTTTCGAGAAAAAATTCAAGTGTGTTCTCGATAAAAAAAAATTATCGAGAACAGACCACTAGAAAAAATTTTCGAGAATACATATTATAAGAGATTTCGAAAGTTTTAGTTATGATGATTTCGAAAAGAATATGGCCATGGATGAGATAATTTCGCAAACACTCAAATATTTTCGAGAAGATGACGAAATGAGTATTTTCGAAAAAATACAACATTTTGAAATTTCTCGAAAACTTGTGATTGCGAAATTCTTCAAACATGATTGCGAAAAGGATTTTCTCGAAAATTCTTATACAAGAATTTCGAAACAATGCCAACATACGTTTCTTAGTGATACTATGTATTCCAAGTGATGAAACCTATTGAAAAACATGTTATGCAATGATTAGAAACAATCTATCCACTCGAATAAGGTGATTTTGAAAATGTTTCAAGAACGTGTTCTCGATAAAAATCAAAATCGTGAATCAAATGAGTATAATAAGTTCTAGTACATCACAAGCATATAATAGAAGCATATTAGTACACCAAGTAAGCTCACATAAACACAAAACGAGAGGACCCAATTTTGAACGAAACCCTTTATTTCGAAATTCATGCATATATGGAATTTGATCTAATTAATAAGCATAACCATGATTCTCATACACAAAATATCATATCCCACCATTAACATCACTAAAACAAACAACCAAGCAACAAAACTCAAATCGAACCAAAACCCTAGGTTTCGAATTTGTCAGAAACATGAAGTAAAGGAAGATTAAATAGCATAGAAAGGTTAAAGACATGTAATGTAACAAAACCCCCATGAAAATTTTAACCCCCAAACACGTTTTGAAGAATTCCAAAAACCACTAAACCCTAGGTATTCAAACTGAAATTACATGAAATCTAACCGTAAGCATTGCAATTCAATGAAAACCATTGTTAGAAATAGTGTAAGGACCATGTAGAAACTTACGGTTTGAAATATGATAGCACGGATTGTTCGTTTGAATTGTAGCCGTGGATTAGAGAGAAAGGGTTTAAGCGTTTTTGATTCTTTTTTTTTTTTTTTTGAGTTTAATGAAAAGAAAAATACGGGGGGGGGGGGGGTGATGGTTTTTGTTATTTTTTTTTTAGAACTTTAGAAACAAGTCACATATGGTCCCCTAACTACAATAATTACAATACAGGTCCTAAACTTTAGAACTAAGTAAAGGCACAAAGATATAATGACTTACGACACCATATTAAGAAAAAGAAATACGATATATGAGATATCTTATGAAATCCCGAAAAAATTTAACTTACCGCATCAAAGGTAATATGCAAGTATACCGATTTTGAAAAAATTTATAAAATTTTAGGCGAATCTCCCCCTCAACACTTGTAAAATGACAAGGTGTTGAAAAAGAGCGATATACTTGCAGTTTTTTTTATTTTTTTTATTTTTTATTTTTTTTTTTTTTTTTAAAGAAAAATATTTTTGTGTTTTTGAGGTTTATAAAAAATAAAGAAAAAATAGTTATGTTACAAAGATAGTTAAATTGTTGATGTTTGACACTTTACTTTTGTTTTAAAAACTTTTGTAAGTCAAATGGTGTCAAACATCGCAAACCAATTTGGTGAACTAAACTTGCAAACCTTGATGGGGCTAAGGGTTTTGTAAGTAAGTCCGCCAATTGGTACTCAGTGCCCACAAAATATAATTCAACTGTACCCTTCTCGACATGCTCTTTGATGAAATGATATCGGAGATCAATGTGTTTGGATTTGCAATGGTGAACTGTGTTGTAGGAGATTGCAATGGCACTCTTCGAATCGCAGTAAATCAGAATCTTGTTGAATAAGTAGCCATAGTCTTTAAGTTGGGATCTCATCCAAATGACTTGAGCGCAACAAGCAGACATAGCTACGTATTCAGATTCTGTAGATGACAGTGATGTGCAATCCTGCTTCTTTGATTGCCAAGACACAAGTTTATCTCTAAGAAACTGTAAGCCACCTGATGTACTTTTTCGCGAGTCTAAGCATCCTGCATGGTCAGCGTCTGAAAAAGCTATTAGTTCAAAACCAGAATCCTTCAGATACCAGATCCCCAAGTGGATGGTTCCCTTTATGTATCGAAGGATTCTTTTTGCCTCATTGAGGTGTTCTTCAGTTGGATTAGCTTGATAGCGAGAACACATAAACACAGAAAATACAATATCAGGTCTACTGGATGTGAGATACATGAGGGACCCAATAATACTTCGGTATTTGGTAGGGTCAACTGGAGTCCCATGTAAATCAGCATCTAGTTTAGTAGAGTTGGCCATCGGTGTGTTCATAGTATCACTACTTTGCATACCGTGTTTCTTTAAAATCTCAAGAGCATATTTGGACTGATTTAGAAAAATTCCACGAGGTGATTGATGAACTTGTAGTCCTAGAAAGAACGTAAGTTCACCCATCATGGACATTTCAAAATTATCTGTCATTAATTTTGCAAAATCCATTGAGTAATTTTTGTTGGTTGAAGCAAAAATAATGTCATCGACATAAACTTGAACAATTAATAAGTCCATCCCGTAGGTTTTTGTAAACAGTGTTGGATCCACCGAGCAGAGAGTAAAATCATTAGCCAACAGAAATTTAGAAAGCTTGTCATACCACGCCCTGGGGGATTGCTTAAGACCGTAGAGAGACTTCTTAAGCTTGTAGACATGATTGGGACGTTCTGGATCAACGAATCCTTCAGGTTGACTGACATAAACCACTTCTCGGATTTTACCGTTCAGAAAAGCCGTTTTCACGTCCATTTGGTAAACAATCATATTCCGATGAGCAGAAAATGCTAAGAACATCCGTACAGCTTCAAGTCTAGCCACAGGAGCAAATGATTCTTCAAAATCGATACCTTCTTCTTGAGAATAACCTTTTTCTACCAATCGTGATTTGTTGCGTATGACTGTGCCTTCTGGATCCAGTTTGTTTTTCCAGATCCATTTTAAACCAATGAAGATGATGCCTTCAGGTTTTTCAACCAATTCCCATACTTCTAATCTTTGAAAGGTTTCGAATTCTTCTTGCATAGACTCAATCCAGTTTTCATAAGTCATTGCTTCTTTGACATTTTTGGGTACGGTTTCACAAACTGTGAGTGCATAAATGCAAGTTTCACCGTCTGTGTGAAGGCGTTGTCTTGTCATTATAGGTGCATCTGGATGGCCAATAATTTGAACTAAAGGGTGATCTCTAGTCCATTTGTGTGTCAAAGGATGAAGTTGATAAGTATCTCGCAAGTGAGCAGGACCCATGTTGCGTATAGATGACTCAGCAATGTCGGGGACAGGTTGAGCATTTGCAAATGGATTAAAGAATGGTTCTGGGTCATGCTCTGCGGGTTGTGGAACTAATAAAGGTATGGAATCTCCAGCTGATTGTCGTGAGATGGAACCGGTTTGTTCTGTTGTTGTAGGTGATATGACTGGAGGACCATCTCTTCCAACAATAGTTGTTGTTTGTTGAGGTGTATCAGGTACTTGATGTTGATCAAGGTTTGCAGTGGAATTTGGTGTGGCCTCAGGTGGACGGTTAACAGGCGTATCATCAAACAATGGAGCAAACAAGGTTTCCACTTCTTTACGAGAAAGTGTCAATGGTTCAGCCGAAGAGACCGGAAAGTTAAGACGGTTGGTTGCGGGTCCTAAGCCGTGATGCTCAGAAGCCATTTGAGTGAGTTCATCAAAATTAGCATGAATAGTTTCTTGAATTTCACAAGTACGACGATTCCAGATCCGATAACCTTTTGAATTTTCACAGTAACCTATGAATACTCCAACGTCAGCCTTTGCTTTAAGTTTAACTAGATCATCACGATCATTGACTGGGTAGCATAAAGCACCGAATACATGAAAGTGACTGATGTTTGGTTTCCTTTTGTGAACAATCTGATATGGGGTTTTGTTGTGGCGTTTTGTGATCATGCAACGGTTTTGAGTGTAACAGGCGGTTGAAACAGCTTCTGCCCATAAGTAATCTGGTAATTGAGCGTTGATTAACATCGTTCGAGCAGCCTCCACTAACGTTCTGTTGCGTCTTTCGACAACTCCATTCTCTTCGGGTGTGCGTGGAATAGATGTTTGATGTTCAATTCCCACTTTCTCAAAATACGACCTTAGAGTCTGATTCTTAAATTCTGTGCCATTGTCAGTTCGAACAATTCTGACTGTGTTTGGAAGCTGAACTTGTATTTTGGTGAGAAAGGTGATGATCATTTGAGGAGCTTGATCTTTACTTCGAAGAAAATAAACCCAAGTCCAGCGAGAGTAATCATCCACAATTACTAGAATGTAGCGTTTACCATTGATTGTTTGAACACGCATCGGACCACACAAATCCATATGAAGCAATTGTAAAACATGATTGGTACTGTGTTCAGGTTTTGAGGGAAAATGAGCATGAGTACTTTTTCCTTGTTCACAGGCTGGACATAGATGATCTTTGGCATAACGGAATCTTGGAAAGCCTTCAACTAATTTGTGACGAGCGAGATCAGTCATCGTTTTGAAATTCAAATGAGAAAGGCGTTTGTGCCATAACCAAGATTTAGTCGATTCAGCTTTGGATAGAAGACAAATTGGAGATGAAGCGATCATGTCTGACATTGAGATAGTATAAAGGTTAGTGCCACGTTTGCCAGACATCAAATCATTTCCTTGTAGATCACGAACAAAACAGGTTTTCTCGCGAAATGCTACTTCTAAATCTCCATCACAAAATTGACCGACTGAGAAGAGGTTGTGACCCAAGCCTTCAACATAATAAACTGTGCTAATTTCAATGTTCCCATGCATGTAGTCTCCGTAACCCATGATTAAAGCGTATTGATCATTCCCGAATCTGATAGTTCCAATAAACTTTGAGACAAAGTTCTTTAACAGTTTGAGATTGCCTGTCATATGTCGGGTGCAACCGCTATCAACAATCCAGAGAACGATCTGAACCACCTGCATCAAAAGAAGATGACAGAGATGGAACAGAAGTAAGAGTGGAACCCGAGGAAATAGTGGGTTCCTGTTGGTTAGAAATGCAAATATTTAACAATTTAGGAATCCATTTAAAATTTGGTTTGTATTGTAACCAACGTTGCCAATTCCAACTAGTTTTTGCTTTGTTCTTAGTGAATGCACTAGCTTTTGGCGGGTTCCTAGAATTGTTGATTGCTGCTTGTGGGTTGACTACAACATTATTAGAAACAGCACTAGGCGTTTTTCTTAAGGTAGACTTAGAAGAATTAGTGGACCTAGAAGAAGAGTCGGATCTACGTTTCTTTTTGCGATGTAAGAGATTATTAGGTACACATTTGGTATGATCACCAGATAACACACTTTTACGACAAAACACACAAGATGCATTAATATTCAAAACATTTGAATGTTCACAATTCGTTACATTAAGATTTGGATTACAATTTGCCAGATTAGAATCTAAATCAGATGCAACATTAGTATTATTCGAGTTCCTAAGGTGATCTTCTACTTCTTGCACTTCTAGTGTTCCACTTTTATGTTGCAAGAGCCTACTCTTTTTAGTCTTCTTAACTCTTTTTGGCTTTGGGCTTCTAACGCTCTTAGGGGAAACTAGACTTGTGGAAGTGGAAGAGCTAACATTAGAACTCTTAGCATGCTTACCCTTATCTGTTATGTCTATTTGAAACATTCCTGGTGCAATCACAGTGGTGTCAATGAACTTTCCTTTTTGAAGTAGCTTAATTTTCTCTTTCAAATCAATGATGATGTGTTTTTTGTCCTGAATATCAGACTCAAGTAAACCATTGCAATAACGAATGTCATCACGGTTTTGTTGCCATTCGGCGTTTTCAATTTTTAACTCCACAATTTCATTTTTACGTCGACGACATTTGTTTTTACGATACTCAATATTGGTACATAGTTGCAATTCAGTTTCAATACTTTGAGCTTGACACCAATCAATCTTTTTTTTAAGTTGACAAATTTCGTTTGAAAGTTTGTTTATTACATCATCATTGTTTTGACGCAATGTTTCATTTTGATGTTTCAATGATTCATTTTGTGACCTCAACGAAACAAGTTCAGCACAGTACTCAGCAAATAATTCAGCATTGCTAGAAAAATGGAGTTCATTCATTAGAGAACTATGAAAATCAGCCTGAAGAAGTTGTTCCAAGAGTCGATCAGAGTCTGCTTTCAAAAATCGGTTTTTGCTTTGTTGAACCAAAATTGCATTTTCGTTAAGAGCAAAAATTTCTTTCATATCTTTAACTTCTTTTTGGAGTTCCTGTTCCCAACGAGTAGCACAATAACGCAAATTATGAACTAAAGGCAGAATTTGTTTTTGAAAAATGTCTCGCTTTTCCCGCTCGTAAGCTAATTGAAAAGTATGAATTTTAATTTCTGAATGTTGTTCAATGACGTTTTCCAAAGTATCGATGCCTTTCATGAATGTTTGAAAATAGTCTAAAACTTTACAGCGTGTAGGTAATGGTGTCACATGACCAGAAGAAGGTAATGGACCATTTACTTGTGCCACGGGTTTGACAGGAGCTCCATTGGAAGATGAAACATAAGACTCAGTAACATACCATGATTTCTCAGGTATTTCTCTTGATGGAACAAAAGATTTTGAAATGTGAGGAGCTTTTGAGTAATCATATGGTTTGCAAAATTCAACATGACTCATTTTTTATCGACTCTTCTCTTCAAGTTCGTATTCTTCCTCAGTATCATGTACAATAGCACGCACAACATTATTATCCATCAATTGGTCCATACTGTACAGCTTAGGATTTGTTTTGAACACAGTGCGAAGAAAAGAGGATCTGTAATCGCCGAGGCCAAAACCTTTACCTGGTCTTGGTTTTAAGGAAAACTTTTGAATTGTCGTTACAGATTCCCCATGTTTATAAACGATGTTTTGAAAAGCTTTAATTTGACTTTCGAGAGCGATATTATCATCAAGTAAAGAATTTACTTTTTCTCGTTTTTGCACTTTATGTTCATAAAATTCCTGTTGGCAAGTTATCACCTCTTTTCGTGTTTTTGAAAGTTCCTGTTGGAGTTGGACAACTTGTGTTTGAAGATCATGTTTTTCATTTTCCAGTTTGGAAACGATTTTACCATTTGACTCAACAATGTCATACATTTGTTTTTGAAGATTTTGTTCTTTGACATATGATTCTTGAAATGACTTTTCAAAGCTTTGTTCACGATGAACGACATATCAAAAGTTTGAAAGTTGATTTTTATAACACTGAGTGTCCTTTTTTAATTTGGCATTTTCTTTCAAAACTTAATTTGTTTGGCCGTAACTCTACAGTCAGGAGCTGGATCAGAAGGAGGTTCATGTTGTTCACTAAAGTCATTTTCGTTTTGCTCAAGAGGATCATCAAATGAAACGACAGTGTCATCATCAAATATAACAACTGTGTTTAATTGTTCATCCTCTTGAGAAGAAAAAAATGTTTCAGAAGGAACAACTTGCGCCTGATCTGATTCAGAAACAGAGGGTGATGCATAAAATTGTATGGAGCTTGTGGTTAGGTCATTTACCTGAGACAAGCTATCAGTGGAGAACACTGGGCCTGAATCATTCAACTGATGTTCCTGCATGTTGGCCATAAGCATCACAGCTGCATTGGCTTCAAGATCTTCCATTTCATCATCATTGTAAGCATTAGCAAAGAAACTGTTCTCATGAGCATTGAAAGTTCCTTCCTTTTCATCTTTGAGAGCCATAAGTAATGCCTGCTTGTGAAACTGACTACCTTTTCTTGGGTGAGGGCATGCAGTTGCAATATGACCTTTTTCGTTGCAGTTGTAGCACCATATCGCATTCCCAGAGACTGTGTTGTTACTAGCAGCATTGTCATTACTTCGCTGAGGAGCACCTGGATTGTGTCTGAATCCCCCATTGTTGTTAACTCTTTGTCCATATCCAGAATTTCCAGTATACCCACCTGAACGTCCTGAATTACGATTCTGAATCTCAACTCGACAATCTTGAATGACAGCTTGGTTTCTTATATTTGATGAAGAACGAAGACTGTTGTTGGTTTTGTTGGAGAATTTGCTAAAAGCACGAGCAACAAGAGCAAGTCCTTGATTCAATGTATTGACGTCATCATCATCATCTTCAATCTGATTAGAGTAATACATGCTATCATTGTTGTCATATGGAGTAAGTTGATTAGAAGCGTTTTGAGAAGTAGGAGGTTGCTGGTGACTGAAATAATTCTGTTCCTGATCATAAGCATGATTAGACATCGGAGGATATGAAACAGGAGTTTGAGCAACGAGTGCAAGGGGATTAGAGGTAGGTGTTGATGTGTATCCTCCTCGGGCGATTTTGTCTTTTTCAACTTCAGACTCATAGTGCTTGAGATAGTCGTACAACAATCCATATGGATCCCTGTGAAGATTCTTAGCTTGTCTCACAAATGTCACATACTTTTGCCACTCAGGACCCAGACTACTAACAAACTTTGTATTGACAGCGATTCTTGGAAGAGTTATATCATGTCTCTCTAAATCATTGACGACATTAGTGAAACGATGAAAGTAAGACTCAAGAGATTCCCCTGGTTCGATCATGATGTTAGTGTATTCCAAGTAAAGTTTAGATTCCATGTCTTCCTTGTTCAGTTGTGTGCCTTGCATCAGTAGATGAACGTGTTCCCACATAGCTTTTGCAGTTGTTTGAGCATCAACACTTCTGAATATGATATTTGGTATTCCTTGAAGTATGTAAGACATAGCATACTCATCTGCTTCACGATGGTGTTTTTGTTCCTCAGTAAGTTGAGACTCAGGAACACGCACAGCAGTTGGAGCTACCGGAGGATCAGCCTGTAGGTCACCGCCAATGTAGTTAACAGGCCAAGGAAATGGTCCTTCAAGGATAACTTGTTTCATGTACTTACCATTCGGTTTTTTGAGTTCAATAAACCTTAAGAATCGACTTGCCCATTGAACATAATTACCCGGTGTTAGCATTGGTGGGGTGTCAGGAGAGCCTGCTTCATGTCTGGATTGTTGAGTTGAAATGACTTCAAACATTCTGTCAAACCAGTGAGTAGGTTTTGGTGGAAGTTGGCTTTGTTGTTGTGACATCGGATAAGGATGTTGTATTGGAACCATTTGTTGCATGAAGTTATGTTTTTGTGAGTAAACCGGTTGATGATAATATTGTGGTGATTGTTGATATTGTTGCTGTTGCTGATGTTGCTGATAATACTGTTGATACTGATGTTGCTGAGGATTGTTGAAGTAGTACGGTGGTTGAGACATTATGAAACACTTGTGTGAAAAGATGGATCTTGTAGAAGGTATAGGTTTGCCAAATCTCGAAAAATTTGCCCAAGTATGTGATTGCGAAAAGATTCTCTTAAATTGATTGCGAAACTTTGTCTAACCTTTTGTGATTGCGAAACAGAGATTTCGAAAAATTATTAGATTGCGAAAGAAAAGTTTCTCGAAACTTAGGATATTTTCGAAAAAGCGTGAGATTTCGAAAAACTGAAGATGTTTTGGAAAAAAACTAGTGATTTCGAAAAATAAGAACTTTTCGAGAACACAATTTCACAAACACACTTTCGAAATTATACAATTTCGAAAGTTTACCAAAAGTCGAAGCACTTTTCTTCCTTATACAAGAGAGAAAAGACTGAGTCCACAATTCGTAAGGCGATTTGAACCACAAGAACACGATTTCGAAATTTTGTCAAGGAAGTGATTTCGAAATTTTGCAGAAATGTGTTTTTCAAGGAAAGCAATCCAAAAACGAGTTTTTAATCCAAGATTTTTGTACTTTAAGTTATAAAATGATGAAATCTTGAAGAAAGTTATAAACTTGACAAACTTTTTCAAAAATTAAAACAATTTCGAAAAGTAGTACAAAAAGACAAATCGAAAATTTGGAAGTAAAGGTTGATACTTTTTTGTTTGAAATGATTTGTAGCACAAGTTTGTAAGCAAAAATGTGATAAAAACCAAGAAACAAACAAGAAAGTACAATTTTGTTACCAAAATTTTGAATTAAGAGGAGTTTAAGGATCGAATTTCAAAGAAAAACAATAACTACACCTTCATATGGCGAATGATACCACTTGTTAGGTCACCATATTGATTTCACACAAACAAGAATGAGATAGATATAAGGATGGGATGAATATTTGAATAAGAGAATAATAAGAGCAAGAGTTTCCTTATGATTTCAAATAAACAACCAAGTTTTACAATAGCCTAAGACTTGTATTTATAGGTGAGGAGCTAGGGCAACACTCCTAGTCCTCCCCATCAAGTGGAACGTGTGGGCTTTAAGGCCCATGGAATCATTGTCTTAAACCTAGTAAACTAATAACATAACATAAATGAAAGTAACTAGTAACTTAGGCAACCTATTATTACAAATGACCGAGACTTGATAAAATAGTAAAAACTGTGATCCCAACATTTAATTTTGTGCGAAATAGATTCCTAGACTCAGAAATGGAGAAGTGGAAGAAAAGTAAATTTTATGCAAATTTTATGCAAGAGAAAAAAAAATTGTCTAAATGCAATAAAATTTAGTCAACTTGTTCCATCATTCCTAATCCTAAACGCAAGTGATTGAATAATTCACGCTTAAGGGGTTTAGTGAATATATCCGAAATGTTATCTTCCGATGCAACTTTTTCTATACATATGTTTCCTTTTTGTACATTATTCCTAAGGAAATGGTGGCATATTTCTATATGTTTAGTCCTAGAGTGTTGCACCGGATTTTTACTTAAATCTATTGCACCTTTGTTATCGCACATAATGGGAACATTTTCTAACCTAATGCCATAGTCTATGAGAGCTTGTTTCATCCATAGTGCTTGTTGACATGCCTTTCCAGCGCTTACATATTCGGCTTCGGTGGTAGAAATAGCAAGAGCGGTTTGCTTTTTCGAAAACCAAGATGTTAGACAACATCCCATAAACGTGCAAATGCCGCTAGTGCTTCTTCTTTCTACGTAGTCTCCCGCATGATCCGAATCCGCATAGACGATGGTTTCTATGCCGGATCCCTTAGGATACCATAATCCTAAGTGTATAGTGCCTTTAATGTATCGGAAGATACGCTTAACCGCTTCAAGGTGAGAGGTTTTGGGATCCTCTTGAAAACGGGCACAAAGGCAAACACTAAACATGATATCGGGTTTACTTGCCGTCAAGTATAGTAAACTACCTATCATTCCTCTATACTTGGTGTTATCTACGGACTCACCTTCATCATCCTTTGTGAGTTTTACTTCCGTAGACATGGGAGTTTTCATGGATTTTGAGTCTTCTAGGCCAAATTTCTTAGGCATTTCCTTAATGTACTTAGATTGGTTAAAGAATATTCCATCTTCTAATTGTTTTATTTGTAATCCTAGGAAGAAGTTTAGTTCACCCATCATACTCATCTCAAACTCATCATGCATGATTTTGGCAAATTAATCACACATGTCTTGACAAGTTGATACAAATATAATGTCATCAACATATATTTGGACAATGATGAGATTTGGGTCTTTCCTTTTTGTGAAAAGAATGTTATCTACCATTCCCATGGAATAATCATGTTTAATAAGGAAAGCTTTTAATCGATCATACCAAGCTTTGGGAGCTTGTTTGAGTCCATACAAAGCTTTCTTTAACTTATAAACATAATCAGGTTTTGCGAAGTCAATGAATCCTGGAGGTTGTGCCACATATACATCCTCATTGATAAAACCGTTAAGGAATGCACTTTTCACGTCCATTTGAAATAACTTAAAATCTAGGGCGCATGCATAGGCAAGTAATATCCTAATAGATTCTAGTCTAGCTACGGGGGCATAAGTTTCGTCAAAATCAATTCCTTCTTGTTGATTATAACCTTGGGCAACTAATCTAGCTTTATTCCTAGTTACTATTCCATTTTCATCTAACTTATTCCTATATACCCATTTAGTTCCTATGATGGTCATATTCATTGGATTTAGGACTAATTCCCAAACATCATTTGCCTTAAATTGATTTAATTCTTCTTGCATAGTTATAACCCAACTTTCATCTTTTAAAGCCTCATTAATATTCTTAGGTTCTATTGCTAAGAGGAAACAAAAGAAGTTATTTTTATCTTGGGCTTGTGACCTAAGGGTTCTTTGGTTAAGATGTCCTATTATATTATCTAATGGATGTGATTTAGATTCTTTAACATTTACAATTTCGTTATTTCCTAAGTTTATGTCTTCATTATCATTTCCTATGGGTTTTGTTTTACTAACCTCAATAGCTTCATCTTCGACTAAGTCATCATCTTCTAAAGGTAATGTTTTAGGAGGTGGTGGTGTTTCATTAAATGTTACATTTAGTGATTCTTCTACTTTCATGGAGTGTTTGTTAAGTATTATATATGCTTTACTATTTTGTGAGTATCCTAAAAATATTCTTTCATATGATTTCGGATCAAACTTAGTGAGGTAATCCTTAGTGTTTAGAATATAACATTTACTACCAAATACCCTAAAGTAGCTCAAGTTTGGTTTTCTACCTCTTAGTAACTCATAAGGAGTTTTTCCTAGAATTCTCCTAATTGATACCCTATTAATAATATATGTTGATGTATCTACGGCGTGACACAAAAATTTTTGTGGGATGGATTGTTCATTTAACATTGTTCTACTCATTTCTTGTAGTGACCTATTTTTTCTTTCTACTATGCCATTTGGTTGAGGAGTACGAGGAGCGGAGAAATTGTGAGATATTCCATTTAAATCACAATATTTTCCGAATTGTACTTCGTTGTCAAATTCCCTACCATGGTCCGTCCTAATGGCTACTATTGTGCATCCTAATTTATTTTGAATCATTTTACTAAATATTTCGAATTTTTCAAAGGCTTGGGTCTTGTCACTTAAAAACCTAGTACACGTGTATCGTGAGTAGTCATCTACTATTACTAAGGTATATTTGTTTCCTCCATAGCTCCGCACAGCGGATGGACCAAAAAGATCCATATGTAATAGTTCTAGGCACCTAGTAGTGGATAATATATTCTTAGCTTTGTGACTAGCATGAACTTGTTTTCCAATTTTACATGCATCACAAAAATGCTTGTCATATTTTAGATTAGGCAAGTTTCTAACTAGTTCTTTATAGGCCAAAGATTGTATTTGTTGCATGTTAGCGTGTCCTAATCTCCTATGCCACAATGTGGACTTGTCGTCTAGGGTCGTTAGGCATATCCTATCCTCAGGTTTGTTTCCTAGTTTCATAACATATATGCCTCCTTTCCTAATTCCTCTACCTATAATTTTTCCATTTTTAACTATTTCGCTATCCACTTCGGTAAAGGTAACTCTACATTTATTATCGCATATTTGTCCTATACTAAGCAAGTTATATGTTAAATTATCTATATGCTCTACATTTTAAATAGTAAGTGAGTCTTGAGAAATCGTACCTTTGCCAATGATTTTTCCACGTAAGTCACTACCGAAAATAACGTTACCTCCATTGTATACTTTGTACGTAGAAAATAGCTTGCGGTTCCCCTTCATGTGCCTCGAACATCCGCTATCCTTGATCCATTCGTCAGGCTCCAAGTCAATTCCTAAACATATTTTGTCGGTTGCTTTTGCTACAAAACACTTTTCGTCTCTTGGTTTTTCCACTTCTTCTTTGTCACTATCACTCCATGTTCCACTAACAAAGGCGCCTTGATTTTTATAACCCGGCGGCTTTAGACATTCACCAATGAGATGATTTGGACTTCCACATCTAAAGCACTTTCTTTTCCCGTAGTTATCACTTCTATTTCTTTAGAACGGTTTTCTTTCGTCTCGTGGTGATCTAGTGAATCTTCCTCGTATCTTGAAGAATTTCTTGAATTCTCTTACGGCCATTGCATATTCTTCGTCTTCACTCTCGTCACTCGAATCATCATCGTCACTTGGTTCCTTTTTGGCTTTTAGAGCAATAGATTTGGTTTCTTCTTTCTTGACTTTGACCGTTTCCGAATCTCTTCTTATAATTTCTTCATGGACCTTCAAGTTGCCAATAAGTTCATCAAGTGATAACGTCATCAAATTCTTTGACTCTTCAATTGCCGTGACCTTAGCTCGCCATTTTGGATGCAATGCCCTAAGAAATTTCCTAACACAATTTTTACTAGAAAATGTCTCATCAAGTGCTTTTAAACTTGTGATAATAGTGTTAAATTTAGCAAAAGCATTATCAATTGATTCCTCTTCCGGAAACAAAAATTATTCATATTGTTGTACAAGAAGATCTATTTTATTGTCTTTGACTTGACTATTACCTTGGTGAGTAATAAGTAGTGATTCCCAAATTTCTTTTGCGGTTTTACACATAAAAATTCTTTCATATTCTTTACGTGGTAACGCATTATAAATTACCGTTTTAGCTTCATTATTTTTAGCTAGTTTCTTTTTCAAATCATCATTTTGTTTTTCAAATGGTACAATTTCATCCTTTTTAGTTTCCGGATTTTGTTGAGTGGGAGGAAAATCACCAAAGGTAATAACATGCCAAAGATCAAGATCTTTTGATTTCACATAAGTTTCGAATCTATTTTTCCAATATAAAAATCCATCACTTTCAAATAGTGGTGGTCTTTGCATAGATTGCCCTTCTAAATATTTTTCAGATTCCATAGATCGTTACAAGTTTTAAAATACAATATATTTTAAAAAATCTTGCTAGACGTGGCTCTGGATACCAATTGTGGAAAACTAGAAGGGGGGTTGAATAGTTTTACGTCTTTTTAATTTGTTACAAAAGATTGTTTGAATGATTTCTTTGTTTTCAAAAATTTAGATTCGATAATATGTGATTTCAAGTCTTGCACAATATGAACAACAATAAATATGTACGATATAGCAATAATAATGTAAGTAAAGAAATAAATGAGAGATGGAAAGATCGAACCGCAAGATAAGAGATTTATAGTGGTTCGGCTACAAGGACACCTTCCTTGCCCTACTCCACTCCCCGAGCACCTAACTCGAGAGTTTTCTCACTATGTCAACAAGCTCCCTTATAGCGGAGAAAACCTAACACACCAATGTACACACCACAACTTCGTCACAACTTCTACACAACTTCTTCACACCAATCTACTTCACACCAATTCTTCTTCACACCTTTCTACTTCACACCTATTCTACTTCACACCTTTCTACTTCACACCTATCTACTTCGCACCAATCTTCTTCACACCTTTCTACTTCCTAACACTTCTTCTTCACAACAAACTACTAACCAATCACACTACTTATATACCTAGCTAAACTATCTTCTATCAAATATTCACAACTAATTACACAAAGATATATACAATGGATGATACTCTAACAACTTGGATGTGGAGATCACAACAAGTTGTAATACTTCTTGTCTTGAGGGATAGAATTATTCTTCTCTTGCACTTGAGAGGATGATGTTTGAATCACTTTGAAACAAAGATTTATGAATGTATGATCAAAGGATTAAGAGAATGGAAATGGAGATCTAGAACAGAAAGTTTAGGAGTGCAAGAGGGTGAGGAAAATCTGAGAAATGAACCAGTATTTATAGGGACAAAATTTACTGTGCAGGAGCGTGCCGGTCCCCTTAATTTTAAGGGAACCGCCCCTTATAATTAAGGGGGCCGAAACTTTGTCTTTTAGTGGAGAAAGTTTATTTGGTGAAAAACTAACTGATTTTGGTTAAAAATTTGAATTCATATATTTAGTATGAATAAAATATTTTTCTTTATTACCAAAAGTGTTTTTCAAAAATATATAATATGTTTATATAATTAAATAAACTTTGTAATAATTAATTAAATATCCCTTTGATCATAGATTGCAATAAACACTTTGTTTATTCATACCTTAAGTGATTTGGATGTAAAGAGAATGTTAATCACTAAATACTTGTTTATGTCATAAATTTTAGTTCAATGAGTTTATGTTTTGTAATAATTAAAACATACAGATATTGATAATATGTTAATAATATTTTTAGGCATTATTTATGTCAACAGCTTTATATACAGATTCATAGTTGTGTAATTTTCTATTTTGTTTGTTAGTATTAGGACTTTGTGATTGATGAGATTGTGCTATTGTTAGTTGCTTATAACTAATATTTTTCTCAAAACTAATATTACTCTTCTCATCTTAAAATTGATATAGGTAAAATTTTAAACCCCACGTCATTGTCTCGGTTTAATCCTTATGATAATTTGGCGAAGAAACCATCGGATGTTGATCTTCGTAAGGCAACGAAACCAGCGAATGTTCTGTTGCCTCGGTTTAATCCTTTTGATCAGTTAGCGACGAAAACATCAGATGTTGATGTTGGAAAAGCGACCAAACCAGCGGATGTTCTGTTGCCTCAGTTTAATCCTTTTGATAAGTTGGCATAGAAAACATCAGATGTTGATGTTGGTAAGGCGACAAAACCAGCGCATGTTGATGTTGGTAAGTTGGTGTCTGTTGTTGAGGTGAATGCATTGGTTGTTCAAGAGAATGAGATTGTGTTAGTTGTTCAGGGAAAGGCACCGAGTGTTGTTCAGGAGATGGAGAAGGTGCCAGTTGATTTTTGTAGTGTTATTTCTGATGTTGTTTCTGATTTGGCTAATGAGAATGTGCCGAGTGTTGTACAGGAGAAGGAGAAGGTTTCTGTTGATGTTCGTAACGATAAGGAGATGGAGAGTTTTGTTGTAACAATTCGCAATTTCAGGTTAACCTTTATTCCCGAAAATTTCACTATTCACTTTTTACTATTCACTTTTACTATTCACTTTTTACTATTCACTTTTCACTATTCATCTCAGAAATTTTTATTTCATATTCTCGTAAGTTAAACTATTTTAACGATAATCCGAGAGTTTGACGCTCGTCGGATCATTTCTGCAAAAATCACAAAGCCGTGTCCGAGATTTACTTTTAGGTTTAAACGTCATTCTAGCATCCCGATATGTCCATAAAACATTATAAACAATAGAAATATGATTTTCTCTCATTTTAGGACAATTCCAAAAGTTTCGGAATTTTACGTTTTTCAGTTCAGCGTTTTACGCGAATTACGCGTTTTAGACCCGTGTTTCCAGTTTTTAGCAGGGTTTTCGCACCCGATAGAACCTACCACTCATTTTATATTTTATTATGGACTATATTGACATGCTTAACCATATTTATAAGTTTCATATTTTTAGGATACCCGGTTTTACGTTTCGTGACTTAAAAACTTACGGTTAGCAATTTACGGAGTCGAAACTAGCTACATACTTAGGATATTATCATCCAAAGACCATGACTACTCATCTAGTCACCCTATCCATATACAAACCTACTTAGGAGGGGGGGGAGTCACCATGTGTGGTTAAATCTTGACTTTAGCCATTAGATCTTACTTAATTACAACTTTGTCTCCAAGTTTAAGCACCTTCCTAGCCACCTTCCTAACCTCCTCATTCATAGTATAAATACAAGCTCATTATTCTTCCTTTCTCATCAATAAAAACGCCACAAGATCAATACCTAGCACCATGATCCTTTGATCTTCAATACACAAGTTACACTACAAAGTTCAAGGTCTTAGTATTCTCTACCTAGTTCTCAAGTTTGTTTGGTGATTCCATGGTTGAATTAGGAGCTACACAAGGTTACTAGGGCTGAAGTTAATGAGTTTTCACAAGGGTTATATCAAGGCTAGCAAGGGTTACAAGAGTTATGGTGAAGGGTTTACAAGCTTAGGTTTAGTGTCCTAGTTCTATACTTGACTTCCTTTCTTTAGAAAGCCAAAAGTTGTAAGCAAACCCTTATACACTTTCTTGCTCAATATCATTTCATGCTTATTATGTTTCTTTCAGGCTATATATGGTCTTTGTATTGTGTTCATGATGTTTAAAAATGGATAAAACAAGTATTGGTATACATATGTTAACTTATGACAAGTAAACAAGCAAACTAGTGATTTTTATGGAGAACCACGACCAAAATAGTATAACTATGATACTTGACACTTACTTACTGTTATAAAGGACTTTAAAAGGAAAACATAGCAATTTGAATCACCCAAAACGAGTACACGAGTCAAAAGTTATGGCCATAAGAAGTTAGCGACACCAAAACGCCGAAACTGCCAAATACCTTACTGTTTGCATTTTGCTTTTGAAAGTCCCACTTCTGGTCCGATTCATCAAAAAGTTAAAACACGAAAGTTGTCCGAAACGCCGTTTTTGTTCAGGAACAAAGAAGCTCGAGCCCTGAAAATGCTTTCTAAGTGATAATTTTCTTCAAATTCTTAACAGCCCATTTTTAGACCAAAGTAACTATATAATTGTTATAATTAGATGAGACCAAGAGGTCTAATGACCTAAAGCCAAGACCACAACCATGGCTAAAGCCAAGGTTGAGTCTCAAGACCATGGTAACAATGACCAAGGTCACGGCAAAGCCACGGCTAAAGACCATATAAGTTTTAAAGATCAAAACTTATATATATGTTATCAAATACTACAATAGTAGGGAGCCTCATGTGAGGAGTTCATTGAGTAAGCCGTCGAGATGAGTTGTGGATTTACGAGTTAAAGTGTCCTGGCTCCTCGAACGTTTACTCCATGACTTCTGAATTATGTCGGCCCGAACGGTAGTAAGAGATTTACAACCTATACATGTTTCGTAGACCACTTATATTCAAAGACTTACACTATATACTAAGTACTAGATCATGAACATTATGCAAGACATATATAGGCAATTCGTCGTATTCTTAGACGTTACTCCAAACCTAAGTCGCAACGTTCTATTATAGGCTGCTCTTAGAGACTTTCGCGATTCGACTACCACTTTCATTTCTCATTACATAGACTTAAGGTGAGTCATAGCCCCTACTCTTTTCGTACTTGTTTTAACTCTTGGGGGGGATACATGCTCAACTACTTGCTTACTTGTACAAATACTCAAAACATTTATATTTGATTGTTTTATACTTGATTGTCTTATACTTGATGGCATTATACTTGATTTCATACATACATGACTGTCTTTTATCTTTGGGAAGTGGCTCCCAGTAAACTTATATCTTTGGGAAGTGGCTCCCAGTTTTCTTTGGGAAGTGGCTCCCAGTTGTCCTTGGGAATTGGCTCCCAAAGTGAGGTCTTCGGAGATGAAGTAGAGACTCACTACTAATTGCTTAATTGTCTTGATGAACTTATACATGTCTTTATTATACTATATGTTAGCAGTGGGTTGTGAACACACAGGTTACAAGTCTCTTATGGCGGGACTTGTAACTGAGTGGATTCTCAATGCCTTTGCTGTGTGATCATTCTTTAAGGCTTTTCAACTGTTTTAAGACAAACTCTATGAACTCACCAACCATTGTGTTGACACTTTAGCATGTTTATCTCAGGTTAGTAAGGCGATAGCTAGTGCGTGGAACTTAGAGTCAAGCTGCATATTCTGAAGACTTACGCTTTTATCATTTACCATTCAAAACATTTGTATACATTTATGTATCATACTTTGGAATCTCATGTTTGTAACTTTGAATTCATTAATCGAATGGTAACTTTTCAAAACGTCTCATTTAGAGTTCGTTTTCTATAACTTGTACTTTGTATTATGAAGTAGCACCCCAGTGACACAGTCTTCCGCTGCGGTATTTTCGGGGTGTTACAGATTGGTACCAGAGCCTTGGTTATAGAGAACTAGATTGCATTTAGTGCCTAGACTATAACTGCTATATATGTTGGGACCTTCCTCTTTATTTGCCTTACACACAATACATACACATATGCTTTTTGGTTAGAGGTTTGCTTAGTTCCACGCTGTTAGATGATGTGACTTTAGTATTATAAGGAGCCCCAGAGATTCGTCGAGTCATTAAAAACATGGAGCTCAGTAATAACTAATTAGTTAACTTGATCTTGTGACAGTTCTTGTTTGATGAGACACAAGATTTGAGTTAAATAATATTATTGCTTAGCTTTAGGGAATTGATGACTTGATTATCTTACTATCGGCCTCAGAAGGCGGATTTTGTGTCGGAAATTCTTAAGTAGGATGTTTTAGAATCTCCATATTTAAATGGATTGGGACGCCTCTTCAGTTAAATAAAGAAATTGTAAATCACCGAACCATAAGTTTATAATCCCTTACTTACATAAATTTGGACGCTTCTTTATGTAAGTAATGTGTTATAAATAAGTGGGCTTAATTGTAGCCGATACGACTCCTTCACCAGAATCTTAGACGAATCAGAGTAAACACCACTATATTAGAGATTCCGAATTCTCCTAGACACACTAAACTTCGGGACGAAGTTTCCTTAAGGGGTAGAGACTGTAACAATTCGCAATTTCAGGTTAACCTTTATTCCCGAAAATTTCACTATTCACTTTTTACTATTCACTTTTTACTATTCACTTTTCACTATTCATCTCAGAAATTTTTATTTCATATTCTCGTAAGTTAAACTATTTTAACGATAATCTGAGAGTTTGACGCTCGTCGGATCATTTCTGCAAAAATCACAAAGCCGTGTCCGAGATTTACTTTTAGGTTTAAACGTCATTCTAGCATCCCGATATGTCCATAAAACATTATAAACAATAGAAATATGATTTTCTCTCATTTTAGGACAATTCCAAAAGTTTCGGAATTTTACGTTTTTCAGTTCAGCGTTTTACGCGAATTACGCGTTTTAGACCCGTGTTTCCAGTTTTTAGCAGGGTTTTCGCACCCGATAGAACCTACCACTCATTTTATATTTTATTATGGACTATATTGACATGCTTAACCATATTTATAAGTTTCATATTTTTAGGATACCCGGTTTTACGTTTCGTGACTTAAAAACTTACGGTTAGCAATTTACGGAGTCGAAACTAGCTACATACTTAGGATATTATCATCCAAAGACCATGACTACTCATCTATTCACCCTATCCATATACAAACCGACTTAGGAGGGGGGGGGAGTCACCATGTGTGGTTAAATCTTGACTTTAGCCATTAGATCTTACTTAATTACAACTTTGTCTCCAAGTTTAAGCACCTTCCTAGCCACCTTCCTAACCTCCTCATTCATAGTATAAATACAAGCTCATTCTTCTTCCTTTCTCATCAATAAAAACGCCACAAGATCAATACCTAGCACCATGATCCTTTGATCTTCAATACACAAGTTACACTACAAAGTTCAAGGTCTTAGTATTCTCTACCTAGTTCTCAAGTTTGTTTGGTGATTCCATGGTTGAATTAGGAGCTACACAAGGTTACTAGGGCTGAAGTTAATGAGTTTTCACAAGGGTTATATCAAGGCTAGCAAGGGTTACAAGAGTTATGGTGAAGGGTTTACAAGCTTAGGTTTAGTGTCCTAGTTCTATACTTGACTTCCTTTCTTTAGAAAGCCAAAAGTTGTAAGCAAACCCTTATACACTTTCTTGCTCAATATCATTTCATGCTTATTATGTTTCTTTCAGGCTATATATGGTCTTTGTATTGTGTTCATGATGTTTAAAAATGGATAAAACAAGTATTGGTATACATATGTTAACTTATGACAAGTAAACAAGCAAACTAGTGATTTTTATGGAGAACCACGACCAAAATAGTATAACTATGATACTTGACACTTACTTACTGTTATAAAGGACTTCAAAAGGAAAACATAGCAATTTGAATCACCCAAAACGAGTACACGAGTCAAAAGTTATGGCCATAAGAAGTTAGCGACACCAAAACGCCGAAACTGCCAAATACCTTACTGTTTGCATTTTGCTTTTGAAAGTCCCACTTCTGGTCCGATTCATCAAAAAGTTAAAACACGAAAGTTGTCCGCAACGCCGTTTTCGTTCAGGAACAAAGAAGCTCGAGCCCTGAAAATGCTTTCTAAGTGATAATTTTCTTCAAATTCTTAACAGCCCATTTTTAGACCAAAGTAACTATATAATTGTTATAATTAAATGAGACCAAGAGGTCTAATGACCTAAAGCCAAGACCACAACCATGGCTAAAGCCAAGGTTGAGTCTCAAGACCATGGTAACAATGACCAAGGTCACGGCAAAGCCACGGCTAAAGACCATATAAGTTTTAAAGATCAAAACTTATATATATGTTATCAAATACTACAATAGTAGGGAGCCTCATGTGAGGAGTTCATTGAGTAAGCCGTCGAGATGAGTTGTGGATTTACGAGTTAAAGTGTCCTGGCTCCTCGAACGTTTACTCCATGACTTCTGAATTATGTCGGCCCGAACGGTAGTAAGAGATTTACAACCTATACATGTTTCGTAGACCACTTATATTCAAAGACTTACACTATATACTAAGTACTAGATCATGAACATTATGCAAGACATATATAGGCAATTCGTCGTATTCTTAGACGTTACTCCAAACCTAAGTCGCAACGTTCTATTATAGGCTGCTCTTAGAGACTTTCGCGATTCGACTACCACTTTCATTTCTCATTACATAGACTTAAGGTGAGTCATAGCCCCTACTCTTTTCGTACTTGTTTTAACTCTTGGGGGGGATACATGCTCAACTACTTGCTTACTTGTACAAATACTCAAAACATTTATATTTGATTGTTTTATACTTGATTGTCTTATACTTGATGGCATTATACTTGATTTCATACATACATGACTGTCTTTTATCTTTGGGAAGTGGCTCCCAGTAAACTTATATCTTTGGGAAGTGGCTCCCAGTTTTCTTTGGGAAGTGGCTCCCAGTTGTCCTTGGGAATTGGCTCCCAAAGTGAGGTCTTCGGAGATGAAGTAGAGACTCACTACTAATTGCTTAATTGTCTTGATGAACTTATACATGTCTTTATTATACTATATGTTAGCAGTGGGTTGTGAACACACAGGTTACAAGTCTCTTATGGCGGGACTTGTAACTGAGTGGATTCTCAATGCCTTTGCTGTGTGATCATTCTTTAAGGCTTTTCAACTGTTTTAAGACAAACTCTATGAACTCACCAACCATTGTGTTGACACTTTAGCATGTTTATCTCAGGTTAGTAAGGCGATAGCTAGTGCGTGGAACTTAGAGTCAAGCTGCATATTCTGAAGACTTACGCTTTTATCATTTACCATTCAAAACATTTGTATACATTTATGTATCATACTTTGGAATCTCATGTTTGTAACTTTGAATTCATTAATCGAATGGTAACTTTTCAAAACGTCTCATTTAGAGTTCGTTTTCTATAACTTGTACTTTGTATTATGAAGTAGCACCCCAGTGACACAGTCTTCTGCTGCGGTATTTTCGGGGTGTTACATTTGTTACATATAAATCAAAGGGTAAGAGGTCGGGTAAGAGTGTTGGTAAGAATAAGGCCTTGGAGACGAATGCTCCGGAGACAAAGGGCGTGATGTTTGAGTCTGTTCTTCAAGGAGTTCCAGAAGGTGATCTTTTGAGTTTAGATAAGTCGAAGGACAAGGGGCCTGATCCGATTTTTGAGATGGAGAAGGCGCCGAGTGATATTTCAAAGGATAAGGGTAAGAAGCTTAGAGTGAAGTTTAAGGTGAAGGATAACCCACAGGTCAAGTCAAAGGACAAGCAAAATGTCAAGGCAGTTAAGACCACTACGAAGTCATTGGAGAAGGAGTTCGTTAAAGGATTATCAGAAGCTCCTATTTTAATATTCGAGAAGCCGGTTCAGGAAGAAACTCAACTGAAACGGAAATTGGGATTATCAAAAGTAGATAAGAGTACAAAGAAACCAAAGCTCAAGGTTTAAAAAGGTATAGATCTGTATTTTTTTGTTTGATTGAATTAGTATGCCTATTTATGCCCATATAAGCTTATATAGCTTTTTTAGGTTTTCCAAGGTTAGTTTTTAGCTTCATTACTAGTCCAAAATCCATGAAATTTGTTTTTATGTGATCTCTATTGGCTTAAGTTCATCTGTTTGAGTACAATGTTAGGATGTTTGAACCATTTACCTAACTTAATATTAGCTTAAAAGTTCAAGGTTAGGCTGTTTGAATCACATAGGATTGACAGTGAATCCCATGGGATTCGGATTCACTGTGAATCCCATAGGATTTCATAATGAATCCCATGGGATTCACTGTGAATCCCATGGGATTAATAATGAATCTATTTTTTATCTAGTTGTTTATATTATGTTTTTTTTATGTAGATGTTGATGAAAAGAAAAAGATATCGAAGAGTAAGGTTGTTTTAAAGAGAAAGAGGGGCGATTCTTCCATCACCATCGTTATCTCCCCCAACACAGTATCCCATCCCACTACCCTCACAATACCATACCTACCCGATCCACCCTAGACCTAGTAACCATCCAATTTACACTCACGCACCCAAAACCGTAAAATGTTTTTACCCAGTTGACTACCTCAGTCAGACCCTCACCCAAACCTCTTTTCCCTGTCAAATCTGAATCCCCATACCCTGTCACTTTCACCCCAGCTCACCCTCAAATGCAGCCAAGAAGTGATCACATGAGGTCTTTTCATCCACTCCTCTGCCATGCTGGCAATCCACACTACATAAGAGATCAATGGCTGTGGAGGACTCCAAAGAAGCACAAAAGCCACCCAGCTCACTTTTCCTCTCACAAAAGAAACACATCAACAAGACGAAAAACAAGAGGACAATAGAGCCAAGTGAAACCCTAGCTGGAAATTAGTATAAATAGAAGCTTTGTATGCCCATGGGAGGCAGTCATTTTAATTAGGTTTTAGTCAGGTAGTAGGTTTTAGTTCTTAATTTAAGTTTTTATCATTGTTTAGTCTCAGTTTCAAAAGCTTTATGTACACATAAAAAGTTTCAGTAATATAAATTTAAGTTTCTCTTTAAAAAGTGCTTCTTAACTTATTAAGTATTGCTTATTCATGATTTGCTTATTCTGCTTTTATTAAAATCAATATATCATTTACTTTTCAGGTTGTAATCTCAGTTTGAGTAATGTAGTCTCAGCCTTTGAACTTTAAATTTCAAGTTTTCTTTAAATCCAATTTGTTTTCTAGGTTACTGTTTCATATAAATCCATAACTATATTAGCTTATTAGAGTTTAATTTTTTGGTTTATAACTAATTTGTAGTATGAGTTTGTTATCATTTTAGTTTGGTAGAATAAAGCCTAGCTTTTGACAGCTTTTCACTAGCTCGTAGTTGGCCCTTTTGGGCTGTTTTGCATCAATTTCAACAGCAATAGGTTAGAGTTTAGAATTCATTAGCGCTTTCTAGTCTATTGTAACAGCTTAATCCTGTCTTGTGCTTATTAGGTCTCTCCAAGTATGCCTTTATCTTATTTTCCCCTTAGGACAGCCTTGGATTAGTTTTCGAAAACTTTTATGAACCCTCCAAGGCCTGTTGTTACATCAGGTCCCAACATACTCCCTTTTATCTTGTTTTAGTTTAGTTTCAGTAGGATATTGCAACTGTTGTTACTTAACATGTAGGGTAAAGTTTAAATCTTTGCATTCTAGCTTATTTTCGGTATTATAGCTCATTTGGTTAGTTTGCTCAGGCTTTCAAATAGGTGGATAGAAACTGTTTGCAGCCCAATAGTCTCCACAACCACTTATTAGAACATTTTTAATTTGCTCAATTTTTAGATTATTGGCCTAAAAATTGATTAATAGCTCGTTTCCCAGCCCATCTCCATGCGTACATTTTTGTTTGATTTTTAGGAATTTTTCTTATAGTTTATTTGGTCCTTGAATAAGCTCCGTTGGGTTGTTTGGTACCACTGTTAGCCCTTGCTGTTTATTGTAGCAATTTGTAATCTTTGGGTTCATTAACTGCTTATCTTGATTCTTTTTAACTTTTTAGGAGTTTCCCTAGTTACCATAAGCTTACCCCCCCCCCCCCCCACCCCTCAGCATAGCTTCTTATCAGCTTCTTTTCAGCTTATTTATAGTTTTAAGAATTCAAATTTCCCTTTGATTAGTTTGTTTGAGTGTACTGATTTGATTTGCCTTATTAACTGCTTATTTATGGCTTTTCATAAAATGTTTCTGTAACACCCCCAAAATACCGCAGCGGAAGACTGTGTCACAGGGGTGCTACTTCATAATACAAAGTACAAGTTATAGAAAACGAACTCTAAATGAGACGTTTTGAAAAGTTACCATTCGATTAATGAATTCAAAGTTACCAACATGAGATTTCAAAGTATGATACATAAATGTATACAAAATGTTTGAATGGTAAATGATAAAAGCGTAAGTCTTCAGAATATGCAGCTTGACTCTAAGTTCCATGCACTAGCTATCGCCTTACTAACCTGAGATAAACATGCTAAAGTGTCAACACAATGGTTGGTGAGTTCATAGAGTTTGTCTTAAAACAGTTGAAAAAGCCTTAAAGAATGATCACACAGCAAAGGCATCGTGAATCCACTCAGTTACAAGTCCCGCCATAAGAGACTTGTAACCTGTGTGTTCACAACCCACTGCTAACATATATAGTATGAATAAGACATGTACAAGTTCATCAAGACAATTTAAGCAATTAGAAGTGAATCTCTACTTCATCTCCGAAGACCTCACTTTTATGATGTATCCAACATTCGCAAATGTTAGGATGTATCAAAGACAACTGGGAGTCAATTCCCAAAGACAACTGGGAGCCACTTCCCAAAGACAACTGGGAGTCAATTCCCAAAGACAACTACTAGTCAATAAATAGAATAACGCAATTAAGTATAACGCAGTCATGTATGTAAGCAATCAAGTATAACACAGTCAAGTATAGACGTTTTGGGTATTTGTACAAGTAAACAAGTTGTTTGAGCATGTATCCCCCCCAATAGTTGAAACAAGTACGAAAAGAGTAGGGGCTATGACTCACCTTAAGTCTATGTAGTGAGTAATGAAAATGGTAGTCGAATCGCGAAAGTCTCTAAGAGCAGCCTATAATAGAACGTTGCGACTTAGGTTTGGAGTAACGTCTAAGAATACGACGAATTGCCTATATATGTCTTGCATAATGTTCATGATGTAGTACTTAGTATATAGTGTAAGTCGTTGAATATAAGTGGTCTATGAAACATGTATAAGTTGTATATCTCTTACTACCGTTCGGGCCGACATAATTCAGAAGTCATGGAGTAAACGTTCGAGGAGCCAGGACACTTTAACTCGTAAATCCACAACTCGTCTCGACGGCTTACTCAATGAACTCCTCACATGAGGCTCCCTACTATTGTAGTATTTGATAACATATATATATATATATATAAGCTTTTTGATCTTTAATAGTTATATGGTCTTTAGCCGTAGCTTTGCCGTGACCTTGGTCATTGTTACCATGATCTTGAGACTCAACCTTGGCTTTAGCCATGGTTGTGGTCTCGGCTTTAGGTCATTAGACCTCTTGGTCTCATCTAATTATAATGATTATATAGTAACTTTGGTCTAAAAATGGGCTGTTAAGAATTTGAAGAAATTTATCACTCAGAAAGCGTTTTCAGGGCTCGAGCTTCTTTATTCCTGAACGAAAACGTCGTTCCGGACAACTTTCGTGTTTTAACTTTTTGATGAATCGAACCAGAAGTGGGACTTTCAAACTCATAATTTGATCAGAATGCTAATTAGGCAGATTTGCCGTTTTGGTTTCGCTAACTTCAAATGGTCATAACTTTTGACTCGTGTACTCGTTTTGGGTGATTCAAATTGCTATGTTTTCCTTTTTAAGTCCTATTTAACAGTAAGTAAGTGTCAAATATCAAAGTTATACTATTGGGGTCGTGGTTCTTCATAAAAATCACTAGTTTGCTTGTTTACTTGTCATAAGTTAACATATGTATCCCAATACTTGTTTTATCCATTTTTAAACATCATGAACACAATAACAAGACAATATATAGTAAGAATGAAATATAAATAGCATGAATATGATAAGAAAGTATGTTAGGGTTTGCTTACAACTTGAGGCTTTCTAAAAGAAAGGTAAGTAACTAGTAAGGTACGGACTTTGATAGACTTAAGCTTCACCCTTTTGCAATCTATGATAAACCGAGGTTATTTGAAGATTATAACGACGCCTTCTTGAAGTCCAAAGCTATTTGAAGATTATAACGACGTCTTTTTGGAGACTTTAAAGTTATAACAATTTTTCTTAGAAAATTTCCAAGATTGAAGATCAAACACTAGTTTTCTTTCAAAAACTAGTTAACTTTCTTACAAAATATAAGAAAAGTGCCTTAGGTTTTAGGACTTGAAGGTTATAAGAAGGTGTGGTGCAAGTTTTCTATGTGTTTTAGCTTGGTATTTATAGGGTAGGAAAAATAGTTAACCATATATTGGGTTAGAATTTAACCATGGTTAGTTTAAGACACTTGTAATGATCTAAAGAATCAATGGTCAAGATTTAACCACACATGGTGACTCCACCACCCCTAAGTCGGTTCAAGGAGGATAAGGGTGACTAGATGAGTAGTCATGGTCTTTGGATGGTAATATCCTAAGTATGTAGCTAGTTTTGACTCCGTAAATTGCTAACCGTAAGTTATTAAGCCTCAAAACGTAAAACCGGGTATCGTAAAAATATGAAACTTATAAATATGGTTAAACATGTCAATATAGTCCATAATAAAATATAAAATGAGTGGTAGGTTCTATCGGGTGCGAAAACCCTGCTAAAAACTGGAAACACGGGTCTAAAACGCGCAATTCGCGTAAAACGCTGAACTGAAAAACGTAAAATTCCGAAACTTTTGGAATTGTCCTAAAATGAGAGAAAATCATATTTCTATTGTTTATAATGTTTTATGGACATATCGGGATGCCGGAATGACGTTTAAACCTAAAAGTAAATCTCGGACACGGCTTTGTGATTTTTGCAGAAATGATCCGACGAGCGTCAAACTCTCGGATTATCGTTAAAATAGTTTAACTTACGAGAATATGAAATAAAAATTTCTGAGATGAATAGTGAAAAGTAAATAGTAAAAAGTGAATAGTAAAAGTGAATAGTAAAAAGTGAATAGTGAAATTTTCGGGAATAAAAGTTAACCTGAAATTGCGAATTGTTACAGTCTGTACCCCTTAAGGAGAACTTCGTCCCGAAGTTCAGTTGATGTTAACTACTTACGATGTGTCTAAGAGAATTCGGGATCTCTAATATAGTGGTGTTCACTCTGATTTGTCTAAGGTTCTGGTTAAGGAGTTGTATCGGCTACAATTAAGTCCACTTATTTATAACACATTACTTACATAAAGAAGCGTCCAAATTTATGTAAGTAAGGTCTCATAAACTTATGGTTCGGTGATTTACAATTTCTTTATTTAACTGAAGAGGCGTCCCAATCCATTTAAATAAGGAGATTCTAAATCATCCTACTTAAGAATTTCCGACACAAAATCCGCCTTCTGAGGCAGATGGTAAGATAATCAAGTCATCAAATCCCTAAAGCTAAGCAATAATATTATTTAACTCAAATCTTGTGTCTAATCAAACAAGAACTGTCACAAGATCAAGTTAACTAATTAGTTATTACTGAGCTCCATGTTTTTAATGACTCGACGAATCTCTGAGGCTCCTTAAAATACTAAAGTCACATCATCTAACAGCGTGGAACTAAGCAAACGTCTAACCAAAAAGCACATGTGTATGTATTGTGTGTAAGGCAAATAAAGAGGAAGGTCCCAACGTATATAGCAGTTATAGTCTAGGCACTAAATGCAACCTAGTTCTCTATAACCAAGGCTCTGGTACCAATCTGTAACACCCCCAAAATACCGCAGCGGAAGACTGTGTCACAGGGGTGCTACTTCATAATACAAAGTACAAGTTATAGAAAACGAACTCTAAATGAGACGTTTTGAAAAGTTACCATTCGATTAATGAATTCAAAGTTACCAACATGAGATTTCAAAGTATGATACATAAATGTATACAAAATATTTGAATGGTAAATGATAAAAGCGTAAGTCTTCAGAATATGCAGCTTGACTCTAAGTTCCATGCACTAGCTATCGCCTTACTAACCTGAGATAAACATGCTAAAGTGTCAACACAATGGTTGGTGAGTTCATAGAGTTTGTCTTAAAACAGTTGAAAAAGCCTTAAAGAATGATCACACAGCAAAGGCATCGTGAATCCACTCAGTTACAAGTCCCGCCATAAGAGACTTGTAACCTGTGTGTTCACAACCCACTGCTAACATATATAGTATGAATAAGACATGTACAAGTTCATCAAGACAATTTAAGCAATTAGAAGTGAATCTCTACTTCATCTCCGAAGACCTCACTTTTATGATGTATCCAACATTCGCAAATGTTAGGATGTATCAAAGACAACTGGGAGTCAATTCCCAAAGACAACTGGGAGCCACTTCCCAAAGACAACTGGGAGTCAATTCCCAAAGACAACTACTAGTCAATAAATAGAATAACGCAATTAAGTATAACGCAGTCATGTATGTAAGCAATCAAGTATAACACAGTCAAGTATAGACGTTTTGGGTATTTGTACAAGTAAACAAGTTGTTTGAGCATGTATCCCCCCCAATAGTTGAAACAAGTACGAAAAGAGTAGGGGCTATGACTCACCTTAAGTCTATGTAGTGAGTAATGAAAATGGTAGTCGAATCGCGAAAGTCTCTAAGAGCAGCCTATAATAGAACGTTGCGACTTAGGTTTGGAGTAACGTCTAAGAATACGACGAATTGCCTATATATGTCTTGCATAATGTTCATGATGTAGTACTTAGTATATAGTGTAAGTCGTTGAATATAAGTGGTCTATGAAACATGTATAAGTTGTATATCTCTTACTACCGTTCGGGCCGACATAATTCAGAAGTCATGGAGTAAACGTTCGAGGAGCCAGGACACTTTAACTCGTAAATCCACAACTCGTCTCGACGGCTTACTCAATGAACTCCTCACATGAGGCTCCCTACTATTGTAGTATTTGATAACATATATATATATATAAGCTTTTTGATCTTTAATAGTTATATGGTCTTTAGCCGTAGCTTTGCCGTGACCTTGGTCATTGTTACCATGATCTTGAGACTCAACCTTGGCTTTAGCCATGGTTGTGGTCTCGGCTTTAGGTCATTAGACCTCTTGGTCTCATCTAATTATAATGATTATATAGTAACTTTGGTCTAAAAATGGGCTGTTAAGAATTTGAAGAAATTTATCACTCAGAAAGCGTTTTCAGGGCTCGAGCTTCTTTATTCCTGAACGAAAACGTCGTTCCGGACAACTTTCGTGTTTTAACTTTTTGATGAATCGAACCAGAAGTGGGACTTTCAAACTCATAATTTGATCAGAATGCTAATTAGGCAGATTTGCCGTTTTGGTTTCGCTAACTTCAAATGGTCATAACTTTTGACTCGTGTACTCGTTTTGGGTGATTCAAATTGCTATGTTTTCCTTTTTAAGTCCTCTTTAACAGTAAGTAAGTGTCAAATATCAAAGTTATACTATTGGGGTCGTGGTTCTTCATAAAAATCACTAGTTTGCTTGTTTACTTGTCATAAGTTAACATATGTATCCCAATACTTGTTTTATCCATTTTTAAACATCATGAACACAATAACAAGACAATATATAGTAAGAATGAAATATAAATAGCATGAATATGATAAGAAAGTATGTTAGGGTTTGCTTACAACTTGAGGCTTTCTAAAAGAAAGGTAAGTAACTAGTAAGGTACGGACTTTGATAGACTTAAGCTTCACCCTTTTGCAATCTATGATAAACCGAGGTTATTTGAAGATTATAACGACGCCTTCTTGAAGTCCAAAGCTATTTGAAGATTATAACGACGTCTTTTTGGAGACTTTAAAGTTATAACAACTTTTCTTAGAAAATTTCCAAGATTGAAGATCAAACACTAGTTTTCTTTCAAAAACTAGTTAACTTTCTTACAAAATATAAGAAAAGTGCCTTAGGTTTTAGGACTTGAAGGTTATAAGAAGGTGTGGTGCAAGTTTTCTATGTGTTTTAGCTTGGTATTTATAGGGTAGGAAAAATAGTTAACCATATATTGGGTTAGAATTTAACCATGGTTAGTTTAAGACACTTGTAATGATCTAAAGAATCAATGGTCAAGATTTAACCACACATGGTGACTCCACCACCCCTAAGTCGGTTCAAGGAGGATAAGGGTGACTAGATGAGTAGTCATGGTCTTTGGATGGTAATATCCTAAGTATGTAGCTAGTTTTGACTCCGTAAATTGCTAACCGTAAGTTATTAAGCCTCAAAACGTAAAACCGGGTATCGTAAAAATATGAAACTTATAAATATGGTTAAACATGTCAATATAGTCCATAATAAAATATAAAATGAGTGGTAGGTTCTATCGGGTGCGAAAACCCTGCTAAAAACTGGAAACACGGGTCTAAAACGCGCAATTCGCGTAAAACGCTGAACTGAAAAACGTAAAATTCCGAAACTTTTGGAATTGTCCTAAAATGAGAGAAAATCATATTTCTATTGTTTATAATGTTTTATGGACATATCGGGATGCCGGAATGACGTTTAAACCTAAAAGTAAATCTCGGACACGGCTTTGTGATTTTTGCAGAAATGATCCGACGAGCGTCAAACTCTCGGATTATCGTTAAAATAGTTTAACTTACGAGAATATGAAATAAAAATTTCTGAGATGAATAGTGAAAAGTAAATAGTAAAAAGTGAATAGTAAAAGTGAATAGTAAAAAGTGAATAGTGAAATTTTCGGGAATAAAAGTTAACCTGAAATTGCGAATTGTTACAGTCTGTACCCCTTAAGGAGAACTTCGTCCCGAAGTTCAGTTGATGTTAACTACTTACGATGTGTCTAAGAGAATTCGGGATCTCTAATATAGTGGTGTTCACTCTGATTTGTCTAAGGTTCTGGTTAAGGAGTTGTATCGGCTACAATTAAGTCCACTTATTTATAACACATTACTTACATAAAGAAGCGTCCAAATTTATGTAAGTAAGGTCTCATAAACTTATGGTTCGGTGATTTACAATTTCTTTATTTAACTGAAGAGGCGTCCCAATCCATTTAAATAAGGAGATTCTAAATCATCCTACTTAAGAATTTCCGACACAAAATCCGCCTTCTGAGGCAGATGGTAAGATAATCAAGTCATCAAATCCCTAAAGCTAAGCAATAATATTATTTAACTCAAATCTTGTGTCTAATCAAACAAGAACTGTCACAAGATCAAGTTAACTAATTAGTTATTACTGAGCTCCATGTTTTTAATGACTCGACGAATCTCTGAGGCTCCTTAAAATACTAAAGTCACATCATCTAACAGCGTGGAACTAAGCAAACGTCTAACCAAAAAGCACATGTGTATGTATTGTGTGTAAGGCAAATAAAGAGGAAGGTCCCAACGTATATAGCAGTTATAGTCTAGGCACTAAATGCAACCTAGTTCTCTATAACCAAGGCTCTGGTACCAATCTGTAACACCCCCAAAATACCGCAGCGGAAGACTGTGTCACAGGGGTGCTACTTCATAATACAAAGTACAAGTTATAGAAAACGAACTCTAAATGAGACGTTTTGAAAAGTTACCATTCGATTAATGAATTCAAAGTTACCAACATGAGATTTCAAAGTATGATACATAAATGTATACAAAATGTTTGAATGGTAAATGATAAAAGCGTAAGTCTTCAGAATATGCAGCTTGACTCTAAGTTCCATGCACTAGCTATCGCCTTACTAACCTGAGATAAACATGCTAAAGTGTCAACACAATGGTTGGTGAGTTCATAGAGTTTGTCTTAAAACAGTTGAAAAAGCCTTAAAGAATGATCACACAGCAAAGGCATCGTGAATCCACTCAGTTACAAGTCCCGCCATAAGAGACTTGTAACCTGTGTGTTCACAACCCACTGCTAACATATATAGTATGAATAAGACATGTACAAGTTCATCAAGACAATTTAAGCAATTAGAAGTGAATCTCTACTTCATCTCCGAAGACCTCACTTTTATGATGTATCCAACATTCGCAAATGTTAGGATGTATCAAAGACAACTGGGAGTCAATTCCCAAAGACAACTGGGAGCCACTTCCCAAAGACAACTGGGAGTCAATTCCCAAAGACAACTACTAGTCAATAAATAGAATAACGCAATTAAGTATAACGCAGTCATGTATGTAAGCAATCAATTATAACACAGTCAAGTATAGACGTTTTGGGTATTTGTACAAGTAAACAAGTTGTTTGAGCATGTATCCCCCCCAATAGTTGAAACAAGTACGAAAAGAGTAGGGGCTATGACTCACCTTAAGTCTATGTAGTGAGTAATGAAAATGGTAGTCGAATCGCGAAAGTCTCTAAGAGCAGCCTATAATAGAACGTTGCGACTTAGGTTTGGAGTAACGTCTAAGAATACGACGAATTGCCTATATATGTCTTGCATAATGTTCATGATGTAGTACTTAGTATATAGTGTAAGTCGTTGAATATAAGTGGTCTATGAAACATGTATAAGTTGTATATCTCTTACTACCGTTCGGGCCGACATAATTCAGAAGTCATGGAGTAAACGTTCGAGGAGCCAGGACACTTTAACTCGTAAATCCACAACTCGTCTCGACGGCTTACTCAATGAACTCCTCACATGAGGCTCCCTACTATTGTAGTATTTGATAACATATATATATATATAAGCTTTTTGATCTTTAATAGTTATATGGTCTTTAGCCGTAGCTTTGCCGTGACCTTGGTCATTGTTACCATGATCTTGAGACTCAACCTTGGCTTTAGCCATGGTTGTGGTCTCGGCTTTAGGTCATTAGACCTCTTGGTCTCATCTAATTATAATGATTATATAGTAACTTTGGTCTAAAAATGGGCTGTTAAGAATTTGAAGAAATTTATCACTCAGAAAGCGTTTTCAGGGCTCGAGCTTCTTTATTCCTGAACGAAAACGTCGTTCCGGACAACTTTCGTGTTTTAACTTTTTGATGAATCGAACCAGAAGTGGGACTTTCAAACTCATAATTTGATCAGAATGCTAATTAGGCAGATTTGCCGTTTTGGTTTCGCTAACTTCAAATGGTCATAACTTTTGACTCGTGTACTCGTTTTGGGTGATTCAAATTGCTATGTTTTCCTTTTTAAGTCCTCTTTAACAGTAAGTAAGTGTCAAATATCAAAGTTATACTATTGGGGTCGTGGTTCTTCATAAAAATCACTAGTTTGCTTGTTTACTTGTCATAAGTTAACATATGTATCCCAATACTTGTTTTATCCATTTTTAAACATCATGAACACAATAACAAGACAATATATAGTAAGAATGAAATATAAATAGCATGAATATGATAAGAAAGTATGTTAGGGTTTGCTTACAACTTGAGGCTTTCTAAAAGAAAGGTAAGTAACTAGTAAGGTACGGACTTTGATAGACTTAAGCTTCACCCTTTTGCAATCTATGATAAACCGAGGTTATTTGAAGATTATAACGACGCCTTCTTGAAGTCCAAAGCTATTTGAAGATTATAACGACGTCTTTTTGGAGACTTTAAAGTTATAACAACTTTTCTTAGAAAATTTCCAAGATTGAAGATCAAACACTAGTTTTCTTTCAAAAACTAGTTAACTTTCTTACAAAATATAAGAAAAGTGCCTTAGGTTTTAGGACTTGAAGGTTATAAGAAGGTGTGGTGCAAGTTTTCTATGTGTTTTAGCTTGGTATTTATAGGGTAGGAAAAATAGTTAACCATATATTGGGTTAGAATTTAACCATGGTTAGTTTAAGACACTTGTAATGATCTAAAGAATCAATGGTCAAGATTTAACCACACATGGTGACTCCACCACCCCTAAGTCGGTTCAAGGAGGATAAGGGTGACTAGATGAGTAGTCATGGTCTTTGGATGGTAATATCCTAAGTATGTAGCTAGTTTTGACTCCGTAAATTGCTAACCGTAAGTTATTAAGCCTCAAAACGTAAAACCGGGTATCGTAAAAATATGAAACTTATAAATATGGTTAAACATGTCAATATAGTCCATAATAAAATATAAAATGAGTGGTAGGTTCTATCGGGTGCGAAAACCCTGCTAAAAACTGGAAACACGGGTCTAAAACGCGCAATTCGCGTAAAACGCTGAACTGAAAAACGTAAAATTCCGAAACTTTTGGAATTGTCCTAAAATGAGAGAAAATCATATTTCTATTGTTTATAATGTTTTATGGACATATCGGGATGCCGGAATGACGTTTAAACCTAAAAGTAAATCTCGGACACGGCTTTGTGATTTTTGCAGAAATGATCCGACGAGCGTCAAACTCTCGGATTATCGTTAAAATAGTTTAACTTACGAGAATATGAAATAAAAATTTCTGAGATGAATAGTGAAAAGTAAATAGTAAAAAGTGAATAGTCAAAGTGAATAGTAAAAAGTTAATAGTGAAATTTTCGGGAATAAAAGTTAACCTGAAATTGCGAATTGTTACAGTTTCAGTTTCAAAAAATGGTGGTTCCCATGTGTTGGACAAATTTGTGCAAAAAGATTTGAAAAATAAAAATACGTACAAAAAAATGAGACCACCAATTTCGAACCTTGGTCACCTTTGTCACAACTGAACAACTCCAACACCACACGTTAACCATCTGTGCTAGCTATTCTCTTTTTTATGGTTCCATTTGTTTATTGTTTAACTAGTTCTGCCTTTTGCTTATTTGCATTCAGCATTTGTACTGCTTATTGGTAACTGCTTATTTCATGTTTTTATTTTTCTTAAGTTAGTTTTGAGTCTATTTAAATACCAAAAAAGTTTCAGATTTATTTAAGTTATTTTAGTATTTATTTTGATTTTATCTCATTAAAATAGTTTTTAATTCATAATAAATAGAATTTAAATTGCAAAATAAATTTTCTTTTTTCTAAAATTTACTTTCACCTTTTAGTACGTTATTCGTAAACCCGTAGGACGTTTAGAGCTTGAATTTCATGTTTTATTTTGCGCGTTGACGTTTATTTTTAAATAAACGTCACGTTTTTAATTTAGTTTACGTTTTAGGATTCCCGAAACCTAATTATGTTTCCCGTAGTGTTTTAGGATTCCCCTAGTTTGATAATTAACTTTTGTTTTACACTTAGGTTAACTTATTTTCACCTTCGTTCGTTAATTTTCTAATTTCGTTAATTAAACGTGTCATAGAACCAAATAATCTTTCCAATCATACAAGATTTTAATCCCAATCTCATTCGAAGCTTTCCATTCACACCTCGTTGGGGTACGACCCGGGAAATCACTTCCCGGTCTCACAATTTAAATATCACTTTCACAAGTTTTGCAAGGTAATCTTTTTCCTAAAAGGTTTACTCGTATTACTTCACGTCTATTTGTCTCACGACAAATTAGACCTCACGTTTGTTGATATTTTGAAAAATTGTTGTTTGCTCACACCAAAACACAACGAATCAAATGGCGCCGCTGCCGGGGAGGCTATGTGTCGAAAGTCTCGATAAGGTTTAGACGATTAGTCTTGTAGAACCTTCGCAAGAAGTTACGCTTTCATAAAACTTATAAAAAAACCAAAAATATTTTTCTTTTGTTTCTATATATGTATTATATCTATAAAAGATAAGAAAAACACAAAAAGATTTTACCATTTCTTTGTTAATAATAACAACATTAAAATCTTACCACCGCAAACCTAGGCAGAACACCTACCAACTGGGGGTGTGACCATAATAAGTTCCCAAACAAAAGATCAAAACCTGCCTTTGTATCACTTACGTTTTGGAAAACTTTTAATCGATAAGCTTACATAAAGAGGAGTCGAAACGGTATAGGGCGATACAACAAACTTCGCCCTAGTGAGAAATCCATTCTTTTCTCCCGCTCCTTGTACATTTGTCCTTAAAGGTTAACCTTGCGTTTGTGATTATTGATTTAAGTTCCCCTGTCTTTATGAGTTGGTCTTGTTTTAATTGTTGTGTGTTTTTCGAAAAACCCAAAAATAATCTTCGTTTCCTACACGTTTGATTCTCGCCTTCTTATACCTCCCTCATTAATGTTTAATTCTTATGTCATCACTCGACTATCACTGTTTTCAATGTAAAGGTCCGGTGGATGATAATCTTCGCTATTACAAGTGTGGGTGTGAACGGTGTGGAAGTAATATTAGAGACGGATTTTGTAAATGGTGCAAAGCATATCTGAATGCTTTCAATGAATCTCAAAATTCTTCTGACTACCCTTCACAGCCCGAGATACGTACTAAAATAAACGACTTGCCTGATCATCACGTTTATTAAGAACAAAAACCGACGAATATAACGGAAGTGGTAGATTTTCCTAGCTCTCAGAGCACACCATTTGTCCCACCCCCGGATTTTTCAAAAAGTTCTTCGAGACTTGATAATCACTCGAATTATTTTGTTGATTCTTTGAATTGTCCAATTCCTTCTCTAAGGCAGTCGTTTATTCCTTGCGTCGGTTGTGGTGAGCCATTTTCGGTCTACCATGTCGTTGGTGCACGTGTGAACGATGTGGTTGATGCGTGGGAATCGCAACAGGCTTTACCTCTCGAGGGATCTCGAGAAGCTTACAACCCCCACCAGGCAGTGTACCTGATCGTTGTAGTATAGTATAGTGACAAGTACCGGGGGATTGATCATTCAGCTAGGAATAGTGTCGTTAGGATTGAAATTAATCTAACTAGGTCTAAAGGTGAATGATGATTCTTTTTATGTTTTTATATTTTATGAAAAGCAAGTAAAAATCTCGGGTATTGGGAGAGTGGGCGGAATTAGTTGCTAATCAACTAACCCAAAAGCTACTAATTAATCTAATAAACAAGAAAATAAACTAAGGTTCTACAAGATAAGTGAAGCATGTCTGCCCATGATATGTTACTCCTTGCTAGCTATCCAATCCTACCTATTGAATTGTAACTTTGTTTTAATTGACGGGTTGTATTCCTTAATACCATTCATGGGGTATCGCACATAACTCCCCAATTCTATGAGCTCTTATCTCCTCCTATACCATGCCCAGCACAACCATAGGGATTGTAAACAGTGGCTCATGCATTAAATACAACCAATAAAGACCTTAGTGCAATAGGTTCATGTTTCCTAAGACGTTCAAGCATGTTACCATTTGGAGATCTGCCAGTTTTCTTAAGCCTAACATATAAATCATTCAACCAAAACAAGAATCAATAGGAAACAAGGATTATAAACTAAACCAACTAGATCTATTGAAGTTGTCACGCCTTAATTGATGGAGATAGACACAACATCAACAAGAAATCAATGAGATCTAATCAATTATATACAAGTTTCACATAATCATAAGTAGACATAAGGTGAATTAGCAAATCATCATCAAAGAAGAGCAAACAACAATGATAATGGAAAACATAATTAAGATAGAATCATCAGACCAATACATGATGTTTATGGAGTGATTTAAACCCTCTAAGTTGCTGGAAAAACACCCACCTAAACCCAGGAATCGACCTTAGGGTTTAGGGCTTACAAAAAGTGAAGTTATGATGTTATATTTATAGGCATGTTTTCTGTCGGCAAGGCTTAATGGCGTCAGCTCGTTCTCTTGACGCCGTCACGACCATTTTTTCACCAAATTGTTGATCTCTTCGTCCTCTTCGCGTGGGCTTTTGAATCACCTAAATCCGAGTTCGTATGCAAAAGTTATGACCAAAACAATATCAGCTACTCCGCGCGCAAGTTTTGACAAGTTAACACGTGACGGCCTTGGGTGACGCCTTCACATTCTCTCTGGGCCGTCACCACTTTTACTCTTGACGCCGTCAGGTACTGTTCTCAGCATGGAAAATTAATTCTTTGGCGTTTTCTTCACTTTTATGCTCCAAAAACGTCCGAATTGCTTCCTTTTCCAGATTTCACTCCCAAAGTACCTAAAATCACAAAAGGAACGATTTAGGGCAATATTTGATCAAATAAATTCAATTCCGGGCTTAAATAACCCCCTAAAAACGGATCATTTTTCGCCTCATCATATACCCTTAGACTTGAGATTTGCTTGTCCTCAAGCAAATGCGCTTTTATTCTAATCAAAATATAAGTTAGGGGTCATTTAACACTAATATAAAAGTAATTACAACAAATAATCGTTCCACTAAAGATCAAAAACAAGCACGGAGGTCATACACTAGCACCTCACAAATAGTGTTTAGATACTCACATCTCTCGGGTGTAATAAAGTATATATCATAATATGGAAATGGAAAACATCTCTCACTACCTGTCATAGCAAAATAGATTACCATAGGCTTGGGAAAGGATCAAACCTCCACCACATGGCGTAAGCACCTAGGATAAACTATCAAAGAGGTCTTTTAAAGGGTTGTAACGTTAGGTGTAGGGATATGAAATACACGGTTTTGTTGGATAAAGGAATTTTTTACTGGTGGCGAGTTAACAATCTTGGTTAATTACATGTACAATATGGCGTTGCTAAGCCAAGACTAGACTCGACTTAAGCTAATAAATGAAAAATAACAAAAACATAAAATAAAAAGGGATGGTAGTCCGTATGTTTTTTTCTTTTTTTCTTTTTTCTTTTTTTTTTTTCTTGATCTTTTTTTTTTTTTTTTTTTTTTTTTTTGCTTACACTCTTACCCTACCATCCAAAATAATACATCATAGGGGATGAGAATTCCCCTTACACTTGAATCTTTACATACTTTACAATAAACTAAACTAATGACTCGAATTAAGAAAATCAAAACACTTGGAGCACTTTTAAGATTAACGTACATATGGGGGTAATAAAATGATGTTCTTCCCCATTACTCCATAAAATAAGTACTTACCCACGAGTCCCAATCGTCCCAAAACAATATGTACAAGGATATGACACGACTTAGCAACCATGTAATCAATTAGAAAGTTAACTTAGGGTTTAACAAATAACAATAATGCACTAAAAAATGAGCACATACATGGAAGGCTAAGGCGATTTGGTTGTACATTTAAGTGTGGTGTAACAAATTCTTCCTTTAAGTAAAATGCTTAAAGTTAGAAACGAAAAGATAGGCTCGGAGGGGTGTACTAGGGGTTTCGTGTACTAAAAATGAGTACAACGCTAAGGGTGTGGGAAAAAATAGTTGACTTAACTAGCCAAGTAATATGACTTAAATGGTCAAGTAATTATGATACGGGTTTAACACAAGGGTAATCCTAATGCCTCTTATCATGTAGTAAATCCTACTATACGAATGTAGTCTCACTAGCGGTCTCAGGATGCATCACTAACGCAAGTTCTAGAATCTAAATGCTACGGGTACACTCATAAGCACTAATAGTAAATGCTTTTCCTATCAAATCTAAAGGCGAACCTCACATATTTGGGAGGAAAATTTTTCTGAATATACGGTTATGTGCTAGTAATACAATCTCCTATCCATGAGACGCTTGCTATGGCTAAAGTTTCAATCCTAAATGTTGTAAAAAAATTTAAATTTGGCGCTAAAATTGCACTAACAAGTATTTCTCATAGTTTTATTACACATCTACCATTAAACAAAACAAACTCAAGCGAAAGTGCATATGTAAGGTATCATCTTTTTACCCTCCCCTTACACTTAAGATGAACATTGTCCCCAATGTTCAAGTAAAGAATGTAAAAGTGAAAAAGTAAAGAGAATGAAATCAAATACTCCCCTGATTCGCTCGGTATGGATAATAAGGTGGCCAGGTTAAATCTTCCTCCAAGAAAATGAACAATCAAAGCTTCCCTTCCAGAATATAAATCATCTTTTTGTCATACATAACCTGTAAAACCTGACAAAATAGACAAGACAACCTCGCGTAAAATCGGCGGCATCCTATATAAGCTACTAAATCCTAGAAAACAAGATAAGATATAATGCTTGTGGAATGAAGTTTGCAGATCTCCTGGAGATTATAAAACTTAATAATTCACAAAAACCATAAGACTCCGTTAGAAAAACAAAATCGGTAAAATTTCCAGATTTTAACTCCTGACGCCGTCAAGAGTAAAACCCTGACGCCGTCAGAATGGACCTGCAGAAATTCTTATGTTAAGTTTCCGGAAAATTTCTGGAGAAACTTGGTCCTACTTCCTGGAAAATCCTGCAAAACTTCATTATGACTCAATACAAGCATTTGACTCTAACAAATACGAATATACATGTTCATTTAATATTGTGGAGAATCATGATCGGTTTGTTTCTTAAAAACATATTTGGGGTTTCCCCTTACACTTATCTTTTGCAAAAATACTTTTAGGTGGAGTTAAGACTAGGCCAAAACAACAAAGTAAAGTATTTCCACTATTTAGTTTAGAAACATGATCTACCAACAATAAAAATAAAGCATGCATACGGAAGCAAATAACAAACAAACAAATAAAATCACACAAAACATGGGTTGCCTCCCAAGAAGCGCTTTTCTTTATTTACGAGTCTTGTAGCTAGACTCAAGGTTATGGGTTACTACGTGACTTCATCATTGGTTCCATTCTCTAGGTCGTCTTCTAAACCAGTTTTGTATTCAGGACCTAGTTGTAAGCATTCTTTATAGAAACCAAGCATCCTATTCTTTACATATTCAACTCCTCTACGTCTATCCTCCTCATTCCTATAATAAGCCGCTTGCTTGTGTTCTTTTTCGAAATTAGAGAGAAGGCGGTATTGCTCAATCTTGTAGGGCATTTGATAGGCAACCTCATCGTTCTCTTCCTTAAATCTAACTATCCCTAAAGTCGGATCATAACTCATCCTAGTGGCCTCAACAAATGGTTTTCCAAATATTACTTGGCTTAGGCAAGCATCTATCACCGGACGAATGTCTTCCACTATCATAAAATCGATCTCATAGGTGAGATTCCAAATAATTACATGCAATCCCTTCACTCTTCCTGCAAAATTACTTATCAGATTCTTACCGGGCATCATCCTAAAATCAAGTTGCTTCTTCATCACCCAATTGTAATAAGTCCTAGTCATGATGTTAACGGGGGATCTAGGGTCGATGTAAGCTTTCCATACATGCATGTGTCCGATATTACATGGGATGTTAATGTTAGAGGGGTCTCCCATTTTGATAAGAGGTGTGCCGAAGATATATGGTCTCTCGGGACTATCGAATAGATCCTTATGGTACTCCCGTTCTTCTTCGGTGGGCAACTTATCAAAGTATTCTTCTATAGGCTCTACTTCCTCTAACTCCTCTTCCTTATTAACCTTAACTTTCCTACTCTCATCCTTAATCTCGGCCTCTACTCTAACTTCACCCTGGTCACTCATCTCTATCTCCTTATCTATTGGCTTAATGGTGACAACATTGACAAAGTGGACATGTTTGGATGATGAGGGATCCTTAATTTGGGTTCCACTATTGGTGTCCCTAGTGTCCTTCCTAGGTGTGATTAACGCTTGGTTGTTAAGGGCCTTCAACAAGTTGTCAATCTTGTTGGTCATCTCCGTTTGTTGTTGGTTGAATTCGGTTTCAAACCTAGCTATGCGAGCTTCTTGAGATGCCATGAACTTTGACATAAATCCTTCAAGATTGTTGGTACTACCATAGTTGTTAGAAGGATTGTTGTTGAAAGTACGGTTGGATGGTGGACCGTTTGGTTGGTAACGATTAGGCGGATTGGAAGAATTGGGTTGATTTTGTTTCCACCTAAGGTTTGGGTGATTTTTCCAAGAGGGGTTGTATGAATCACCGTAAATGTTTGGCTCGGGCTTGAAAGTGTACCACTTATCTCCCGCTTCGTCGGTACGCGTGGATGCGTAGTCCGCGAAAGCTGTTCCGGGGAGTTCCACACAATCACGAGTGTCGTGGGGACCACTACATAATTCGCATGAAGAAGTGATTTTGTTCACTTGGCTTGAAGGCTTAGGAGCTTCGTAAGATTTCATGAGAAACTTGACTTGGTCCTCAAGTTCCATGATCATACGGTCGGGAGTGCTAGAATTGTTCGAAGGCAAAGATATTGCCTTGACCGTTTTGTTCAAATCACGGGGATCATTCCAACTTTCGTTATCATAGAGAGCAAGATCTTCTATGAGTTCCCATGATTGTTCCGCACTAAGATCACGTAGCTTACCACCGGCCGATTGGTCAATGGCTCGCCTCGTGGAGGGACTTTTTGGACTTGGAGCCAAAGATCTATGCCATGATGAGGGACTTTTTGGAGTAAGTCCTTGAAACGAGTACATGCTTCATAAAGAGATTCATTTTGACGTTGTTAGAACATCAAGATGTCATTTCTAAGCTTAGTAGTTCTCCCCGGTGGGAAAAATTGAGCAAGGAAACGAGTGGTGAGATCATCCCATGTGATGATGGATCCCGCGGGTAAACGCTCAAGCCATTGACTAGCTTGATCCCGTAGAGAGAATTGGAATAGGCGTAAACGGGTAGTCTCTCTAGTTTCAACACCTAGGTCTATGGAATCTACGATTTTGAGAAAGTCCTTAAGATGTTGGTTTGGATCTTAGGAACGAAGTCCATGGAATGCACATCCGCTTTGCACCAACCGGATGGTGTCGGATCGCAAGGGGGTCACATTGGCTCCGGTGAGCTCAATGGTGTTTCGGTAGCCTTGGTGGCTAGGTCGGGAATACTCTCCTAAGGTTCGGGGCCTAAGGGGTTCTAATGGTGGGTTTTGTTGTGGTGGTATGATGGGTTCAAAGATGTTACCACCTTCCATGATGTCGGATGGTAAAGAGTTACGAACAAAGGCACAAAGAAATGAGATAGACTAAAGAAAACCTAAAAATAAAAATAAAATCTTACTAGAAAGGAATCTAGCAAGTAGACCTAATAAAAAGAAATTCTAACCTAGACAATAACTATTCCCCGGGCTGCGGCGCCAAAAACTTGATGCGTGGGAATCGCAACAGGCTTTACCTCTCGAGGGATCTCGAGAAGCTTACAACCCCCACCAGGCAGTGTACCTGATCGTTGTAGTATAGTATAGTGACAAGTACCGGGGGATTGATCATTCAGCTAGGAATAGTGTCGTTAGGAATTAAATTAATCTAACTAGGTCTAAAGGTGAAGGATGATTCTTTTTATGTTTTTATATTTTATGAAAAGCAAGTAAAAATCTCGGGTATTAGGAGAGTGGGCGGAATTAGTTGCTAATCAACTAACCCAAAAGCTACTAATTAATCTAATAAACAAGAAAATAAACTAAGGTTCTACAAGATAAGTGAAGCATGTCTACCCATGATATGTTACTCCTTGCTAGCTATCCAATCCTACCTATTGAATTGTAACCTTGTTTTAATTGACGGTTGTATTCCTTAATACCATTCATGGGGTATCGCACATAACTCCCCAATTCTATGAGCTTTTATCTCCTCCTATACCATGCCCAGCACAACCATAGGGATTGTAAACAGTGGCTCATGCATTAAATACAACCAATAAAGACCTTAGTGCAATAGGTTCATGTTTCCTAAGACGTTCAAGCATGTTACCATTTGGAGATCTGCCAGTTTTCTTAAGCCTAACATATAAATCATTCAATCAAAACAAGAATCAATAGGAAACAAGGATTATAAACTAAACCAACTAGATCATTGAAGTTGTCACGCCTTAATTGATGGAGATAGACACAACATCAACAAGAAATCAATGAGATCTAATCAATTATATACAAGTTTCACATAATCATAAGTAGACACAAGGTGAATTAGCAAATCATCATCAAAGATGAGCAAACAACAATGATAATGGAAAACATAATTAAGATAGAATCATCAAACCAATACATGATGTTTATGGAGTGATTGAAACCCTCTAAGTTGCTGGAAAAACACCCACCTAAACCCAGGAATCGACCTTAGGGTTTAGGGCTTACAAAAAGTGAAGTTATGATGTTATATTTATAGGCATGTTTTCTGTCGGCAAGGCTTGATGGCATCAGCTCGTTCTCTTGACGCCGTCACGACCATTTTTTCACCAAATTGTAGATCTCTTCGTCCTCTTCGCGTGGGTTTTTGAATCACCTAAATCCGAGTTCGTATGCAAAAGTTATGACCAAAATAATATCAGCTACTCCGCGCGCAAGTTTTGACAAGTTAACACGTGACGGCCTTGGGTGACGCCTTCACATTCTCTCTGGGCCGTCACCACTTTTACTCTTGACGCCATCAGGTACTGTTCTCAGCATGGAAAATTAAGTCTTTGGCGTTTTCTTCACTTTTATGCTCCAAAAACGTCCGAATTGCTTCCTTTTCCAGATTTTACTCCCAAAGTACCTAAAATCACAAAAGGAACGATTTAGGGCAATATTTGATCAAATAAATTCGAATTCGGGCTTAAATGACCCCCTAAAAACGGATCATTTTTCGCCTCATCAGTGGTAATGATATTCAAAACGGAAGTTGTTTGCTTTGTGGTTCGAGTAATTCATTCGCTTACGATTCTAATCCGAGCTTTTACAATGAGCCACAAAACAATTGCATTTCATATGAGCATAATCCGTGTTATCAAAATTTCAATGCCGAATCGTTTCAAAATGCACCAACTTCACACCAATACGGTTGTGAGTATTGTGGAGGTCCGCATTTTAGCACCGATTGTCAAACTAGGAATCTTTTTCCGTGTGACAACAATTATCACAACCAACCTCCACAATACCAAACTTTTGAAACACAACCTCAACCATTTCCTCAAGAACTTTTGCAAAATGTCTTAAATACTTCAAATGATCTTAAGGATTTGGTTAACAAACCTGCTCCGGAAGAACCTCGTCCGAAGTCTTACAAAGAAATACTAGCTGAAGAAGCAGCTAGAGTAAGATTTCGAATGCGTAAAACTATCATCTACGATGACGATGACGATAGTGATGATGAAGATACCCTTGATATTCGTCAAGGCTCATCAAATTCATCAGTTGTGGTTCCTTCCATGAAAAATCAGCGAGAAAATAATGTGACGGAGAAATTACTAGCAGAAGATCAAATGGAACTTGTACAATCCATGAATGCTAGCTCCTCTCAACTCCCTCAGTCTATTGATATCACACCCGAAGTTCACACTCACTCTCTCAATACGGGGGATGAGCATCTTAGCACTGTTCCTGAAATGGAATCGGACGAATTCATAAAGTCTAGTGTTGAGAACCTTGTCCCAATCCCAGGAGAGTCACAGGGAACTTTTGATCATATGTGTGATTCACCTTCCCCTCCTGAAAATCTAAAAGATCATTTTGAAACTTTCTCCGACTTTGATGATGATTGTACATCTTATGGAGAAGTTGAGTATGTAGAGGCATCACTGCCTCATTCTGATGTTGACCTTCTCCTTGAGGAGTTCACAGATGAACTTACTCACATCAATCCACTTCCATTGGGAAGTAATGATGATCTGTTTGATTTCGAAGCCGATCTGGGAGAAATTGAAAACCTTTTAAATTCTAATCCCAACATCGAGCTTAGTACTTCACATACTGATGTAAATTCTCTATCTTCTGGAAACATCAGTCATGTGGAAGGATTACCTTCTGAGCTAGTCAGCTTAGAAGAAGAGAATGATGAAACTAACACTGAAATCAAAGATGAAGCCCTTCGTGCTACATTATTAAATGTCAGTCACCTCATCTTTAAAATTGAGGCTTTCAAAGAGAAACCTATTTCATCTCCTATCCCCATTAAGGATAGTGACATTTTTTCCGATGATTCTATACCGAAATTGGAAGCCTTCCATTTTGATCCTATGGGAGAGAAGATTAGTGGCAGTACCGCTTCTCATTCTCATAATTCTCTCCCCGATTATGAATCATTTACCTTCGATGAGTTCTCCTATGAACTCACTCACATCAATCCCAAATATGATTCATTCACATTCAAGGAGTTCTCCTGTGAACTCACTCATATCATATCTCCATTGGAATATGATAACTTCTACTTTGATCTAGACACACCCGGGATATGTCTTGATCACATGAGCTTAAATGATGAGATTCATGATGATGAATCCATGAATCCTTGATTGGTCCCGAAACAGTCAGATATTATTGACCAAGGTCAATAAGTCAAAGACAGCCTCGTTCCAATTCTCCGGTGATAGTATAGTGTGTCCCCGGGTCGTTAAGTCCTAGCGAGATTGAAATGGTGCTTTGGAAATCGTTTGGGAATGAGTGGCACTGAGGACAGTAGCCAACATGATTTGGAATTGATTTTGCTACTGATATTTTGGTATTTGCACAATGATATAATATTCACAAATAACATATATTCAGATATATGCACAAATTTACAATTTGGGATCACGTAACAGACAGAAAAGTGGGTTTTAATAATTTACAAACTACAAGGGGTGCAAGTGAAACTTTTGAAAACTTAAAAAGAAAATTGAAAATGAAAATGAAATTATAAAAATTATTATTTTAATATTTAAATATTATTTAATTAATAAAACTATTTAAAATCTAATTTAAACCTAATTTAAATTAACTAAAAATTACAAGGATTACAAATTAAACTAAAAACTTGCAAAAATAATTTCTAAACTTAAAAATGAACTTGAAGAAAGTATAAAAAATAAAAATAAATATTTTTGTCATTTTGTAAGTTTTTTATTAATTAAAAACTATTTATCTTAATTAATCTAATTTAACTATTTTAAATTACTATTAATACTAAATTAACTTAGAAAATTATGGAAAAATTTATAAAACTAATTAACCATCGCAGGAATCCTACAAAATTATAAAAAAAAACTTCTAAAAATTATATTTAGGCTATTCCACTAATTATTTACCTTTTAATTAACTTAAATGTAATTTAAATCATTAAAATTAGAAAAATGGAAAATTAACAGTAGAAACTAAAAATATATTTTCTAAAAGTCTTAAATAATTTATAAAACTTAGAAAAATTATAAAAACCTACTTTTGTTACTAAAAATTTAAGAAAACTAATTAATAACTAATATTACCTAATTAATTATTTAAACTACTTTTAAATCTAATAAATAGTAAATTGTTTAGGAAAAATCTAAGAAAATTATTTTAAATACTTAAAGGTACTAGGAAATATAGAAAATTATAAAAATGGAAAAGTGCTTATAAATAAGCTGAAATGAAAAATGAAAAAAATAGATTCTATTAAATAGAAGCTATTACTATTTTTATGTTTGGTTTTTTTTTTGTGTTTTTCTTTTTGACAGCTAAAGATATGATGAAAATGAGAAACTTTTGTGAAACAACTTTTAATCTAGCTGAAAAATTAGCTGTGTGCACCCCCTTATCCAAAACAGTTTGACTTTCTTTGACTGAGTAGCAAAATAAGCACAAATGACAGTATGTGGGGTCCACAATGATGAAACTAGGTTCAATTAAGCACAATAGACTTAAATAAGCTAAAAACAACAAGCAATGGGCATTGATAAGCGAAATGGAACCAAATAAGCACTTTTGATACCTGAACTAAACTCAGAAATGGGACAGACTTTAGGGTTGATTCCAGGTGGGGTCCACTGATTCCTAGGTCAAACTAAAGGTCAAGGCTTGTAGCCTGGTAGGAGGGGGGTTAGGAAAACCCAAAATGAGTCACTGAGACCCACTGAGGTGGCCTACAACAGCCACCAAAGGTGGTGGTGTTGTGGTGGTCTGCTGGTGCAGGGGGGATGTTCTTCCCTGCAAGTGTTTTTCTAGGCTTGTGGGGTCCACAACAAAATTCACAAAAATGTGACAATTATGCAAATCTCAAGTTAAGCTGCTAGACTAACTACCCAACAAGTTTCAGATCCTAGGACCATGTACAAAACTCAATAATATTCAGGCCATTTTGAGAAAAAACTGAGATTATCAATTTTGACTTTTTTAGAAAACTTGATACTTTGACTTATATGAACTTTGATCTAGGTTTACTAATTTTTTATGATGTTTTTAACCACAATAAAGCTAAATCTAGTGAACTTAAGCACTTATGCAAGGATTTGAGTGATTGTGATGCTCAAATACCTACACAGTTAACTGTGTAGGTGTTTTGTTTTTGATTTTGACTTTTCAATGAAACAAAGCTTGGTATTATGGTTATTTTGTGCTAGTTATAACCTAAGTAACTTGTGGGATCCAAAAGTAACAATACTGAGATACTACAACCTTTTGAATTCCCTAGATCCAAACACACCTTATTTTGACAGTTATGGAGATTTTCAAAGAGATTAACTTGTTTACCCCAACAATCTATTTACAAAAGCTCTATTATGATCTAAATAGGTAATTTAAGCACAGAAACACAAGTGATGACCACTAAGTCACAAGAAGACAAGTTATAGCTAATATGGCAGTTTGAACAAAGATAATGAGCACAAAGAAATCTAAGTACTAACAACTAATTTTAAACCACAATCTTAACTAATAATGCCTAACAAGTACTAAAAACACAGAATAATAAGCAAACTACAGAAGTTACAAGGAATTAATATTTAAGATGAAAATCAAAATAAGCAAAGCTTACTAACCACCCTTAGCATGAACAAAGGGTTTTCCACAGATGCCTATCTTTAGATAGGCTATTCCACTTCCGAGCTTGCCCTTCAATGCCTCTTAATACCTGAAATCAAACTCAAACAAACATAGTTGACTTATGTTGAATAATTTTTTTTGTTTTTGCTTTTTATTACTAGTACTGAGTTTAATTGTCTCTACAAGCTTAAGGGAACCTATGTGACCCTATATCAGTCCATGATCATTGATACAAGTGACAACTGAGGTTATTGAGAAATTCAGAATTTGAGTAAATTGCAATAACACAAAACAGAACTGAGACTTGTATTTTTATAACTTGAAAAGACTTAGATTACAATAAAACAGCTACTACAATACTTGAATTATGAAAATTACACTGAATTTGAAACTCTAATTTAATTCGACATAAATTTTAACTAAATTAACTACTACTCTTCTTCCTTGCATTCTCTTCATTATATAGGCCACCATTAGGGTTCATTTGAGCCTCTGAGCAAATCCCACTCTTAATCTCGACCCTTGGATGTCTGAATCACTCTAATCTTGTGCCACGTGTTTTGGCGGGAAAGATTTTTTATTTGCAATTTGTTCTGAAAATCAGACAAGGGGGTGGTGCATTAAATGTGGAGAAGATGTTAGGTATATATGGTGAGGGTGATTGGTTTGGGCGGTGGATAAGATGGGGTGGTGGTGATGTGATGGAGGAACAGTGCAAGTTGGGGTGTGGGGGAGGGAAGGCTGGGAGGGGTGGTTGTTTGACCAGATTTGACCAAGGTCAATGTTTTGACCTCGGTTTTATTAGTAAAAGGGTATTGGGTGGGCTGATGGTTGTTTGGGCCTAGGATAGAATGGGTGGGCTAGGGATAGAGTTTGGATTGGATTTAGTGTTGGTTTGGAGTAGTATTATTAGTAAGGGTCCGGTTTGGTTTTTAATTTCACAAGGACCAAATTTGTCATTTACCGAATTTTGAGGGGTGAGTTTTGGAAATCTTCCAAAGTGTTCACAAAGGTGTGTTTTGCCGCATGATGAATAGTACATGGTCCTTGTATGATTTTTCCATTTAAATTTCACCAGGGACTAAATTTGCCAAACTTTCAAACTTCAGGGACCAATTGTGTAATTTCACCAAACTTTTTCACCAAGGACCAATCCTGTCATAAAAGATTAGTGAAAGGACAAAATTTTTTTTCTCAAAGTTTTAATATCCCAGGGACCATTTTTGACAATTTTCCAAACTTCAGGGACTAAACTTGACATTTTGTGAAACTTTGCACCAAAGGACTAATTATGTAACTTTTTGATTTAAAAGGACCTTTGGTGACTTTTTCAAGTTTTTAGAACAACCAGGGACTAGATTTGACAACTTTTGAAAGTTGAGGGACTGAAACTGCCAATTTTGCAAACTTTGTATGTTTTTTTATCTGTTTTTGATTATTTTGCATTTGAAACATGTAAAACACATTCCTGGGATATTTTCACTATTTTGATTCAATATTGAGTGTTTTTAGATGTTTTGGCAGCTCAGAAAAGGAAAAAATGATGAGTATTTACACACTCATCAATCCCCCACACTAAAACATTGCTAGTCCCTAGCAATCTTTTGAGAAAAACTTGATGGATTTGAAAAATTCTTTACCAAAAGCCATCACTTCTGGAGTAGCCAGGTGTAAGAACTGTGGTACACCTGATAACCATGTGATTTTGAGCAAACCACCAGCTGTCAACGGTTTTGATTTGTCTTTACCAAGAGCCGTTTGCTCCTGGACTAGCCAACTCTTGATGGACCTAGTCAACATCTTGGTGAGCTGATTACCAATTATGGATTTTTCACGGCCTTTACCACAAGCCATAATCTTGTAGGCTAGCCAACTCATTCGCTTTATGGGATATGGCGAGTTGATTTACCATACAATTTTTGGCAAATTGCAAGCCATCAACGGGTTTGAGATGTCTTTACCAAGAGTCGTTTGCTCCTGGACTAGCCAATCCATTTGTCATTTAGACTTTGGCGGACTGATAACTACAAAAATTTTGAAATAAAGTGAAAAAAATTTTGAAAAATTTAGGCCTAAAATGAGGGTACGTAGAAAGTATTTTGTGATAAAATTCGTAAGAATTCCCCCCCCCCCCCCCACACTAGAATTGAATATTGTCCTCAATATTCAAAGTCCCGGCCATTCTGCCGAACCTCTGAACGGAAATAGATAATATTCGAAACTAACTGTGGAAATATCGATTTTATTTTTCACTTTATTTATCTGTACATATAAATATTTTTCATTTTTTTCCTTTTTTTTTTTTTTTTTTTTTTTTACTTGAAACTTATATACATATTTACTTTTCAAAAGGTGGGGGACGGCCACTCCCCCACACTAGAGTGGTAGAAAGTAGAAAGAAGTTAGAAATACGGGTGAAAACCCATATATTTTGATAATTTTTGTTCACCGAGTCACTAGCTTGACTCGATCCCCGAATTCATTGGCCCATGGGGAAAGTTTAGAGATCAGGGACAACCATGGGTGGTATGTCCTCTCCAAAATAATGTTTCAAACGATGGCCAATCACTTTGAAGTTGGGACCTTCGGGTTGAGATAACTCAACAGTCCCGTATGGATATACTTTAGCAACAGTGAATGGTCCAGTCCATCGGGTTTTTAATTTCCCCGAGAAGATCTTTAACCTTGAGTTGAAAAGAAGGACTCTGTCACCGACGTTGAAAACGCGGTTCTTAATCTTAGAGTCGTGGATCTTCTTTGTCTTTTCTTTGTAGATCAAAGAGTTCTCGTAGGCTTGATCACGAAGTTCGTTTAATTCATTGAGTTGAACCTTACGGTGATCACCCGCTTTATGAAGGTCGTAGTTTGCATGTTTCAAGGCCCAGTAGGCTTTGTGCTCGAGCTCGATCGGTAAATGACATGCCTTTCCGTATACAAGCTTGTATAGAGTACACCCGATGGGTGTTTTGTTAGCTGTACGGAAGGCCCAGAGTGCATCATCTAGTTTATCCGACCAGGAAGCACGGTTTTCACCTACGGTCCTCTCAAGAATCCGTTTAATACCACGGTTTGAAACCTCCACCTGCCCACTTGTTTGTGGGTGATATGCGGTAGAAATACTATGAGTAACACCGTACTTTAGCATGACTTTTGCAAATTGATCATTGCAAAAGTGAGTACCCGCAATCACTAATAATGGCACGGGGAGTTCCAAAACGAGCAAAGAGGGATTTCAAAAATTTCACAACAACTCGGGCATCGTTAGTGGGTAAGGCCTTAGCCTCAACCCATTTTGACAAATAGTCAACAGCCACGAGAATGTATTTGTTTCCATGAGAAGACGGGAATGGCCCCATAAAATCAATGCCTCAGACGTCAAAGATTTCACAAACTTGAATAGCATTTTGTGGCATTTCGTTCTTTTGTGAAATATTCCCGTGACGCTGACAAGCATCACAAGCTTTGACTAGCTCGTGGGCATCATTGTAGATCGTGGGCCAATAGAAACCAGAATCAAACACCTTTTTTGCGGTGTAGTTAGGACTATGATGGCCCCCGGTAGGTCCAGCATGGCAAGCCTTGAGAATATCAGCGGCTTCCTGTCCATATACACATCGCCTGATTACTTGATCGGCACAGATTTTGAAGAGAAAGGGGTCATCCTAGAAGTAATGTTTAACGTCTTTGAAGAATTTTTTCTTCTGTTGGGACGTCATCCCCTTAACGATGAAGTTACCCGCATGGTAATTTGCAAAGTCGGCAAACCATGGGGTAGTAGAATCACCACGAAAAGCAACCGCATTGAGTGTCTCGAGAGGAAATGTTTCATTTATTTTCTTTTTCTCGGACACATCCTGATGAGGGTTTTCTAATCATGAGAGATGATCAGCAGCAAGATTCTCAGCTCCTTTTTTATCATGGATAATGATATCAAATTCTTGGAGGAGGAGAACCCAACGGAGTAGCCTCGGCTTTGCATCTTGCTTTGAAAATAGGTACTTCAAAGCCGAGTGATCCGTATACACCACGTATTTAGTCAGGATTAAGTATGGCCGGAATTTTTCAAAGGCATACACCACAGCTAGGAGTTCTTTTTCAGTGGTGGTGTAATGACCTTGAGCCTTGGTCATAGTTTTGCTTGCGTAGTGTATAGGCTGAAAGTATTTTGCTTTTCGTTGCCCCAAGACCGCACCTATGGCAAAATCACTAGCATCGCACATAAGCTCAAAAGGTAGGTCCCAATCGGGGGGCAACAAGGATCGGTGCCTCGGAAAGCTTTTTCTTTAATGTTTCAAAAGCTTCGACGCACTCAGGAGAGAAGATAAAAGGAGCATCCTTCTCAAGGTGATGGGTCATAGGCCGGGCAATCTTAGAGAAATCTTGGATAAACCTACGGTAGAAGCCGGCATGATCCAAAAAGCTCCTAACACCTTTAACGGTGGTGGGATGAGGTAATTTAGAAATGACATCGATTTTGGCTTTGTCAACCTCAATCCCGTTTTCTGAAATTTTATGGCCGAGGACAATGCCCTCTTTAACCATAAAATGGCTCTTCTCCCAGTTGAGACTTAAATTCGTTTCTTTGCAACGTTTAAGCATCTGTTCCAAGTGGGAGAGACAAGACTGGAATGAATCCCCGATGACTGAAAAGTCATCCATAAATACCTCCATGGTTTTGCCGATCATTTCGGAAAAGATAGACATCATGCACCTCTGGAACATGCCTGGTGCATTACATAAGCTGAAAGGCATATTCTGTATGCAAAAGTTCCGTAGGGGCATGTGAAGGTAGTTTTCTCTTGATCCTGTGGATCAATGGGGATTTGGAAGTAACCCAAAAAACCATCGAGGAAGCAGTAGTATTCATTCCCAGCAAGTCTTTCGAGCATCTGATCCATAAAAGGGAGAGGAAAATGGTATTTACGGGTGGCTTCATTTAACTTTCGATAGTCAATACATACATGCCAACCCGTGACCAAACGAGTTGGAATCAACTCGTTTTCCTCATTGGTGACAACGGTTATGCCACCCTTTTTAGGAACACAATGAATTGGGCTAACCCAAGGACTGTCAGATATAGGATAAATCAATCCCGCATCAAGAAGTTTTAGAACCTCTTGTTTGATAACTTCGTGGATTTTGGGATTTACCCTTCTCTGTTGTTGCACTGCTAGCTTAAAGTCATCCTCCATTAAGATTTTGTGTGTACAAAAGTCCGGGCTTATGCCCTTAATGTCGGAGAGTTTCCAAGCAATTGCTTGCTTGTTTGCCTTAAGAACCTTTAGGAGTGCTGCCTTTTCCTCATCTTTTAAGTCTTTAGCAATAATGACGGGCAATTTATTATCACCCTCCAGAAATGCATATTCTAGATGAGGAGGCAAGTCCTTGAGCTCAACCTCGGGAAAGTCTTCAGTTATTTCAACATTTTTGACTTCCGCTTTATGAAGTATTTTTGGAGACGGAGAGGGTGAAGGATCGTCATTTAACAATCTTTCAAGGAGAAGAATGTCCCCCTCCCGGTCAAGATAGTTTTCATCAACCCCATTTGGGATTGAGCTATCCTGAGCAAGAAAAGCCTCGACCTCTTCCAGAAGGAAGTCACTTCCCTCAAACAGAGTGAGAGAAGGGGAAGAGTCGGAAATGATTGGATCAGTAGAAAGAGTGGTACTGCCACTTGCTGAGAAACCAATGACTTCTTGAGAATACTCCTCAGATGCAACATCGATGATGTCAATTCGGTTAACCATTTCAGCGTCATAGTTGGAGGAGTATCTTGAAGTCTTATCAAGATTGAATGTGATGGCTTCACCACCAACACGTAGAGTGATTTCTTCTTCGAATACATCGATTAAAGCACGACCCGTTCTTAAGAATCCCCTCCCGAGAATGAGAGGAACTCTTGGGTCAGCATCGAAATCAACAATCACGAAATCTGCCGGAAAATGGAACTTTCCTACTTTCACAAAGATATCTTCAGCAATGTGATGAGGCGAAAAATGAACCACTTTTAGGGGGTCATTTAAGCCCGGAATTGAATTTATTTGATCAAATATTGCCCTAAATCGTTCCTTTTGTGATTTTAGGTACTTTGGGAGAGAAATCTGGAAAAGGAAGCAATTCGGACGTTTTTGGAGCATAAAAGTGAAGAAAACGCCAAAGACTTAATTTTCCAAGCTGGGAACAGTAGGTGACGGCGTCAAGAGTAACATTTTGACGGCGTCAAGAGTAATTTTCATGACGGCCCAGTACAGAAATGAAGGCGTCACAAGGAAGAGCGTCAAGATTAAAATACGTGACGGCCTGGAAAAAGTTATAACGTGACGGCGTCAGATGTAGATCAAGGCAGTCCGAGAATTCTTTTGGCGGCGAGATGACGGAGTCACCTATTTGGTCTTAACGCCGTCAGACTCAATTTCCTATATATAGTTTTCTAATTTTCATTCATTAAGAGGAACAAGTTTGGAGAAACCCTAAGGCCGAACCATATACGATTTTTACAGGTTTTTCAAGGGTTTTCAGCCCTTGAACCCTTACATGTGTAATTGAGATAAGTGTTCTTCTACTTCAATCAATATGTCTATGTGTTGGTTGTCTATATCTTGTACTTGTCTTAATTCCACCATGCTAGGCTAGATTTATCTTGTGTTTGCTTAGATCTAATGAAACCTAGATGTTGATTATGTGTTGATTACTTGTTTATGGTTGTATTGGATGAATGATTTCGATGTAAGGCTTAAGAAAACTGGCAGATCTCCAAATGGTTACATGCTTGAACGTCTTAGGAAACATGAACTGATGTGCACTAGGTTTTATTGGTTGTATTTAATGCGTGATTATATTCTAATGATCCCATGTTAGGAGCTTCTTAGCCGGCTCGACATAGGAGTGAAGTAGGCACTCATAGGATTGGGGAATTAAGTGCGCCACCCCATGAATGGTATTAAGGAATACAATCCGTCATCCACGCAATTATAACAAGTAATTAACGTGTAAAATATATATCTAGGGAGTAGTGAAATCTAAGTAAACACAATTTCTCCACTTATTGCTCACAACCTTAGTTTAATTTAGTTTTATTTTCATTTCTAGTATTTTATTTTGATTGAATCTTTAGTATTGGGTTAGTTGACTAGCAACTAATTCTGCCCAAATCTTTCAAACCCGAGATATTTACTTGCTTTCAAAAAAATATAAAAACATAAAAATAATTATCCTTCATCTTTAGAACTAGTATTTAGGTTTTCTAATCCTAGCGACACTATTCCTAGTTGAACGATCAATCCCCCGGTACTTGTCACTATACTATACTACAACGATCAGGTACACTGCCGGGTGGGGGTTGTAAGCTTCTCAAGATCCCTTGAGAGGTAAAGCTTGGTGCGATTCCCACGTATCAAGTTTTTGGTGCCGCAGCCCGAGGAATAGTTATTGTCTAGGTTAGAATTTCTTTTTATTAGGTCTACTTGCTAGATTCCTTTCTAGTAAGACTTTATTTTTATTTTTAGGTTCTCTTTAGTCTATCTTATTTCTTTGTGTTTTTGTTCGTAACTTTTCACCACCCGACATCATGGACGATGGGAACATCTTTGAACCCGTCATCCCACCACAACGAAACCCACCACTAGAACCTCTTAGGCCCCGAACCTTAGGAGAGTATTCCCGACCTAGCCACCAAGGCTACCGAAACACCATTGAGCTCACCGGAGCCAATGTGACCCCCTTGCGATCCGACACCATCCGGTTGGTGCAAAGCAGATGTGCATTCCATGGACTTCGTTCCGAAGATCCAAACCAACATCTTAAGGACTTCCTAAAAATCGTAGACTCCATAGACCTAGATGTTGAAACTAGAGAGACAACCCGATTACGCCCATTCCAATTCTCTCTACAGGATCAAGCTAGTTAATGGCTTGAGCGTTTACCCGCGGGATCCATCACCACATGGGATGATCTCACCACTCGTTTCCTTGCTCAATTTTTCCCACCGGGGAGAAATACTAAGCTTAGAAATGACATCTTGATGTTCTAACAACGTCAAAATGAATCTCTTTATGAAGCATGGACTCGTTTCAAGGACTTACTCCAAAAAGTCCCTCATCATGGCATAGATCTTTGGCTCCAAGTCCAAATCTTTTATGACCATATCAATCTCTCCACGAGGCGAGCCATTGACCAATCGGCCGGTGGTAAGCTACGTGATCTAAGTGCGGAACAATCATGGGAACTCATAGAAGATCTTGCTCTCTATGACAACGAAAGTTGGAATGATCCCCGTGATTTGAACGAAACGGTCAAGGCAATATCTTTGCCTTCGAACAACTCTAGCACTCCCGACCGTAGGATCATGGAACTTGAGGACCAAGTCAAGTTTCTCCTGAAATCCTACGAAGCTCCTAAGCCTTCAAGCCAAGTGAACAAAATCACTTCTTCATGCGAATTATGTAGTGGTCCCCATGACACTCATGATTGTGTGGAACTCCCCGGAACAGCTTTTGCGGACTACGCATCCACGCGTACCGACGAAGCGGGAGATAAGTGGTACACTTTCAAGCCCGAGCCAAACCCTTACGGTGATTCCTACAACTCATCTTGGAAAAATCACCCAAACCTTAGGTGGAAACAAAATCAACCCAATTCTTCCAATCCGCCTAATCGTTACCAACCAAACGGTCCACCCTCCAACTGTACTTTCAACAACAATCCTTCTAACAACTATGGTAGTACCAACAATCTTGAAGGATTGATGTCTAAATTCATGGCATCTCAATAAGCTCGCATAGCTAGGTTTGAAACCGAATTCAACCAACAACAAACGGAGATGACCAACAAGATAGACAACTTGTTGAAAGCCCTCAACAACCAAGTGTTAACTACACCTAGGAAGGACACTATGGACACCAATAACAGAATCCAAATTAAAGATCCCTCATCATCTAAACATGTCCACTTTGTCAATGTTGTCACTATTAAGCCAATAGATAAGGAGATAGAAGAAAGTAGTAAGGATGAAGTTGGAATAGAAACCGAAACTAGGGATGAAAGTAGGGAAGTTGAGGTTAATAAGGAAAAGGAATTAGAGGAGGTAGAGACTATAGAAAAACACTTTGATTTTAGGATGATGCCAAATAGGAATTTGATAAGTAATTTTGTAGGAAGAGAGAAGGGATTGCATGTGATAATAGGTAATCTCACTTATGAGATCGATTTTATGATAGTAGAAGACACTCGTCCGGTGATAGATGATTGCCTAAGCCAAATAATATTTGGAAAACCATTTGTTGAGGCCACTAGGATGAGTTATGATCCGACTTTAGGGATAGTTAGATTCAAGGAATAGAATGATGAGATTGCCTACCAAATGCCCTACAAAATTGAACACTACCGCCTTCTCTCTAATATATAAAAGGAACACAAGCAAGCGGCTTATTATAGGAATGATGAGGATAGACGTAGAGGAGTAGAGTACGTGAAGAATAGGATGCTTGGTTTCTACAAAGAATGCTTGCAACTAGGTCCGGAATACAAAACTGGTTTAGAAGATGACCTAGAGAGTGAAACCAACGATGAGGTCACGTAGTAACCCATGACCTTGAGTCTAGCTACAAGACTCGTAAATAAAGAAAAGCGCTTCTTGGGAGGCAACCCATGCTTTGTGTAATTTTATTTTGTTTGTTTGTTATTTGCTTCCGTATGCATGCTTTATTTTTATTGTTGGTAGATCATGTTTCTAAACTAAATAGTGGAAATACTTTACTTTGTTGTTTTGACCTAGTCTTAACTCCACCTAAAAGTATTTTTTTCAAAAGATAAGTGTAAGGGGAAACCCCAAATATGTTTTTAAGAAACAAACCGATCATGATTCTCCACAATATTAAATGGACATGTATATTCGTATTTGTTAGAGTCAAATGCTTGTATTGAGTCATAATGAAGTTTTGCAGGATTTTCTAGGAAGTAGGACCAAGTTTTTCCAGAAATTTTCTGGAAACTTAACATAAGAATTTCTGCAGGTCACTTCTGACGGCGTCACGAGTTTACTCTTGACGGCGTCACGTGTAAAAACCTGGAAATTTTACCAGTTTTGTTTTTCTAACGGATTCTTAAGGTTTTTGTTGAATTATTAAGTTTTATAATCTTCAGGAAATCTGCAAACTTCATTCCACAAGCATTATATCTTATCTTGTTTTCTAGGATTTAGTAACTTATATAGATTGCCGCCGATTTTATGCGAGGTTGTCTTGTTTGTTTTCTCTGGATTTACAGGTTATGTATGACAAGAAGATGATTTATATTCTGGAAGGGAAGCTTTGATTGTTCATTTTCTTGGAGGAAGATTTAACCTGGCCACCTTATTATCCATACCGAGCGAATCAGGGGAGTATTTGATTTCATTCTTTTTACTTTTTCACTTTTACATTCTTTACTTGAACATTGGGGACAATGTTCATCTTAAGTGTAAGGGGAGGGTAAAATGATGATACCTTACAGATACACTTTCGCTTGAGTTTGTTTGTTTAATGGTAGGTGTGTAATAAAACTATGAGAAATATTTGTTAGTGCAATTTTAGCGCCAAATTTAAAATTTTTTACAACATTTAGGAGTGAAACTTTAGCCATAGCAAGCGTCTCATGGATAGGAGATTGTATGACTAGCACAAAACCGTATATTCAGAAAAATTTTCCACCCAAATATGTGAGGTTCGCCTTTAGATTTGATAGGAAAAGCATTTACTATTAGTGCTTATGAGTGTACCGGTAGCATTTAGATTCTAGAACTTGTGTTAGTGATGCATCCCGAAACCGCTAGTGAGACTACATTCGTGTAGTAGGATTTACTACATGATAAGAGGCATTAGGATCACCCTTGTGTTAAACCCGTATCATAATTACTTGACCATTTAAGTCATATTACTTGGCTAGTTAAGTCAATTAATTTTTCCCACACCCTTAGCGTTGTACTCATTTTTAATACACGAAACCCCTAGTACACCCCTCCGAGCCTATCTTTTCGTTTCTAACTTTAAGCATTTTACTTAAAGGAAGAATTTGTTACACCCCACTTAAATGTACACCCAAATCGCCTTAGCCTTCCGTGTATGCACTCATCTTTAGTGCATTATTGTTATTTGTTAAACCCTAAGTTAATTATCTAATTGATTACATGGTTGCTAAGTCGAGTCATATCCTTGTACATATTGTTTTGCGACAATTGGGACTCATGGGTAAAGTACTTATTTTATGGAGTGATGGGGAAGAACATCATTTATTACCCCCATATGTGCGTTAATCTTGAAAGTGCTCCAAGTTTTTTGATTTTCTTGATTCGAGTTATTAGATTAGTTTAATGTAAAGAATGTAAAAATTCAAGTGTAAAGGGAATGTTCATTCCCTATGATGTATTATTTTGGATGGTAGGGTAAGAGTGTATGCAAAAAAAAATAATAATAATAAATAATAAATAAATAAATAAAAAATCAAAAAATCAAGAAAAAGAAAAAAAATAGAAAAGGAAAAGAAAAAAAAAACATACGGACTACCATCCCGTTTCATTCTATGTTCATTTTATGTTTTTGTTATTTTTCATTTATTAGCTTAAGTCGAGTCTAGTCTTGGCTTAGCAACGCCACATTGTACATGTAATTGACCAAGATTGTTAACTCGCCACCAGTAAAGACTGCCTTTATCCAACAAAACCGTGTATTTCATATCCCTGCACCTAACGTTACAACCCTTTAAAAGACCTCTTTGATAGTTTATTGATGAGGCGAAAAATGATCCGTTTTTAGGGGGTCATTTAAGCCCGAATCCGAATTTATTTGATCAAATTTTGCCCTAAATCGTTCCTTTTGTGATTTTAGGTACTTTGGGAGTGAAATCTGGAAAAGGAAGCAATTCGGACATTTTTGGAGCATAAAAGTGAAGAAAACGCCAAAGTCTTAATTTTCCATGCTGGGAACAGTGCATGACGGCGTCAAGAGTAGTTCCCTGACGGCGTCAAGAGTAAAATTCCATGACGACCCAGAAGAGTTTTGACGGCGTCATGAAGGTAGGGCGTCAAGAGTAAAAGTCATGACGGCCTGGAAATGAATTGTTCTTGACGGCGTCAAATGTAGATCTAGGCAGTCCGAGGATTGTTTTGGCGGCGAGGTGACGGCGTCACCTATTTGGTCTTGACGCCGTCAGACCCCTTTTCCTATATATAGTTTTCTAATTTTTCACATTTAAAGAGAGAAGTTTTGGGGAAAAACCCTAAGTACGATTTTGGTGTAACTTTACAGGTTTTTCAAGGGTTCCAACCCCTTGATACCTTGCATGATTAATCAAGATAAGTGTTCTTCTAATTCAATCAATATGTCTATGTGTTGGTTGTCTATATCATGTTCTTGTCTTAATTCTATCATGCTAGGCTAGATCTATCTTGTGTTTGCTTAGATCTAATGAAACCTAGATATTGATTATGTGTTGATTACTTGTTTATTCTTGTCTTGGATGAATGATTTATATGTTAGGCTTAAGAAAACTGGCAGATCTCCAATTGGTAACATGCTTGAACGTCTTAAGAAACATGAACCAACGCGCACTAGGTCTTTATTGGTTGTATTTAATGCATGAGCCACTGTTTACAATCCCTATAGTTGTGCTGGGCATGGTGTAGGAGGAGATAAGAGCTCATAGAATTGGGGAGTTATGTGTGCCACCCCATGAATGGTATTAAGGAATACGATCCGTCATCCATGCAATTATAACAAGTAATTAACGTGTAAAAGATATCTAGGGAGTAGTGAAATCTAAGTAAACACATTTTCTCCAATTACTGCTCACAACCTTAGTATAAATTAGTTTATTTTCATTTCTAGTATTTTATTTTGATTGCATCTTAGTATTGGGTTAGTTGATTAGCAACTAATTCCGCCCAAATCCTTCAAACCCGAGATTTTAATTTGCTTTCTATAAAATATAAAAACACAAAAATAATCATCCCTCACCTTTAGAACTAGTATTTAGGCTTTCTAATCCTAGCGACACTATTCCTAAGCTGAACGATCAATCCCCCGGTACTTGTCACTATACTATACTACAACGATCAGGTACACTGCCTGGTGGGGGTTGTAAGCTTCTCGAGATCCCTCGAGAGGTAAAGCCTGTTGCAATTCCCCCGCATCATTTATCCTAGGTGCTTACGCCATGTGGTGGAGGTTTGATCCTTTCCCAAGCCTATGGTAATCTATTTTGCTATAACAGGTAGTGAGAGATATCTTCCGTTTCCATATTGTAATTTATACTTTATTACACCCGAGAGATGTGAGTATCTAAACACTATTTGTGAGGTGCTAGTATATGACCTCCGTGCTTGTCTATTGGTCTTTAGTGGAACGATTATTTGTTGTAATTACTTTTATATTAGTGTTAAATGACCCCTAACTTGTATTTTGATGTATTTTGACTAGAATAAAAGTGCATTTGCTTCAGGACAAGCAAATCTCAAGTGTAAGGATATATGATGAGGCGAAAAATTAACCACTTTTAGGGGGTCATTTAAGCCCGGAATTGAATTTATTTGATCAAATATTGCCCTAAATCGTTCCTTTTGTGATTTTAGGTACTTTGGGAGAGAAATCATGAAAAGGAAGCAATTCGGACGTTTTTGGAGCATAAAAGTGAAGAAAACGCCAAAGACTTAATTTTCCAAGCTGCGAAAAGTAGGTGACGGCGTCAAGAGTAACATTTTGACGGCGTCAAGAGTAATTTTCATGACGGCCCAGTACAGAAATGAAGGTGTCACAAGGAAGAGTGTCAAGAGTAAAATACATGACGGCCTGGAAAAAGTTATAACGTGACGGCGTCAGATGTAGATCAAGGCAGTCCGAGAATTCTTTTGGCGGCGAGATGATGGCGTCACCTATTTGGTCTTGACGCCGTTAGACTCAATTTCCTATCTATAGTTTTCTAATTTCCATTCATTAAGAGGAACAAGTTTGGAGAAACCCTAAGGCCGAACCATATACGATTTTTACAGGTTTTTCAAGGGTTTTCAGCCCTTGAACCCTTACATGTGTAATTGAGATAAGTGTTCTTCTAATTCAATCAATATGTCTATGTGTTGGTTGTCTATATCTTGTGCTTGTCTTAATTCCACCATGCTAGGCTAGATTTATCTTGTGTTTGCTTAGATCTAATGAAACCTAGATGTTGATTATGTGTTGATTACTTGTTTATGGTTGTATTGGATGAATGATTTCGATGTTAGGCTTAAGAAAACTGGCAGATCTCCAAATGGTAACATGCTTGAACGTCTTAGGAAACATGAACTGATGTGCACTAGGTTTTATTGGTTATATTTAATGCATGAGTAAATTCTAATGATCCCATGTTAAGAGCTTCTTAGCCCGGCTTGACATAGGAGTGAAGTAGGCACTCATAGGATTGGGGAATTAAGTGCGCCACCCCATGAATGGTATTAAGGAATACAATCCATCATCCACGCAACTATAACAAGTAATTAACGTGTAAAAGATATCTAGGGAGTAGTGAAATCTAAGTAAACACAATTTCTCCACTTATTGCTCACAACCTTAGTTTAATTTAGTTTTATTTTCATTTCTAGTATTTTATTTTGATTGCATCTTTAGTATTGGGTTAGTTGACTAGCAACTAATTCTGCCCAAATCCTTCAAACCCGAGATATTTACTTGCTTTCAAAAAAATATAAAAACATAAAAATAGTTATCCTTCATCTTTAGAACTAGTATTTAGGTTTTCTAATCCTAGCGACACTATTCCTAGCTGAACGATCAATCCCCCGGTACTTGTCACTATACTATACTACAACGATCAGGTACACTGCCTGGTGAGGGTTGTAAGCTTCTCAAGATCCCTTGAGAGGTAAAGCCTGGTGCAATCCCTACGCATCACAATGCCGAGAGGACGAGATATAGTACGGTCTGCAAGCTCGAGAGTCATGCAGGTAGGAGTGAGAGCAGGAAGAGAGAGTCTTTTCCAGACTGTGTAAGGCATGAGGTTAATGCTTGCACCAAGATCGGCCAAGGCAAAGCATTCAACCTTCCCCGGGAAAATAAAAGGAATGAGAAATTTCCCGGGATCTCCAAGCTTTTCGGGAAGCTTTTTCAAGAGCACTGCTGAGCAATGCTCATTAAGAGGAGTTTTTGCCATCTCACAGAGTTTTTCTTTGTTGCTTATCAGATTTTTTATTGTTGAAGCGAACTTAGGCATGAGAAGAAAAGCATCCGCGAAGCTAATATCAAAGTGTAATTCTTGGAAAAATTGATAAAATTTTTCCATCTGATGGTTAGCTTTTTCGCGGTTCTTTTGATCATTCATACGTGAAGGATATGGAATTGAAGGTTTAGGATCATTCTTTGGAATTTCATCAGAACTCACAGGGGGATCAAATACAACTTTCGGCTTACGAGCCGGGACCGGGACAACTTGAGGGTGGATGTTGTTGGTACCTCCGTTATTAGTAGGAAGTACCGTGTCCGTGGTAACCTCAGGTTCACGTTCCGCTACCTTAGTAGGAGGAGAAGAAGAGGTAGAGGGAATCGCGGGTCCATTGTAGGATACCCCACTTCGGGTAGTGATCGCTTTGATATCACCCCTCGGGTTAGCAATCGTGTTGCTCGGTAGTGTACCCGGGCCCGAGGGTCAATAATTTAAAGACTTCTGAAGCTCAGAGATCTTGCTGATCAATAACCGATTCGTTTCCTCTTGTGCTTTCATGAATTGTTTTAGCACTTCATCGGAGGAAGACGATGGTGGAACAACGTTTTGAGGAGGATTTTGAACATGGTTGTTTGGAAAATTCCCTTGATTTTGATTGTTGTTACCCTGAAAATTGTTTCTCTGATTGAAATTACCCTGATTGTAATTCCCTTGATTTTGGTTTCTTTTAAAATTTCCTTGAAAACCTTGATTTTGATTGCCATTTTGAAAATTGTTTTGATTAAAATGACCTTGATTTTGGTTCGGGTTTTAGAAATTTGAGTTTTGACCTTGGTTAAAATTCTAATTCGAGTTACGGTTTTGATTTTGGTTAAAACCGGGAGGTCCGAGAAAATTGTTGGAACGATAAGCTTAAGAGATTTCGGTCCCCTTGTGGTTGGTAAGAATTACCCCCCATGTTGTAGGAACCGTGAACAGCATAAACGTTTTCTTGAGGAAAGCCAGCAGTAGTTGGACACTCGGAATAAAGATGTGGGCCCCCACAAGTTTCACAACTTCGGGCCACGGCTTTCACTTGTTGATTTTGAACCTGATTTTGCATCGTTTGGTTCATTCTCAACACAGCCGTAGAAATATTATCCATCTTTTTGGTAAGAGCAATTATTTCAGGAGATGATGATGAAGGAATGATTGATTTGCATGACTCACCCTCTCCGCAGAGGAATCCCAAAAGTTATGGTGGGCAGTCATGTTCTCAATCAAGTCATAGCACTCTTCGGGACGCCTTTTCATAAAGGTCCCACCAGCAACAGCATTGAGAATATCCTGGTGCCTCAATGTCAGACCATTATAGAAGGTGTCTATGATGGTAACTTGTAACATATTGTGGTTTGGGCACCGATCAATAGCTAGCTTATAACGTTCCCAAGCCTCAAAAAGAGACTCATCGGGACGTTGCCGGAAGTTGCTGATATCATTTCGTAACTTGGTAACCATGGAAGGTGGAAAATATTTTGCTAAAACTTGGTTACCATTTCATCAAAGGTACGAATAGAATTCTTTGGGAGTCAGTCAAACCATGCAGTGGCATGATGAGTGAGAGAATAGGGGAAGAGATACAGCCGGAGGGCATCATCGGTGACACCATGCTGTTTCATACTTTGGGTGACGGTAAGATATTTGTCAAGATGCTTGTTAGCATCGTCACCCGGTAATCAGTGAAATTGACACGAATTCTGGACTTGTTGGATCATGTGGTGCTTGAGGCCAAAGTCCGTAGCCTCAATAGTGAGTGGTGCAATAGGCTCGCCCCTCCCTTGCATGGTAGGCTGGCACACCTCCTCCATCGTTCGGAGATCGGGAGCTGGCTCATCCCTGGGAGGGTCAGGGGGTGGTAATGGTGGTGGTGGCCCATCGGCCATTTCGGTTTTTGGTTCTTCTGTAACAGTACGTAGCTCGGGTACGTTTTTCTGATGTTTACGTTTTGTTTGTAAAAATTTTGATTGGTCCCGAAACGATCAGATATTATTGACCAAGGTCAATAAGTCAAAGACAGCCTCGTTCCAATTCTCCGGTGATAGTATAGTGTGTCCCCGGGTCGTTAAGTCCCAGCGAGATTGAAATGGTGCTTTGGAAATCGTTCAGGAATGAGTGGCACTGAGGACAGTAGCCAAGATGATTTGGAATTGATTTTGCTACTGATATTTTGGTATTTGCACAACGATATAATATTTACAAATAACAGATATCCAGATATATGCACAAATATACAATTTGGGACCACGCAACAGACAGAAAAGTGGGTTTTGATAATTTACAAACTACAGGGGTGCAAGTGAAAATTTGAAAACTTAAAAAGAAAATTGAAAATGAAAATGAAATTATAAAAATGATTATTTTAATATTTAAATATTATTTAATTAATAAAACTATTTAAAATCTAATTTAAACCTAATTTAAATTAACTAAAAATTACAAGGATTACAAATTAAACTAAAAACTTGCAAAAATAAATTCTAAACTTAAAAATGAACTTGAAGAAAGTATAAAAAATAAAAATAAATATTTTTGTCTTTTATAAGTTTTTTATTAATTAAAAACTATTTATCTTAATTAATCTAATTTAACTATTTTAAATTACTATTAATACTAAATTAACTTAGAAAATTATGGAAAAATTTATAAAACTAATTAACCATCACAGGAATCCTACAAAATTATAAAAAAACTTCTAAAAAATATATTTAGGCTATTCCACTAATTATTTACCTTTTAATTATCTTAAATCTAATTTAAATAATTAAAATAAGAAAAATCGAAAATGAACAGTAGAAACTAAAAAAATATTTTCTAAAAGTCTTAACTAATTTATAAAACTTAGAAAAATTATAAAAACCTACTGTTGTTACTAAAAATTTAAGAAAACTAATTAATAACTTATATTACCAAATTAATTATTTAAACTACTTTTAAATCTAATAAATAGTAAACTGTTTAGGAAAAATCTAAGAAAATTATTTTAAATACTTAAATGTACTAGGAAATTTAGAAAATTATAAACATGGAAAAGTGCTTACAAATAAGCTGAAATGAAAAATGAAAAATGAAAAAGATAGATTCTATTAAATAAAAGCTATCACTATTTTTGTGTTTGGTTTTTTTTTGTGTTTTTCTTTTTGACAGCTAAAGATATGATGAAAATAAAAAACTTTTGTGAAACAACTTTTAATCTAGCTTAAAAATAAGCTGTGTGCACCCCCTTATCCAAAACAGTTTGACTTTCTTTGACTGAGTAGCAAAATAAGCACAAATGACTGTTTGTGGGGTCCACAATGATGAAAATAGGTTCAATTAAGCACAATAGACTTAAATAAGCTAAAAACAACAGGCAATGGGCACTGATAAGCTAAATAGAACCAAATAAGCGCTTTTGATACCTGAACTAAACTCAGAAATGGGACAGACTTTAGGGTTGATTCCAGGTGGGGTCCACTGATTCCTAGGTCAAACTAAAGGTCAAGGCTTGTAGCATGGTAGGAGGGGGGTTGGGAAAACAAAAAATGAGTCACTGAGACCCACTGAGGTGGCCTACAACAGCCACCAAAGGTGGTGGTGTTGTGGTGGTCTGCTGGTGTAGGGGGGATGTTCTTCCCTGCAAGTGTTTTTCTAGGCTTGTGGGGTCCACAACAAAATTCACAAAAATGTGACAATTATGTAAATCTCAAGTTAAGCTGCTAGACTAACTACCCAACAAGTTTAAAATCCTAGGACCAAGCACAAAAATCAATAATATTCAGGCCATTTTGAGAAAAAACTGAGATTATCACTTTTGACTTTTTTAGAAAACTTGATACTTTGACTTATGTGAACTTTGATCTAGGTTTACTGATTTGTTATGATGTTTTTAACCACAATAAAGCTAAATCTAGTGAACTTAAGCACTTATGCAAGGATTTGAGTGATTGTGATGCTCAAATACCTACACAGTTAACTGTGTAGGTGTTTTGTTTTTGATTTTGACTTTTCAATGAAACAAAGCTTGGTATTATGGTTATTTTGTGCTAGTTATAACCTAAGTATCTTGTGGGATCCAAAAGTAACAATACTGAGATACTACAACCTTTTGAATTCCCTTGATCCAAACACACCTTATTTTGACAATTATGGAGATTTTCAAAGAGATTAACTTGTTTACCCCAACAATCTGTTTACAAAAGCTCTATTATGATCTAAATAGGTAATTTAAGCACAGAAACACAAGTGATGACCACTAATTCACAAGAAGACAAGTTATAGCTAATATGGCAGTTTGAACAAAGATAATGAGCACAAAGAAATCTAAGTACTAACAACTAATTTTAAACCACAATCTTAACTAATAATGCCTAACAAGTACTAAAAACACAGAATAATAAGCAAACTACAGAAGTTACAAGGAATTAAGATTTAAGATGAAAATCAAAATAAGCAAAGCTTACTAACCACCCTTAGCATGAACAAAGGGTTTTCCACAGATGCCTATCTTTAGATAGGCTATTCCACTTCCAAGCTTGCCCTTCAATGCCTCTTAATACCTGAAATCAAACTCAAACAGACACAGTTGACTTATGTTGACTAGTTTTTTTTGTTTTTGCTTTTCATTACTAGTACTGAGTTTAATTGTCTCTACAAGCTTTAACAAGCTTAAGGGAACCTAAGTGACCCTATATCAGTCCATGATCATTGATACAAGTGACAACTGAGGTTATTGAGAAATTCAGAATTTGAGTAAATTGCAATAACACAAAACAGAACTGAGACTTGTATTTTTATAACTTGAAAAGACTTAGATTACAATAAAACAGCTACTACAATACTTGAATTATGAAAATTACACTGAATTTGAAACTCTAATTTAATTCGACATAAATTTTAACTAAATTAACTACTACTCTTCTTCCTTGCATTCTCTTCATTATATAGGCCACCATTAGGGTTCATTTGAGCCTCTGAGAAATCCCACTCTTAATCTCGACCCTTGGATGTCTGAATCACTCTAATCTTGTGCCACGTGTTTTGGCGAGAAAGATTTTTTATTTGCAATTTGTTCTGAAAATCAGACAAGGGGGGGTGGTGCATTAAATGTGGAGGAGATGTTAGGTATATATGGTGAGGGTGATTGGTTTGGGCGGTGGATAAGATGGGGTGGTGGTGATGTGATGGAGGAACAGTGCAAGTTGGGGTGTGGGGGAAGGAAGGCTGGGAGGGGTGGTTGTTTGACCGGATTTGACCAAGGTCAATGTTTTGACCCCGGTTTTATTAGTAAAAGGGTATTGGGTGGGCTGATGGTTGTTTGGGCCTAGGATAGAATGTGTGGAAAACTAGAAGGGGGGGTTGAATAGTTTTACGTCGTTTTTAAATTGTTATAAAATTTTGTTTAAAAGGTTTCTTTGTTTTATAAAATATAGATTCGATGCTATATGAAATCAAGTCATGCACAATATGAACAACACTAAGTATGTACGATAAAGCAATAATAACGTAAGTAAAGAAGTAGATAAGGGTTGGAAAGATCGAACCGAGAGACAAGAGATTTATAGTGGTTCGGCTACAAGATCACCTTCCTTGCCCTACTCCACTCCCCGAGCACCTAACTCGAGAGTTTTCTTCACTATATCAACAAGCTCCCTTATGGCGGAGAAAACCTTACACACCAATTTACACACCACAATAAATTCACAACTTAATCACGACTTCTACACAACTAGTTCACAACTATTCACTACTTGATCACACCACTTCTTCACACCAATCTTCTACACACCAATCTTCTTCACACCTATTCTTCTACACACCAATCTTCTTCCTAACTTATCTTCTTCACAACTATTCTTCTAACCAATCACACTATATATCAAACTACACTATCTTCTAACAAATATTCACAACTATTCACACAATGAAATAATAACAATGATGATACACTAACAACTTAGATGTGGAGATCACAACAAGTTGTAATACTTCTTGTCTTGAGGGATAGAAGTATTCTTCTCTTGCACTTGATGGGATGATGTTTGGATCACTTTGAAACAAAGATTTAAGAATGTATGATCAAAGGATTTATAGATTGGAAATGGAGATCTAGAACAGAAAGTTCTGTAGTGCAAAAGGTGAAGAAAAAATCCAGGTTTAAGGTGGTATTTATAGGCAAAAGATTCTGACAGAGGAGCGTGGCCGGTCCCTTTAAATCAAGGCCGATCCCCTTAATTTTAAGGGGACCGCCCTTTATAATTAAGGGGGCCGCCCAGCTGAAACGGCCAGAAACTTTGTCTTTTAGTGGGGAAAGTTTATTTGGTGAAAAACTAACTGATTTTGGTTAAAAATTTGAATTCATATATTTAGTATGAATAAAACATTTTTCTTTATTACCAAAAGTGTTTTTCAAAAATATATAATATGTTTATATAATTAAATAAACTTTGCATTAGTTAATTAAATACCCCTTTGATCATAAATTGCACTAAACACTTTGTTTATTCATACCTTAAGTGATTTGGATGTAAAGAGAAATATTAATCACTAAATACTTGTTTATGTCACAAGTTTTAGTTCTATGAGTTTATATTTTGTGATAATTAAAACATAGAGATATTGATAACATGTTAATAATGTTTTTAGGCATTATTTATGTCAACAATCTCCCCCTTTTTGATTATTACAAAACCTTAAACTCAATATATCTAAAACTTGTTTTTAGACAAGTATTATAGAGTTTACATTTCTCTTCTCCCCCTTTTTGTAAAATTAAAAAGGTTAAGCCGAGTAAGCTTCGCGAGGGAAGTTTAAACGGGTAGAATGCTCCCCCTTGATGTATGCTCCCCCTCATTTGAGAGCACCAAGGGAACGAGCTATGGAGATCTTTGATACAAAAATATTTGAAGAGAGCAAGATACACATATATGCAAGGCAACAATTATGCAACTAAACATAGATTCATTCAAGCATTATAGAAATGATAAGCATTACAACATTCAATATGCTTGAAGCATATTGATAAAAATAACACAAAAGAAAAGACATAGTCCTATATTGCCTAAGAGAGCACTTGGACTTGCTTGCAACCCATGGTTGATTGTTTTATTTGCTTGAAGGGAAACATAAGCATAAAGCTTAGATGTTTGATTGAGAGGGATATGGAGTGGAGTATGGAGCGGAAGAAGTGGATCTCATGATGTTGTATCGTGTTAAGGGTGGTATTGGATTATTGCGAGTGAGAAGATATTCAATCCAAGAAATATCTTCACTCAAGTAGAGGATTTGTTTTTGAAGGAATATGCAACAAGGGCAAAAGTGAGTGTGGTTTGTAACTTGATCCAAGTTGAGAGAGTGGGGAAGGCAATTTGCATAGGGTGATGATGGAGGTTGCCCTTTGTTGCGTTGTGCAAGATGCATAGCAAGGAGATCACTAAGATCATGGATTTGGTTTATTTCGTCACGGAACTTTTGTTTTTCTATGGCAATGTGGAGGGGATCATAGGTTTGGTATGGATGAGTTGGGTTTGTGTAGTTGGAATTGTAGTTTGATGGTTGATCAAACTTGTATGGGTCATTATAAGTGGTTGGAGGTTGAGATGTGTAGTTTGGCTTGAAGGAAGATGTTTAGCCAATGTTGTATGGTTTGTAAAAAGGATCAAATGAATGACCTTGTTGGTTTGATGCAAAGTTTAGGAAGTAAGAAGTTGGGGGTGTGGAATGACTTCCAACTTCATTTATGATGATGGATTTGTTTCGAGGGCTTTTTCTTCGCCAAACGGGTTTTTCCGTCATCCTTGCTAGCCTTGAGGCTTTTTATTTTGGTTTGTTTGGAGAGTTCATGATGGGATGAATGGAGAGTTTTGAGGATTGGGGATATTTATAGTGTAAGATTTGTGTGTTTAAGGATGGATAAGGTTTGTTTGGGGGATTAGGACAAAATGTGTTGGTGAAAAATGGGAAATGTAGGTTGAAATGGGCTAAAAAGCAGAAAAGATTCTGTAAACCCGTCCATCAGATGGCCGGTCCCCTTAATTAGGGGGCGGTCCCCTTAAAATTAAGGGGGCCGCCTTACATAATTAAGGGGGCCGCCCATCTGGTGATTTTCAGATTGCCAGAATTGGGTTTTTGGCAGAAAATTTGCAGAAAGGTTGTGTTTTTGGACTTGGATTCAAGCAAGTTCAATTCCTTTAGGCAATATAGCATCTAATCTAATCATTAAATATCATGCATGCAAAAACACATAGGCAAAGGAGCAAATAATCAACACATAATAAGCAATAGGAGGTAAATAAAGGCAAGCACACTTAAGCTTCCTAAGGCACCTATCTTAGATTAAAGGCAAAGGCAATTAGTGAGTGAAAAACTAGTAATGGATCAAGATGACACCATTATTTGTGAATTTGTCCTAGTGAGTGTCTATATGCAACAAATGTGGAGTTGTGATTGTTTCGACTCCTGGAAGCAAAAAGAAATAACGATCCTAAGAAACAATCCAAATGATCTCCTTGATTCAATTTTTGCTCGATCATGAATGTCAAAGACATATATTAGATTATATACCTTGACAATTTATGTGAGAGTTTATGCATGATTTTGAAATACAATGTATTTAGAATTAGTCAACAATGCAAGGAAAATTATCTTCATGTGATTCCTAGATGGTGAGAATAATTTTTAGAGAAAATTGATTGAGTTTTAAAAAAAAAAAATTATGCAAAGAAAATAAATCTTCTCAATCTTTAGTTTTGTGCGAAATAGATTCCTAGACTCAGAAAAGGTGGAATGGAAGAAAAATAAATTTCATGCAAGTATAAATTTGAATTAATTCAATGTAATTTAGTCAACTTGTTCCATCATTCCTAATCCTAAACGCAAGTGGTTGAATAATTCACGCTTATGGGGTTTTGTGAATATATCCGCAATGTTGTCTTCCGATGCAACCTTTTCTATAGATATATTTCCTTTTTGTACATTATCCCTAAGAAAATGGTGACGTATTTCTATGTGTTTAGTCCAAGAGTGTTGCACCGGATTTTTACTTAAATCTATCGCACCTTTGTTATCGCACATAATGGGGACATTTTCTAACCTAATGCCATATTCTACGAGAGCTTGTTTCATCCATAGTGCTTGTTGACATGCCTTTCCGGCACTTACATATTCGGCTTCGGTGGTAGAAATAGCAAGAGCGGTTTGCTTCTTCGAAAACCAAGACGTTAGACAACATCCCATAAACGTGCAAATACCGCTAGTACTCTTTCTATCTACGTAGTCTCCCGCATGATCCGAATCCGCATAGACAATGGTTTCTATGCCGGATTCCTTAGGATACCATAATCCTAAGTGTATAGTGCCTTTAATGTATCAGAAGATACGCTTAACCGCTTCTAGGTGAGAGGTTTTGGGATCCTCTTGAAAACGGGCACAAAGGCAGACACTAAACATGATATCGGGTCTACTTGCCGTCAAGTATAGTAAACTACCTATCATTCCTCTATACTTGGTGTTATCTACGGACTCACCTTCATCGTCCTTTGTGAGCTTTACCTCCGTAGACATAGGAGTTTTCATGGGTTTTGAGTCTTCTAGGCCAAATTTCTTAAGCATTTCCTTAATGTACTTAGATTGGTTAAAGATTTGGTTAAAGAATATTCCATCTTCTAATTGTTTTATTTGTAATCCTAGGAAGAAGTTAAGTTCACCCATCATACTCATCTCAAACTCATCATGCATGATTTTGGCAAATTCATCACACATGTCTTGACAAGTCGATCCAAATATAATGTCGTCAACATATATTTGGATAATGATGAGATTTGGGTCTTTCCTTTTAGTGAAAAGAGTGTTATCTACCATTACCATGGAATAATCATGTTTAATAAGAAAAGCTTTTAATCGATCATACCAAGCTTTGGGAGCTTGTTTGAGTCCATACAAAGCTTTCTTTAACTTATAAACATAATCAGGTTTTGCGAAGTCAATGAATCCTGGAGGTTGTGCCACATATACCTCCTCATTGATAAAACCGTTAAGGAATGCACTTTTCACATCCATTTGGAATAATTTAAAATCTAGGGCGCAAGCATAGGCAAGTAATATCCTAATTGATTCTAGTCTAGCTACGGGGGCATAAGTTTTGTTATAATCAATTCCTTCTTGTTGATTATAACCTTGGGAAACTAACCTAGCTTTATTCCTAGTAACTATTCCATTCTCGTCTAACTTATTCCTATATACCCATTTGGTTCCTATGATGGTCACATCCTTTGGATTTCGGACTAGTTCCCAAACATCATTTGCCTTAAATTGATTTAATTCTTCTTGCATAGCTATAACCCAACTTTCATCCTTTAAAGCCTCGCTAATATTCTTAGGTTCTATTGCTGAGAGGAAACAAAAGAAATTGTTTTTATCTTGGGCTTGTGATCTAAGGGTTCTTTGGTTAAGATGTCCTATTATATTATCTAATGGATGTGATCTAGATTCTTTAATATTAACAATTTTGTTATTTTCTAAGTGAATGTTTTCATTATCATTTCCTATGGGTTTTGTTTTACTAACCTCAATAGCTTCATCTTCGACTAAATCATCATCTTCTAAGGGTAATGTTTTAGGAGGTGGTGGTGTTTCATCAAATGTTACATTTAGTGATTCTTCTACTTTCATGGAGTGTTTGCTAAGTATTATATATGCTTTGCTATTTTGTGAGTATCCTAAAAATATTCCTTCATATGATTTTGGATCAAACTTAGTGAGATAGTCCTTAGTGTTTAAAATATAGCATTTACTTCCAAATACCCTAAAGTAGGTTAAGTTTGGTTTTCTACCTCTTAATAACTCATAAGGAGTTTTTCCTAGAATTCTTCTAATTGATACCCTATTTAAAATATAAGTTGATGTATCTACGGCGTGACACAAAAATTTTTGTGGGATGGATTGTTCATTTAACATAGTTCTACTCATTTCTTGTAGTGACCTATTTTTTCTTTCTACTACGCCATTTGATTGAGGAGTACGAGGAGCGGAGAAATTATGAGATATTCCATTTAACTCGTAATATTTTCCAAATTGTACTTCATTATCAAATTCTCTACCATGGTCCGTCCTAATGGCAACTATTGAGCATCCTAATTTATTTTGAATCATTTTACTAAATATTTCAAATTTTTCAAAGGCTTGGGTTTTGTCACTTAAAAACCTAGTCCACGTGTATCGTGAGTAGTCATCTACTATTACTAAGGTATATTTGTTTCCTCCATAGCTCCGCACAGCGGATGGACCAAAAAGATCCATATGTAATAATTCTAGGCACCTAGTAGTGGATACTATATTCTTGGCTTTGTGACTAGCATGAGCTTGTTTTCCAATTTTACATGCATCATAAAAATGCTTGTCATATTTTAGAATAGGCAAATTTCTAACTAATTCCTTAGAGGCCAAAGATTGTATTTGTTGCATGTTAGCATGTCCTAATCTCCTATGCCATAGTGTAGAGTTTTCATCTAGGGTTGTTAGGCATATCCTATCCTCAGGTTTGTTTCCTAGTTTCATAACATATATGTCACCTTTTCTAATTCCTCTTCCTATAATTTTTTCATTCTTAACTATTTCGCTATCATCTTCGGTAAATGTGACTTTACATTTATTATCACATATTTGTCCTACACTAAGCAAGTTATATGTTAATTTATCTACATGCTCTACATTTTCAATAGTAAGTGAGTCTTGAGAGATCGTACCTTTGCCAATGATTTTTCCACGTAAGTCACTACCGAAAATAACGTTACCTCCATTGTATGCCTTGTATGTAGAGAATAGATTGCGATTCCCCGTCATGTGCCTCGAACATCCGCTATCTTTAATCCATTCGTCAGGTTCCAAGTCAATTCCTAAACATATTTCGTTGGTTTCTTTTACCATAAAACACTTTTCGTCTCTTGGCTTTTCAACTTCTTCTTTGTCATTATCACTCCATGTTCCACTAACAAAAGCACCTTGACTTTCATAACCCGGTGGCTTTAGACATTCGCCAATGAGATGATTTGGATTTCCACATCTAAAGCACTTTCTTTTCCCGTAGTTGTCACTTCTATTCCTTTGGAATGCTCTTCTTTCGTCTCGTGATGATCTAGTGAATCTTCCTCGTCTCTTGAAGAACTTCTTGAATTCTCTTACGGCCATTGCATATTCTTCGTCTTCACTTTCGTCACTCGAATCATCATCATCACTAGATTCCTTTTTGGCTTTTAGAGCAATGGATTTGGTTTGTTCTTTCTTGACTTTGACCGTTTCCGAATCTCTTCTTATGATTTCTTCATGAACCTTCAAGTTGCCAATTAGTTCATCTAGTGATAACGTCATCAAGTTCTTTGATTCTTCGATTGCCGTGACCTTAGCTCGCCATTTTAGATGCAATGCCCTAAGAAATTTCCTAACACAATTTTTACTAGAAAATGTCTCATCAAGTGCTTTTAAACTTGTGATAGTGTTAGACTTAGCAAAAGCATTATCAATTGATTCCTCTTCCGGAATCGTAAATTGTTCATATTGTTGTACAAGAAGATCTATTTTATTATCTTTGACTTGGCTATTACCTTGGTGAGTAATTAGTAAAGAATCCCAAATTTCTTTGGCGGTTTTACACATAAAAATTCTTTCATATTCTTTGTGTAGTAACGCATTATAAATTACCATTTTAGCCTCATTATTTTTTGCTAATTTCTTTTTCAAATCATCATTTTATTCTTCAAAAGATACAATTTCATTCATTTTAGTTTCAACATTATATTGAATAGGAGGAAAATCACCAAAGGTAATAATATGCCAAAGATCAAGATCTTTTGATTTCACATAAGTTTCGAATCTATTTTTCCAATATAAAAATCCGTCACTTTCTAATAGTGGTGGTCTTTGCATAGATTGCCCTTCTAAATATTTTAAAGATTCCATAGATCATTACAAGTTTTAAAATACAATATATTTTAAAGATCTTGTTAAACCTGGCTCTGATACCAATTGTGGAAAACTAGAAGGGGGGGTTGAATAGTTTTACGTCGTTTTTAAATTGTTATAAAATTTTGTTTAAAAGGTTTCTTTGTTTTATAAAATATAGATTCGATGCTATATGAAATAAAGTCGTGCATAATATGAACAACACTAAGTATGTACGATAAAGCAATAATAACGTAAGTAAAGAAATAGATAAGGGTTGGAAAGATCGAACCGATAGACAAGAGATTTATAGTGGTTCGGCTACAAGGTCACCTTCCTTGCCCTACTCCACTCCCCGAGCACCTAACTCGAGAGTTTTCTTCACTATATCAACAAGCTCCTTTATGGTGGAGAAAACCTTACACACCAATTTACACACCACAATAACTTCACAACTTAATCACGACTTCTACACAACTAGTTCACACCTATTCACTACTTGATCACACCACTTCTTCACACCAATCTTCTACACACCAATCTTCTTCACACCTATTCTTCTACACACCAATCTTCTTCCTAACTTATCTTCTTCACAACTATTCTTCTAACCAATCACACTATATATCAAACTACACTATCTTCTAACAAATATTCACAACTATTCACACAATGAAATAATAACAATGATGATACACTAACAACTTAGATGTGGAGATCACAACAAGTTGTAATACTTCTTGTCTTGAGGGATAGAAGTATTCTTCTCTTGCACTTGATGGGATGATGTTTGGATCACTTTGAAACAAAGATTTAAGAATGTATGATCAACGGATTTATAGATTGTAAATGGAGATCTAGAACAGAAAGTTCTGTAGTGCAAAAGGAGAAGAAAAAATCCAGGTTTAAGGTGGTATTTATAGGCAAAAGATTCTGACAGAGGAGCGTGGCCGGTCCCCTTAAATCAAGGCCGATCCCCTTAATTTTAAGGGGACCGCCCTTTATAATTAAGGGGGCCGCCCAGCTGAAACGGCCAGAAACTTTGTCTTTTAGTGGGGAAAGTTTATTTGGTGAAAAACTAACTGATTTTGGTTAAAAATTTGAATTCATATATTTAGTATGAATAAAACATTTTTCTTTATTACCAAAAGTGTTTTACAAAAATATATAATATGTTTATATAATTAAATAAACTTTGCATTAGTTAATTAGATACCCCTTTGATCATAAATTGCACTAAACACTTTGTTTATTCATACCTTAAGTGATTTGGATGTAAAGTGAAATATTAATCACTAAATACTTGTTTATGTCACAAGTTTTAGTTCTATGAGTTTATATTTTGTGATAATTAAAACATAGAGATATTGATAACATGTTAATAATGTTTTTAGGAATTATTTATGTCAACAGAATGGGTGGGCTAGGGATAGAGTTTGGATTGGATTTAGTGTTGGTTTGGAGTAGTATTATTAGTAAGGGTCCGGTTTGGTTTTTAATTTCAAAAGGACCAAATTTGTCATTTACCGAATTTTGAGGGGTGAGTTTTGGTAATCTTCCAAAGTGTTCACAAGGGTGTGTTTTGCCACATGATGAATAGTACATGGTCCTTGTATGATTTTTCCATTTGAATTTCACTAGGGACTAAAGTTGCCAAACTTTCAAACTTCAGGGACCAATTCTGTAATTTCACCAAACTTTTCCACCAAGGACCAATCCTGCCATAAAAGATTAGTGCAAGGACAAAATTTGTTTTTCTCAAAGTTTTAATATCCCAGGGACCATTTTTGATAATTTTCCAAACTTCAGGGACTAAACTTGACATTTTGTGAAACTTTGCACCAAAGGACTAATTATGTAACTTTTTGATTTAAAAGGACCTTTGGTGACTTTTTCAAGTTTTTAGAACAACCAGGGACTAGATTTGACAACTTTTGAAAGTTAAGGGACTGAAACTGCCAATTTTGCAAACTTTGTACGTTTTTTTATCTGTTTTTGATTATTTTGCATTTGAAACATGTAAAATACATTCCTGGGATATTTTCACTATTTTGATTCAATATTGAGTGTTTTTAGATGTTTTGGCAGCTCAGAAAAGGTAAAAATGATGAGTATTTACACACTCATCAATCCTCCTCCTGATGAGGATGAGTTAGTCAAGATGTTTATCATGACTTTCTTTCTCTTTTTCACCTATCGGGTGACTTCTCCTGTTCTTCACTCTTTCGGGAATGAAGACATTACCTTTGACCCCGGCATCACCGCTTATAGCTTATACTATTTTGAGCCAGGTACTTATCTCATCGGTGTGGAACTTTCACGTGCTTCAAATGTTTGTCCAAACATCTTGAATGAAAGTCCGATGGAGATTGTTTCTTCCACATCTTGCTTCCCCAAGAACCAATGAATTCGGAGTCGAGTCAAGCTAGCGACTCGGTTAACAAAAACAGTAGCATGTATATGGGGTTTTCACCCTAAGTGTGGGGGAGTTACCCCTGCTGTGGTTACCAATAAAGTGAAAAACAAAATGATGTTTCCACATTTAGCTTTTAATGTTGCCCTTTTACGTTCAAAGAGTCGGCATAATAGCCGGGACTTTAAATATTGAGGACAATATTCAATTCTAAGTGTGGGGGGTGGGGGGGTATTCTAGCGAATTTGATCACATTTTACCTTCTAGTACCCCCGTTTTTGGCAAAAAAAAATAATAATAAATAAATAAATAAAATTCACTTTATTTCAAAAAAATTTGTGGTTATCAGTCCGCCGTGTCTAAACGACAAAAGGATTGGCTAATCAAGGAGCAAACGGCTCTTGGTAAAGATAACTCAAACCCGTTGATGGCTTACAATTTGCACAAAATTGTATGGTACCTCAACTCGCCATATCCTCAAAAGTAAATGAGTTGGCTAGCCCGCAAGATTATGGCTTGTGGTAAAGCAGTGGAAAAACCATAATTGGTAATCAACTCACCAAGATGTTGACTGTTCCATCAAGAGTTGGCTAGTCCAGAAGCAAACGGCTTCTGGTAAAGACAAATCAAAACCGTTGGAAGCTTATGGTTTGCTCAAAATCATATGGTTATCGGATGGACAATAATTCTTACTTGAACCGAAACATTCGGCTACTCCAGAAGTAATGGCTTTTGGTAAAGAGACTTCAAATCCATTAATTTTTCTCAAAAAGATTGCTAGGGACTAGCAATAGTTTAGTGTGGGGGATTGATGAGTGTGTAAATACTCATCATTTTTAGTCAAATCTGAACTGCAAAACGTTTAAAAACACTCAAAAACGCACCAAAATACGAAGAAAATCCCAAAGATCGTGTTTTATATGTCTCAGATGCAAAATGATTGAAAACAAACGAAAAATGAATAAAGTTTGCATAATTGGCAGTTTCAGTCCCCCAACTTTCAAAAGTTGTCAAAACTAGTCCATGAGCGTTTATTTTGAAAGAAAAGTCAAACCAAGTCTTTAAAAATCAAAAGTTACCAAAAATGATCCCTGGGTGAAAAGTTTTCAAAAGTTACAGTTTTAGTTCCCGGAGTTTGGAATTTGGCGATATTGGTCCTCGGGTACTTAATGTTGGAAATTAAACATCTATGATCCTTTGGAAATTCAAGCTTGGCAAAAGTGACTCTTGGATGAAGTTTGAGAAAATGGCAGGAAACGCCCCTCAGAAAATCAGAGGTACAAAATTGGTCCTTGTGTTTTGATATTACAACCAAGCGGATCCTTTATTATTACTAGCCCAAACAAATAACTCACCCAACACCATCATACCAATCCAAACCATAATCCACTCCTAGCCCAATCCCACCTAGCCCAATCCCTTCTAGCCCAACACCCCCAAAACCCTAAACGTATAATAAAATACGCTCCCCCTCCTTCTTGGTCAAAACACATGTCAAACAAACCCATCTCTTTCACTTCTCCAACCCGTGACCTGCCATCTTCCATCACCATCGTTATCTCCCCCAACACAGTATCCCATCCCACTACCCTCAATACCATACCTACCCGATCCACCCTAGACCTAGTAACCATCTAATTTATACTCACGCACCCAAAACCTTAAAAAGTTTTTACCCAGTTGACTACCTTAGTCAGACCCTCACCCAAACCTCTTTTCCCCGCCAAATCCTAATCCCCATACCCTGTCACTTTCACCCCAGCTCACCCTCAAATGCAGCCAAGAAGTGATCACATGAAGTCTTTTCATCCACTCCTCTGCCACGCTTGCAATCCACACTACATAAGAGATCAATAGCTGTGGAGGACTCCAAAGAAGCACAAAGGCCATCCAGCTCACTTTTACTCTCACAAAAGAAACACATCAACAAGACGACAAAGAAGAGGACAAGAGAGCCAAGTGGAACCCTAGCTGGAAATTAGTATAAATAGAAGCTTTGTATGCCCATAGGAGGCAGTCATTTTAATTAGGTTTTAGTCAAGTAGTAGGTTTTAGTTCTTAATTTAAGTTTTTATCATTGTTTAGTCTCAGTTTCAAAAGCTTTATGTACTCAAAAAAAGTTTCAGTAATATAAATTTAAGTTTCTCTTTAAAAAGTGCTTCTTAGCTTATTAAGTATTGCTTATTCATGATTTGCTTATTCTGCTTTTATTAAACTCAATATATCATTTACTTTTCAGGTTGTAATCTCAGTTTGAGTAATGTAGTCTCAGCCTTTGAACTTTAAATTTCAAGTTTTCTTTAAATCCAATTTGTTTTCTAGGTTACTGTTTCATATAAATCCATAACTATATTAGCTTAATTTGTAGTATGAGTTTGTTATGATTTTAGTTTGGTAGAACAAAGCCTAGCTTTTGACAGCTTTTCACTAGCTCGTAGTTGGCCCTTTTGGGCTGTTTTGCATCAATTTCAGCAGCAATAGGTTAGAGTTTAGAATTCATTAGCGCTTTCTAGTCTATTGTAACTGCTTAATCCTGTCTAGTGCTTATTCCGTCTCTCCAAGTATGCCTTTATCTTAATTTCCCCTTAGGACAGCCTTGGATTAGTTTTCGAAAACTTTTATGAACCCTCCAAGGCCTGCTGTTACATCAGGTCCCAACATACTCCCTTTTATCTTGTTTTAGTTTAGTTTCAGTAGGATATTGCAACAGTTGTTACTTAACATGTAGGGTAAAGTTTAAATCTTTGCATTCTAGCTTATTTTCGGTATTATAGCTCATTTGGTTAGTTTGCTCAGGCTTTCAAATTGGTGGATAGAAACTGTTTGCAGCCCAATAGTCTCCACAACCACTTATTGGAGCATTTTTAATTTGCTCAATTTTTAGATTCTTGGCCTAAAAATTGATTTATAGCTCGTTTCCCAGCCCATCTCCATGCGTACATTTTTGTTTGATTTTTAGGAATTTTTCTTACAGTTTATTTGGTCCTTGAATAAGCTCCGTTAGGCTCTTTGGTACCAATGTTAGCCCTTGTTGTTTATTGTAGCCATTTGTAATCTTTGGGTTCATTAACTGCTTATCTTGATTCTTTTTAACTTTTTAGGAGTTTCTCTAGTTACCATAAGCTTACCCCCCCCCCCCCTCAGCATAGCTTCTTATCAGCTTCTTGTCAGCTTATTTATAGTTTTAAGAATTTCAAATTTCCCTTTGATTAGTTTGTTTGAGTGTACTGATTTGATTTGCCTTATTTAACTGCTTATTTATGGCTTTTCATAAAATGTTTCAGTTTCAAAAAATGGTGGTTCCCATGTGTTGTACAAATTTGTGCAAAAAGATTTGAAAAATAAAAATACGTACAAAAAAAGGAGACCACCAAGTTCGAACCTTGGTCACCTCTGTCACAACTAAACAACTCCAACACCAGACGTTAACCATCTGTGCTAGCTATTCTCTTTGTTATGGTTCCATTTGTTTATTATTTAACTAGTTCTGCCTTTTGCTTATTTGCATTCAGCATTTGTACTGCTTATTTCCTGCTTATTGGTAACTGCTTATTTCACGTTTTTATTTTTCTTAGGTTAGTTTTGAGTCTATTTAAATACCAAAAAAGTTTCAGATTTATTTAAGTTATTTTAGTATTTATTTTGATTTTATCTCATTAAAATAGTTTTTAATTCATAATAAATAGAATTTAAATTGCAAAATAAATTTTCTTTTTTCTAAAATTTACTTTCACCTTTTAGTACGTTAGAAAATTATCGTAAACCCGTAGGACGTTTAGAGCTTCAATTTCACGTTTTATTTTGCGCGTTGACGTTTATTTTTAAATAAACGTCACGTTTTTAATTTAGTTTACGTTTTAGGATTCCCGATACCTAATTATATTTCCTGTAGTGTTTTAGGATTCCCCTAGTTTGATAATTAACTTTTGTTTTACCCTTAGGTTAATTTATTTTCACCTTCGTTCGTTAATTTGCTAATTTCGTTAATTAAACGTGTCATAGAACCAAATAATCTTTCCAATCATACAAGATTTTAATCCCAATCTCATTCGAAGCTTTCCATTCACACCTCGTTTGGGTACGACCCGGGAAATCACTTCCCGGTCTCACAATTTAAATATCACTTTCACAAGTTTTGCGAGGTAATCTTTTTCCTAAAAGGTTTACTCGTATTACTTCACGTCTATTTGTCTCACGACAAATTAGACCTCGCGTTTGTTGATATTTTGATAAATTGTTGTTTGTTCACACCAAAACACAATGAATCATCCATATACCTTCCTTGCTGTAAGTTTTAAATTATACGAAGTTTTAAATTTTTTTCATGTTTGTGTGACATATTTGTTGTAACTTTCTTACACTTTTTGTTATTTGTTTTTTCAGTTTTTGTATTTAGATTCAACAAAGTTCAATAAGCTTCCTGTTGTCCATACACGTTCAGCAATCAAACACTGGTCGTCATTCTTAATGGCACAAAGGCAGGACATGGAACTAAAAGAAGAAATTATGGGTAAGTTAGAACTTTATGGAGAATCTGAGTTGCCAGAGACGGAAGGTTTTATTCATGGTGGTTCTTGTGATACCTCTTTTAAATAGGTTCGTTTAATTCTTTGTTTTATGTTCTTCTGATTCTTCTTTAAATTTGATCATGTTTAGGATCCTATGGGATTTATCCACAATCCCAAGGGATTCACTGTGAATCCCATGGGATTAATAATGAATCCCATAGGATTTACATCAAAATAATATCTAATGGGATTAGTGAATCCCACGGGATTAGTGATGAATCCAATGGGTTTCACAGTGAACAAAATGGTATCTCAAATGAACTTAAGTATCTTTGTTATTTTATATAGAATATTCATTATTAATCTCATGGGTTTCACAATGAACAAAATGGTATCTCAAATGAACTTAAAGTATCTTTGTTATTTTTCTGTATGAATCTCATGGTATTTACAACAAATGGTATCTCAAGTGAACTTAAAGTATCTTTGTTATTTTATTCAGAATCTCATTGGATTCTGATATCCCATTGGATTCATACAGCAATCCCATGGGATTCATACAGAATCCTCTAGGATTCAATGTATGTACCACACTAACATGATCAGTAAGAAAGGGCATGATTTTCATTTTCTTAATCACGAACCTAGAACATAACAAATCAGAAACATATACAAGGTAACAAACTAACTAGCTGAGCTAATCTGATGCCTATGGCTTTGCGAGGTGAGATCCATGTAAAACATTTATCATTTAAAAAACAAATAAGTCAATCTCAATCATCCATCCACCTTTCATCTAATGACTAATATCAAACTTAAAAATAACAAAGGGAGGGCAAAATTGACATTTTAGCTCATTTAATATAAAAACCCACTTTCCACATTTTTTTAAAAAACAACATATCTTGCAAACGGTAAAACTTCAAGCTACAAAAAATATACCATCGCGACGAGAATTAAATCATCTTTCTATAGATATGCATTGTTATATACTTTCGACGAAATTTTTTTTCAAAATTTCCGTCCAGAAAAATCTCACGGGATTCGTAAAAAAATCCCATGGGATTCGTAAAAAGACAAATTTTTTTTTTCAAAATTTCCGTCCAGAAAAATCACACGGGATTTGTAAAGAAATCCTACGGGATTCGTAAAAACACGAACTTTTTTTTTTCAAAATTTTCGTCCTTAAAAATCACAGGGGATTCGTAAAAAGACAAACTTTTTTTTTTCAAAATTTTCGTCCAGAAAATCCCGCGGGATTCGTAAAAAAATCATTTGTGATTTGTTATTTTAAAAAAATCACAAGTTATTTGTAAAAATGAGTAAATCACTGCTTTTGAGTTTTATACTTTTATGTCATAGCTTTTTAAGGGTAGATGTTTTTTATATGATTGTTGAAATGAGCTCTTGGAATCTCTTTATTAAAAAGTTGTATGTTATTATACATAATCCCATATGATTCTCTCTGATCCTTTGGGATTCATACAGAATTTCATAGGTTTTGATAAAGATACTTGACGAGTATTTTAAATGTGATTCATATAGAATCTCATGGGATTCTGTATAAATCACATGGGTAATCTTGTGACTTTTTATAAATTACAGGTGATTCATCAAAGAATATCATGAGATTCTGTATAGATCTCATGGGATTCGATATCAATCACAAGGGATCAAAGAGAATCACATGAGATTCTGTATAAATCTCATGGGATTTTCATTTTGCTTTATATAAACTGTAAGTGCAAAATCACATGAGATTCTGTATGAATCTCAAGGAATTCTGTATGATTTATCTTGTCAATAAATTACAAAGGATTCTGTATGAAATCGCATGGGATTCAGTATAAATCTCATGCGATTCATTGTGAATCCCATGGGATTCAGTATGAATCTCAAGGGATTCATTGTGAATCCCATGGGATTCTTTGGTGCATCACATGGGATTCTGTATAATTTATCTTGTCGATAAATCACAAAGGATTCTGTATGAAATCACATGGGATTCAGTATGAATCCCATGTGATTTATTGTGAATCTCATGGGATTCATGGTGTTTTCTGGCGGCGGCGATATTATCTGGCAAGATTGGAAGATGGCTTTTTAGATCTAGGGTTTTGTTGAGAGAGAAAGTAATTTATTAAATGAGGGGATTAAGATATTTTTTTGCTTTTATGGAGGCATGTTATTTTACTATCTTGCCCTTGTTTGTAAATTTTGGATTCATATCAGCCATCAGATGGAAGTAGATGAATGGTTGATATTGGTTTATTTATTTTTTAAAAGATACTTGTTTTACATAGATCTCACCTCATCACACTTATCTATCGCAATTATATAGTCCACTTATTATTGGAGCAAGGACCATATCATAAGCATTACAAATGTACGTTTCTTACACATATGACTTGTTTTTAAGATACATACGTGTTAGACTGTTTAGTGCATGTAGGAAGATCTATTTATACACTATTTTGAACTAAAATTTCGCTGACTAACAAGAAACCACTAACTTAAATAATGAGTTATACCACTTACATTGGATGCCTCGTTACATGAAGTTCTGAAAAGATAGCAGCGAATAACTTACCCTAAGCAAGTTATGATAGAGCAAAACGCATAGATTCAATTTACAATTCACGAAATATTTAAACTACGTAACAAACTATACGTTATATGTTGCGCAAGTAAGGATTTGGTGATAAAAAGCAATAAGAATGAAAGCGCTTAATAGATCAATGCATAATAAATTGAAAAGTAGCTAACCTTTGATCAAACCAATTCAAGTTTGCAACTTCAAGGGAAGGTACATAGGCGCTTAAAGCTTGTACTTCTGCTTTTTGTTTTGTTTGTAATATTATTCTCAATTCACGAACCCAATCGAGATTTTGTTTCATACGGGCATGCTTTAGCAAAGCCTTTGCAACGTTGAGATCTCACTTTGTCATTGGAATCCTGCACTCATTTGGGATGTTTTATATATCTAAATCTAATGGTCTAAACCCAAGCCAGTGAATATCCGAGGTAGTCAACTTACAAATATCATAAGACATATTTTTAGATCAAAAAACCGTATGTAGATAAAAATCTGCAACCTATAATGATCGCAGTTTAAAAGCACGAAAACGGGTATTTGGAGATGTTCATTAAGCATTTTCAGAAATTTTCTAGCGCCAACATCCGGTTACCCTTTCCATGTGATCATTATACATGAGATTTGGGTATAAAAGACATCTTCGGCCAACCTTTTATAAACAAAGCCTTTTTCCACAATTAAAATAATTTTTTCGGTGCTTGATCGAATGCTTACTTCGTCTACATCCGAAGGGATAGATACGACCCGTATCCCTATGGTAGCACAGTTTATCGTTGCCTTACCTTGAGTGAAAACAAGGTCCCTAACAACTATACATTCAATATTGTCACATGACTTTTCACATGACAAATCAACCTCCTAGCCTATTGTTCTCTTATCAATATTGAAAAAGCAAAGCATGTAGCAAAAGGGAATTGATTTGTGCACTTGTGCACGAAGTGTTCTTACCGGGACACACTCGACTCATTCATTAGATACGTGTATTTAGTTTTATCGGTTTGTACACTTGTGTGTGAATATGATCCTGAGGTGGGTGCAAGTTTTTTTAAGCCTTTCTACAGTAAAAAGAGACCTATGCTCGAGAAAGAAGTGTGTTCATTTCTTCTGCTTCAATAGCATTGATGACGTATAGTCTATATATGGGCCACGAGCCCAAATGATAAACATTACTAAGGCCCAAAGCCACCATGCGTGGGCTATTATAACTTGGGCCGCATCAATAATGGGAATAGGCTCACGTAAGCCCAAACCCAATTAAACTATACACGGTATAGATAAGGATCTTCTATCTATGGAATAGATATCCTTAACCCGGATAAGCACCACGTGTGCGAAACGTAAGGAGCACGAACCCTACAGGGATTCTGCGCCTATATAAGGAATGACATAACTCTCATTCAAGGTACGATTCACAAACCCTAAATCGATTACTTACTCTCACGCCGGAGTCTAATCGTGGGAGACAATCCCACGATAAGCCTAACGGTGTTGTTTATTTTCTTAGTGCGCAGGTTACAAGTACTAAGAAGCGAATTAGTACAAGAGCAAGAGCCCATAATCAGGAACGCCCAATTTTTGTATCAACAAGTGGCGCCATCCGTGGGACCCTACTAAGAACTAAGAACTAGAATGACGAAGAATAAGAATTCAAGCCAGCGGACTCCGCAGATAGAAAAATGTGACCCTCAGAGGAAGAATCAACAAGATTCGACCCCTAGGCAGGTTGCTGGGACAACCAGCACACCTGGTCACCAAGAGGCAGGGACAACCCAACCTCTTTCAGTGGTAGAACTGCCTGTAAGGACTACCCAAACCACCACAGTGGTCCCAAGCGTTGAGGAACTCCAGCTCACCCTCTTCACTACTCCTCACCAAACTGTACCCACAGTGAACAACACTGTGCCACCGGGCGCGCCTAACCGAGATAAGGTGCCTAATACTGAGGCAGACATTCTTGCAGCAACTGAGGACACACCCAACCTAACGTTGGGAAATTTTGTATCCCAAAATTATGAAACCCTAACTGCCCTCATGCAAGAAGAGGCAAGAAGAAGGTCAAGTACGAGCCTACAAGCTCGACTCAATTTTGGTCCTGAAAACGAACCATCACCACCGCACCACCCACGAGGAAGACGCGCAGAACGTACTACTATCCACGATAGGCTGGGTACGACATCTGATTCACAATACTCAGAAGACAGCAAGAGGCGCACTAATGTTCACTCCAGACTTGGCAGTCGAGGGATACAAGACCGATTAGGACCTCAACATTCACCAAGCCAAGGGTCCTCCAAATCCGGGAGCAAGAGACTTCGTGACAGGTTAGGGAAAAGAAGCTCCCCAAGTGTAAGCCCCTCAAGCTCTTCTTCTGAAGGAAGTCGGCGCAAGCGCCGAAAAAGAAACTACTCTTCCTCTAGTGACTCCTCGGACAACGAGGATAGGGAAACAGGACATTGGAAATCAAGAGGAAGACGTCGCGAAGAAGAGAATGAAGACATATCTCTTCCATGGCGACGCCAGAAAATTGATGCGTTTACGCGACGTATCAGCGATTACTCCGACCGCAAATGCAGGCGCATGCCCACTAATGTGAAAACATATGATGGAACAGGTGATCCGGATGATCATCTAAAAGTTTTCGAATCAGCCGCCACTATCGAAAACTGGCCACAGCCTGTGTGGTGCCATATGTTTAATTCTACGTTGGTAGGGAACGCGCGCACATGGTTTAGCAAACTCCCACGAAGGAGCATCGGTGGGTTTGAAGAATTACGGAAAGCATTCCGTCTCAACTTTACCCAGAGAAAGAAGTGCGCTAAAAATCCTGTTGAACTACCAAGAGTAAAACAGCTCCAAGGGGAATCAACCAGTGCTTTTATGGAACGCTTCAAGGATGAGTGCATACAAGTCAAAGCATGTCCTGAAATTCTAAAAATTTCAGGGTTCATGAATGGGATTAACAACCCAGAACTTATCCGAAAGCTAAATGACAAAGTTCCCCAGACTTTTGATGAGCTAACAAAGCGCACCAGATCCTTCATACAAGGAGAAGCAGCCGCTGCGGACAGCAAAAAGGGTTACTTGAATTATAGGCAGCAAGAACAACCTAGGAGACAATCCAACGATCAGAATAACAACCGCAGCAGGAATTACCGCAGCGGAAGAGACAATGACAAGTATACCCCTCTCACAAAAACTCCGAGGGAAATATTTGTAACAGAAGGTGCAAACTTTCCAAAGCCTCCACCAATGTGCACCGCAGAGGAAAAGCGCATAGGGAATGGATACTGCGAGTATCATGGTCAAAAAGGCCATACAACTAACGAGTGAGTCCAGTTAAGACAACTAATTGAAAAGTTAGAAAGGGAAGGCAGAATGGACCACCTTGTAAAAAACATCAAAGAGGGAAAAGACAAACAAAGGAACGAGGGTAAGAAAGAACCTCCCAAAGAAAAAGCTGATACCATATACATGATACAGTCATGGCAGCGTAAGATAAAGCAAAAAGTCAGCCAAAAATTCTCTCCAGAAAATGAAATATCTTTCCCTACTCTAGCTGCGGACAACGCAGTTGTAGAACCTCTAAGTATTGAAATACATACGGGGGGACATGATATCCACCGCATGTACATTGACGGAGGAGCATCCACAGACATCCTGTATGATCATTGTTTCAAAAGACTGTGACCTGAAATCCAAAGTCAATTGATACCAGCAACAACGTCATTGACTGGATTCACAGGAGAAAAGACTTGGCCCGTGGGGCAGTTACGCTTGTTGGTGGTCGTAGGAGATGAACAACACTCAACCGCAACATGGATAAATTTCATGGTAATAAAGTCTCCCTCACCATACAACGGCATCATTGGGAGACCTGGAATATCATCCATGCGCGTTGTACCATCCACAGCGCACGGAATGCTTAAATTCCCAGTGGAAGGAGGAGTTGTCACCCTCTATAACACAACAGTACCACCAAAGGAATGCAACGCGGTAACCACTGAAGTAGAGAATATTCCAGAACAGCGCACAAAAAAAACACCAAACCTAAAGGTCGCTATTCATCCCTATTACCCGGACCAACAAGTTTCGATTGGTGGATCTTTATCTGACAAAGGTAAAGCAGCCGTGTGCGCACTCTTGCAAAAGAACCTGGACATCTTCGCATGGGAACCAAAACACATGACAGGAGTGCCACGCTCTATCACAGAGCATAAGCTACAAATTCGATAAGGATATCCCCCAATACGACAGAAGAAGCGCGGCCAGGCCCCAGATCGTGCAAAGGCTATTCTGGAAGAAGTACATAAACTCGTAGACGCAGGCATCATGCGCGAAGTGTACTACCACGACTGGCTCTCTAACCCAGTTATGGTAAAGAAGAGCGATGGCAGTTGGAGAATGTGCGTGGACTTCACAGACCTTAACAAAGCATGTCCACAGGACTGCTATCCACTGCCAGAAATAGACTGGAAGGTAGAATCCCTGTGCGGATACCCTTTCAAATGCTTCCTAGACGCATACAAAGGGTATCATCAAATTCAGATGGCAGTCGAAGATGAAGAAAAAACAGCTTTCCACACCAGTCAAGGAGTCTACTGCTACACAAAAATGCCTTTTGGCTTAAAAAATGCAGGCGCAACATACCAACAATTGGTGGACACAGCTTTCGAGAAACAAGTAGGCCGCAACTTGGAGGTCTACGTCGATGACCTTGTCATCAAAAGCCACACAGAGGATGAATTGGTGCGCGACATCGAGGAAACGTTCAGAACATTGGGACGAATAAACATGAAGCTAAACCCCAAGAAGTGCACCTTTGGCGCAACCGAAGGCATGTACCTTGGATACTTAATAGAACCTGATGGAATCAAGCCTTGTCCAGAAAAAACAAAGGCTGTTATTGATCTCCCCTCACCGCGCACACTCAAAGAAGTCCAGTCATTGAATGGAAAGTTAGCAGGGCTAAACCGTTTCTTATCTAAGTCAGCAGACAAATCACTTCCTCTCTTTAAAACACTCACGAAGTGTACTTAAAAGGGAGACTTTCGTTGGACCGAAGAAGCAGAAGAAGCTTTCCAACAACTTAAACACCATCTGGCATCTCTTCCTAAACTTGTCGCACCGCGACCAGGGGAAGAGCTAATCATGTATTTATTGACAGATAGGAACTCCGTCCAGACACCCATATACTTTGTAAGCAAAGCCGTGAAGAAGACAGAGACTAACTACAGCGCTATGGAAAAGCTGGTCTTAGCTCTAGTATTCGCAGCCAAAAGGCTGCCCAGATACTTTCAAGTGCACCCAATAGCTGTAATCACCGATCAGCCAATCAAACAAGTTATCTCTAAACCTGACGCATCAGGACGGTTACAAAAGTGGAGTGTACTGTTAAGTGAATATAACATCTCATATAGACCGCGCACTGCAATCAAAGGACAAATATTAGCCGATTTCATCGTTGAGAAGCCAGATAACGATAGTCCAACATCTGCAACCAAAACAGATCTGCAGGAACCCTAGATTCTGTTCACAGATGGGTCTTCATGTGTAGATGGATCAGGCGCAGGCCTTATTCTCACAAATCCAGAAGGTATGGAATTCACCTATGCGCTGCGTTTTGAATTCACAGCCACAAACAATGAGGCAGAATACGAAGCCCTACTAGCCGGACTACGCATCGCAATCCAAATGGGTGTACGCAACTTGGAAGCAAATGTAGATTCTCGGCTAGTCGCTAACCATGTGCTAGGTGAATATGAAGCCAAGGATGAACACATGATCCAATACCTGGAAAAGACCAAGTCCTTAATTAAAAACTTTGACAGGTTCACAATAAAACAGGTGCCCAGAGGAGACAACAGGAAGGCCGATGCGCTCAGTAAGATCGCATCCACAAGCTTCGCACACCTCTCAAAACAGGTATTGGTAGAAACCCTACAAAACAAGTCAATCTTGGAAATGGAGATATCCACAGTGATAGAAGAACAAGATCCGACATGGATGACACCTATCATTGAATTCATTAGCAAGGGAATCTTACCACAAGACCATAAGGACGCTCGAAGAGTGCGGCGCACAGCGCAACGATTTGAACTACGAGACAACATACTCTATCGGCGCTCTTTCTTACAACCTTGGCTCAGATGTGTTGGACCTCTTCAAGCAGACTATGTACTCCGAGAAATCCACGCTGGATCATGTAGCATGCACTCAGGGCCGCGATCTGTGGTGGCAAGCGCTCTACGGTCAAGGTATTATTGGTCAACCATGCACCGCGACGCACGCGATCTGATAAAGAAATGCAGCAATTGTCAAGTACATAGGCCAATTCCGCGCCGACCACAACAAGAGCTAACACCCATCACCTCACCATGGCCATTTTACAAATGGGGCATTGACATCACGGGACCCTTTTCAGTTGCATCAGGAGGAGTAAAGTTCCTCATCGTAGCCATAGACTACTTTACGAAGTGGATTGAAGCAAAGGCGGTGGTAAGCATCACAGGAAACCAAGTCAAACGCTTTGTATGGGACAACATTGTATGTCGCTTCGGGCTACCCGGAGAGATTATATCAGACAATGGAAAACAATTCTGTGATAACCCATTCAAAGATTGGTGTGAGCAATTGAACATCACGCAACACTTCGCTTCAGTAAAACACCCACAAACCAATGGCTTAGTTGAGCGCGCAAACCACAGTCTAGGGGAAGGAATAAAAGCGCGCCTTGACAGACACAAAGGAAGGTGGGTGGATGAGCTCTCACATGTCTTATGGGCGCATCGCACCACAATCAAAACCAGTACTGGAGACACGCCATTCTCCCTTGTCTACGGAACAGAAGCCGTCATACCAGCTGAGATAGGAATGCTAACTATACGAACAGCAGAAGTCAACGTCACAACAAATGACGAGGAGCGGCGCATAGACTTGGACTTACTGGAAGAAAGGCGTGAACGCGCAGCTATACGCGAAGCAAAGGCTAAGGCAAAAATGAATAAGTATTATGATGCAAAGGTCAAACACACTTCATTCAGGCCAGGAGACTTTGTATACCGCGCCAACGATGTGAGCCACGCAGAAGACACAGGCAAGCTCGGACGAAAATGGGAAGAACCTTACGAGGTCACTGATGCGCTCGGCAACGGTGCATACAGACTGCGCGATATGGAAGGTCACGACCTAGCGCGCACTTGGGACATCTGCAACCTTAAAAGATGTTATTTTTAGGCTACGGCCATTACACAGACACCTTTGCACCCTAAGATGTGCCCAATAAGTGTTTGTTTTTCTTTTCTTTCCTAGGAATTGTATTTTTATTTTTTCACAAAACTTGCAAGTATCAATAAAATGTTATGGTTTCTAGCTAACTCCATAACGTATTTCACTTTATTGCGTACATACTTATATATGTCAATATTGTTATCTTTGCCTACATGGCGTGCATGCACTAATTAAGACCCACGAAGGCATAAAGGATGAGTAAACCTACTAATTAACTCGTTGAGTAAGAGGGTTGCAAACCCATCAACATTGGATCACGCATCCTTGCTAAGCATCCTACTGTTGAGACGTCGAGGTAAGTTTCACGTGCGCATCCCACGAAGGGTGCACAAATATTAAGTACACCGTACAAGCTTAGCAAATAACGAGCCAAGACACTTGGTCAAATAATAGAAATTAGCACACATTAATGCAAGTATATTTTTTAAGTCACGCACTTAATTAATAAAAGGGTATCTCATTCAACATTTTTACACAAAAATTACAAGGAAAAGATACACTTCATTATTTACACAATACATATACAAAAAACAGTCTACACGCTATGGCGATGCTCAGGGCTATCATCCGGGGCAGCAGAACTCCCCGCCTCTTGAAGCTTTCTCAAAATCAAAGCGTCCTTGGGAGATACGGTGGGAACACTCATAGGAACCCCATCAGACCTGGGGATGTGTGCAGCGCCTATACCACACAACACTGCCTTGCCCTGAATGCTTCTCTTCTGGGCAGCCCTCTGCGCATGACGCTCCAACACCTCTTTCAAGGGAATTTCCCTCTCAAGGGCAAAAGGGTTGAGCATGTGGCGAGGCTGCGCAAACACGGGAACCTGCAACTGCGACTCATCAAGCTTCAGAAAGTAATCTGGTTACCCCTCGGCATCCTCCAAAATGTGGCGCTCCAAGGTCAACCCCGCCATAATTACCTTTATGGGGTTGTCTTGGTCGCGCTCCAACTGAGCAATATGAGGCAACTCGAGGACTTTCAACCCCTCCATAGCCTGCATCAACTCATCATATGTAGCCGCGTTATAACCAGGTACCTCGGCCAAATCCTTGCTCAAAAGCTTGGCCTCATAGAGATCCTCCATAGCCTGCGACTTCCCACGCGCCACCGCACAATGAACCACCTTCCCAAAGGCATCCAACACCTCTTGGGACTCTAAAGTGCCCATAGCCGCCAGGCGCAGTCCGTGACTGATCAACCACATAGATACACAAGGACAACTTGTGTTAAAGAAAACATAGCAACATAATATAATAAAGCATACAAAGTTAAGAAAGGAAGTACCTGCGCTCAGCAATGGTCGACATCAAATGAGGGTATAACTCCTCATCGTACTCTATGCTTAGGCAGCACAGCTTGTTCTCCTGCATCTGGACGATCTCCTCCATGCGCGCTCCTTGAACTTGACAATACTCGCAAGGTGCTCCTCCTTCTTCTCCTCCAAGTACCTCACAGCCCAAGCCATGTTGGCCTTGTACTGATGAAGCTGTCCGCGCGCCTGCTCCACCTCAGCCAGCGCGGACAACTTCTCATGGGTGACCTTCTCAGTATACACCCTAGAGGACTCCACTTCCGCCTGCGCTTCAGCCAGCCGCGCACGGAGCATAGTTATCTCTTCCTCTTTCTGGGCGAGAGTACTGCTCTCCCCGACGTACCTCGTCTTCAACTGAGCCACCAGCTCAGTCTGACGCGCAGCAGTCGCAGCCAACTCATCCATCAGCTGTTGCGCAGGTACGCCCTCATCAACCTTAGCTTTGCCCTCTTTGTTTTCATTCTACGGAGAGGAAATCACCTCCACGAAGACCCCATCACCCTTCGTGGCATCATCCCTACAATACATGAAGAAAACAATTAGATCATATTACGACAAGTAATACAAAAAAAAAAAAAAAAAAAAAAAAAAAAAAAAAAAAAAAAAAAAAAAAGACGCAAATACTTACAGAAATGGAGAGGCCTCTGCAGCCTTCTTATCCGCACCAGGAGCGGATGTATCTTCCTCCGCGGATGACTCCGCATCCCCAATAAGGTGGCGTCGTCTCTTCGAAGTGCCACTACTCCCAGTCTCCCCTTTGCGCTTCAGATTCTGCGCCACCTCTTCCTTCAGCACCTCCTCAGGTTTTAGGATTTCCACGCTGTCAGATGATTCAGCGTGCGCCTCCTGCTCCTGCGCCATCTCCACATCTGGCGCCATGCTCTGAACAGGCGTTACTTGGAGCGGCGGCGTATCTTCGTGAGCAGCGTCCGGCAGCACAGTCAGATGACCCCGGGTTGCCTCCAGAAGTGGCTGCTCACCCTCCCTTAGAGGGCGCACTCCTACAGTCACCTGCTTTGGCTTTTCCAGCTTAACCACGGCGAATAGATCCATCTCTGCGCACATAAACAAACAGCAAAAAGAAAGGATTAGTTACTAAAGGCGCGCATTTGGGAAAACTTACATATTTGAAGAAGAAGGGACGAACACCCACCCCGGCCTTCCTCATCTATGAAGGTTGGCACCTCGTCAACACCACCGAAGTAATTGCGACTCAACCCCATATGCACCAAAAACTCCTCCGGATAAGGGTTAATGGGAAGGCGGTTGGCATCAAGGGTCTGCGCATCGGTCAACCTATAGGAACCGGGTGCGGGGCGCCCATCCCTTGGCAAAGTATCTTGAGTATAAAACTCAAAGGGCGTTAGAAAAACCACGTCATCAACCCAGAAAAAATGCTCCCTCCAATGTCTCAGGGAGTCTACCTTCTCAGTATAGCACTGAAGCGCCCCCGGGCGCTTCGCAAAGGATACCCATCCATTCGACCACGTTGTGTGGTAGAAGGAGCGGAACAAGGCAATGGTCGGCTCTATCGCAAGTAAACGGCAGTTTACCTCAAAATTCGACACCTTACCACACCTATACAGTACAGCTTCTGTTGTAAAAATCGGTCCAGGCGGCCGATTAATCCCCGCATAATCGCTGATCGCTCACTAAGCGACTTGATTTTTCATAATCGGCATATTTAATCGCTTTGGTCAAAGATCACTTAAAAATCGGTCAACAAACCGATTAATCGGACAAAATTGATCTAAACGGATTAATCAGACAAAATCGCATAAAATTCGGTCAACAAAATCGCTTAAAAGTCGGACAAAATCGCTTAAAAATTGGTCAACAAACCGATTAATCAAATAAAAATCAGTCAAAGATCGCTTAAAATGGTCAACAAACCGAGTAATATCTATGTTTGACTTTGAACTTTAAAGAATTATGTATTATGTTTATAATTGAACACTTGAAATACTTGAACTTTGATGCATTATGCTTATCTTATACATATATAATATAATATAATATCTAAAATTATAATTTTGTGCATAAAAATTCAAATCCGATTAATCCCCGCCTAACTGATTAATCGCTAGGCCCTACCCGACCGCCTCACTAGCGCCTAGCGATTTTTACAACCTTGAGTACAGCTGTGAGATGTGGAGGCGATAGTGGTTGAGCAAATCACTCAGGAAAATACATATCGGTACGCGGTAATTCGCGTACTCGAAAAAACGCGTATATAATCCTATTTTCCCTTCGGGGAAATCGGCTATACACGCGTCAACATTTGGGGCCTCTGGATGCACATCCAGAGAAATGAAGTAGTCAGATGTAAACTGACGCACATCATTCTCAGTCATCGCAGAGCGAAAATTTTCTAATTGGGCAACCATTTTCATAACTTTACCGGGAAACGCACACAAATTTACCTAATAAAACAATTACTTTCTTTGCAAAAATACGCTTTCAAGAAAGTGAGCAAGGGTGAGTATGTGTTTTACTGTGTGTTTTTGTAAAAATGGGGGTGGTGACTATTATATAAGGGGTCAAAAACCCTAGATGATGTCCACGTGGATCCCACTCATAAAAACGTGTGGCTAGAACCGAAACGGTACATGCACTTTTTCCCGATTTACGAGGGACACGTGGACACAACCCCCGATTTTCGAGGTATTTCTTTGAAATAACTATGACTAGGTACATTGCACTCCAAAAATGGGCGGCAATATTTCAATGTTCTCCCGCCACGCTTACCGCTGTTGTGATTAGTCTAGCATCCGCGGCTACGAACCGCACACACTAGACTGGGGGGACATGATGACGTATAGTCTATATATGGGCCACGAGCCCAAACGATAAACATTAGTAAGGCCCAAAGCCACCATGCGTGGGCTATTATAACTTGGGCCGCATCAATATTGGGAATAGGCTCACGTAAGCCCAAACCCAATTAAACTATACACGGTATAGATAAGGATCTTCTATCTATGGAATAGATATTCTTAACCCGGATAAGCACCACGTGTGCGAAACGTAAGGAGCACGAACCCTACAGGGATTCTACGCCTATATAAGGAATTACATAACTCTCATTCAAGGTACGATTCACAAACCCTAAACTCTTTATGAGAACCCTAAATCGATTACTTACTCTCACGCCGGAGTCTAATCGTGGGAGACAATCCCATGATAAGTCTAACGGTGTTGTTTATTTTCTTAGTGCGCAAGTTACAAGTACTAAGAAGCGAATTGGTACAAGAGCAAGAGCCCATAATCAGGAACGCCCAACTTTTGTATCAACAAGCATGGTTTTGTGCTTTATCAATATAGGGTACAGTTTTTACAAGAAAATGGTAGTTGCTATAGCAACACACCTATAGAACATCGTACAAACCGCTATGCACACAATATAACACCGTTATGCACAAATTGACATTCAAACAAAAACTAAACTAAAGAAGGCAATTAACTCCCAAGTAGAATTTTTCTTTTTACGTTACTCATCAACTAGTGTGATTTTTGCCCTAGAAAAATTGTTTAGACTGACGAGTATACAAGGAAAACTTTCAATTGGCTTTGATATTAACATCAGAGTTCAAATTCCAAATAGCCCAACTGTTAAGATGAGAAAGTTAGAAGATCAATTATTCGTATGTCTTCTATTCCAAGTGGAGTATATTGTTGGTTCATTTGTATCAGTTTCAGTTTAATCGAATATTTATTTTCGCAAAAAAAAATGATACACGAAATGCATGAACTCAAATCTGCACATGTTTGTTGCGAACTTCAAATTGTCAAAATGGTCAATGGCCACTGGCTTAACACAAATTCCTCCTAAAAAAGTAAGAGTGTGTTTGTTTCATTTAGATGTTTTATGTCTAAATCTTAGTACCACATCTTATTAGTAAGAGGTGGGTAGAACGTCTAAATCTAAACGAAATAATGTTGTTTGTTTTTGTATAATTATCCGAATGATTTTAAGTGCTCGTTTCTGCAATTTATTTAAGTAACTTGTGTGAATATGAAATAGCACTTTTTATCATAAATATAACATACTTAATAAACCATCAAATATATTATATTAACACGAGTCTTCAATCTCAATTATCGAGTAAGAGGCAGTAAGACAAGTCTCCCACCTCTTACTGAGTAAGATGTTATATGTCTAACTGGGTCTGACTCAAAAGAAAAAAATAAACAAGCAAAACGTCTGCCCACCTCTAACTGGTAAGATTAAGAGGGAGTAAGAGGGCTAGTAAAACTTTTTTAGTAGTGATACATGTAGATCATGAAAAAAGATATATTAAGCTGGAGAGGTAATGGTCATCAAACTAACCATCTTCATGCGTCACACTATTTAGTACACCACAAACTCACCATCAGTCAGGTGTAATGGTCACTACCAAACCAAAAATACAAAGATACACCACATTATACAAACATACCTTATAATATACTCACAAAAACAAGTAGTACTGCAAACCGTTTGGTGGTCTGCACCACGAAACCATTGCAAAAGAAAGGGAACGTGCGTGAAAGGAAGGTGATGGTAATGGTCCGACGGTGATAGATCACATCAATTACCTCAGCCAGGGCTGGAGATAGTGGGGAAGCCAGAGGGTGTTCAACAACTCTAACACGCCCAATCACTTTGCTATTTATCTAATAAAATTTAAACCTATGACGCAATTAGAGTCAAATGACCCCTTCAACCTTTAGATGACAAAAGAATTAAAAGAATATTGACAACATTTTATGCATAAGATTTACATCTAACATTTTTTATTAGTTGTGAATGTATTTTTGTTATTAAAATTTGAAGTTCATAAACCTATCATTTAAAGTTTAGTTATATTACTTTGTTAGAACTTATCGGTTAAAGTTTTAGTTACATTACTTTTTCTTTTATTTTATTTTATTTTATTTATTTATTTATTTATTCATTTCAAAAACTGCCCCTTCTTTATTACTAATTCTTAGCTACATCTTTGCCTACAGTCGTAGTTTTTTTCCTAGGTACAATATTTACACTCGCATAATTATAACAATTTCACTTCGATTCTAGTAGAATTTGAACCCATATACTTTTGGTTGAAAACATACCTCTCGAATAATATTACCCATCGGCTAAAGTTGCAATTTTTGTTCTGAAAAATTGTTGGACTTGCATGAAAATTTTCAGTTTTCAATTGGTTTAGAGCACACGCTGTGGGTGCCATAGGATTGCGCTTTTGCTTTATGGCGTCGTCGGATAACGCGAGGCAACACAGATGGTCACACCATACGGCGTCGGTACGTCGCGCCGTACCCACTTGCTCAAGTTTATAAAAAAACAAAAAATCAATATTGCAATGGTTGTATTGTGGTTTTGAAAAAAGATACGCTCGAGCCCAAAACACTATGCGCTTTTAAAAAAAAAAGAGAAATATAAGAAAAATAAAATATTTTACCCAATTTTTTATCCTTTAAAAATCCTAAATAGCTCTTAAATCTTCTAGTTTTAACACACACTTCTACGTACACATCACAACAACATTTCTCTTTTTATTACCTTTAAAAAAACGTTATGGATCCCAACTATAATCAATACGTTGTTTACTTTCAAGACGATCCGAGTAAATATACATGGATTCTTCAAGCTTATGAACAATTCCAAGCTTTGAGTAATCATCAAACCAAGAGTTCGTGTCCTCAAACTAGGACAGGCATACCACGTGAACGAGAAGTTGCGGAACAACGTCTTTTGGATGATTATTTTGGTGACGAAAAGAATCCACCAAAATACCCGGAGAGGAATTTTAGGCGAAGTTGTCGTATAAGTTCAAAATTTTTTAAACAAAAAGTCAATGATTTTACCAATTACAATGTTGAACCTCTTCCCGAATACTTCCTTTTTTAAAAAAACGACCGGATACTTTGGGTCATTTAAGTATTAGTCATATCATGAAATGCACATCGGCCATACGCAAATTAGCATACGACATATCACCCGATGCACTTGACGAGTACTTGCAAATTGGTGAACATTGTTCACGTGATTGTTTACATAACTTCACTAAATACATATATACTTTATACGTAGATGAGTTAAAACGATTTGAATGACATCCAACATATGTATGCATTGCACGAGAAAAAAAAAAACAAGTATTCTCGAAAATGCTCGGGAGCATTGATTGTATGCATTGGGAATAGACAAAATGTCTGAAGCCGTTACACGGGGAATTGATTGTTCATCCAGTTTTGTCATTTTCAATTTAATCGAATATTTTTTTTCGTAAAGTTAAAATATATTAAAAATTGCTTGTTTTCAAATCAAACAAAAATACATGAACTCTAATATAAATGTTTGTTGAACTAATGGTTTATGTTCGTCGTTTCTTTTAGGGAGGTGACTCCCATGAACAACACATTCATCGGATTGGAAAAACTTTCAGAGTCTAAGCATCAGGGAGGCCTAGGATTTTGTGATTTTGAAGCTTTTGATGCGGCCTTTCTTGCCAAACAAGGGTGTAGGCTACTTATTAATCCTGGCACTTTTCGGGGAAGGATTCTAAAGGGTATATATTTTCCAAATTCTGATTTTCTTGTCACTAAAAAAAGGATCGCTCATGGCTTTGGAGTAGCTTGCTCCATGGTCATGATTTTTTTTTACATGGTTTAAGATGGCAAGTTCGAGACGGGCGAAGCATTTCTTTCTGGACACATAAGTGGGTCCCTTTTATTAATGATTTTTATATTTGTTTGCCTCTTAGACCTTTTCATAATTGCGATACTGTTCCTGATTTTATTGAGAATGGAGACTAGAATGTTAGGCTGTTGCGTGAGCATATTTTCGCTACGGAATCTGAAATGGTCTAGCAAATTCCAATCTGACATACTGGTTCTTCGGACAAGCTCATTTGACACTTTGAACCTAACGGTCAATACACTTTTAAATCTGTCTGGCTACAAGCACGCTATTGCATTGAAGAATACACGTGACATAGGTGAATCAAGTACTAATCCATCATCAAAATTATGGGAAGTTATATGGAATAATCCGGTGCAACAAAAAATCAAATTATTTTTATGGAAATCCATATCGAATTCAGTTGCCACAGAGAATTTATTCAGAGGACGATCATCTCCTTCTCCAACATGTCCAATATGTAATGTTTGTGTCGAATCAGTGGAACATTTAATCTTTGAATGCCCCTAGACACACCCGGTTTGGTTCGGCTCTCCTCTATGTTTTTGACCTCCTCCACCAGGTATGGTCGTTTACAAAACTTTATTGATAGCAATCATTTTGTTCAAGGTGTCTCTCGGGTTCTATTAGTTGTTGCAACAGTTTGTTGGTTTAAATGCCGATCTCGTAATAGCTTTGTATTTGATAATGTACCTCTGTCGAGCCACCAACATTTCTTTTAACTTCATTAATGATTATTTGTGTTATTAAACTCGTATATTTTATACAATATTATATCAATATTTAAAATTTTAAAAATATTACCATACGGTCATATAGCACAACCATTTTACCAATTTCTACTCAAATATGACCCTTTTACCGATTTGTCCACCATAATTAATTTGTCCAATACGGTCATAATTATATTTAACTTCACCACATACTTACATTTATACATTATCACTCTAACAAATTAATTATGGTGCTCTAAATTTGGTGCTTGCGCACCAACATTTATGAGGCTTTAATACCTTTGAACAAATTCAACAACCACCGAAAGTTATCATTTAATGTTTGGTACACAAAATGCACACGCAGCGTACCAAAGTATACGTGAAAACATCTCTTTCATTTAGAAATTAAATATGGTGTTCTAAGATTATCCACAATATGTTTTTTGAATTTTGTTTCTTGCTCAATTAATGTTTGGTGCACGAATTTGGTGAGAGCGCACCAAAAGTGTCAAAACCGAAAATGCAATAGCGAGTTAGGGTTTGGATTGGAGATGTTTATTGAAACAAGGGTTGAAAAGGGTTAACCCTTTATTGAAGGTGATTTAATCGGGTTAACCCAATGACTAGACGGGTAAAAACCAACACAAAATAGTCAACATGGAATATAAATAAATGAGGTGAAAATTTATTATCTGACATGAAAACTTAGCCGGTTACATTTGTAATAAACGAGTTGGGAAACCCGTGCGTTGCTACGGGGTGTTTTCCTAGAGAGGTATCCTGTGATAATTTTAGAGCAACAGAGGACAACCATTTTGTGAATGGTTAAGTTGCTAACAAAGAAATAAACACACCTTATTGCTAAGTCAGTTGTGAGTACATGTGCAGATACATATTGAGACACTCATGAATACATAGATATAAGCTGCATTGGCTGGTCAAATGTTTTACAAAAGAGGATTTGCACAGCCAAATTTTATCTGCTACATAAAGCAGTGTTGTGGAAGTTACACAAAAGCATAGATACGTGTTTAATTGTGGAGGTTATACAAAAGGATACATAGGTGTTTTGAAACATATTTGTGCAGCTGCAGCACAAATATTGTACAAAACAAACTATTTTTTAGGAACGGTTGTAAACCGTTCAAATATTTACATTGTTAACTTCAGCTTTAGGCTGTTTTGCTCTTGTCGGCTGACCTGGTTCTTGGCTTTTCTGCTGTTGAAGGATCTGTTGTGACTGTAGCAGAGAGGAAAAAAAATTGTAGTTAGTATTTATTTAAAACAAATGATGTAGCATTGGAATGGCATACTAACATGGAAGTTTGTATTTATGTGACAGATACTATAGAAGTAGTTTAAATTTTAGTTTATTTTATTTTATTATTATTTGGTTTTTTAATAATTTTTTTACTGTTTGTGGTTATTGTGGGTATATAAGGACATGCTTGTGGTCTTTTTTTTTTGCCATCTGTATCTCTTTAGTTTTATCAGAAGGATTTGTGAAAGAAAATGTTTGCGACTCCTACGTTGGATCAGCTGAAATTTGCTTGCAACTCTGATAGAACCGAGCACTGTTTCCGGTTCTTGTTTATGCAAGACGCTGCTCAAACCGAGTTGTTTGTTGCGCGTTTGGAGGCAGAATGTGAGGCTGTGCGTATCAGGATGCTTACATATCGGCGTTTACTTCAAGAAGGGAGATTGCTTAGCCCGTTTTATACTGCTGATGATGATGGGTTACGATGTACTTCGGAGGGACAGTATAAGGATGGTCTTATTCTGAATGCTTTGAATGTTGTGCTGGAACTGGCACGTGAAACGAGAGAGGAGAGGCTCGGGCATGTGTCTACAATGGAGCAGCACGGTTAATGTCTTTTGTTGTATGTTTCGAGCTTTGTTTAGTGTAACTTCTGTGTGTGTTGTGGTTTGGATATTTCTAGTGTCGATTTTAATATATTATGTTTATGAATAAAAGTATCAGTAATTGTGTTTTTTTTTTTTATTTGGTGGTTTTATGTAAAATGATTTGGAATTAAATAGTTTGTTATTATGGTTGCATTTAAGTTTGATAATTGTAGGGATTATAAGTGTTTAATAACATGGGAACCAATAGTTGATTTCCTTATTTTGAGTGGGTGAATGAGTGAAGACAAATGTCATGTTGACAAATAGTGAATCTCGTGATGTTGTGCAAGTGGGAAAATCAAAATGAGTGCCAACCTGTGGGTGCAATTTAAAGTGACTGGAAATATAGAACTGGTGTAGCAATCAATCAAATAATTTTGCAGGTGTGTTTTTTGTTTTGGTGGAAAAAGTTTGTTGAACATTGAATAATGGTTTTTTGACATGTTTGTAGTTTGTCTATTTGTTTTCAAAAGAGAATGCTCTGCAGTTTTCTGTGGGTCTGTAAAGAAGTAAAAAAAACAAAATGTGTAGGTGTTCTAAATATGCTGAGTTTAGGTAGTTGGCTAATTGCAAGAATCGTTTTTTAATTAAAAATTTGTTAACCACTTTTAATTTTTGTGTTATTGTTATTGTAGTGTTGGTATGAAGTTTATGCTAGTTCATTGTAATATATGCCGTTGAATAAAAGTGATTGTATATGTTAAGCAAATGTTTGGGACTAACCTTTTTGCTTCTTCGGGTCTGTTGGTTCAGTTTGAAACAATGCTCGTTTCACCGTCTTGGTCTTGCTCTCTGCATCTGTCTTTTTTTCTAGATCTTGGTGTTCTGTTATTGTGATATCTGCTGGTGGTGTTCCTGTTATTTAGAGAGAAATAGTTAGTATACGTATTTGCATGCTTAATTTTTAATTAAGAGTAAGCATTTAGTTGGTAGGTGGTACCTGGCGTTTGTTCTTTTGGTGGAGTTGCGTGTTCTTCATCATGAAATGGTGCCTTGTTTAGTTCTGTAGTTGGCAGGTCCTCATGTGTGTGTTGGTATGTGTGTTCTTAATCTGTTAATGCGAGAAAGGGTGTTGATGCTCCTGTTTTTTTAAATAGCACTTAAGATCTGTAATTGCACATGGTATCTTTAATGAAGGAAAATTCTGAAGCAAAAGATTTTTACCTTCAATCATTCCTACTGATTTGGCTGGTGTTTGACGCTTCCTTTTTTTGTCGAAAACCTGATCCAGAATAAAGCTAGTTGTGTCGCCTATTTGGTTGAAACGGATTTGGAAAACATTTTTTTGTCCTTCAACATCAAAGATCTGTGATGGTATTTCTTGTGGGTCTTCTCCGTTGTACATTGCAATGAGTTCTGAACATGTATATCCTACGACATCATCTGCTCCAGGAGTAAAGAAAGTGATAGGGACTGTTGCAGATTGATCTGCGATGAAACCTTTGAAACAGTACCTGCACATGATTAATCATGTTACTTTATTTTTGATTTTTTTTATTTCATTTCTTTCCATTTTATTTTATAAAAAATGCAATTTTGAATATGATTTACCTATAGGAGGGTGTTTCTTGTGTTCCATGGTCTAAACAGTAGTATGCTCCATCTTGTTCGAATACCTTTCCCATGCATTTGTTGCAAGACATGTAGAATCAATTTCTTCTGATGTTGATGCCGGCTATTGTTGCTTCAGTAGTGAATTGCACGCCCTATAAAGGTATGTGCAATTGGTAAGATATTCCCAGAATTTTGGCTCAAAGTTTATTTTGTGTTTTAAGAAAAGTACCTTGTAAGTTTCAGGTTCTACTTTTAGAAGTGTTTTAAGAGGAAACCTGTTTCGGAACTTTTCTTTCTCAACATCTTCATACGGTGTTTTGTAGATGCGCAGTATCGGAGTTGTTTTGTACCTCTGTGCGTATCTGGTTTATTTTTAAAAGTTAGAACAAAGGGATTTTAGCAAGTTTTGATGTAAATATGAAGCTATTTTGAATTTTTGGTTTGAAAAATCTTACTGCGCTTTTGCTTGATCAATCTCTGGTATTTGCGGGTTTAGGTAACACCCTGTTGCTAAAGTTGCTGTCAATTGATAGCTTTCTACAATGGTATTATTTGAAAATGTGTTAATATTTTGGTGTTTAGATGCAAATTTTTTTCATAGATCTAATCAAATACCTCTAAATCTTGTGACACGGCAAGAGCTGACGGCAATTATAATAGGCTGTTCCATTGTTTCAAGCCTGTGGTTTTCAAAATTCTCTGCCATATGATCCCACATTGTGAACTCAACTATTCTACCGCTGTCAACATGAGCAAGGCATTAGAAGAATCGCAAACTGAAGTAATTATTATTTAAAAAAAATTTTAACAAAAGTTTAAGGTCGAAATGGTGCATACTTTAAACTCTCAATGTCGACTTTTCTGTAGACAGTCTCATCTTGGTTCTCCTTTGGTTTACGTTTCACTTGGCCGACTGATCTCAGATAACCTATGAAATCTGCAAATGAATAAGTGTTAACATCTGTATATTTTGTTTTTTATAAAAAATTTGATGTTAAGAGCCTGACCTGTTAGAACTGGGTACTGAATTTTTCCTGTTTCGTCTTCTTTTGGGATTTTTGATTGAAACTGGTTGTATGAAACAAATTTAAAGTAGTGGTGAGGGATGTCTGGTGCTGTTATAGGGTTAAACTTGGTGATTTTTCCAAATCTAAGGCTTGTTTTGTTGTCGATTGTTTGTTGGTATGGGTTGGTGGGTTGACACATGAAATCTGAAATCCTGTAAACTGAGCCAAGTTTGATTTTTGGATCAAAGTAATCGATTTATTTGACATTCATGTTGGCTTGGATTGCATTGCCCTGTCAATGTGTGTCTATTGTGAGATAATTTTAAGCATGAAATATTTATTTTTGATAGGGGTTGAGTTTTATGATACCTCTTTGTCTATCAAGATACAGCAGAATGCGGTTTCTTTTTTTCTTTTTTTTTGGAGAGAACCCGCTTTCATTTTTTTTTGCCATAGGTAACTAAAATCCATTTTCTGTATACTCTGACTTCAATGACTTTGTTATAAGAAGTTGGTCGTAACTCAGCGATTGTTGTAATGTCTATTGCTTTGCTGGCTTCAATCATCATGTTTTCAGATGGATGGTTGATTTCATCGAGTGCAGTATTGGAAGGTTCCTCCATTTTGCCTTGAGATGTTTCTGAAATCACAGCAGTCACAGCTTTGTCCATTTCACTGGCAAGACATAATAAACAATAGTATGAGAAAGTGCTAAACTAAAGTCTTCTATACATAAACCATTTAGCAACGATAGAATAGCAGATGTCAAATACCGTAACTGTTTAGAGAATGGAGCTGAATATCTAAAAAAAGATTGGTATAGGTTGAACATCACAAAAGGAAAGCAAAGAAGGTTAAACATTAAAAAACAAAAAGGTTTAAAAAAAGAAGGAAAAAGGAATTCGGAAAGTGAAAAATATTAAAAGGTGTAGCTAGAGTGTGAAAAAAAATTTGCATCATTTATTTTTGTTAAGAAATCTTTGTAAACTATGTTTTTTGTCTCATTCGGCTTCTGATTCTGCTGCTGCTTTATGAGAACTTTTAATCCATGAGGTGATGTAGCTCTAGAAAGAGCTACATACAACTGTCCATGACCAAAAACTGGTTCCGAAAGGTAAACACCAATTTTGTTGAGAGATTGTCCTTGGCTTTTGTTTATTGTCATGGCGTAACAAAGTTTTATTGGAAACTGGTGGCGTTTAAAAACGAATGGAAGATTTGGGTCTTTATGGATCAAAGGAATCCTATGTATAAAAACTTTTTCGCCGACTCTTGTTCCTGTGATGATTTGCGCTTCTACAAGTCTTGACATTAGTTGTGTCACAATTGTGCGTGTCCCATTACATAATCCACCTGCTAGAGCAACATTTCTCAGAAGCATTACTGGTGCTCCTAGTTTAAGTTCCAGTAGATGCGGTGGGAACCCTGGTAATTTAAAGGTGTTGAGATAGTCATCAGGGTACAACATCTCTGTTTCGGCGCCACTATTAGCCACTGGTATAGCAACATCATGGCTTGCATAAGTTGTAGTTTCTCTTTCAATCATTGAAAGAACGTGCGAATTAATAGTGTCTGCAGTTTGGTTTTTTGGACAGACAAATGCTTTTTCTTGAAGAGTGATTGCCGAAGGTGTTTGCAGAGTGCTCTTGTCATAGATGAAATTTATCAGGTTAGAGAGGCCTTCCTCATCATCATCTATGCAATATCTTTCTAGTATTTCAATCCATAATGTATTTCTACTATCCTCCTCATCAGGTTCACCAATTTTTCCATCGCCAATGTTAAGAAGCCATGAAGAAAATGACTGTGCGGAGCCTTTTTCTTCTAAGGTTAGACCTGGTCGAAACAGCCTCATGTTTTCTTTTAGCGTCATTAACCTAAAATGTGGCCAGAGGTGTGATCTTGCAATCGATGACGCTACTATCTCCATTTTTGGTGCACCTTTCTTCACCGGGAGTGTTTGCCTAAAATCTCCTCCTAAAACGATTGTTTTCCCACCAAAGAGAACGTCGGGTGCATCGAGTATGTATCTAAGAGTCCTGTCTAATGCTTCGAAGCATCGACGATCATTCATAGGCGCCTCGTCCCAAATAATGAGGTCTGTTTCTGCTAGAAGCTTTCCTATAAGAGTTTTTTTTTTTTTTTTTTTTTTTTTTTTTTTTAATTCGACATAGCGACTCATCTGTTAGCTCAAGAGGCAGTTTGAATCTTGAATGTGTTGTACGCCCCGATGTAAGAAGCAAATAAGCGATGCTAGAAGAAGCGACTGCGAGGACTATCTTACCTTCTGAGCGTAGACCACTGATAATAGTTTTCCATAGGAAAGTTTTGCCCATACCTCCATGGCCATATACAAATACCAACTCTTGTCGATTTGTTGTGCACGCATTTATGATAAGATCATAAATCCTTCTTTGCGCCGTATTGAGTTTAGGAACTGAATTATCTCTTTCTTGTGCTAACAATGGCCTATTGTAGTTTTTTTCTTCCATGAGCAGACGATTGTTTAGCTGATCTAGTAGATCTTTCGGAGGTAATTGCAAACCATAATTTTCAACTAACTTGCCACAATTGTTTAGCAATATTTCCAACTCATATAGTATGTACCCTTGTAATTCGGCATCATTGACATAGTAATTTGGAATCCACACCTGCTCTGAAACAATAGCCGGAATATCCTGACCCATTTCATTCCAAAACTTATCCCACAATTGTATAGGGTTCCCATTCTTTGTCATCGCCAATAAGTCCTAGAGCCTGGCATGCAGCTCGATATGTAGGATATATGGTTTGGTTAACTTTTCGAACGTGTTCAAACCCTTTACATCCTTTTTGGTGGCAAAGCAACATTCTGAAGTAGAAAAGTTCGCCTGAAGTCGGATGCACATATGCTAGACGACAAATAGAAGGTCGATTATTTTTTCTTTTTGACCAGCTTTTGCTATTTTCGTACCAAACAAACTGTGACGGAAATTGTATGTAAGTTAAATGTTGCCCATCTGTGTTTTCAGTGTTGTAGGTAAACCATTCCGTGAGTGTTGTCAATTTCTTTTCGGGACGATTTACAATTGCCTCCAAATTGTCCCCATCTCGAAAAGTTATATGTTGCATGTTTTCGAGGTGTACCTAAAGTAGCTCCACCGCTGGTTCTCGGCTGTGTATATGAAATTTTAGGATCCTCCAATAGGCTTCAGGAGGGCATATGAAACGACCGTCAATAAAATTTTGGATTTCATCAACATGTGGATGTGGTCGGGTTGCTGAAGTAGATGCATCACCAACAGACCTGGTTACTTGTGCGAATATTTGGTCTGTTCCCTTGGATATATATTTAAACAGATATTTAATAAGCATGCTCCATCCACAGTATTCCACGTTGATATGCGCTTCAAAAGCTAAGCACAAAGAACGGTTATATGGCACAACGTAGGTGTTGTCAAGCTTCATGTGGTTTTTGATTGCAAAAATGTTTGTCTGCCTTCTTCGATAATGCACATGACCTTTATATTTCTTTGGGAATTTTTTTTTGCAGACGTCACCTTCCATACACGGCGCGTTCAAGTTGGCTTTTCCACAAGGTCCATGCATCATCATATCGGAAACAATTTTATAGGCACGTGGATCGTTAACTGGATCCGGCAACTCAGCAGAAATATATCGGTCGACGTCTTCAGCATCCTGCACTCTGGTTGATGAAGATACCCATAGTAGCGTGTGACAATGCGGTAACCCCCATTTTTGGAACTCAATAGTGTACAAAATTGCATAGCAAATAACAGTAAAGCTAAACAATCCAGGAATAAAATTTTGCACATATACATTATATAATTTAGGTAAGGAATCTAGAAACTGTAATAAAAGTTTAAATTTAGAAAGTTTCAAAACATACATACCTCCAGTCACATTTCCAAATGGTTTTCTTTTCTTAAGAAATTTGACAAAAGCTTTAAGCTTTTGTTCAAAAACTCAGTATATGACATCTGCCCTGTCAGCTGCGTTCAATTGAGGAAAGTCAGCCATGTACCGTTGGATTTCAGGCCAGTTCGCGTTACATATGAAAGTTATGAAAAACTGCAGGTTGCCAAGTTCACGACAGATAGCCAATGCATCTAAGTAGTGGCTATACGTATCTTGGCCCACCAGTGAATGAAGAAGGTAAAATAATTCTTGACCCGACATCTGACCCATTATGATCACCTCTTGAGACAGCATCATACAGTCCTGACAAATATTCGCCACGAATGTCATCCTGATGTGTCCTATAGAAATCCATCTAATTCTGTTCTAGACAGCAATAAACACTAACCACATATTGTTGGAAAAGGCGGCCTGCTCGAAAAATCAAGTTGTAGCTATCATGTCTTGGATGCAGCTGGTATGTATAAAATGCGTTCATTGAAACCCGGCGCATTCTCTCATTTGGATCTGCCGATCTTAACATTAACTTTATATGATATCCTGGTTGCCCATAAATGAAGATGAGTGGAAACTGAAGCGACATGTATGATTGATGAAGTTTGTTGATCGTTTTTGCCGGCCCATCTCTGTACTCAATGATAATATCATAATCTGATTCGGTCGTTGGGCCACTATCAAAAACTATAGCTCCAACAGCCCATGATGTAGGCAGCTCATAACCCCTTGCACCATTACCATTATAAAGCCTCACCTTAAATTCAGGGACATCATTTTGTGCACACTTATCGCGCGCTGTTCTAAAGACTTGCACCAATTCATTGTAAGCGTCTAAGAATTCTATTAGCCCTTGGATTATTTCCGGATCTAGTGAACTTATGTCAGAATTTGTAAAGTGGCTCATTCTGTTTTGGACTTCATTTTCTGTGTCGTAGATGTACAGTTGCAAGAAACATGGTTTGTCATCACCGGTAGGACAAAGTGAACCAATCTGATGATATATCTGACCCGAAACTTTAAAGACGTATGGGCCTCTTCCTTGGTTGACTGTGTTGTCAATGTTTGCGCCGAATGAAGTCATCGCAAACATTTGATTGTAAGCTCGTATATTGTGCATAAATGTAGCGTCTGCAAGTAGCTGCTTGATATAGTCGGGTGGATCTGGTTCAGATTGCATGCAGACTTTACCATCTCCACAGCATAAATGATACTTGGTCTGACGATGGCCTTTTAGTCGTTCCCCATGCCAAAAGGCGGCGTTGCAATAACGACATCGTTCATTACAATCTCCTAAATCCTCGTACACAGGTGATTCATCTGCACCAATCGCAAAGGCACCGCGAATTAGAAATTTAAAGGCAATGTATACAGATAAAAGCCAAGCTGTTAAAAAATAGTTTTTTTTTTGGATTTACATGCACTCGGATGATGGTTAGGCTGGCCATTTTTTGTATTAGCAGCTCTCCGTCTTGAAGAGTTTTTGTTTGTATTATTCGTTTCTGCAAGTGAAGAATAAGAAATATGTTAAGCAAAATACATATGGGAAGTGTAATATGCAAGAAAGGTAGCTCAATTATGGTTTGCATGTGGTGGAATAAACATTTTTGTATCTACCTTGGGTTGTATCATTGTCTGATTCCTGGATAGTGTCATAAACGTCGCTAGATGAACTACTTTGTAAATCACTTGATGATAAATGTCGTGCAAGAGAACGCCTGTTCACATCATTTATTGGCTGGGCATTCTTCTGTTGCCGGTTGAAACGCCTACTGTCATTGGTGTTAGAATCAAGTGTTTCTGCAACCAAGGAAAATAAAGTATATTACTTAAAATCCGCATGTGAAGTGAAGCATGGAAAAGAGGTTATGTAACTGTCATGTAATGTGCTGGGCCAGAGATGGCGAAACTCACTGCTGTCTATGTCATTATGTAGTTGCTGAGTGGAATCACACATGCCGGCGGCTGAAGTACCTTGTAAACTACTTGTTGACAAACGCTGTTGAACAGAGTGTGTGGCCAAACCAGCTGGTATCTTTTTATCTTTCGACTGTTGGTCCAAACATCTTTTCTTATTTATATGGCCTAATTCACTGGCATCACTTGGCCTTGTTCTTGCTGTGAAAGGAAAAGTTTGGAAAAAGTTAATTGTAAATTGTACGCGCAACTATTCGTGTTTCTGATGGTGGTAATAAGAAAAAGCATAGTAATCGCTGCAAGTGTCTCTTGTCAAATAGAAGTAACTATCAGTTGTATGCGTTAAATAGCTACAAAATCTGTTTATAAGTAAAGTCATTGGCTCACACTGATGTAGAGGCTGAGATAAGGCATTTTGATTTGCGGTAACAGCAGTGTGTGGATCAGAGTCTAAACACGGTTCAATAAGAGGGTTGATGGCACTGGCATCTACATCTTTGGTGCCCATTTTGATCTTCCTCTGCCTCTTGCGAGTACATGTATCTATATCTGTAAAATGGTCATATATGGGATGAGTATATCAACAAAGAGGAAATGTCTATTAAAATAGCAATCGTCATAAAAGGAAAAATGACATGGGTCAGTTTTTAAGCTAGATCTTTTTAATCGCTGGGAACTGAAAATATTTTCCAGCAGTAGTGGTGTTCGGTTGGTGTGAGCAGCCTCCCAAGGGCACAGGTGTGGACCTATGGTGTTGGAAAAGCATCTATTCAAATCTGAATATTCATATGGAGCATGGCGAATTGTCTGTGATGCAAAGTCCAACATCAGTGGGCCCGAATAAGGTTTACCTGAGAGTAGGAATAACAGTCAAGGGAAAAAAAGTATAAGACAATATACGATATAAGATACGATAAATAGTGAGAGTAGTTAAAACTAACCACAACCGAAAGTAGGTGCAACGGCTGGAGTGAAAGAAGCAACAGAAATAGAAGCTGAAGATGGGTAAGATGGATGTCGTGTAGACCCGTGTAGATTGATAGCGTTATGTGTTTGTGGGTTTTGGAGCAGTTGTTTCCGTTTTTTTTAGCATCATTTTTTAACGTGCAGTTCATAATTAGAAGAGCAAAATCGAAGACCAATGAGACGGTATGAAAAAGTTAAAGGAACGATAATGGCTAAAAGTCTATAATAAGTTATCATGATTAACAAATATATCGCAAAGTTATGTTTTGAAAAAAAAAAAGAAAAAAAAAAAAGACAATGAAAGTTAGGGTATGGAAGCAAAAGGGCGAAAGTGCTTATAAAACACAAAAGGAAAAAAATGTGTCAGATACGTGCGTTAAATAAGCCTATAAACATACTCTAAACCAAGTACATTATCCATATACACTATCCGTTGAGATATTAGAAACACAATCTAAAGCAACCACATTTTTTATCCCTACATCTTAAGTAAAAAAAAAAAAAAACAAAAAAACTTCTTAAATTGCTACATTAAATGCACAGGCACATTTAATTTCAGTGAAACACATAATAAGTACCACCAAGGTGCAACCCTAGACACCAAATACTCTAATAAATATTAAATGAGACTTCCTTAAATTGGTGTATTAAATGGCCAAACACATTTAACTTGACAGAAACACATATTCACCATTATCAAGGTGCAACCCTATAAATCAAGTAAGTTAATTAAAATGGTAAGGTCAAAAGAAGAAACCCCTAATCTAATTAAATAAGAGGGCACGGTTAAAGCCAAAATAATCGGATGAATGACAATCGCATATCAAACATGGATAACATATGGAAGCCCAAAACCAACAACAAATTAGAAAAAAAAAATGCAAACCTTATCGTAACTGAATCTGTCTTTCCATTTATTTATTTATTTATTTTTTTCGTTTCGTTTATTGAGGTGAATCGAGATTATGAAGATGAGCAAATATAACATGTGGTTAAAAACAGGTTTGTAGTACACCAAGAACACATGGACACACTTTGCACCATACAATGAATAAAAAACATTTTTTCACTGTAGTTGCACCGGGTTATCGATCCATAGCGGGTCGGCCAACGCAACAGCGGTCATGGATCTCGGCCACCGGAGGCTAATCAGTCGGACCCAAAAAAAAAGCTGCGCATGTGAGGGAGAGGGAACAATGTCGGTTATTAGTTATAACCCGTTTATGTAAGTCGGCCTTTGGCGGGTCGGTTTGGAAGGAAAAATGAGCTAAATAGCCCAAGTTTTAGTATATATGGATAATACATAAAAGAGACCTAATGATATTCATGCCTAATAAAGAGACCTAATAATAGACCTAATCCATTCAATTTGTTACAAGTGTTATCCACTTTTTCTCTCTCATCATTTTTCACCCATTAATTTTTTAAATCCACAAATCACATTTTTAGGTTTAACTTTAGGTTCAACTTTTAAGCCTACAATTCATTTTAAGTTACAATGACCAAATGCGTAAATATCTAATCGTGTTTTTAACAACCGTAAAAAGTGAAAAGTTCGTAACCGGCCTTTTGACAAAAATTTAGAAGTATAGTGTGCAATAGTGAAATTGTGGTGAAAGTGATGTATGGGCCCATCGCCCATCATAGTTTCAACCAAAAAAAAAAAAAGACGGCCTTGCAAATGCAATGATTTGAACTTAGGACTTTTATTGCTTTTACAACGCCAAACTTTTTTTCGCACTCGTATATCACGCATCTCACAATCTATTACACACACGTCTCCAGTGAGACTTAAATACAGAACATCTTGGTTGATAAATAATTGACACACCATTCGACTAAAGTGGGCCGAACACATTTTCAATCCGGTCCTTGGTCCACCTTTTTCCTTATTCTTGATTTTCGGTTACTTGCACCAAGTCCGGTCCGATTTTGGACTGACACACACCAGCCCCATAGTTGTAATTTGAAAGTTGAAACGTCTCTTGTATCTAACGTGTGTCTATAGCCGTTCTTTGATTATATATGTTCATTGCCTTGTTTATACTTTCAGGATACATTTTACCCTTTTTGTCCTAGCTGATCATTCTTTCTAGATTATGGAAAGAAGGTGATTTGAACACTACACTAATTGATTTGCACACTCACAAAAGTATTATGTCTTGACATTTATACCCTTGTAGGGGTGGACATGAGTAAAAGTGATCGTGCAAATCAGTTCTCCTATGGAAAATCAATCATTGGCTCACAAACAACTGATATGACGTACTATTTTTCTTTTACTTTCAGGTGTATATTAATACCTGAAGGATTTACAAAGAGGGTGAAATGGTTCGGACGCTTAAGTTAACGCACAAATTGGACCAAACTAATATACTATAGGCAACCCATTTGCATATTTAGGCAACCGAGTAATATAAAGTGTGCTTTTGGTTACTGATTTGAGCAAAAGGTTTGACTTTGACCTTTTCATAGAAGCTTACCCGCATGCCATAATTGTACATGTATTTGCATGTGGGATGGTACATAGATTGCCATGCTTACAGGTTGTTATGTAGGTTTCATGACCAAGCTTTCTATGTGGGACTTCTTTGCTCATTGTTGCAGCTATGTTCCACTGCTTTCAAGCACCAACATGTTTAATAGGTTTGGGGTAGACTAAGGTGTCGTTTGTTTTTTCACAATAAGCACTTTTTTTCTCTTTTAACTTCTTTTGTCTGCAGGAGGGCAGAGGTTTTTGTTTGTTTTTTTGCAGACATAAATGCTTCATTTCACTTCTTTCCTCTTCTAAATTTCAGACATTATCTTTCACTTCTTACCTCTTCTTTCACTTCTTGCCTCTTCTTTCACAAACCTTACATCTCTTTCTCAATATACGTTTTTATATGTTTTCGTCTGTTTTTTTTACGTTTTCGTTTGTTTTTTTTCACGTTTTTTAACGTTTTTTACGTTTTCGACTGTACTTTTACGTTGTCGACCGTATTTTTACGTTTTCGTCCGTTTTTTACGTTTTTGCCCTTTTTTTACGTTCTCAGCCATTTTTTATACGTTCTCGCCCGTTTTTTTACGTTTTCTCCATTTTTTTACGTTTTCGCCCGTTTTTTACGTTATTGCCCTATTTTTACATTTTTGCCTTTTTTTACGTTTTCGCCCGTTTACGTTTGTTTTTTTAATGTTTTAACCCGTTTATTTACGTTTTCGCCCATTTTTTTTACATTTTGACCGTTTTTTTCGTTTCGCCTATTTTGTTACGTTCTCGACCGTTTTTTACGTAATCGACCATTTTTTTTTACGTTTTTGTCTGTTTTTTTTACGTTTTGCCCCTTTTTATGGTTTCAACAATTTATTTTTTACGTTTCCGTCCGTTATTTTATACTTTTATCCTTTTTTTATATTTTCGCCCGTTTTTTTACGTTTTCGTCTTTTTTTTACGTATTCGACCGTTTTTTTATGTTTTCGTCTGATTTTTTTTAATGTTTTCGTCTTTTTTATACGTTTTGGTCTTTTTTTTTATGTTTTGGTCCATTTTTTTATGCTTTCGTCCTTTTTTAAGTTTTCATTCGTTTTAGTCCTTTTCTAACGTAAACGTAAAAAATAGACAAAAATATAAAAAAAATAGACGAAAACGTAAAAAAGTAGACGAAAACGTAAAAAAACATAAGAACGTACGAAAACGTAAAAAACGGACGAAAACGTAAAAAAACTAGTGAAAACAAAAAGAAATGGAAAAAAAAGGTACTTCAATAACGCAAAAAATACTAGTGAAAAAAGAAAGAAATAAAGAAGTACTTCAATAGCACAAAAACAAACGGTCTTCTTCTTGTATATGAAGAGCTTATGTGCACCTCTTCTTCTGCAGACATGGTTTGCAGATGAAGAGGTAAAAGCTCTGAAAAAACAAACGACGCCTAAGATTCACTGAATTTCATGTTCCTTAGCTAATAATGAGAAATGAGTTAAAAGATATTAGCACCGAAATTTCTTTTCAGGCAAAGTGCTACTGGACTATTATTTTCTATAAGAGGCTACATGAGCGGGTTAGATAAGGGATCGATTTAAATACGTTTGTGTCATAATTCCATTAATACCTAATAAAAGAATTATAGTATGATTACAAGAAGGTAATATGTATTATGATAATAAATTAATAATTTGCTACCTGCAAACTTATTTAGGATGTCGTAAGAATATGAATAACTTTGTAACTCATTAACCCATTTTGTTTTTTGCTTCTTGTCTGTAAAGTTTAGGACAAACCAAGGTCCAATTTCGCTAGGAACATAAGTTGTGCGCTTTAATATTATCATATATGGCTTTTCATCTCAACATCCAACCACAGACAGTGCCTTATGCATTGTTCATTGAATCTTGGGACACTGCTTGGTAGTTTGAGTGATTCAATTCCTTAAAGGGTTTTTTTTAAGGAATATAATCTATGAAATTTGAAGTTATAATTATAAGTATGAATGTTTCTCAACACTCAACCACCAAATAGTCAACTTGTGTATTATGCAATGAATGTTGTAATATTTGTAGATTGAGTGATTCAAGTATGAAAGATCTGATCCCTTAAATCAAGGCAAATGTGTTTGAAAAAATGGTTACAATTAAAGGTCAAATATATGGAGTGGTTAAGAATGTGTATGTATGATTGGTTTGACAGCCTGTATTTAAAGATTTGATATGGAATCCAACAAAGTGAGTGAACCTGAACCTAGTCAGCATAAAATAATTCAAGTGTAGAATTAGTCTCTGAGTGAATACATTCAGGAAATTATATTATATTATAAATATATTAAAAACCCAGGATTTTACTGTAGCAGTTGTGCTTCAAAGAGTTGTACCGCACAGTTGACTAAACAGTAACAGTTGTGCTGTCCCATGTTGTACGTTACTGTAGCATATGTACTGTAGCTTTTTTTTTTTGTTTGTGAAACTATGAATAATTTTCCTTAAATAAAAAAAATACAAAACTTGCACAAAAACATTTTGTTATGCGGTCATTCATTTTTGTTTAAAAAAAACAAATAACAAAAACAATACAAAACAAAAATACAAAGAAAAATACAACACCATAAAAAAAATAACAAATCCGCGGCAAAGCGCGGGCTACCCCGCTTGTTATCTTCATAGCTCTTCATTGAGGAAGAATAAGTTTCTCTAGTCACTAATGCGGTATTCGGTAAGTAGAGTACCAAGATGATAGAGTCAGGTGACAATGATTCCCCTTGATCTCCTCAATATCAAAGGACATTCCGAGAACAAATACTTAGGAAAATATCTAAGTATGGAAAGAAGTTTAGGTGGGAACTTTCTTGTAAACGTAAATTGAAAAACACTTATCGAAGAAAGTCAAAAAAAAAAGTACAAGAGTTTGTATAAAGTGATAAACAGTTGACAACGTTGTTCGATAAAATATGGTTAGACGATAAAATATGGTTGATAGTCTCTATTACCTCACGGGTATCCATATCGATTTTTAACTATAAAAGATAATGTTTCAAAAGATTAAAATATTCATCTATTATGATTAATACGATACATATTCAAGAAATTAGCATTTACTTCTCCATATAACTTAGCCCATGAACCCATTAGAGATTGATAAGTTTTACTTAAACACCTAATTTGGTTAGTGTTTAAGTTAGAGGGGATATCAGCATACTTTTTCATTCAACTATGATTAGGTTAGATTATTCGGCACTAGTATTTGTAAACTCTTGATTCATTCAAATAAAAATTTAACCGTTGAAAAACATGTTTAAATCTTGTTTTAAACTACATTACGTGTCATGAAAAGTGATTGGATAACTTGAGTTATACTTTGCAAAAACCATATCGAAAATATTGACTAGAATGAAATACTATGCTTAATTGATGTTTGTTTATGAAAGATATCATGTTGTTTTCCATACATCAATTGATAATCGTTTTCTACACGATTGGAAAATTTTGTGGGTCGTCGTACACATATGTTAATTAAGAATGGTAGTCAATCGTGATTAATCTTAGGGCCCGTTTGGTATCCGGTTTTTAGTCGGTGTGGATTGATAAATGTATTAAAAAACTTGTTTGGTTTCTTTTCAAACCCACTGACACATTTGTCGGGTCCAAATTATGATTCCAGCCCCTGGTGGTGGGATTTTGGTGGGTATGTACAATTTTTGACCAATCAAAATTTTTGTTTTATTCGATTTTTTTAAACCACAAATTATTCTATATTTTTTTCTTATTTTATATTTTTTTTATCAAATAAATATATAAAATAAACATTTTAATTATTTATTTTTTCTCTCCTCATTTAATTCAAATATATACTTAAATTCAATTTCTTTCAAACCTTTCCCAAATCCAAATCCAATTCAATCCAACTTACAAACCAAACGGGCCCTTAGAGCATGGGGTACGGTTGAGCCGTCGCTCGCGCCGTCACCACCAGCCGAGCTTTTTCGACGGCGCACCATACCGGACCTCGTGCCGTGGAGGCTTGCGCCGTCACCATGGCTCAGCGCCATGGATTTATTTTATTTTTTTTATGTTTTTTTTTTTCCTTTTTTCCTTGAAGAACTTGGACTTTTGTCGGAGATTTCATGTTTGTGTGATTGTATTTGTGTTTTTGGGGTTTGTTTGTAAATATAGTGTTTTTGTTTTTTTTCCCTCCCAAGTTGCAGGTGAAACGAGAAAGAAGATGTTTTTTTTTTTTTTTTTTTTTTTTTTTTTTTTTTTTTTTACAAAAGTTTCACTTTAAACCTTTTATTATGAAAGGGTGTTCTAGAGTTTGGAAAGTTTACATTATGAGTCCTTATTAGTGTTTTCCTTGCGTTATTAGTACATTTTTTTTTATGTAATGTGTTTTTTTTAATATGTAATGTGTGTTTTTAATATTAATGAAGTTTATTTTAGTTGATATTATATATATTTTAATTTATGTAAAAGAGAAAAAAAAAAAAAAAAAAAAAAAAAGTGGCCGACGGCACCAGAAATTATGATGCCAACGGATACCCTTGAAATGTGGTGTCGTGGGGTTTCTGATGCCATGAAGCTTTTTTGCTGACGTGACATCACTTTTTGCCCACGGCACGAGCTCCACGGCTCAACCGTACCCAATGCTCTTATAATCTTTATTGCAAAAACTTCTTACATGCACTCAAAATTATGTTATTTTGACATTAAAGACCTCAATGCTGACTTGAGAATTGCATATTACTATTGTAACAACACATAGCCATAATATGAGTTTGTTCATTTTTCACTCTATTTAATTTAAAACACAGACAAGACAAAATAGTTTGGAAAGTGTATACGAACTTCGATCTTTAGTAGATTGTGTTTTTGTCAAACCGAATCAGGTTCACTTTGTATAGTTATATTTTTATTTTTATTATTATATGTAACGTGGAACATGTAATTTGGTGCAAAGTGAAGTCTGAACTAACGGCGATGATTACGACACCAATCCAACACGCAAAACAACAACGAACAATTGGGCTTTCCGCCTATGGACCAGTATTTAACTCTATTAATTTACTTTTGGTTTCTTTTTCAAAGATCATCTTTGATTATTCACAATCAAAATTCGATACTTTGGCTACTTAAAAAGACAAACTATAGAAGGTCTTAAGGTGCATCGACGAGTGTCAAGTCAATAGATAAAATAATAATAATAATAATAATAATAATAATAATAATAATAATAAATAAAACAACCTAACTAGATAAGCTAGTATCGCGTTAATAGTACAATATTGCAAAGTGTGCAGATTTTATATATATATATATATATATATATATATATATATATATATATATATATATATATATATATATATATAAACTTAGGCCTCATATATGAACGCTTCACTAGAAAAATAGTTAAGATAATGTTATGTTTCTCGAGAAATGTTTTATCACTTTATGTGGTAATATTTTTGAATTTACAAAGATTTTTGTTGTTATATACTGTAATAACTAACTTTTGTAACAATGTAATAGTTAAGGACGGAATCAGGTAACATTACATATCAATGATTTGAGTTTATGGTTATCACAAGACACTCATGAATATTTGTGTTGCAGCGCTAATTATTAAATGCAACTGGTTTGTCCCGATTTCGTCCATGATGATGGTGACGGAGTTACCGTGTGCTTGGCTAGTAACTCTAATAAAAACTCAACCTTAATCTTTAAAAGGAAAAATATATTATAATATAAAATCTGTTAAGCTAACAAATTTAATAGAAATTTTAAAACGTAAATTTACATAAGCTTCGAAAATAAAAATCCACTTCAAATTACAAACTCTTTGTCCTAGGCATATAATTCACAACTATAGAAAGTTAATAGACTCCAATCATCTTGCAAACTGATATATTACGTCTAGAGGTTTATTCCTACTATGATAATAACGTACCTGGTCAAAACATGAATCATTTTTCATGAGCGAGTAAGCGGATAAAATTTGATCTATCAATAATCATATCCAACGTTATCTATAAGGACTCATACTATATATTGAGTGAAATTTGAACTTATAAGTTTTTTGGTGAGAGGAAATTTTAGCTATAGTTATTGTAGTTAATTGGTTATAATTCTTTATCAAAATTACATACGGAGTAATAAATAATTTAGAGACTTAGGTTATGTTTGGCAAAATTAGTTTTGAGCTGTAGACGCAGCTCACTGATCACTGCTCGCAATTTTATAAAGAATCACTGGAAAAATAGGGTTGTTTTTAAAAAAAAATTAACAAAGTTCACTGCTATTTTGCCAAACAAACATTAATAATCAAAAACCTTATTGCTTCGCTCCAAAAACTCTCTACGCCAAACATAGCCTTAAAAAATAACTTAAAAAGCTAGAAATGGACTCAAGTACCCACAAATTATAGCATAAAATTGTAAGAAATTAGCTGCACTAAATTGCAGATAATATAATAATTCATTTTTCATCGTAAACATCCAAATTTTAATACGTGAAAGAAAAAAATAAAGAAAGAAAAATCAATTCGTGACGCAGTCAGACAGCGCAGCAGGTAGCAAGCCGGCTTTTTCTTTTTCTTTTTTTTTTTTCTTTCTAAGAACCGAAAACGGTGGAAATGCCACATGAATAAAAAGTAAAAAAATAATAATCCAAACAGTAAAATAAAAAGAAAATATAAAAACCAAACGAACACAAATCCATTTTGCATCTCATTCTCTCTCTTGGCTTTTTATATTGCGGAATTTTTGGTACGAAGAAGAAAATCTAATCTACATTTTCTTTCGCTTTTTTGTCGCCAACAATTTGGAGCTTCAACCACATTTCTGTATGTACATTCTTCGTTAATGCGTATTTCATTTCATAATACTTTCTTAATTACCAATCTCATGCTTAATCCTGATAATGAGATTCGTTCATTTTGTATTTTTGTTTGGTTATTGTGAAATGTTGTTTAATAATGTTCAAAATTGTGGATTATGATGTTTTTTCGATGTGTCATTGTTGATAATCATATGAAGCTTGAAATGTTTAACCTATAATAATGTTTGATGTTTAGTTGTTGTGAATTTTGTCATGTTAAATTTTATAGAGAGTGTGATGATGAGATTGAATTAGTCAGGGACGATACCAGGGTGGGTCCCGGCACACCGATGGATTTTTGTGGCGTAGTGCTAATTTTTGTAAAAGATCTTGATTTTTATCAAAAGCACCTGGTAATTTTTAGTCAAGGGTTTAGTGTTTGATTGTTTGATCATTTCGTGAAACTTGAAATGTTATGTAAAATAATGTCTAGATTATGAATTATTAGTTGTGATGTATAGAGTTTGTTAACTTTGAATCTGATTTTAATGAGATTTATTCGAAAAGCTTGATTCTGTTGCCTATATTTTAGGCTTTGTTGTGAAGCTTGAAATAATATTTTTAAAATATTTAATTTAGCGAATCGGTTTGTTGATTGTGAATCTGATGCTAAATCATGAAGTTTGGTTGTAGGATATTGTTGAGTATCTGATGAAGGTTGGAGTATCATCATATATATAAATCTGGATTTTTCCAAGGGACAGAGGAAATGTCCTCCAATAAAGGCGAGCATGTCCCGTTATCGGTCTTGTTAAAGCGTGAATTGGCAAGTGAGAAGGTCGACAGACCGGATATTGTTAGTGGTCAAGCTAATCAATCAAAGAAAGGGGAAGATTTTACATTGATCAAGAGTGAATGCCAACGCATTTTGGGAGATGGTGTTACCACCTATTCTGTGTTTGGGGTATGTCATATCAGCTATGTTCTTTAATGAATTTAGACATATTTGGTTTCTGTTAATTTTACGATTTCTATAATCTGTCTGAATCTGAAAATACGTTATTGGTTATTGTAAATTATGTGTAGATTAGTAATCCTAGCAAAACTATTGATTGTAGATACTCGATGGTCATAACGGGTCTGCAGCAGCCACATATACCAAGGAGAACCTTTTAAACAATGTTTTGGCTGCTATACCTCAAGACCTTAACCGGGATGAATGGATTGCAGCGTTGCCAAGGGCTTTGGTGGCTGGATTTGTGAAAACGGATAAAGAATTCCAAGAAAAAGGTATATGCTTCTGGTTAAGTAGACGTGTACACTTTTCCATTTATTGCCTTGCTGGTTCCAGAATCCAGATAGTTGGTCCTGGTAGTTAATTGACTGTTAATGTAATCCACTAATCCAAGACTTTAACTAGTTTTCTATCAGTGGAGGAAGTAAGTGTTTATTGGTCACACTGATTACTAATACTTTTTTGACATGTAATTTGATGGTTCACACACACTGTTTTATTTTAACTCTTAATAGTTAATCCCATGTATCGAGTAATTAGATGAAAGATCGGTTCATAGTAATGGCAATCATAATTTACTAATTTAACCTATCTTCATAGGTGGTGGTATTTTATCTTCAAGATCATCATCAGTTTTTTTCTGGACTACTGTATTTTATCTGTTTTAAAATTTTTCTATGTTTCTGTTTACTAATTTTTGCATATCATGTATGTGCGTGCATTCCAATACACAGTCTAACTTGCGTGTTGTCATTCTTGCAGGTCAACTATCAGGAACGACTGCCACGTTTGTAATTATTGAAGGATTTGTCGTTACTGTAGCATCAGTTGGTGATTCCCGTTGTATACTTGAATCTGCGGATGGAAGCCTGCATTATTTATCAGCAGATCATAGATTCGAAGACAATGATGAAGAGTAAGATATCAAATCTAAAGATCTAAATTAGTATGAATTTATAGTAGATTATTGTACAGAAGTGTGCTTGCCTCAAACACGTTATAATTGCTGGTTCTTCTAATTTTGTAGGACAGAGCGTGTCACCAATAGTGGCGGTGAGGTTGGGCGACTGAATACTGGTGGTGGTACGCAGGTATGTTGGTTGTAAACTTATAATTGTATCACTTTGCATTATAATGTCACTGTTTACATGATTATTTTTTTTTTTTGCATCAAAAGTGTATGATGTCTAGTACATTTTTGTGTTCTTAGTCCCTGATTAACCTATGCTCTACATAAAAATAAAGCATATCATCACTAAACATGTAGATTCAAAAAGAACTCATGGATTTGGCGTTTATTAAATGTTATACATGCGCATCTATTGGGTACTTAGGTGCACTAGTGCAAATGCTGAATTGCAGTTTCTAATCTCAGAAACAAAAAGGGTCCTAATTAATTAGTTTAATAAACTGACAGTGGTTCACTAAAAAGCTCGTCAAGAATATTTTAACATGTAATTAGTTTTTGAAATGTTTATCTATTTGTTTCTTTAGGTATGATTTATTAATGTATAAACTTAGTATTTACCTTTATGCTTATGTGTTGGCAGATTGGTCCTTTGAGATGTTGGCCAGGTGGCTTGTGTCTTTCACGATCTATTGGAGATATTGATGTCGGGGAATTCATAGTTCCTGTTCCTTATGTTAAGCAAGTGAAGGTTAGTTATTCCACTTATTATAATTACATGGTGCATTCCTGTTCGTTAAAAGCTGAACATTGTCTAGATATAACTCTATATGCATTATGTTATGATCATTCTTTATATGATCCTAATGTCTTATAAAACATTTTCCAAATGTTAATGGCTATTAGAGAAGATAATCTCCACCCATTTACTCATGGTTTAGTTTGGTTTCTTTTTGTTAATTGTGTATAATGGGTTAGTCATTGCCAAAAATAATACTTTTTTCTAATCATAACTACCACTATTTATTTATTCATAGCATGAGAAAACAGATAAAAAGTGCTGTGATTTGTGACCTGCAGTTGTCATCTGCTGGCGGAAGGCTTATCATTGCAAGTGATGGTGTATGGGATGCTTTATCTGCAGAGGCAGCTTTAGAGTGCTGTCGTGGAATGCCGCCAGATGCAGCAGCTGGACAAGTTGTTAAAGTAAGTGTACATATCCTTTAGGGCGTTTGGAGTTGTGTTTGGAACTGATTATATGATTATTGTGATTTCTAGTCACAGTAATCAACTTTTAATGTTTGCATCTACACTCTACAGATCGTATTTGTGATTATAAGGGTTCACGTAGTCATTAAAAACAAACATCCAAACACCAGTTTACTAATCTTCAGACTCCGATGAACATCGAGTTTTAATCATATAATTCATTTACAGGAAGCTGTACAACCAAAAGGATTGAGGGATGATACAACCTGTATGGTTGTTGATATCCTTCCTGCAGAGAAGATAAATCCTCAACCTGCACCGCAACCAAAGAAAATGACTAAAGGAGTACTTAAAGTTAAAGCTATGTTTAGGAAAAAAAGTGCAGAGTCAACATCTCAAATTGGTGGAGAATCTGTTGAACCAGACTTTGTCGAGGAGATGGTAGAGGAAGGATCTGCTATGCTTTCTGAAAGGTAATTCAAACATTGGGTTCGTGTGTGGACCCAAACTTAGGTTTCTATTAGAGGCGACAATTTGGGTTGTGTTTTATTTCTAGCATTTCAAATCAAAAAAGTTGGCCAATAGGGGTAATGGGTTGAACTGGTCAAATGGGTTGAAGTCCCCCAAAGTCTATTAAAATGCATACAACCAATGGTGTTATTCAAAATTTTTGATTATTACTATGGATAATAATTAACACATTAATAGGGGTTTATTTTGCATAAAGCAACACACTTTTTCATTAGTCCCATTTTTGTTATTGGTTTTATGTACATTTGAGTCATGTTATAACCAGAAAACCGGCTGTTAAAAATGTGTATTTTTAGGTAAAGATCTTAATTCTTCGTATAAAAATATTTGAGTTATAGAATTATGTTAAAAAAAAGGCATAAAGACTAAATGGCACAAAGACTAAAAGGATACAAATGAAATAGTACTCAATATGATCTTTATTAGAGGGCAAAAAATTGTTTAACGTCAGCTGGACCGAATTCGGCCGTTTCATCCAATACATTTGACCCGTTCTGACCTGAACTCATTTTGGCCTGTTACCTAACCCACCCGCAACAATGAGTTGTAGGTTTGACACCTAACATTTCTTATCTGGTATTCTGGCTGCAGGTTAGATACAAAATACCCGCTTTGTAACATGTTCAAGTTGTTCACATGTGCTGTGTGTCAAGTTGAAATGAAGCCCGGAGAGGGTGTTTCAATACACGCAGGATCATCATCTAATAGAAGGAACTCAAAACCATGGGATGGTCCTTTCCTTTGCATTAGCTGCCAAGAGAAGAGAGAAGCCATGGAAGGAAAAAATCATTCGCGAAGTATGAATTTTCTTTGATATCGTCTTGATTTATACGAAACGGGCCAATTGGGTTTTGTCATATCATTAATTGGTCAAGTGGGTTGAGTTCGCCTACAAACACTTTTTATCCGTCTTTTTTGAAATGTTTTATAAATGACTAGAAAAACTAATTTATTACAATAATTATTTAACCTTTTTAAGTGGAAATGACTTGTACACCATTTTTTATCGTACGCCAACTTTTTGCTTTTAATGAAGTTGACCCATTTGACCCGTACAAAAAAATTACCCGTTTTGGCCATCACCCAACCCACAAACCGCACATATTGCCACCCCTGCAATTCATGACTCGTATTCTTTTTGTGACATCTACAGATGGACGATACAGCAGTGGAAGTGAATAGCAAAAGCTAGTGAAATCTGAGTAAACTGCAATAACTTTTGCAATTGCTTCGGAGCCAAGTATATATGGAAAGGTCAGAAGATTTTTTTCAAGATAAGTTCCTCATTTCTACAGCTTATGAAGATTTAATCCTAATCCTCATCATAATATCAGATTAGGAACGTATTATTTAGGTAAAATCTTTCACTAACTTCATGTCGATTTAACAAAGCCCCTGTTATTAGAACATCACTCTACTGATTCACAGATTATTCATTTGTGTACTAAATTTTGCCATTTTAGTAAATCTAACGGCCATAGTGGAAACAGTCTTCGTGACATTGTTATGTAGTAAGCTTGGGTTTTGAGCTCGTGTATCATTCTTAGGATGTAATTTATTGAAACTAGGAACAACATTTGTGATTATTATGTGATCAGGCTCACATGTGTAACATTATTTTATTCTTATTAAGTTACTTGTACAATAGTGAAAACATATCGTCTATATTTGGTATCGTTAACCTGTTGATGCTGCTTCTTATGTAAATGCACTAACCCTTGGAACTCATCCTTTTCTTTCATTGTTCTAAGTTTTTCAAACATATCGTCTATATTTGGTATTGTAAACCTGTGATGTTGCTTCTTATGTAATGCACTAACCTTGGAACTCATCCTTTTCTTTCATTGTTCTAAGTTTTTCCAAAAGCATATAATGATTTGCATTATTAATTGAACCAAAATAGTGGCCAAACCTTAGAAATAAAAGACTGTAAAAGAAAGTTTTTTTTTTTTTTTTTTTTTTTTTTTTTTTTTTCTAATCTTTAAATAAAACTCTCATCGTAATGTCTAATCCTGCAAAGAACATGAATTGCAAGAATACAAATCAAGATTTTGAAAACTTCTACACTATCCAATATACTTTAAAACATTGTGTCCAGAATTTTGAGTTCCTCCCCAAAATTTATCTGGAGTATTTTCATAGTATGATTTGCATGAAAAACGATTAAGAAGTCTTAATCGTCCATTATGGAGTTGGTGATATATATAATATTAAGAAATTTATATACTACACATTCGAGGGTCACTAGTAAACTGTTTCACAAAGTAACAGAATTTACACAAAAATATTTACGCATACTTAGATGAAAACACTAAACAAAACTCAATGTTGCCATCTCATTATTGAGTTGGGAAATTGCACCAAAATGTATTATACGTACTTGACACCATTTGTAACTCTGTGTAGCGTCCAATTTTTTTGATTATTCAGTGTAAAAAACAATTTATTTTTTTGTTAATGTGTGTAAATTTTGTCCTACCTAGTAGGCTATGCAACTTCAATTTTTTCGATTATTCAGATTTCAGTGTAATTTTTTTTCTTTTTTTATTTATTTATTATTATTATTTTTTTATTATTATTATTTTTTTTGGTTAATGCGTGTAAATTTTGTCCTGCCCAACAGGTTATGCGACGTGGATCAAGTTACCATCCACATTACTTCCATGTCACTGCCACGTCGTATACATCCAATTACAAAAATGATAAGTATAATACATTTTTAGCTACTTAATTTGAATATTTTCTAATAGGAAAATATCATTATAATGCACATCAGGTTTATTGGCCAACACTGAAATCACTATTCAAATTCTAAAAGAATGTACAAACAAATGTTTATTGACAAGCATGAAATGTTCAACATAAAATGACAAAGTTACCAATTCAAAGACACAATCTAAGATGACAATTCATGTTCAATTCTACAATCTATAACATAAAACGCAACAACACTGCATAAATCCTTGGTGACCTCCTTTTGGATTTCTTAACAAGATAGCTTTAACATCGTTCAAGCATTCCCATTCGTATGTTGTTTCCTTGATGATTTTGGTCTTTAATTTTTCTTCATCTTCCTCCTTGTCAAAATCTTACTCTACTTTCTCTTCACCCTCTGTGGCTTCGGCTGTTCAAACCTTTCAAAGGAATTAGTAAGTTATTAGAGTAAATAAGCAACAGATAGAAAAGAATGTTGCCCATGGGAAGTTAACAACAATGGATTACTGAAAATCAAAGACTTGCGTAAAGGGAGAGTTACCCTTGGATGCCTAGAAAACTATTTTCTAATTAAAAGATTTCTATTCACTTTTTGACAAAAATGAAAACAAAAATACATGTTTGAATGTGAACGACCTGGCCGGCTATAAGTTAGATCAATATTACCAATTTCTACTAATTATAATGTGAGCCATCAGCTTGCCTAAGAAGATGTTGTAGGCTGGTAGGGACATTATACCTAAAATTCCAACTTTTTTCGTTATCTCTAGGTTAGCACATGTTAGAAGAAGTTCAAACTGAAATATGTAATAGACAATCCTAGGGATTTCAAACAGAAAATCAATATGTTATATAGGCTCTTGAAGTGATGGCCAGTTCTAACCAAAAACTCAAATACGCGAAAAAACAAGAAGCCACAAATTAGATTTCTTCAAGCCCACATTCTAGCAACAAATTGACAACATAAAATTCAGCAAGATGTAATGTGCCAAATTATAAAGTATAAAAAACAGCAAGACCTTAAAGAAAACAGGAAAGAACGAGGCAAGAAGTAACTCGTATGACTCAGCAGCTTATGGAGAAATCTCAAGTCTTCGTAATGAATGACGACAAGTGCGACCCTTGCCCACATAGTCAAACAAAAGAAGATTCGCGAGAGAGTTGGCAAACCTCCTTACCTTGCCCACATAGTGAGACCCAACCGAAACTGAACTCAAATAAAGATGGTGTTAAAAAATACTCAATTCAGTCATTTAGGATCATTTTATTTATTTATTTATTTATTATTTTTTTTCACTCCTACACTCTTCCTGCTTTCAAAAGAATGATTTTCATATTCTACAAAATTTAGACATGTCTTTCAAACTTTTGGTATATGTACTGATACAAAATGAAACATCTTTTCAAATTTCAAGCATAAACGATCAAAGTTAATCAAGCAAAAACCGACTCATCGTATGCTAGTTGGCAATTTCAAGCATAAATTAAATTATTTTTAAAATACATTTGGTTATTGGTAGTATACTAACTCTAAGTAAATGTGAATACCAAGTAATACTAGTATATACCTCATTTGCTTTCACACATTTACGACATACATAGTCAATTTGACCTCTACTCTTGTGTTACACTCTTTCTAACCATTGAGCTGAACAGGCTCTTGTTCCTGTGAAACACAATCACGTATATTTATTAAAGAACCAAGTTAACTAGAATACAAAAATATGAGGAAACGCATAATTATACGTAACAACTCATGGTCTTTTATTATCTTAAAAGAAAGACAGTATGTTACCTTTCTATTACGAGCTTGCAGCCTCTCATCATCTGATGGTCCTCTAAAATGAAAGTTATCTCCCATCCAGCGAACAATAAGAAGTGCGGGAACCTGATTATATGATATGGATCATAAGAGAAAAGTCAAAGAATGTCAAACCCACATCAAGAACAAGTTCAACAACTTTTCCCGCCCAACTGCAAACTATCACTTTTCATTGTATAAATTCCATTCAGTAGTTCATTTGTAATTAGCTAATCAATTATAAACACTTTTTTCTTTGGTATTCTCTCTCAAGTCATTGTAACTAACTATCTTCCATTAATAGTCCAATTAATTCGAATTTTTTTCTTTTATTGAATTTCCTGTTAATAGGATAGTTCTTCTTCGATTCACTCGTTGAATCCTAGAAAGATCATATCAATTGGTATCAGAGCCACTTTCCCGACTAGATAAATTCCAAATTTTGTTAAAGATTCATCATTAATCATTCATTTATTAATGACGTATAATACGGATAGCAGGCCTACTGGGCCTGGACTATCTCACACGAACTGGGCTCCAGCCCGTAATACGGATAGCAGACCTACTGGGCCTGGACTATCTCACACGAATTGGGCTCCGGCCCAAATAAGTGAAAACGGGCCCCGACCCTATAAGCAAACCAGGCTCCGGCCTAATAAGCCTAACAAGGCTGAAAGCCCATGACACGAGCATGGCACACCGGACCAAACCAGGACACATATAAAGCGGCACTTCCGAAGTACGCCCGCGGACTGGACCCCGGTCTATCCGTACCCACAAACAACGATTAAGCTGCGGACTCTTTCCCGACAAGGGTCCCACCCCAGCCACTACAACTGTTGATACAAAAGTTGGGCGTTCCTAGCTTGGGCTCTTGCTCTCGTACCAATTCGCTTCTTAATGCTTGAAACCTGCGCACTAAGAAAGTAAACAACACCGTTAGGCTTATCGTGGGATTGTCTCCCACGATTAGACTCCGGCGTGAGAGTAAGTAATCGGTTTAGGGTTCTCGTAAAGAGTTTTAGGGTTTTGTGAATCGTACCTTTAATGAGAATTATGTCATTCCTTATATAGACGCAGAATCCTTGTAGGGTTCGTGCTCCTTACGTTTCGCACACGTGGTGCTTATCCGGGTTAAGGATATCTATTCCATAGATAGGAGATCCTTATCTTTACCGTATATAGTTAAATTGGGCTTGGGTCTACGTGAGCCCAATCCTATTATTAATGCGGCCCAAGTTATAATAGCCCACGCATGGTGGTTATTGGCCTTAGTAATGTTTATTATTTGGGCTTGTGGCCCATATATAGACTATACGTCATCATGTCCCCCAGTCTAGTTTGCGCGGCTCGTAGCCGCGGATGCTAGACTAGTCAAAACAGCGGTAAGCGTGGCGGGAGAAATGTTGAATATTGCCGCCCAATATTGAGAACAATGTACCTAGTCCTAGATATTTCAAAGAAATGCCTCGAAAATCGGGGGTTGTGTCCACGTGTCCCTCGGAAAACGGGAAAAAGTGCATGTACCGTTTCGGATTCTAGCCATACGTTTTATGAGTGGGATCCACGTGGCCTTCATCTAGGGTTTTTCGATTGCTTATATAAGAGTCACCGCCTCCATTTACCCAAAAACACACAGTAAAAACACATATTCACCATTGCACATTTCTGCAAAGCGTTTTTGCCAAGAAAGTAACTGTTTGATTAGGTAATTGAGCGTGCGCCTCTTAGTATATCTTGTTGAAAAAAATGGTTGCTCAGTTGGATGAGTTTCACTCTGCGATGAGTGAGGATGATGTGCGTCAGTTTTCATCTGATTACTTCATTCCTCTGGATGTGCATCCAGAGGCTCCAGACGTCGATGGGTGTATAGCCGATTTCCCCGAAGGGAAATAGGGCTATACACGCGCTTTTTTGAGTACGCTAATTATCGCGTACCAATATCCATTTTCTTGAGCAATGTGCTCAATCACTATCGCCTTCATATCTCACAGCTGCACTGTATAGGTGCGGCGAAGGTATCGAATTTTGAAGTAAACTGCCGTTTACTTGCGATAGAACCGACCGTTGACCTATTCCACGCATTTTACCACACAACGTGGTCGCATGGATGGGTATCCTTTGCGAAGCGCGCGGGGAGCCTTCAGTGCTATACCGAGAAGGTAGACTCCCTGAGGCATTGGAGGGAGTATTTTTTCTGGGTGGATGATGTGGTGTTTCCATCACCATTTGAGTTTTATACTCAAGACACGTTGCCGAGGGATGGGCGCCCCGCACCCGGTTCATATAGTTTGGCAGATGCGCAGACCATTGATGCCAACCGCATCCCTATTAACCCTTATCCTGAGGAGTTTTTGGTGCATGTGGGGTTGAGTCGCAGCTATTTTGGGGGTGCTGACGAGGTGCCAACCTTCATTGATGAGGAAGGCCGGGGTGGGTGTTTATCCTTTTTATTGTTCGCTTCCCATAATGTAAGTTTTTCTGTATGCGCGCTTTTAATAACTAATCTCTGTTTTGTTGTTTGTCCCGTGTGTCGCAGAGATGGATTTGTTCGCGGTGGTAAAGTTGGAGAAACCGAAGCAGGTGACCATCGGTGTGCGTCCGCTGAGGGAGAATGAGCAACCGCTATTAGAAGCGACTGCGGGTCATCTGACCGTTTTGGGGCCAGTTGCTCATGAAGATTCGCCCCCTCTTCTTGTGACGCCAGTGCAGAGCGTGGCACCGGCTGTGGAGTCTACGCATGTGGAGGAGGTGCACACTGAGTCTTCTGATAGCGTAGAGATACTGAAGCCTGAGGAGGTACTGAAGCCTGAGGAGGTAGCGCAGAAGCTAAAGCGCAAAGGAGAGGCTGGTAGTAGTGGTACTTCCAAGAGGAGGCACTATCTCATCGGGGATGCAGAGTCATCCGCGGAGGAGGACATATCCGCTTCTGGTGTGGATAAGGAGGCTGCAAAGGTCTCTCCGTTTCTGTAAGTGATCTTCCTCATGCTTTATATTTGGTTATTACTTGTCGTTAATGCGCTAACTGTCTTCGTTAATCATTTGCAGTGATGATGCTGCGAAGGATGGTGCGGCCTTTGTGGAGACTGTGGTCCCTCCTCAGAATGAAAACAAGGAGGAGGGAGTGAAGGTGGATGAGGACGTATCTGCACAGCAGTTGTTGGTAGAGTTGGCTGCTGCTGTTGAGCGTCAAACTAAGCTAGTTGCTCAGTTGAAGACGAGGTACGTCGGGGAGAGTAGCACTCTCGCCCAAAAAGATGAGGAGATAGCTATTCTCCGTGCGCAGCTGGCTGAAGCGCAGGCGGAGGTGGGGTCCTTCAAGGCGCACACAGACAAGGTCACAAACGAGAAGTTGACTGCGATGGCTGAGCTGCAGCAAGTGCGCGGGGAACTTCATCAGTTTAGGGCCAACCTTACCTGGGCGGTAAGGTATCTTGAGGAGAAGAAGGAGGAGCACTTTGCGAACATTGCTGAGTTCAAGGTGCGTATGGAGAAGATTGTTCAGGTGCAGGAGGAGAAGCTGCGTGGCCTGAGCATAGACTATGATGAGGAGTTATACCCTCATCTAATGTCTACCATAGCTGAGCGCAGGTACGTCTTTACATGTTTCCTGCAATGTTGCTTTTATATTTGTTTGTATGTTTCTGCTAACGCAAGTTGTCCTTGTTGATGTAGGTGGTTGATCAGTCATGGACTGCGCCTGGCTGCTATGGGCACCTTGGAGTCTCCGGAGGTGTTGGAGACCTTTGGAAAGGTGGTGCAGTGCGCTGTGGAGCGTGGAAGGGCGCAAGCTATGGAGGAGCTCCATGAGGCCAAGGCGTTGAACGTGGCCCTGACTGAGGTGCCTGGCTATAACGCAAGTGCGTATGACGAGCTGGTGCAGGCCATGGAGGGGATGAAACTTCTTGAGCTTCCTCACATTGCACAGTTGGAGCGCGACCAGGATAACCCCATAAAGGTAATTATGGAGGGGTTGACCCTGGGGCGCCATATTTTGGAGGATCCAGAAGCGCAACCGGACTATTTCCTCAAGCCTGACGAGTCGCAGCTGCAGGTTCCTGTTTTTGCGCAGCCTCGCCACATGCTGAATCCATTTGCTCTTGAGAAGGAGATTCCTCTGAAGGAGGTATTGGAGCGCCACGCACAGAGAGCTGCCCAGAAAAAGGGTATTAAGGGCAAGGCCGTCTTATGCGGTGTAGGCGCTGCACATATTCCCAGGTCTGATGGGATTCCTGTGAGTGTAGCGACCGTATCGTCTAAGGATGCGTTGCTCTTGAGAAAGCTTCAAGAGGCAGGAAGTTCCGCTGCACCGGAAGATAGCCCTGAGCATCGTCATAGCATATAGGCTTTTTTGTAACTTGTATATTTATTGTATAAATAACAAAGTGTATCTTTTGCATGTTATGGTAATTGTCTTTTTGTGTAAAAAAGATTTGAATAAGATATTTTTTATGTTTAAATTAAGTGCGTGACTTAAGATAAATTATAAGAATAAACTTGCTTTAATTTTTGCGAAGTTTTATTATGTGACCAAGAGTCTTGGCTCGTTATTTGCTAAGCTTTGTACAATGTACTTGATATTTGCGCATCCTTCGTGGGCCGCGCAAGGGAAGCTTACCTCAACGTCTCAAAAGTAAGGCGCTTAGCAAGGATGCGTGATCCAATGTTGATGGGTTTGCAACCCTCTTACTCAACGAGTGAATTAGTAGGTTTACTCATCCTTTATGCCTTCGTGGGTCTTAATTAGTGCATGCACGCCATGTAGGCAAAAAATAACAATATTGACATATATAAGAATGTACGCAATAAAGTGAAATGCGTTATGGAGTTAGCTAGAAACCATAACATTTTATTGATACTTGCAAGTTTTTTGAAAAAGTAAAAAGACAATTCCTAAGAAAGAAAAGAAAAAACAAACACTTATTGGGCACATCCTAAGGTGCAAAGTTGTCTGTGTATGGGCCGTAGCCTTTCCTAAAGATAGCATCTTTTAAGATTGCAGATATTCCAGGTGCGTGCTAGGTCGTGACCTTCCATATCGCGCAACCTGTATGCGCCATTGCCTAGCGCATCAGTGACCTCGTAGGGTCCTTCCCATTTGGGTCCGAGCTTGCCTGTGTCTTCTGCATGGCTTGCGTCATTGGCGCGGTATACAAAGTCTCCTAGCCTGAAGGAAGTGTGTTTGACCTTTGCATCATAATACTTCTTCATTTTTGCCTTAGCCTTTGCTTCGCGTATAGTTGCGCGTTCACGTCTTTCTTCCAGTAAGTCCAAGTCTATGCGCCGCTCCTCGTCATTTGTTGTGACGTTGACCTCTGCTGTTCGTATAGTTGGAATTCCTATCTCAGCTGGTATGACGGCTTCTGTTCCGTAGACAAGGGAGAATGGTGTGTCTCCAGTACTGGTTTTGATTGTGGTGCGATGCGCCCATAAGACATGTGAGAGCTCGTCCACCCACTTTCCTTTGTGTCTGTCAAGGCGTGCTTTTATTCCTTCACCTAGACTGCAATTCGCGCGCTCAACTAAACCATTGGTTTGTGGGTGTTTTACTGAAGCGAAGTATTGTGTGATGTTCAATTGCGCGCACCAATCTTTGAATGGGTTGTCGCAGAATTGCTTCCCATTGTCTGATATGATCTCTCCAGGTAGTCCGAAGCGACATACGATATTATCCCATACAAAGCGTTTGACCTGGTTGCCCGTGATACTCACCACTGCCTTTGCCTCGATCCACTTCGTAAAGTAGTCTATGGCTACGATGAGGAATTTTAGCCCTCCTGCTGCAACTGGAAAGGGTCTTGCGATGTGAATGCCCCACTTGTAGAATGGCCATGGTGAGGTAATGGGTGTTAGCTCTTGTTGTGGTTGGCGCGGAATTGGCCTGTGTACTTGGCAATTGCTGCACTTCTTTATCATATCTCGCGCGTCGCGGTGCATAGTTGGCCAATAGTACCCCGACCGTAGAGCGCGCGCTACAACAGATCGTGGCCCTGAGTGCATGCTACATGATCCAGCGTGGATTTCTCGGAGTACATAGTCTGCTTGAAGGGGTCCAACACATCGGAGCCAAGGTTGCAAGAAAGAACGTCGATAGAGTATGTTGACCCGTAGTTCAAATCGTTGCGCTGTGCGCCGCACTCTTCGAGCATCCTTATGATCTTGTGGTAAGACTCCTTTGCTAATGAATTCGGTGATAGGTGTCATCCATGTAGGATCTTGTTCTTCTATCACTGTGGATACTTCCATCTCCAAGATTGAATTGTTTTGTAAGGTTTCTACCAATACCTGTTTTGATAAGTGCGCAAAGCTTGTGGATGCAATCTTGCTAAGCGCATCAGCCTTCTTGTTGTCCCCTCTAGGTACTTGTTTTATTGTGAACCTATCAAAGTTCTGAATTAAGGACTTGGTCTTATCCAGGTATTGGATCATGTGTTCGTCCTTGGCTTCATATTCACCTAGCACATGGTTAGCGACTAGCCTAGAATCTACGTTTGCTTCCAGGTTGCGCACACCCATTTGGATTGCAATACGCAGTCCAGCAAGTAGGGCTTCGTATTCTGCCTCATTGTTTGTGGCTGTGAATTCGAAGCGCAGCGCATAGGTGAATTCCATACCTTCTGGATTAGTAAGAATAAGGCCTGCGCCTGATCCATCTACGCATGAGGATCCATTTGTAAACAGAATCCAGGGTTCCTGTAGATCTGTTTTGGTTGTTGAGGTTGGACTATCGGTATCTGGCTTTTCAACAATGAAATCGGCTAATATCTGTCCCTTGATTGCAGTGCGTGGTCTATACGAGATGTTATATTCGTTTAACAAGACACTCCACTTTTGTAGCCGTCCTGATGCGTCAGGTTTAGAGATAACTTGTTTGATTGGCTGGTCTGTTATTACAGCTATTGGGTGCGCTTGAAAGTATCTGCGCAGTCTTTTAGCTGCGAATACTAGGGCTAAGACCAGCTTTTCCATGGCGCTGTAGTTAGTCTATGTCTTCTTCAATGCTTTGCTTACAAAGTATATGGGTGTCTGGACGGAGTTTCTATCTGTCAATAGCACTGCGCTAACTGCTCCATGGGTTGCAGATAAGTACATGATTAGCTCTTCCCCTGGTAGCGGTGCGACAAGTTTGGGAAGTGATGCTAGATGCTGTTTTAGCTGTTGGAAAGCTTCTTCTACTTACTCAGTCCAACGAAAGTCTCCCTTTTTGGTGCACTTCGTGAGTGTTTTAAAGAGAGGGAGTGATTTGTCTGCTGATTTAGATAAAAAAACGGTTTAGCCCAGCTAGCTTTCCGTTTAATGACTGGACTTCCTTGAGTGTGCGCGGTGAGGGAAGATCGATAACAGCTTTTGTTTTTTCTGGGCAACGTTTGATTCCACCAGGTTCTATTAAGTATCCGAGGAACATGCCTGTTGTTGCGCCAAAGGTGCACTTTTTGGGATTTAGCTTCATGTTTATTTTTCCCAATGTTTTGAACGTTTCCTCAATGTCGCGCACTAATTCCTCCTCGGTGTGACTCTTGATGACGAGGTCGTCGACGTAGACTTACAAGTTTCGACCTACTTGTTTTTCGAAAGCTGTGTCCACCAGTCGCTGGTACGTTGCGCCTGCGTTCTTTAGGCCAAAAGGCATTTTTGTGTAGCAATAGACCCCTTGACTGGTATGATGATGAGGCGAAAAATGAACCACTTTTAGGGGGTCATTTAAGCCCGGAATTGAATTTATTTGATCAAATATTGCCCTAAATCGTTCCTTTTGTGATTTTAGGTACTTTGGGAGTGAAATCTGGAAAAGGAAGCAATTCGGACGCTTTTGGAGCATAAAAGTGAAGAAAACGCCAAAGACTTAATTTTCCATGCTGAGAACAGTGTTTGACGGTGTCAAGAGGACATTCCTGACGGCGTCAAGAGTAAATTCCATGACGACCCAGTATAAACATGAAGGCGTCACAAGTAGAGAGTCAAGAGTTAATTGTGTGACGGCCTGCAAAAGAGGACTACATGACGGCGTCAAATGTAGATTAAGGCAGTCCGAGGAATTATTTGGCGGCGAGATGACGACGTCACACCTTTGTTCTTGACGCCGTCAGCCTCTAAAATCTATATATAGTTTTCTAATTTTCATTCATTAAAAGGAACAAGTTTGGAGAAACCCTAAGGCCGAACCATATACGAATTTTACAGCTTTTTCAAGGGTTTTCAGCCCTTGAACCCTTACATGTGTAATTAAGATGAGTCTTCTCTTAATTCAATCAATATGTCTATGTGTTGGTTGTCTATATCTTGTGCTTGTCTTGATTCCACTATGTTAGGCTAGATCTATCTTGTGTTTGCTTAGATCTAATGAAACCTAGATGTTTATTATGTGTTGATTACTTGTTTATGGTTGTATTGGATGAATGATTTCAATGTTAGGCTTAAGAAAACTGGCAGATCTCCAATTGGTAACATGCTTGAACGTCTTAGGAAACATGAACCGATGTGTACTAGGTTTTATTGGTTTTATTTAACGCATGAGTAAATTCTAATGATCCCATGTTAGGAGCTTCTTAGCCGGCTTGACATAGGAGTGAAGGAGGCACTCATAGGATTGGGGAGTTAAGTACGCCACCCCATGAATGGTATTAAGGAATACAATCCGTCATCCATGCAACTATAACAAGTAATTAACGTGTAAAAGATATCTAGGGAGTAGTGAAATCGAAGTAAACACATTTCTCCCACTTATTGCTCACAACCTTAGTTTAATATAGTTTTATTTTCATTTTAGTATTTTATTTTGATTGCATCTTAGTATTGGGTTAGTTGACTAGCAACTAATTCTGCCCAAATCCTTCAAACCCCGAGATTTTAATTTGCTTTCTAAAAAACATAAAAATACAAAAAGAATCATCCCTCATCTCTAGACTTAATCTTTAGGTTTTCTAATCCTAGCGACACTATTCCTAGCTGAACGATCAATCCCCCGGTACTTGTCATTATACTATACTACATCGATCAGGTACACTGCCTGGTGGGGGTTGTAAGCTTCTCAAGATCCCTTGAGAGGTAAAGCCTGGTGCAATCCCTACGCTACCAAGTGTTTAGCGCCGTTGCCGGGGAATAGTTATTGTCTAGGTTAGAATCTCTTTTTATTAGGTCTACTTACTAGATTCCGTTCTAGTAAGATTTTATTTTTATTTTTTTAGGTTCTCTTTAGTCTATCTTATTTCTTTGTGTTTTTGTTCGTAACTTTTCACCACCCGACATCATGGACGATGGGAACATCTTTGAACCCGTCATCCCACCACAACAAAACCCACCACTAGAACCTCTTAGGCCCCGAACCTTAGGAGAGTATTCCCGACCTAGCCACCAAGGCTATCGAAACACTATTGAGCTCACCGGAGCCAATGTGACCCCCTTGCGATCCGACACTATCCGGTTGGTGCAAAGCAGATGTGCATTCCATGGACTTCGTTCCGAAGATCCATATCAACATCTTAAGGACTTCCTTAAAATCTTAGATTCCATAGACCTAGATGTTGCAACTAGAGAGATAACCCGATTACGCCTATTCCAATTCTCTCTACGTGATCAAGCTAGTCAATGGCTTGAGCATTTACCCGCGGGATCCATCACCACATGGAATGATCTCACCACTCGTTTCCTTGCTCAATTTTTCCCACCGGGGAGAACTACTAAGCTTAGAAATGACATCTTGATGTTCCAATAACGTCAAAATGAAACTCTTTATGAAGCATGGACTCGTTTCAAGGACTTACTCCAAAAAGTCCCTCATCATGGCATAGATCTTTGGCTCCAAGTCCAAATCTTTTATGACCATATCGATCTCTCCACGAGGCGAGCCATTGACCAATCGGCCGGTGGTAAGCTACGTGATCTAAGTGCGGAACAATCATGGGAACTCATAGAAGATCTTGCTCTTTATGACAACGAAAGTTGGAATGATCCCCGTGATTTGAACAAAACGGTCAAGGCAATATCTTTGCCTTCGAACAACTCTAGCACTCCCGACCGTAGGATCATGGAACTTAAAGGTCGAGTCAAGTCTCTCATGAAATCTTGCGAAGCTCAAAAGCCTTCAAGCCAAGTAAGCAGAATCGCTTCTGTATGTAAATTGTGTAATGGCCCTCACGAAACTCATAACTGCATGGTGCTTCCAAAACGTGCTTACAACGAATTCACATCGTCACACGTTGGTCGAGGCCCTCGAACTTCTGACGAGGCCTATGAGGCATGGAAGGATAAACCTAATTTCAGAGGGTACCAAACGCGGAGTGTATCCTTCAATGACTCCCCCCCCCACTCAAATGGTCCGAGCATTTTCCCTCACAGAGCACTCCTAGGCAAAGCTGTGAAGATGCCTTACGAAAATTCATTCTATCTCAAGAATGGCAGCTCTCTACGCTCGAGGCTAAATTTAGACAACAGCAGGCCGATATGAATAACAAGATTTGTAATATGTTGACTGCTATCAAAGAGCTCATTGTTAATAAACCAACTCACGTCAATGAGGTCAAATCTGTTACCATCATGAGCCCGCCAACCTCTCCTGTGAAAATAAAAAGTCCTAGTAAGCTATTCAAACATCTATCACCAAAAGTAAAGGAACCCGTCAACCCCCTAGGACCAATCCATTTTGTAAATACCATCACTACGATACCTGCTTCTACACCTAACCTGAACCAACAACAAACTGAGAATATTGGTCATACCGCTAATGATGAGACCTCAAGGGTGGGCCACGATTCGGCCAAAAACCCTACCAACTCATTCGAGCAGTCCGCCACGCAAGATTCCAATAAATCGGATGAAGGGAGAGAGAGATCGGAAGTGCATATGAGAAATCCTGCCATTGTGGGTAAATCTATTTTAGGGAAACCCGAGAGAAAAATGGAGGATGTTACGAGTGGGAGTAGTGATAGGACTGAGAAAAGTAACTCTAAAGTTTTCAAGATCTCCTGCACCATTAAGGAAAAGCTCTTAACCGATAGTCATATAGATCCTAGCCTCCCAGTCAACATAATCCCCCTTTCCCTATACCACGAAGCCTTCCCAAAACACATAGTGTGCGAGAGAGTCAATAATGCAAGGGTAATAAAAGATTTATCAATTATGATTGGAGAACTTGTTTACAATACTGACCTCACCGTGGTCGATGATGTGGACCCTCTCACCAATCAAACATTAACCCACCTTGTTCTTGGGAAACCATTTATCAATGAATCGGGAGTAATCCTTGATGAGAAGGATGGGAGTGCATTATTTAGCAATGGTGTCAAGAAAGTATTTTTTCGTTGGGGAAATGAGGAGGTGTACGAGTACCGTCCTTCCCTTGAAGGGAACCTAATTGGATCAAGGGATGGAGGATCGGAGAGAATAAGGCGACATGATCCAAACAATCTCAAAATTCCCTGCATGATCGGTCACAAGTACTTCGATAATGTCTACATTAACGTATTCCTGCCTAAGAATTTTATGTCCCTATTCCATTATAATAATATCTGCAGATGGGGAATGATTTACAAGGGAGAGAATGTGGTTGGTAGAGATCATGAAATCCAGGTGTTCGTAGGAAATATGGCATTCACTATGGAATTTACAATCGTGGACAACATCGAAGATTATGTCAACCCAAGGTTGTCACAAGTTGTTTTTGGAGCACCCTTTTGTGAAATCACTAATCTGATAGTTGATGACCAGAACGGAATCATGACCTTAGCTGATGGAATTAGGAGGGTTTCATACCAAACGCCGTACAAGAGAAAAGATCTCAAGGAAATCGATTGTGATGGGCTTGATAGGATAAGTTCCCAACTTATTTTGTGTGATGAAGATGTTCGGAGAGGATGTAAGAACACTTCTGATTTATCATGTGGATTCTTTAAGGATGTTAGTAAACTTGGGTCTAAGTATCAAAAAGATGTCTTTGAGTTCGAAGACCCGAAGTACCTACACTATGAAAGCGATACTGGTTTAGAAGACGACCTAGAGAGTGAAACCAACGATGAGGTCACGTAGTAACCCATGACCTTGAGTCTAGCTACAAGACTCGTAAATAAAGAAAAGCGCTTCTTGGGAGGCAACCCATGATTTTGTGTAATTTTTATTTTGTTTGTTTGTTATTTGCTTCCGTATGCATGCTTTATTTTTATTGTTGGTAGATCATGCTTCTAAACTAACAAGTGGAAATACTTTACTTTATTGTTTGCAAAAGATAAGTGTAAGGGGAAACCCCAAATATGTTTTTAAGAAACAAACCGATCATGATTCTCCACAATATTAAGTGAACATGTATATTCGTATTTGTTAGAGTCAAATGCTTGTATCGAGTCATAATGAAGTTTTGCAGGATTTTCCAGGAAGTAGAACCAAGTTTTTCCAGAAATTTTCCAGAAACTTAACATAAGAATTTCTGCAGGTCACTTCTGACGGCGTCATGAGTTTACTCTTGACGGCGTCACGTGTAAAAATCTGGAAATTTTACCAGTTTTGTTTTTCTAACGGAGTCTTAAAGTTTTTGTTGAATTATTAAGTTTTATAATCTCCAGGAAATCTGCAAACTTCATTCCACAAGCATTATATCTTACTTTGCTTTCTAGGATTTAGTAACTTATGTAGATTGCCGCCGATTTTATGCGAGGTTGTCTTGTCTGTTTTCTCAGGATTTACAGGTTATGTATGACAAGAAGATGATTATTTTTCTGGAAGGGAAGCTTTGATTGTTCATTTTCTTGGAGGAAGATTTAACCTGGCCACCTTATTATCCATACCGAGCGAATCAGGGGAGTATTTGATTTCATTTGTTTTACTTATTTCACGTTTATATTCTTTACTTGAACATTGGGGACAATGTTCATCCTAAGTGTAAGGGGAGGGTAAAATGATGATACCTTACAGATACACTTTCGCTTGAGTTTGTTTGTTTGATAGTAGATGTGTAATAAAACTATGATAAATACTTGTTAGTGCAATTTTAGCGCCAAATTTAAAATTTTTTACAACATTTAGGAGTGAAACTTTAGCCATAGCAAGCGTCTCATGGATAGGAGATTGTATGACTAGCACAAAACCGTACTATTCAGAAAAATTTTCCACCTAAATATGTGAGGTTCGCCTTTAGATTTGATAGGAAAAGCATTTACTATTAGTGCTTATGAGTGTACCGGTAGCATTTAGATTCTAGAACTTGCGTTAGTGATGCATCCCGAGACCGCTAGTAAGACTACATTCGTGTAGTAGGATTTACTACATGATAAGAGGCATTAGGATCACCCTTGTGTTAAACCCGTATTATAATTACTTGACCATTTAAGTCATATTACTTGGCTAGTTAAGTCAACTAATTTTTCCACACCCTTAGCGTTGTACTCATTTTTAGTACACGAAAACCCTAGTACACCCCTCCGAGCATATCTTTTCGTTTCTAACTTTAAGCATTTTACATAAAGGAAGAATTTGTTACACCCTACTTAAATGTACAACCAAATCGCCTTAGCCTTCCGTGTATGCGCTCATTTTTAGTGCATTATTGTTATTTGTTAAACCCTAAGTTAACTATCTAATTGATTACATGGTTGCTAAGTCGAGTCATATCCTTGTACATATTGTTTTGGGACGATTGGGACTCATGGGTAAAGTACTTATTTTATGGAGTAATGGGGAAGAACATCATTTATTACCCCCGTATGTGCGTTAATCTTAAAAGTACTCCAAATGTTTTGATTTTCTTAATTCGAGTCATTAGATTAGTTTATAAGTATGTAAAAATTCAAGTGTAAGGGGAATTTCCATTCCCTATGATGTATTATTTTGGATGGTAGGGTAAGAGTGTATGCAAAAAAAAAAATAATAAAAAAAAAATAAAAAAATAATTAGAAAAAGAAAAGAGAAAAACGTACGGACTACCATCCCTTTTCATTCTATGTTCATTTTATGTTTTTGTTCTTTTTGATTTATTAGCTTAAGTCGAGTCTAGTCTTGGCTTAGCAACACCATATTGTACATGTAATTAACCAAGATTTTTAACTCGCCACCAGTAAAGACTGCCTATATCCAACAAAACCGTGTATTTCATATCCCTACACCTAACGTTACAACCCTTTAAAAGACCTCTTTGATAGTTTATCCTAGGTGCTTACGCCATGTGGTGGAGGTTTGATCCTTTCCCAAGCCTATAGTAATCTATTTTGCTATGACAGGTAGTGAGAGATATCTTCCGTTTCCATATTGTAATTTATACTTTATTACACCCGAGAGATGTGAGTATCTAAACACTATTTGTGAGGTGCTAGTATATGACCTCCGTGCTTGTCTTTGGTCTTTAGTGGAACGATTATTTGTTGTAATTACTTTTATATTAGTGTTAAATGACCCCTAACTTGTATTTTGACTAGAATAAAAGCGCATTTGCTTGAGGACAAGCAAATCTCAAGTGTAAGGGTATATGATGAGGCGAAAAATGAACCACTTTTAGGGGGTCATTTAAGCCCGGAATTGAATTTATTTGATCAAATATTGCCCTAAATCGTTCCTTTTATGATTTTAGGTACTTTGGGAGTGAAATCTGGAAAAGGAAGCAATTCGGACGTTTTTGGAGCATAAAAGTGAAGAAAACGCCAAAGACTTAATTTTCCATGCTGGGAACAGTGTTTGACGGCGTCAAGAGGACATTCCTGACGGCGTCAAGAGTTAATTCCATGACGACCCAGTACAAACATGAAGGCGTCACAAGTAGAGAGTCAAGAGTTAATTGTGTGACGGCCTGCAAAAGAGGACTACATGACGGCGTCAAATGTAGATCAAGGCAGTCCGAGGAATTATTTGGCGGCGAGATGACGGCGTCACACCTTTGTTCTTGACGCCGTCAGCCTCTAAAATCTATATATAGTTTTCTAATTTTCATTCATTAAAAGGAACAAGTTTGGAGAAACCCTAAGGCCGAACCATATACGAATTTTACAGCTTTTTCAAGGGTTTTCAGCCCTTGAACCCTTACATGTGTAATTAAGATAAGTCTTCTCTTAATTCAATCAATATGTCTATGTGTTGGTTGTCTATATCTTGTGCTTGTCTTGATTCCACTATGTTAGGCTAGATCTATCTTGTGTTTGCTTAGATCTAATGAAACCTAGATGTTAATTATGTGTTGATTACTTTTCTTATGGTTGTATTGGATGAATGATTTCAATGTTAGGCTTAAGAAAACTGGCAGATCTCCAATTGGTAACATGCTTGAACGTCTTAGGAAACATGAACCGATGTGTACTAGGTTTTATTGGTTGTATTTAATGCATGAGTAAATTCTAATGATCCCATGTTAGGAGCTTCTTAGCCGGCTTGACATAGGAGTGAAGTAGGCACTCATAGGATTGGGGAGTTAAGTATGCCACCCCATGAATGGTATTAAGGAATACAATCCGTCATCCACGCAACTATAACAAGTAATTAACGTGTAAAAGATATCTAGGGAGTAGTGAAATCTAAGTAAACATATTTCTCCCACTTATTGCTCACAACCTTAGTTTAATATAGTTTTATTTTCATTTTAGTATTTTATTTTTATTGCATCTTAGTATTGGGTTAGTTGACTAGCAACTAATTCCGCCCAAATCCTTCAAACCCCGAGATTTTAATTTGCTTTCTAAAAAACATAAAAATACAAAAAGAATCATCCCTCATCTCTAGAGTTAATCTTTAGGTTTTCTAATCCTAGCGACACTATTCCTAGCTGAACGATCAATCCCCCGGTACTTGTCATTATACTATACTACATCGATCAGGTACACTGCCTGTTGGGGGTTGTAAGCTTCTCAAGATCCCTTGAGAGGTAAAGCCTGGTGCAATCCCTACGCATCATATGGAAAGCTGTTTTTTCTTCATCTTCGACTGCCATCTGGATTTGATGGTAACCTTTGTATGCATCTAGGAAGCACTTAAAAGGATATCCGCACAGGGATTCTACCTTCCAGTGTATCTCTGGCAGTGGTTAGCAGTCTTGTGGACATGCTTTGTTAAGGTCAGTGAAGTCTACGCACATTCTCCAACTGCCATCACTCTTTTTTACCATTACTGGGTTAGAAAGCCAGTCGTGATAGTATACTTCGCGCATGATGCCTGCGTTTACGAGTTTGTGTACTTCTTCCAGAATAGCTTTTGCACGATCTGGGCCTGGCCGAGCTTCTTCTGTCGTATTGGGGGATATCCTTGTCGGATATGTAGCTTGTGCTCCGTGATAGAGCGTGGCACTCCGGTCATGTTCTTTGGTTCCCATGCGAAGATATCTAGGTTCTTTTGCAAGAGTGCGCACACAGCTGCTTTACCTTTGTCAGATAAAGATCCTCCAATCGAAACTTGTTAATCCGGGTAATCGGGGTGAATAACGACCTTTAGGTTTGCTATTTTTTCTGTGCCCTGTCCTGGAATATTCTCCACCTCAGTGGTTACTGCATTGCACTCTTTTGGTGGTACCGTGGTGTTGTAGAGGGTAACAACTCCTCCTTCCACTGGAAATTTAAGCATCCCATGTGCCGTGGATGGTACAGCGCGCATGGATGATATTCCAGGTCTCCCAATGATGCCATTGTATGGTGAGGGAGATTTAATTACCATGAAATTTATCCATGTTGCTGTTGAGTGTTGTTCATCGCCCACAACTACTAGCAAGCGCAATTGTCCCATAGGCCAAATCTTTTCTCCTGTGAATCCAGTCAACGAAGTTGTGGCTGGTATCAATTGACTTTGGATCTCAGGTCGTAGCCTTTTGAAACAATGATCGTATAGGATGTCTGCGGATGCTCCCCCATCGATGTACATGCTGTGGATATCATGTCCCCCCGTATGTATTTCAATAGTTAGCGGTTCTACTACTGCGTTGTCCGCAGCTAGAGTAGGGAAGGATATCTCTTTTTCTGGAGAGAATTTTTGACTAACTTTTTGTTTTATCTTGCGTTGCCATGACTGTATCATGTAGATGATGTCAGCTTTGTCTTTGGGAGGTTCTTTCTTGCCTCCATTCCTTTGCTTGTCCTTCCCTTCTTTGATGTTTTTTACGAGGTGATCCATTCTGCCCTCTCTTACTAATTTTTCAATTAGTTGTCGCAGCTGGACACACTCGTTGGTCGTATGGCCTTTTTGGCCATGGTATTCGCAGTATCCATTCCCTATGCGCTTGTCCTGTGCGGTGCGCATTGGTGGAGGTTTTGGGAAGTTTGCACCTTCTGTTACAAATATTTCCTTCGGAGTTTTTGTGAGAGGGGTATATTTGTCATTGTCCCTTCCACTGCGATAATTCCTACTGCGATTGTTATTCTGATCATTGGATTGTCTCCTTGGCTGTTCTTGTTGCCTATAGTTTGAGTAGCCTTTTTTGCTGTCCGCAGCGGCTGCTTCTCCTTGTATGAAGGATCTTGTGTGCTTCATTAGCTCATCGAAGGTTTGGGGAACCTTTTCGTTTAGCTTCCGAATGAGTTCAGGGTTATTAATCCCATTCATGAACCCTGAAATTTTTAGGACTTCGGGACACGCTTTGACATGTATGCACTCATCTTTAAAGCGTTCCACATAAGCACTGGTTGATTCCCCTTGGCGCTGTTTTACTCTGGCTAGTTCAACAGGGTTTTTAGCGCACTTCTTCCTTTGGGTGAAGTTTAAAAGGAATGCTTTCCGTAATTCTTCAAACCCGCCAATGCTCCGTCGTGGGAGCTTACTAAACCATGTGCGCGCATTCCCTACTAAGGTGGAATTAAACATATGGCACCACATAGGTTGTGGCCAATTTTCGATGGTGGCGGCCGACTCGAAAATTTTTAGGTGATCATCCGGATCACCTATTCCATCATATGTTTTGACATTAGTGGGCATGCGCCTCCTTTTGTGATCGGAGTAATCGCTGATGCGTCGTGTAAATGCATCAACTTTCTGGCGACGCCATGGAAGGGACATGTCTTCGTCTTCTTCTTCACGACGTCTTCCTCTAGACTTCCAGTGTCTTGTTTCCTTATCCTCGCTGTCCGAGGAGTCATTTGAGGAGGAATAATTTCTTTTGCGGCGTTTGCGCCGTCTTCCTTCAGAGGAAGAGCTTGAGGGGCTTTCACTTGGGGAAATTCTCCTTCCTAATCTATCGTGAATTCTCTTGCTCCCAGACCTGGAGGAACCTTCGCTTGGTGAATGTTGAGGTCCTAATCGGTCTTGTATCCCTCGACTGCCAAGTCTGGAATGAACATTAGTGCGCCTCTCACTGCCTTCATATTCCTCTGAATATTGTGAGTCAGATGTCGTCCCCAGCCTATCGTAGATAGTGGTACGTTTTTCGTTATCTACGTGCCTTCCTCGTGGGTGGCGCGGTGGTGATGATTCGCGTTCAGGACCAAAATTGAGTCGGTTTTGTAGGCTCGTACTCGAACTTCTCTTTGCTTCTTCTTGCATGAGGGCAGTTAAGGTTTCATAATTTTGGGATACAAAATTTCCCAGCGTTAGGTCAGGTATGTCCTCAGTTGCTGCAAGAATATCTGCCTCAGTATTGGGCACCCTATCTCGGTTAGGCGCGCCTGGTGGTACAGTGTTGTCCACTGTAGGTACCGTTTGGTGAGGAGTATTGAAGAGGGTACGCTGGAGTTCCTCAACGCTTGGAACCACTGTGGTGGATTGGGTAGTCCTGATAGGCAGTTCTACCACTGGAAGAGGTTGGGTTGTTCCCGCCTCTTGGTGACCAGGTGCGCTGGTTGTCCCAGAAGTCTGCCTAGGGGTCGAATCTTGTTGATTCTTCCTCTGAGGGTCACATGTTTTTTCCAACTGCGGAGTCCGCTGGCTTGAATTTTTATTCTTCGTCATTCAAGTTCCTTAGTTCTTAGTAAGGGTCCCACGGATGGCGCCACTTGTTGATACAAAAGTTGGGCGTTCCTAGCTTGGGCTCTTGCTCTCGTACCAATTCGCTTCTTAATGCTTGAAACCTGCGCACTAAGAAAGTAAACAACACCGTTAGGCTTATCGTGGGATTGTCTCCCACGATTAGACTCCGGCGTGAGAGTAAGTAATCGGTTTAGGGTTCTCGTAAAGAGTTTTAGGGTTTTGTGAATAATACCTTTAATGAGAATTATGTCATTCCTTATATAGGCGCAGAATCCTTGTAGGGTTCGTGCTCCTTACGTTTCACACACGTGGTGCTTATCCGGGTTAAGGATATCTTTTCCATAGATAGGAGATCCTTATCTTTACCGTATATAGTTAAATTGGGCTTGGGTCTACGTGAGCCCAATCCTATTATTAGTGCGGCCCAAGTTATAATAGCCCACGCATGGTGGTTATTAGCCTTAGTAATGTTTATTATTTGGGCTCGTGGCCCATATATAGACTATACGTCATCAACAGCTATATGTGAAATATTAGGAAACCCTAATATTTCGACTACCTATAAAAGGAAACCCCGATTCACATTTTCGAGGTACGAGTTTCTCACTCATCCCAATACTCTGAAATTCCTCTGACAACATGAGTACTTACTCTCACGCCAGAGCTTAATCGTGGGGTTCGTCCCCACGGTAAGGCTAACGGTTTACTTTCATTTGTGTAGGATACTTCATCCTCTACTTGAATTAGCGCATAAGCCTATAGCGGACGGCCCACCAACGATGGCCCGCACCTAACTAAACCCGCTTCTACACTACCCACACTTTTTGCTCTAACAAGTTGGCGCCATCCATAGGACCAGTGGACAACGGCGTTCACAAAAATACTCACCATGAGCTAGCAGGCAAACACCGAAATGCCCGCACCCACATCCGCCGTGCGAAATACAGGCGTGAAAGATAAAGAAACGGTATTGGGAGACAATGGCGTACCTACTCCTAGCACAGACCTCCGGGCTTATTGTGAAAGGAACTACACCCAAATCATGCCAATTATGTTTGAGAGATATCGTCAAAAACAAAAACAGAAGGTCGATGAGGTAAAAGCTCAACTCTTCGAAGAAGAATCACAACAGTCTGAATCCAGGACGCCCCGCCATAAGAAGGACCTAAGGAGAAAGATTGAAGCTAAACGACGATGAAGTGCATCCGCGAGCCCTAGCTCACCAAGCCACGGGTCGAGGTCTCCTAGAAGGAGGGGTCCAGAGAGGAAAGATGTGTTCAAAAGGCTGGAAAACAGAGTGTTCTATAGGCTCGGACGCGAAAGCAAAGAGAAGAGTGTGTCCGCATACTCCCGGCACTCCCGACACCAGTCTTACCGTGATGATGAGCAAAAAGAAGATGTCCGCTACCAAAGTCTCTGCTCCCGTGATTCCGAAAAACGCTACAGCTGGGAATCACCTCTACGATGCAAGGACGACTTGGAAGTTTGAAGTCGCAGAAAGAGAAGGTCGAGGTAAAAAAGGCACAGATCTGAAACTGAGGATGACGACCTGGCACAACCCTGGTCATGCCGGGACTCTGACCCGTACACTACCCGTATTCGTCACTTCAAGATGCCAAAAAGGACCCGCATGCCGACTCAAGTTAAAACGTACGACGGGTTCGAGGATCCGGAAGACCACTTGAAGATCTTCCAATCCGCGGCTAAGGTAGAGCGTTGGGCCATGCCCGTCTGGTGTCACATGTTCAATTCCACGCTAACAGGCTCCGCCAGAGTGTAGTTTGACGACCTCCCGCCAGATACAATTAACAGCTACGACGAGCTAAGAGAAGCATTCCTTGCAAACTTTCTCCAGCAAAAGAAATGCATTAAGGACCTTGTGGAGCTTCATAACATAAAGAAGGGAGAAGGAGAATCCATCATGGAAAGGTTTAAGAAGGAATGCAGACATGTCAAGGGAGCCCCAGAGGTGTTAAAAATATCGGGATTCATGCATGGGATAAACAACCCTGAGTTAATTAAGTGACTGCATGACAATATCCCCAGAACCGTTGATGAAATGATGAAGGCAACCATGTCCTTCCTAAGGGGAGAAGTGATGACCGGAAATCAAGAACGGAGGAAGTCATCCTTGTCATGGGGACAGTCTGACGAGAGTTAAAAGTAAAATTTTCAGAAAGAAGGATTTAAGAGCCAGCAGAGATCGGACAGGAGGCTGGATCGCTTCACCCTTCTCTCTAAATCCCCAAAGGAAATTTTTGCTCTAGAGAAAGCAAAATTCAAGCCCCCGCCTCCAATGACGACCCCGGTCGAAAAAAGGAACGTCAACAAATTCTGTGACCTTCACGGAGATATAAGGCATAACACCGACGAGTGCATACACTTTAAAAGGCAAATTGATGAGTTAATAAAGAACGGGAAGCTGTCGCACGTGATCAAGGGGCTAAAGCAGAACAGTGGAAATGATCAACAAAAGATAGCAAAGAAAGGAGAAACATCCTCAAAAGACAAGGCACAACAATTTTAATGATACAGACTTAGTAGAGATCAGCCAGGCAAAAAATAACGCAAACCTTCTCTCCTAACCCGGAAATTTGTTTCCCGCCTTTGGGAGAGGATGAAGGGAACGAAGGCCCAATAATCATAGAGGTAGAAATTGGAGGTCACTGCGTGTACTGCATATATGTGGACGAAGGCTCAGCTTCCGAAATATTATATGAACACTACTTCAATACGCTCCGGCCTGAGATAAGGAGTATGATGGCTCCGGCCATGGTATCCCTTATCGGATTCGGCGGTAACGTCATATGGCAGATCGGGCAGATAACACTCCAGGTGAAAATATGCGATGATGAGCACGCTGCTTCCGCATGGATGAAATTCTTCATAGTGAGGTCACGCTCACCTTACAATGGAATCATAGGGCGGCCAGGGGTGCACAAAATACAAGCGGTACCATCAACGGCGCACGGGATGTTGAAGTTCTTAGTTGAAGGAGGGGTACTCACACTACGCAGCAGCAAAATCATCCCGCTTGAATGTGCAATGGTTTCCGAACTAGCCGTGGAAACCCCTGTGGCCAACCCTCCAGCGGAAGAAAGAATCAAAGTCGCAATTCACCAGGAACATCCGGATCAAATAGTGGTGACAGGCTCTGCCCTCACAGAGAATGCTGAACAAAGCTATGTGAATTATTACAAAAAAATCTGGACGTGTTCGCTTGGTGTCCGGCAGATATGACGGGTGTCCCGCGAAGTTTAGCAGAGAACCGCCTCAATATTCGCGAAGGATACACCCCAGTCAGACAAAAGAAACGGGACCAGGCCTCGGAGAGAAGCAAAGCAATACGGGAAGAAGTGGAAAAACTTGTCGATGCAGGCATCATGAAAGAAGTGCATTACCACAGTTGGTTAGCCAACCTTGTGATGGTTAAGAAACACGATGACAGCTGGAGGATGTGCGTTGACTTCAAAGACCTGAATAAAGCATGCCCACACGACTGTTATCCGCGGCCAGAAATAGATTGGAATATTGAGTCCCTCTGTGAATACCGCTTCAAATGCTTCCTAGATGCATACAAATGCTACCATCAAATACAAATGGCTGAGGAGGATGAGGAAAAAAACAGCGTTCATGACCAATGAAGGCATATTTTGTTACTCCAAAATGTCTTTTGGCCTAATGAACGCTGGAGCAACATACCAGCGGTTGGTAGACAAAGCCTTTTACAAACAAATTGGGAAAAATCTGGAGGTATATGCGGACGACCTGGTGATAAAGAGTCGCACGGAAGACGACATCATCAGGGACGTGGAAGAAATGTTCCAGATGTTAAGAAGCATAAATATGAAATTGAACCCCAAGAATGCACTTTCGGCGTAGAAGAAGGAACATTTTTGGGTTATACAATCAGTACCAAAGGCATACAAGCTTGTACAGACAAAGTGGAAGCGGTAACCAACTCCCATCTCCCAAATGTCTGAAGGAAGTACAGAAGCTAAACGGAAAGCCAGCCAGCTTGAACCGGTTCCTCTCAAAGTCAGCAGAGAAATCACTACCTTTTTTTAAAACACTCAAAAAGTGCACAAAGAAAAGTGACTTCCACTGGACGAAGGAGGCGGAGGAAGCTTTCCAACAAATGAAAAAGGTAATAGCCAACTTCCTAACGCTAACAGCACCAATAGAAGGAGAAGAATTAATTGTATACTTGGCGGCCGCAAAAGAAGCGGTAAGCGCGGTGCTAATGACAGAAAGGGGGAAAAACAAATGCCAATTTATTTTGTAAGCCGCGCCTTAAGAGGCCCGGAGATAAACTACACGCCAATGGAAAAATTGGTACTAGCCTTGGTGCATGCCACCAGGCGTTTGAAAAGATACTTCTAGGCACACACCATGGTGGTAATTACGAATCAACTAATCAAACAGATCCTATCTAAACCAGAGGTGGCAGGAAGTTTACAAAATGGAGAATCGAGCTGGGAGGGTACGACATACACTATCGACCACGAGTCTCGGTAAAAAGGACAAATCCTGGCCGACTTTATAGCAGAACGACCAGAAGATGACCCAGAAGATGAACCAATGGAAGAAGAAAAGTTACCAGAACCCTGGAAGCTGTTCATGGATGGATCATCATACGGGGATGGCTCCGGAGCGAGATTGGTGCTAATCAGCCCGAAAGGGGCAGAATTCACCTATGCCCTAAGGTTCAAATTCAGAGCAAGTAACAATGCATCAGAATACGAATCCCTCCTAGCCGGACTAAGAATATCGGAGCAAATGATCGTTGAAAATTTGCAAGCATATGTCGACTCTCGACTCGTAGCAAATCAAATCAACAGATCTTACGTGTCTAAAGAGACGGAAATGATCCAATATTTAGAAAAGGCCAAGGAACTTATAAGCTCCTTCAGAATGTTTTCAATTCAGCAAATACCAATAAGCGAAAACAAAAAAGCTGATGCCCTGAGCAAGATAGCGTCCACTACCTTCGCACACGTAAGCAAGCAAGTGCTGGTGGAAGAGCTAGATAAAAAATCTATAGAAGAAACGCAAGTGTTAGACATAGTCGAAGAAGAGGGAGAAACCTGGGTGACTCCAATCTACGAATACCTAACAAAAGACTTGCTACCCACGGAGCAAAAGAAAGCCAACACGATAAAAAGGAAGTCACAGCGCTTCGCTGTTATAAAAGAGATCCTATACAAAAAGTCATTCCTCGGACCATGGCTACGCTGTGTCGGGCCACGACAAGCGGAATATGTGTTACGAGAAATCCATGAAGGATCCTGCGGCATGCACACAGGAACCAGATCCGTGGTGGCAAAGGCTCTAAGAACAGGGTACTACTGGCCAACAATGCATAAGGACGCAAGAAGAGGAATCCTTACATGCTAGGATTGTTAGGTTTATAAACCTGTCCCGCGTCACCCACAACAAAAATTAACGCCAATCACCTCTCCATGGCCTTTCTACAAGTGGGGAATTGACATAGTTGGACCCTCCCCGGAGTGCCTGGGCAAAGTCAAATTCCTAATAGTAGCAATCGACTACTTCATAAAATGGATAGAGGCGAAGCCTGTCACTACCATAACCGGTCACAAAATGGAAATTCGTATGGGAAAATATCGTGTGCAGATTTGGACTCCCCGGAGTAATCATATCTGACAATGGAAAGCAGTTCTGTGAAAACCCACTTAAAGAATGGTGTGAAAAACTATACATCCAGCAACGCTTTGCTTTAGTAAAACACCCACAAGCGAACGGTATGGTGGAACGAGCCAACCAAAGCCTTGGGGAAGGGATTAAGGCACGACTAGGTGAAGACAACAAAAACTAGATAGAAGAGCTACCGCATGTCCTATGGGCACACCAAACAATGATCAAATCCAGCAACGGGGACACTCCATTCGCCTTAACATACGGGACAGAGGCTGTCATCCTAGCGGAACTAGGTGTACCAACGTGGAGAATGACAGAGGTAGACACAAACCGAAATGAAGAAGTCCTGGAAATAAACCTCGACATGCTCGAGGAAAAAAGAGAACAAGCAGCAATCCGCGAAGCAAAAAGCAAAGCAATGATGGAAAAATACTACAACTCCAGAGTCCGAATCAATAGCTTTAAACCAGGGGACCTAGTGTATCGAAACAACGACGCAAGCCATGCGAAAGATACTGGAAAACTAGGGCCCAAATGGGAAGGACCGTATGTGGTCTCGGAAGCATTGGGAAAAGTAGCATACAAATTGAAAGACAGAAACGGAACAACACTGCCACGAACTTGGCACATATGCAACCTCAAAAGGTGCTACATAAACCAGTTATAGGAAGGCCACACACGCGGACTCCGCAGTGGTCATCCACCCGTCTTTAGTATTATCATTACTATTTTACTCTGTCTTTTTAAACTATCAAATGTAAGGTGGGGACTAGCTACCCTCACCAGTTTGCTTTAATAAAATGTCCGTCCTTTTTTAAATTTGCAAACTTAATAATTTACGTTAGTAAGACGCGCACACACAATTGGGTCCGCCCCAACAAATGTTATTCCACATAACAAAAGGATGAGTAACCTCACAATTAACTCAGTACGTAAGAGGTATTGCAAACCCAATACAAGACTATTAAACAAGCGTATCCGTACGACTTTAAACATAGCAAAAATATCATGATAAATAAGATCATAATTATGACAAACACAAAGACGTACAAAGCAACATACATTGTTCAGACAGTACGCAAAAAAAAGAAAAAATAAAATAAAAATAATAAAAGATAGCCAAACAAATGGCTGCGCTACAAAGACTCCTATGTTGAAACATCAACACTTTCTTCCTTCGCGGAAAAAGAGACAGGAGCACCAGAGGGACTATCCCCAATAACAACATGAGCATCCGTGTTCATTGCATCATAAGCCTCCGATGACACAGGAGTGGAAGGACCCAAATACATAAAAGTCGGGGCCTCAGGGATGTCAGGACCTCTACTTAAAACGAGAGACGCATCAGCAGATGAAAAAAATGGAGCCATCTCTAAGAAAGAGGAAACACGGCATATAAGTGCCTCCTCAACAGCATCAATGCTCTTCTTAATCCTGATAACATCCCCCTCACACCTCTCCAGGGCATTAGATAAAGGCTTCGCGCCTACAGGTACACTATCTGAAGGGTACCATACCGGAACAAAAAGCTGCTCCAAGTCCGGTTGCAAAAAAGCCATGTCAGGAACATCGGCAAGAAGACCCTTGAGGTGAAGGAGTTCCATGATATCCTCAATACGGGAATCCTTATGCGCCAACAAATTTGCAAACATAGGAAACTCAAATTCCCGAAGGTCCTGTAAAGCGGACTGGTAGTCTGCCTCAGCTGACGAACAATGACCGTCAATCCCAGAAAGGTCCGCACCCAACCAACTGTGCGCAAGACTGGCCACCAATCCGTCTTGAATACCTTTGATGACGGCAGAACTAATAGCCCTCCCGGACGCAACAACATAATCCGGAGAATTCAGACACTTGACAACGGCAAACCGGATACCATATGTTAAAAACCAACGGCGCTCAGCCACAGCAGAAAGTAGACGAGGACAAAGTGCCTCATGAACATACAAGGACAATTTCTCAAACTGGATCTCTAAAGCAGCCATCCTTCTTGCAAGAACCCCTTCTTGATCGTCCTGCATCTTCATAAACTCCTTTTCCAAATGGTCAAAAGCTACCGAGAGCCGCTCTCGAGAATAAACACATGGCCAGGTGGGGAAACAGAGGAACGAAGCTTTAAAACATGCGTCTCAAGAGAATCACGTTCTCTCCGGACTCCAGAGCATAACAACCTGCTCCTTCAAAACCCTCTATAAGGACTCTAAAACAGAGACTCACTTGCGAAGTTTAGCCACTTTTGCAACCTCTGCATCAGCCAAAGAAAGCCTCGCTTTCAGCTCATCGCAAAGATTGGACAAATTCACATTCTCTTGCAAAAGATCTTCCCCACGCCTCCACACTTCGGATCCTAATACCGTTTGATGGGCTGTGGAAATATCATACACAGAAAACAACTGTTCATAACTCAGACCGTTAACAAACGCAGACAGGCGCGGTGGAGCGACCTTGTCAATCAAACTACAGCACTCCACAGGGCTAGACAAGCAAGAGTCATTAGTAACATCCCATTGGGGGATATAGACATCGTTCGACCCATCAGGACTAATATTATCCGAACAACGGACATCACCGCTAGACACAATTCCGGTACCACGAACAACTAGCCTCTGATCATGAACTGGTGAATCATTAGTCGCTTTTCCCTGAGAAAATGGAATAATAACCGGAGAAGTGGTAGCGATGGTCGTCACCGACAATGTGCTATACTTAATAAGAGATCCTGCTTCCAAGTCAGAAGCAGACGGAGAAGAAACACTAGCACTCGCCTTGAAATCGACAAGATCATGAGTAGTTGGCCCTGAAGCACCTACTTTGAGCCTCTTACAAGAAGGAGGGGAATCGTCAAAAGAAACTGTCTTTCCCCTCTCCTTCACCATTGAAACAGACAGTAACAACACTGAATCAACAACTTCTCTCTCAAGAAGAATTGAGTCGAGAGTACCACCAATATAAGCTATTGCAACAGTATGAGATCCAAAGGAGCCTCCAGTGACAGCAATAGCTTGCCCAGAAGAAATTCCTGGCTGTCCCCCTGTAGAGGATCGGACTTTAAATAGATCGGGAACATCAAGAACCATGTCCATCTTCGCTAAAAAGATTAAGGCTCGCAAAAAATCCGATAACAATTATCACGGGCGGATGAGAGACAAAGGTAGAAGAGTAGGGAGAACCATTTATACCTTTCGGCACAAAATATAAAGAAAAATGGAAAGAAGATGGACAATCCCAGACGCTCCACGATTCCCCACGTTTTCAAAATACGGACCAAAAAGAGCACATTGCAACGAAGCTACAAAACTAGCAGCGGAAAGGGCAGACAATATAAGTCTAGAAATATCAACCGCACGCTACAAAAAATACCTGCAGTAAACACACTAGACTAGGGGGACTTAATGACGTATAATACGGATAGCAGGCCTACTGGGCCTCGACTATCTTACACAAACTGGGCTCCGGCCGAAATAAGTAAAAACGGGCCCCGGCCCTATAAGTAAACCAGGCTCCGGCCCAATAAGCCTAACAAGGCTGAAAGCCCATGACACGAGCATGGCACAGTCCGGACCAAACTAGGACACATATAAAGCGGCACTTCCGAAGTACGATCGCGGACTAGATCCCGGTCCATCCGCACCCAGAAACATCGATTAAGCTGCGGACTCTTTCCCGACAAGGGTCCCACCCCGGCCACTACAGCTATATGCGAAATATTAGGAAAACCTAATATTTCGATTACTTAAAAAAGGAAACCCCAATTCACATTTTCGAGGTACGAGTTTCTTACTCATCCCAATACTCTGACATTCCTCTGACAACATGAGTACTTACTATCACGTCGGAGCTTAATCGTGGGGTCCATTCCCACGGTAAGGTTAACAGTTTACTTTCATTTGTGCAGGATACTTCATCCTCTACTTGAATTAGTGCATAAGCCCATAGCAGAGGGCCCACCAAGGATGGCCCGCACCTAACTAAACCCGCTTCAACACTACCCACGCTTTTTGCACAAACATCTATACTTTCATTTTCGCGCCAAAATCCACAATACCTACCACAATCATTTTTTTTCATTCCCAATCCAAAATACGTACCAAAATTATGCGATTGATGTACCTAATGTTTGGACTTTTTGCAAACAATGACCTTGAACAAGCATTGTTGTTGCAAATTCGTGATTGTGGCTAACGAGCGTTACAAGTTTCCGTTAGTGGCCATGTGAAATGACTAATTTACCACCATCTTCTTCCCACAATTACTCTCTTTTGTTTTCTTGAAAATATTGTAATTCACATGTCCATTAACGGGATTTTGTAATGCTCGTTAGCCAAAATCGCGAATTTGCAACAACAGTGTTTGTTTAGGAGCATTGTTCGCAGAAAGTCCAAACGTTAAGTACGCAACTCGCATAATTTTTGTGAGAAGCATTTTTCGCAAAATTGACAAACGTTAGGAACATAATCTGCGGTTTACCCAATTTATTTTAAAGTTCACTTTAGTTTGTTGTATAAAGTTTTTGTAAATTTTGTTATGAAGTTTGCGACTTTGAGTATTTATTTAAATCTATCCAGGAATCGTGTAAAATTAATTATTTGAGATTTTTTAATGTAATCTTTTAGTAAATTATGTTAACTAAAAATTATGTAGTTAACTTTGGATTTGAGAATTGTTGTTAGTTGAAAATGTTTGTTAAATTTAGATTTGTAAATTATGGAAACTTTTATTTATATCCATTCCTTTTAAGTTTTACATGGTTCATGCACAGATTAAATATTTATGAGCCTGTATCCTGAAACCATATTAAAGATGAAATGCTAGCTATTAGAAGTTGACTATACATATATACACAGTATACATTGAAATAATATGCTAGCTATTATTGTTTAGCAATTAAAGTTTTTCAAACTTTACTATTTTCTCTAAGCTTTCGCAATTATATTTTGATTATTTCAGGTTTTATTTATAAACGTTACATGGAACACTAATAATTGTTTGCCGCTAGATATCTCGTTGCTATGCATTTTGATTATTTCACGTTTTATCGCACCTATTGTTGTTTGCTGCTACAAAATTCTATTGCTATCCAACGGTACTCGTCTTTTGTTTTAAAAATAGATATATAAAGGAAAAACATATGACGAAGATTTTTTTTTCTCTCACTCGATTAAGTGGTTAGTGGGTCCATTTCAGTCCATATCTGTTAAAACCACTGGATGGGGAAGACATCATATTTCAATCTCCTAGGATATAAATGATATAAAAGAAAATTGTGGGCTCAAATAAAAAAGAAATAATATTATATGGGCAAGTAGTAATTCAGAGGAAAAAAAAAAAAAAAAAAAAAAAAGTGCCTAAGTTAGATTATATTTGCTGAAAGACAAAAAGACTAAAATACCTATGCCCGTCAACATTTAACTTTTCGGGTAAAACAAGTTTTTGTATGCATATTAGAACAAAATGTGAAAATCTGTTGAAAGAAATGAGACAGTTTATATATATTCTATGTATGAAATCGGTACATTGGTAAATGTACAATGCTATTTTGTGACCTAAACCCAATAATATTTAGGGTTAATGTCACAGATAGGTAACGAATTTTCACAAATTTCTAATGTTAGGTAACGAACTCTCAAAAATATTAATATAACCAACAAAACTTGTTGAAACCGTCAATGTTAGGCAATATGACCGTTTTGGGTGCCATGTCAGCTGGTTGGGCCCACTTGTGTCCAATTATAATTGAATGAGTTAATTACTTAAATGGGTATTTTGGTCTTTCAAGTGTCTCTCTCTTTTAACCAGGCACCACCACCACCTACACACAAGATAACAACGGATTTTGGTTTAGCTACATCAAAGATGTAAATAATTACTTTAAAAAACAAATAGTTCAGCTGAGATGAATGTGTTACATAAACCTTTGTATTAGTAATCAAGTTTAAAACTTCATAGCCTTTTCACCTTTTTATAACACAAGACATAACGACATTATGTGTTTCATTAAGGTCTGTAGTTGATCTTTTGACACCTTGGCTTATCTCTACTTCTTCTTAGTGCCTAGGCTGTAACATTTAAATTCCTCAATTCCTTGACTTATATCTACTTCCATGACCTACAGTTACACACATCAAAGGCCATTTAACTAAACTCATCACAACTCTAATCACCTTTACAGCCCGTGCACCACTTCATCATGTTCCTCTAGCAACATTTTATCATTACCAATCAAGTGCACATGAGTTTTTGGCCCTGAAAACTTGTTAATTTCTGTAATAAAACAATCTAAATCCTTCTTAGGCATTTTGTCGAACACTTCATATGCAGTACTTAAACACCACAAACATCGTCCGCCACCACCACTAAACACCACAAACCCCCCATCACAGCGTTGCCTACACCGTCGTCAGCCACCACCATGTGTGTTCCAAAAACTGAAAAGTGACAATTTCACCATCATGTGTGTTCCAAAAACTGAAAAGTGATATTTTTGAACCAAATAGTCATGAATGGGTTGATTCAGGAATGCTTTATCTTGAACATGTCAAACAAGAAAAATTATAAGTAGAAAATGGTTAGATAGATGCCCAAAAAGGCATTTTAATGCATAAAACCTCGTAAATCAGAGAATATAATTTCAAAATCATTATTGATGCACAAACTATTCATCAAAAAACGAGGACGGAAGTGTTTCAGATTAATCCAACCGGAACTGCAAGTAAAATCGCATGTTTTGACCATTTTACCAGCTAAGAAAAATAGAACTTTTGGCAAAGTCAATTTTCACAAGTCTGCCAATCGACATGGTACCAAGTATGACTTTTGCCACACAAGAATCACCAAATTAATGAAGGTGAGGGTTGAGCGAGTATTTTTTTTAATGCAACTTGACCACCACAAAGTCACCAGCAATTAGGTGGCAGAAGTGGGGGTTAAAGAGGCGATGGTGAGCTACGATGGAGGTGGATGAGGTCGTAGTGGTTTATCAAGGTGGATGATGGCTGAGGTGGTGGTGATAGTGGTTTATGAAGATGAGATGAGATTGGTTTTTGTGTTTGTGATTAACTCTAACAAAAATATATAATAAAAAAATGACGTGGTACAATGGTAACAAGTTACAAGTTGCAAAAATAGCACATACTTCCTAACATTGATGGTTTCAACAAGTTTTGTTGGTTATATTAATATTTTTGAGAGTTCGTTACCTAACATTAGAAATTTGTGAAAGTTCGTTACCTATCTGTCAAATTAACCCTAATATTTATCATGCAACGTAACACTTGCAACTTATTTTTCGTGTTCTTGTACGAACTTTTCTTCACACAAAACCAATCAAGCCCCAATTTTCCACAAGTAATCTCCCAGTCATCATTTTTACTCTCCATGATGTTTATAGTTAGTTTCGGTAGAAAGACTGGTAGACCACTACACTTCCAAACGAATGCCGACCACTTTCCTACCAGCATTTGGGTTACCATCTTTGTCTGGGCAATTCTTATCACGAACGAACACTACAGATCTAGAAAACGATTTACCATTGGTGTCATCAACAAGTGACTTACACTTGCCAGGACTATAGTCCGAAATTTTTTACTCAGAATCTACATCTTCCCAGAGAAAGTTTATGGATCGATACGAAGTCACTTTGACACACCATACATGATATCACTTTATTTATCGAATCCCTAAATAATCTTACTGTGTTAAATAATCAATTGTATGGCTATCAGATTCAGGTATTTGTAGCGGTTATAACTAAAAAATATTGTTGTATAAACGCAAACGCATATGGAAGTCCAACCTTGATTTGACAATGGGGCTTCAAGATGCTCTTTTGTTTATTTAGGATAAATTCAAGTGTGGTTGTTTTAGATTTTTCTTGCATTCCTTTGTTTGGCTCCCGCTGTTTCTACTACAACTTTAAATAGTGCCACGACATACTTTGACCATCAGATATACATACTGATTATATAAACCAAAAACCATCAGATATACACACTGATTATATAAACCAAAAGCATAAAAACAAATGTGTTAGTTTATGGACATAAATTAATAGACGTATGTTAGGATCGAACTCGAGATCACGAAATTGCACACTTTACGTATGAAGAGTAAATGAATAATTATTTATAAATGTTATATATAATTATTAATAAACATAAAACACTTAACGACCGCTAGTATTTAACGGATAATGACTAATAACCGTTAGACGAATAAAAGGAAAGTGATACGTATGAGTATTTGGAAAGTCAAGAAGCATCTGGAAGCCCCCCTTAGGCTTATGAACGAATGGTTAGGGTTCCCAAATCCTAATCCGTTGCTTGATCTCCAAGTTAACTCAACTATATAAGCAAACACAAGGTTCATTGTTCCATATCTTTTGTACACACAATACCTTGTGTTTTCTTTTCATTTCTTTATTCTAAAATTCGATAAAACAACCCTGAGTATTTAGGGTTTCGATTTTTAAGCTCTAAAGTGTTTTGTGTTTTTCAATTACTTTCATAATTGTTTACTTGGTATTAGTACGTGTGTACAAGAACGTGATATAACAGCACTATTGGTTATATCTTGGATTGTACGTTTACTTTAATGTTTGGGTAATCAATTATGCATTATATAATCCTATACATTTCCGCATGTATACTTGATGTTTATTGTTATGATTAGTCATGTTATATAATTCCAACAGTGGCATTACGAGCCGTTATAATGTGTAATTAATTACCAAAACGCATAACAATTGAATCTTGATTTGTTTTTTTGTATATGTTAGTTGATTTAGGGTATATATTATCCAAACCTTAATATTTTTTAATGGGTCGATTACCCTTTAATTATTTTAGGGTTTTGGTTTTGATTTTTAAGATGATTAGAAACCCTAGGATTATCATGTAATTGTTATACGTTTATGTAAACGATCTTGTGTCAATATGTTAATTGTTAAGTGTAATCCATGAAAACGTGCATGTTTGCATGTATTTTATTGTTTTGTAATATAAATTGTTTAAATTGGCTATATGAATTAAATTGTTAATTTATATCGTAAACATGTAAATTAATTGATAGATATCGAATTGCGGAAGACTCAAATATTAAGTAATCAATTATATGTTATATGTGGTGTATATTAAATTTTGGTTTACGCAATTGACTTGTCAATGCATGTGGTTCACTTCCTTTGAAGTGAGAACCATAATTTAATATATACATGAGAACCTAGAATTGATTTTAATAGGATTATCGAATTAAATTTGCATGTGACTACATGTTTTTATACATATTTAATTGTTATGTTATGTATGTTTATTTAGTTGTATTTTTTTTTTTTTTTTTTTTTTTTTTTTTTGTATTACTTGTTTTTGTTTGATAAATTGTAAAGACATGTTTATTAACAAAAAAAAGGGTAATTTTTTAATAGAAAAATAAATGGCAAAATTTATTTTGGTTTCTAAGAGTCAAAATCTCAATGTTTAGTTGATTGATGTTTTTGTACTAATGGTCGAAAGGCGGACTTTATTTGACAAACTATAAGGTGGGTTTAAGTAGAAACGAGTTTTTTAAGAGCTTCGCGCCTACCTTTGTTTCTACACTCGCTTGTGCGTCAAATTGAACTTACCAAGTAAAACTATTATAAGTGTATTATCATCTTAAGGGTGAATTAACCTCAATTCCATTAGCCGAAACACTGAGTCTTATGACTTATGCAAAAGTACGATATGTGGACGATAATTGTAGGTAATTCTTTAATTAGTGAACCCAATACCTCAATCAAAACCTTGTTAATTTGCTTTTAATTAATTGGTAAATAAAATTGTTTTGTAAAAACCAATGTTATGAAGTTGTATGCATGCTTTTTCATACATTATTTTGATTACACACATCAAAATTAATACCCTTATAAAATTAAGTCGAATGCCATCTAATTAAAGAATAGTTGAAGTTGTAATTTATGTCATGTGAGAGTTTAGCTAGATTGCAATGGAAAGGTAAACTTTATACTTTCATTACTAGCATATCAACTGAATGTAATGGAACTATGGGTTTGCAGTTTTTAAATTAGATGACTTAAATTGAGCAGGAAGTGAGAGCTTGGACTCAAGGCATTAGATGGGGATAAAACAAGCTTAAATTGAAAATGGATTTTTGGCAAATGTAAATCCCATAATGATCTAGGAATTACAATATGATATTGGTAATTATTGTTCGACAATTACCTTGTTGAATACTTTCATTACTAGCAGATCAACTGATGTAATGAAAATATGTCAATTAGGATCCTAGTTTTAAGGAAATACTATGGTTTATATGAATATTTACCAATGGGTATTTTATTTTCTTAAAGATTTTATTATCGAAAATACTAAAATTGAATTTTGTTAATTCTTTTAATGTATTAATGCGACGTTAAAACTGTAAACGCCCTTTGAGCAGGGGCAGAGCCACCATACTAGTAGTGGGGGGAGATGCCCCAACCAAGCTCTTAAAGAAACACAAAATATATAGAAAAAAAAAAGTAAATTTTATGAGAAAAAAGTCCGGTGCCCTCGCCCATAATATCAAAGTGCCCTCATCGTTCTTAGCTTGCTATCAATTTGAGTGTTCACTAATGCAAATACGTTATTTTTCCGGTGGTGTTTCATCAGAAAATATGAAGAAGAAGAAGATGAAGTAGATACATGGGGAATTGTGAAAGTGGGTGGGGATAGTAGGGGAGTGGGCCTCTTGGTAGAAGATAATTTATGTTTCAATTCTAAAATGTACAAGTAATTAGGTATCGTAAAATTGTGGTTTATATTGCTAGCATTTTAATTCAAATCTTCAAATGGTGTGAATCAACTTTGAATATCATACATTTTTTATTTTATTTCTTAGCTTGATTCTATTAACAGGATAGATATTTTAACTTTAGTTTTTAGCACAAAGAGTTTTCTAAAATGTTTTTAAAGATTATGTTTTGATATAATAGCCGCGTACCTTTTGGTTAAATTATCAAAAAAATTGTGAGTGTTTTGATATAACTTTTACATAATAACGTACTTGATATTTGAATTTTTCTACTTAAATAAGATAAAATCACCAACCGAAATATTTTTATCGGCACCTAAACTTGTTTAATTAGTGTTAACCGCATCCTAGTAGAGCACTTTTCTTCTATTTTATTAAACCCGACCGGGTTTGTCTTAATTTACACTAAAAATGACATATTTTGTTATCTAACCTTTTAGTCGATGCCCCCCGTGATCACATTTCCTGGCTCCGCCACTGACTTTGGGTTTTGGTAAATTGATCTTGTTTTGTTTTCAAACAAATGTTTGATTAAGAATAATTTACTTAAAAGACAAAGGAAGTCTCCTTTCTATGAAAGAAGAGTGAGACATAATCCTATTCCTTTTCATGAATGTGAAAGGATAATAGGAATATTAGATATCTATAAATTCTAATATAACTCATAGCAAATTTTAATAGTTAAGAAAATTGCGCATTTTTCATAAAGATTTCATCACCTTCATTCGGTGTTTAAATTCTTAATAACAAATACGATATTTTGTTAACAGAAAATTATGTATGACATTTTATGAGTTATTATAATTAGAAGCTAAACTAATTACCGCAAAATGGTAAAAGACAAACTATTTTATTCATCTAGTTGTTTTTGCTATTTAAAAGGTGCTACATACATTGTGGGATGGTAGACCTATTAATGAAGAAATTGTACGCACAATTTTTCTAGTTAATAGCATTGATGGTTATTCCATCATTTACGTAGTAGAATACACTCTTTAATGCATAAGTAATTGTGTCACAACTCACCATTTCAGGTCATTGACCAAACTTTGACATTTTACTATTCATAAATCACTATTCATCAAAACACTATTCATCGTTTTACTATTCATCATTTTCGAGGTCAATTTGATATTCTGAGAAACATTTGAAAATTTTACTATTCACTAAACACTATTCATTGCCGGAAAAGTTTTCACTATTCACTTGCATTATTCATTTCATCGTAAATTTAGTTTACGGGTATTCAAATTCGCGTAACCGGATTGGTTTAGGTGCGAATTCATTTCATTAGTGCTAAGGACACTGCATACGGACTAGAGATAGTCTGCATATCATCATAACAACATTTTCATGTTATACCACTCTTAGGATTTTCAAATTTATATATTTGATACATTTAACGTTTTCCTTATAAGTATTTATAATAAACGTTAACACCCGGTTTATAAACACGACGAATATATCTAAATATTCCCACAATGGTCCCGACATATTTTTATATCCATTTTATCATCATAAAAGTTATAACATTCATTTACCCAGTATTTTGGAAATTTATTTTATTTATAACGTAAGTTTATAAATATTACGACGGTTTTCGTGAAAACTAAACAATAATCACCCGAACACTCAGTAATTGTACCCAACATATTTTTAACATTTTTATAACTTTATTTTATCCCGAATAACTTCGTTAACATTTATTTCTATCAAACCCGATACCCGATTTTAACTAATAACACAAATATATACTAAATCCTACACTAGAATCCTAATTAAATCAAAACTACCCCAACCCCCCCCCCCCCCCTCATCCACATGAGCCGGCCCCTAAAGTCCTCACCAAGGCAATTTTGTACACTTTTCTTAACCCCTAGCATTTATGTACAAGTATTATACTATATAACTTATCAAGTATATCTACAAAAACCTCCTAAACATAAACATACATAATCTTTAGAATCAAAAAGCTCTCATCTCATCTCTTCCATCATCAAACCCACGACCAAACCCAAAATTCAAGATCAAGTGATTATTTTCCAAGAGTTAAAGCATAGAAGTTGTTCATTTTACCGTCCTTATCAAGAATCTTACAACAAAAACACAAGTAACACAAGGTTTCTCATCATCTAATCACCTATTATTTCAAAGTGATTTATCAAAATTATTTTCATGTTTTCATCTAATTAACACTTGTATCTTATGGTTTTCATGCTTAATTTCATGCACAAGCTAGCTATACCACTTTATTTTTGTAGACTTTTTGAACATACAAACCCTAGAATTTGTTTTAGGTACTCCCTTGTTAAATTAGCTTGTTTAGTGATCATTAAGAACCCATGGCACCCTAAGAAGGTGTATGGTAGGATTAGTATAGCTTTGTGGAGTTTGCAACAGTTTTGGTTGAGGTTGAAACTAGTTTTGAACCTTGGAAATGGATTTGTAACAAGTATATAAACATTCTGTCCCATTTTGTTAAATCCAGGAAAATCAGTAAACATAAAGGAAACTTTGGTAAAATTTTTAGAAAATACTTTCAAAAACGAATCCGTAGGCGAAAGAACGGATTAAAAAGAGTTTATAACGAAGAAGTTATGATTTTTGCAAGTTTATTGATGAAAAGTATTTTTTCTGAAAATGCATGCTGTTGGACGTTTTTCGTCGGACAAAAAGAGGCTTTAGACGTAACCCGGAGGAGCCAAGCTTTCCAAAATATATTACTACATACTAAGACGTAACTGTGGATATAAAGAACAAGTAAAACGGACTTATAACGACAAAGATATTCACGTTTCAATATCGGCAAAACTAATATTAGTTTGACAGCTTTTAGAAATAATAACGCTAAAACTACGTAGTAACTCTAGATTTCTAGAAATAATACCAAGTACCCAAATTCATAACTAATAAAGTATTAGTGATTACAAGTATATTTTTATCACTACAAGACTTTATTTCAAGGATTTCAACCCGATGATTTCAACACTAACATTGATACATACGATATATATGTATATATATATATATATATATATATATATATATATATATATATATATATATATATATATATATATATATATATTTTAACTAGTTTTATTTTTCTAATAGCCATATTTTCCAAAGTCTTGGAAAATATATATTTTTTATAACAACAAGTATTTTCCAAAGAGTAGAGTGGTATAGGAACATGTGCATGGACATTCATAACATCATTTGGTGATCTAAATTAGATCGTTCATCATTCATATTAGGTTGAAGCAGCTAACCGTATATATGTATATATATTTTAACTAGTTTTATTTTTCTAATAGCCATATTTTCCAAAGTCTTGGAAAATATATATTTTTGATAACAACAAGTATTTTCCAAAGAGTAGAGTGGTATAGGAACATGTGCATGGACATTCATAACATCATTTGGGGATCTAAATTAGATCGTTCATCATTCATATTAGGTTGAAGCAGCTAACCGTTCATTGTTGTTCATTTCACATCATCACAGTATCATCAGTTAAGGTGAGTTTTCATAGCCCCGTATACATTTTATGATTGTTTTCAAATCCCACGGGGGAGAATACATTGCACCATTTTAGTACGAGCCCAAGTATCAAAACTTATGTACATTGCTTAAGTAGCTAGTCTGCCTTGTGATAGTCCCCTATATCATCATGAACCGTTAATTTGCCTATTAAGCGAGAGTGAGTGGATAGATCTATTGAGGGTGACGCCTCCATCCGTGGTAGTATTTACCAATAGTAAGCGGATGTATTTCATTTCTGTCACAGTTGAGTGTTTTGGCAGAACATTCAGGAGGGGCATAAATTTCATCAGTCTAGCTTCGGTGTCATGAGCTTAAGGTCTATTGTACTATTTTACGTGACTTTTGTCATGCACTTATACTTGTGGTGGCCGTACAACATTACATTTCATAAACCTATGATTATTCACCAACTTTATGTTGACCGTTTTCGCAATGTATTTTCAGGTAACTAAGGCATTATCATATTACATGCATGGAGTCATATTAGGGTGTGCCTGGGATGACGCACTACATTATGGATTTTTCATGCACTTGTGTAAATTATCGTTTGACATTTCCTGGACTTGTTTTCTGTAAACGTTTCAACCTTTGGGACCTATGTTTTGTAACACTGGATGTTTTTAAATAAATCAAACGATGTGTTTTCCAAACGACACTTTAGGTCGTTCAATATATCCTTGTTATGGTGCTATGACAGTTACACCCCCAGGCATTCCATTCTGCTGCAAGTCAGGTAAATTGGGGGTGTGACAGATTGGTACCAGAGCCAAGGTTATAGCGAACTAGGATGCATCATGATAGGGTTTATGATGTATACAATCCCTAGACTATAACCACATTATCATAGCATCTCATCATTTATTCATAAGTGCATGTTCATTGTTTTAGGTGATTCCATTATACGAGTTATTCATTTTATTTCACCTTGATTATCACAAAACCATGTCTTCAGACCCAAGCGTTGTCATACTGTACTCTATCACAGACTCCGATGTTGAAGGCTCTATGTCTTCCACTGCCTTTTCACCACCACCCATTCCTCTTGTACCTGTGTTGCCACTCTCGGCATCAGGTGAGGAAACCGAGCCTTTTGAGGAGGATGAGACTGCTCCTACTCCTCATGTTTCCCCTATTGCACCACCTGAGATTACCCGTGCACCCACTGACACATCATCCTCTGCTACCACTATTCCATCAGAACCTAGACTTATGTTTCCCCGTAGGAAGACGACTATAGGTCTTAGTAAGAAAGTTTGCCCTGCTACATCTACCTTTAAGATCCCTGCTATTCCTATGTTACCCACACCACCACCAGCCATACCCGCTACTACATCCATATCTACTTCACTATTGCCGCTTAGGAAGCGTGCGAGGTTTACTACACCAGCTTCACCTACTACAGAGTCAGAATCAGAACCACCACCAGTATACCATGTAGGTGAGAGTTCGAGAGCAGCTGCTGCTAGGGAGCCTACAGATGTTACATTAGAGGATCAGTTAGGGGCTCAGCAGGAGCAGGTTGATAGTTTGGGTTATAGGGTTGATGAGGATATCGCTACTCGACTTGAGGCGGTTGAGGAGCAGGTCGAGGGATTGATTTTAGGCAGAGTTAGTATCGACGTGTCGTATCATGGACTTGAGGCACGGCAGGAGGGACATCGAGAGCTGATTGACCAGCTTAGGGATGAGCTACCGGAGATACGGGATAGAGCTCAGACTACACAGGAGGCTCAGGGAGAGCAGACACACCAGTTGGCAGTAGCACAGGAGAGGTTAGCTATGATGGAGGGTAGAGAGGCTGCTCTTTAGCTTCGAGTTCAGCATTTAGAGGAGATTGCAGTTATGATGGACAGGGAGATTCGTCGTCCGAGGAGTGCACCTGGAGCATCTGGAGCTCCTGGACCATCTAGAGCACCTGGAGGAGCCTAGACATAGACTAGTATTGTATTAGCTTTTACTATTTTCCTAGTCCCGAGGTGTGGGATATAGTTCAAGAACTTGTAGTCTTTTGGTTGTTGTACAAACAAATATATCAAGTGCGACTCTACTATGTTGGAAATGTTGTGCTATATATATATATATATATATATATATATATATATATATATATATATATATATATATATATATATATATATATATATATATATATATATCGGTCCATGTAGGCCTAAATTTTCATGTATTATATTCATGTGTTATGATTATATTTATGATGTTTCGTGGTTGCTCTTTATTGTTAACGTATATATACTTGTTGTGGTTGTATCTATACGTGTCGTGGTTGTATTATTACAGGTTGTGGTTGTATTCGTACATGTCGTGGTTGTATCTATACTTGTTGTGGTTGTATATATACATGTTGTGGGTGTATACTTTTTGTACGATGACTATTTCTATTATAGTTTTCTCATGGTTGTTGTCGATTATTATTTATCAGAAGTATGGCGCCAAAGAAAGCAAAGGCTACATCAGAAACACCCGCTATGACTCAAACCGCTATCCGCAAGTTGGTCAGGGATAGTATAGCAGAAGCTCTGGAGACTGAGAGAGCTGAGGTTGCTGCTAGGGCTGCTGAGGTTCCGCCTAATATTGAAGTGGTTCAACCCACTACTAGGCGTGAATGTACTTGGAAGGATTTCAAGATTAGTGATCCCGTCAAGTATAAGGGCACTGAGGGAGCGGTTGCTGTTGGGAATTACAGATTTGAAGATTACAAAACCTACAAGCAAAGAATGAAGAAAGAAGAAACAATGAGGACCTAATATGTAATAGTTAGCTTTCGTAGGAAGCTAGGGTTTGTAACCTCCCTCTATTATATAAAGAGGGTAGGCGTCTAGGTTACAGATCATCCATTCAATAGCTAGTCTCTCCAATGAGAGTCTAGAAACGCATAGAGCGTTACTAGTAGTTTAGTAGTTGTAGTAGTTTTTATATTTATAATAAAGAAAACCTTGAAGTAACATTGATTCTTATGTTCTTATTCCGCTGTGATTAATTAATGTTACTATATCCTAGATGGGCTTAAACGATCGTTAACAATTGGTATCAGAGCGGGGGCTCTTGATATCTAGGGTTTTAAGGTTTTCATGTTCATGAATAAAGAGCAGTTGTGAAGAAGAAGCAGATCTGGTGCAAATTTTCGTAACTTTCTGCAGTGCAGTTTTCAAACAGCGATTTCTCATTCATTAACCGTTGGATCGGGCTGAAATTTTTACTGGAAGTTCTCAAAATATCAAGGAAGAGTTCCACCGGAGGGATCTTTAATCTGAGCTCTCAGTAAAAAGATAAAAATTGTCAAAGTCTGCTGCTGAAAAAGGTTTATGTAAGTCGATTTTTTGGATTTCTATGCTTTTCACTTCATGAATTCATGCTTCCTTGTTTTAAACTCATTATGGAACTTGGATATATGATGTTTGATATCTAAAATTCATGAAAGAAGCAGCTGGGGATGAGTATGATTGATTTTTGATGATTTTAGGGTTTTAGCGACACTTTTAAAAAAAACCTAACTGATCTTTGAAGAATTTGATCGCTGGTATACTCATATGGTTTGATGATGACACGACTTTGATTGGTACTGTTGACGGTTACTGCTGCATTATTAGTTCCTGCTGAAGCTTTAATTGTTTCTGCTGAAGCTTTAATGGTTTCTGCTGAAGCTTTACTTGCTTCTGCTGATGACATTTGGTTACTCCTGATTGGTTCCTACTGATGGGTTCCTGCTGATACATACGGTTCTTGCTGACTTCTTTATGGTTCCTACTGGCTTGTTGTATACTTTTTCTTTTGGTCAGTTTTGGTTCCTACTAGTCATGTGAGATTACTACTGGTTAGGGAGGATGGTGTTATCAACCATTATCAGTTCGTTGAGGAGATTACTTGTTGAAGACATTTGATTATAATTTATTTGCTGTTGTAGTTAAATTTCACAGGTGCATGTTCTTATCATATCTCAAAGTGAGTGGAACACTTTGGAGATAACTTGTTCGTGCGTTAATGATGCAACAAAGACTTGATGAATCTAGTGAAGGGGTACGATCCATCTTATTGTGCTTAATGCGTACATTTGCTATCACTTTAAGGAGTTACGTTATTGTGCTCAGTGTCTCATTTAGTTGAGGATTTGTCAAGAGGTTGCGGTCTACTTATACTTTTTATGGGAGTATGAGTTTGGAGTCACGTGGATAGTGCAAGACATAAGATGCAAAGTTTGGGAGATTTAACTTCTTCATCAAATCAGTTATAGTTGATTTTCTTCATCACTGATCACTCCCTGGAACCTATTGGATTAAAGAGATGGCAAGTATAAGTTTAAGGGGAAGCTTATTGTTAATATACTTGATCATTCTCTTACACTTTGTGCTGATGTGATTATTTTGATTCTGCTGATCGATACTGCTGTTCATTACTGCTGATGCTAGTTACTGCTGATACTTACTGCTGATGCTAGTTACTGCTGATACTTACTGCTGCTGCTTGTTACTGCTTATTGAAGTAAAATAAATAAATAAATAAATAAATAAATAAATAAATAAAATAAAATAAAAGTTATTATTTTGTTTTTGATATTTAATTCTAGGTCCGAAGACGCCCTTGGATCTTGGACAACGAGTTGGTTCCTTCTATTCATTTGGTTTGGTGTTCACAGGTTGTTGAATACATAACATAATAATGTTGTGCGATGGCCGGGACCACACATATTATTATATTTTGATTTGGTTTGGTACCAATGGACGGTTTTGGCGTGCAATGGCTAGGACCACACAAATAACTGAGGTGTATTTAACATGCTTGTTCGCACTACATCAGATAAGGATATTTGAAGCCGATTAAAGTCCGAGATATGCATCACTTAAGGGGAAGCGTTTACGAGTTGCACAAGACCCTATTAGAAGATTACAAAAAGGGGAAGAATAGTTATGATGTGCAGCTTATTATTGGTGATGATATTGTTTCTTCATGCAGATTGTTTTGTAATATCAAATAGGGGAAGATTGTTGGGAATTACAGATTTGAAGATTACAAAACCTACAAGCAAAGAATGAAGAAAGAAGAAACAATGAGGACCTAATATGTAATAGTTAGCTTTCGTAGGAAGCTAGGGTTTGTAACCTCCCTCTATTATATAAAGAGGGTAGGCGTCTAGGTTACAGATCATCCATTCAATAGCTAGTCTCTCCAATGAGAGTCTAGAAACGCATAGAGCGTTAGTAGTAGTTTAGTAGTTGTAGTAGTTTTTATATTTATAATAAAGAAAACCTTGAAGTAACTTTGATTCTTATGTTCTTATTCCGCTGTGATTAATTAATGTTACTATATCCTAGATGGGCTTAAACGATCGTTAACAGTTGCTTTGATCCACTGGTTTGAAAAGACTGAGAATGTATTTCTCATGTGCGGTTGCCAGGAGGTTAACAAGGTAAAATTTGCTACTGGAATGCTGCTTGATGAAGCTATGTCTTGGTGGAATTCGTATGCTCAGCCTATTGGTATGGAGAATGCCTACAAGCTCACTTGGGATCAATTCAAGAAGCTGATGACTAAGAAGTTTTGCCCTCGTACTGAGGTGCAAAAGTTGGAAACCGAATTCTATGAACTGGTAACAAAAGGTGATGACATTGAGACTTATATCAGGAAGTTTCAGGAGTTGGTTGCAATATGTCCAACTATGGTTCCGGATGATGAGAAAAAGATGGAGAATTTTACTGGAGGACTACCCGAAAGCATTTGAGGTGATGTGATGTCTTTCGACCCACAATCAATGGAAGAGGCCATTCGTATAACTCAGAAACTTATGGTCCAAGTGTTAAAGGGAAAATCTGCTGCAAACGACAACAATAACCGTTCAAACAACACCAACTACAACAACACTCGAAACAACAACAACTATAACAATAACCGAAACCGTAACTACCCCAATAACCAAAACAATAACAACAATAACAACAAGAGGAGGTTTGATAATAACCAAGGTGGAAATGCTATCCAACCAGCACCTAAGAGACAGGAACTGGCAAAAGTCTATGTTGCAGGACCAACAGAAGGAAAAGGATATACTGGAAAACTACCCAAGTGTAACAAATGTCAAACTCATCACAACCCTGGGAATTGTCCTAGAGCTTGTGAGAACTGTGGAAAAGTCGGTCATTCGACCAGGGCATGCAAAGCTCCACGAGGAGTAATTAATCAGAACCAACCAGGAGCATGTTATGGTTGTGGAGAGTTGGGTCATTTCAAGAACGATTGCCCAAAGAGGAAGGATCAAAGAGCTGGAAATCAGGGTGGAGTAGCTCGAGGAAGGGCTTATGTTATGGGAGGAGAAGATGCACGTGAGGAACCGAATGTTGTTGCGGGTACGTTCCTCATTAATAATCCTTATGCATCCATTTTATTTGATTCAGGAGCGTATAGAAGTTTTGTTTCTATTGCATTTGCACCTTTACTTAACATAGAACCAACTACCTTAGACATTCCCTATATTGTTGAATTAGCCGATGGGTCTTTAGTTAACACCAACACCGTTATCCGTGGTTGCACCATCAATTTCCTAAATCACCCATTCAATATAGACCTTATGCCCGTAGAACTTGGAAGTTTTGATGTTGTTATCGGTATGGATTGGTTGTCTCGATATCGTGCAAGAATCATTTGTGATGAAAAAGTTGTTCATCTTTCTTATGGAGGCGAAACTTTAGTTGTTCGCGGAGAGCGAAGTGGAACTAGACTCAGTATCATATCATGCATTAAAACTGAGAAGTACGTAAAGAAGGGTTGTTATGCATTCTTGGCTCACATCACGGAGAAGAAGTCGGATGAGAAACGACTTGAAGATGTGCCTATTGTTAAGGAATTTCCAGAAGTTTTTCCGGAAGAATTACCAGGACTTCCACCTACACGTCAGGTTGAGTTTCAGATTGAGTTGGTGCCAGGGGCTGCACCAATTGCACGAGCACCGTATAGACTTGCACCTTCTGAGATGCAAGAATTGTCTAACCAATTACAAGAACTTCTAGACAAAGGATTCATTAGACCGAGTTCCTCGCCGTGGGGAGCACCGGTTTTGTTTGTGAAGAAGAAGGATGGATCTTTCAGAATGTGCATAGACTATCGTGAGCTGAACAAGTTAACGGTGAAGAATCGTTATCCACTCCCTAGGATTGATGACTTGTTCGATCAGTTACAAGGTTCCTGTTTTATTCCAAGATTGATTTAAGATCAGGTTACCATCAACTCAGAGTTCGGGAAGAAGATATCCCGAAGACGGCATTCAGAACACGTTATGGTCATTATGAGTTTCAAGTGATGCCTTTTGGATTAACCAACGCACCTGCCGTATTCATGGATCTCATGAACAGAGTGTGCAAACCATATCTTGATAAGTATGTGATTGTATTCATTGACGATATCCTAATTTATTCCAAGAGTAAGAAAGAGCATGAAGCACACCTCAGAACAATATTGGAACTACTCAAGAAGGAGCAATTGTATGCCAAATTTTCAAAGTGTGACTTTTGGATACAAAGAGTTCAATTTCTTGGCCATGTCATTGAAAGCCAAGGATTACAAGTCGACCCAGCAAAGATTGAGGCAGTAAAGGATTGGGCTACGCCCAAGTCTCCTACAGAAATTCGTCAATTCTTAGGACTTGCAGGATATTACAGAAGGTTTATTGAAGGGTTTTCTAAGATAGCGAAGTCGCTGACTAAGCTGGCACAAAAGAATCAAAAGTACGAGTGGGGAGAGAAACAAGAATCTGCATTTCAGTTATTGAAGCAGAAGCTTTGTAGTGCACCGATTTTGTCACTACCAGAAGGTATTGAGAACTTTGTGGTATATTGCGATGTTTCGCATAAAGGACTTGGAGCTGTGCTAATGCAAAACGAGAAGGTGATAGCTTATGCATCTAGACAGCTTAAGACACACGAGAAGAATTACACTACACACGACTTGGAGTTGGGTGCTGTTATTTTTGCACTCAAGATTTGGAGACACTACCTTTATGGTACTAAATGTGTAGTTTTTACCGACCACAAGAGCTTACAGCATATACTTGATCAGAAGGAACTTAATATGAGACAACGTCGTTGGCTAGAATTGTTGAGTGATTACGATTGTGAAATCCGATATCACCCAGGAAAAGCAAATGTCGTAGCAGATGCACTTAGCCGAAAAGAACGACTCAAACCTTTGAGGGTTAGGTCGTTGGGAATGACTATTATTTCACCATTACCATCAAAAATCTTAGAAGCTCAGATTGAGGCTCTCAAGGAGGAAAATCGACCACAGGAGAAACTTTATGGTATGCCCGAGAACAAAAATGGCTTTGTAAAGAGAGCAGATGGAGTGTTATGCTTCAAGGATCGAAGTTGGATACCACTCTATGGTGGAGTACGAGATTTGATTATGCATGAATCACATAAGTCAAAGTATTCTATTCACCCAGGTTCTGACAAGATGTACTAGGATCTCAAAAAGTTGTATTGGTGGCCGAACATGAAAGCAGAAATAGCTACGTACGTTAGCAAATGCCTTACTTGTGCTAAAGTGAAAGCCGAGTACCAGAAACCGTCAGGACTACTTCTGTAACATCCCCAAAATCATCACGTCAGCGGAAGACTTAAAATGTCAGCGGAAGACTTTTTGGGTGTTACTTCGAGGATCTTTATCACAATCATAGAAAACGACACAAAAGTGACGCTTTAAAATTTAATTCATTCAAAATACCAAATATTCGAGACATCAAGATGTTTCATAGTTTAAATAACAAGTTTATTTGAAATAAGTCAAAACGTTTATTTAAGCCCATGCCGGGTTACAAGCCCACTCCGTGCCTTCAAGTTCCTTCTCGTTTAGTTACCTGAGATAAACACATGCTAAAAGTGTCAACACAAAGGTTGGTGAGTTCATAGAGTTTATAGTTTTAATTATTAATTAGAAAATGAGTGATTTCCTTATCAATTCAAAAATAGTTCGTTGGTTTGCCCTTCACTGGGTCAACATCCAAAATAGTAATTGGTTTATAAATCCATTTAACACGAGTTTCGATATTTGGGCCACGTTGGTGCGTCCATAACATAAATAGTTTACGGGGAACCGTATTTAAACAGTTAAAACTGTATCCGAACAGTTTGTAGAGAACCGTATTTAAACAGTTGAAACTGTATCCAAACAGTTTGTGGAGAACCGTATTTAAACAGTTGAAACCGTATCCAAACAGTTTGTTCCATAATTCCAAATATCGATAGTAAAATCGTTAGAAAAGTTGTTATACATGCATCTATTCCAAAGAGTTTATAAAACAGTTAAACGATAGAAAGTGTAGCTATGAACTTATAGTAATATGTAAATAGTTAACGAGTACTTGTAAAAGTATAAAGCAATAGTTAAGCATGTATCTCCCCCAAAAACGTGTATAAATCATTATAAAACAATTAAGAGTAGGGGCTATGATTCACTTGAAGATTATGATAGGCATAGATAACGTAATGTCAGAGATAGAATGGAAACAACTTCAAAGATAACCTGAATGATATGGAAGTTCGAGATAAGTTTGACTTATCGAGAATAGTGATTCGAATAGTGTTAGATGACAGAATGACTCATGTGGCAGAGGTGGCTTGTGTGGCAAAACGTTTAATAATTCAAGAGCAAGTTATATACTATATAACTTGTCTTTATGTATAAGTATCGTTTAATGTTTATATTCGTTATGAATTAATGATATGTATCAAAAGTTGGTGAATGATAAATTTGTAGTTTTATCTCTAGTTAAATAATTTGATGAGTTTTGTAGAAATAATCATTCCCTGATGTGTATCCAAGTTATTGATAATAATGTTAAGTTATATATTTTATAATTCAAGTTATCCAAAAATATTATTTCATTATAGTTACGAATGTAGATATTGGTATAGTCGTAAAATGTTAACTTGTCAAACCGTAATTAAGTTTCAGAATAAGCCTTAAGGTTATACAAAGTTATTCTTTTAACGCCAATAGTTAAATGATTTTCGTACTCAGTCCAAAATATGTTTACAAACTTACAAAAGTTTTTAAGAAAATGATAAGTGGTTCAAAGTTTGGGGCTATAAACGTAATTATTAATATAAGTTATAAAACTTATTAAAGTTTTTAAGTAAGTTGACAAGTTATCTTATGTTAAGGGCTGAAACTGCCAAAAGGTTAAAGTTTCAAAAATAGCAAAAATAGTAAAACTGCCATATGCAGGATTCGAACCAAAGACCTCACGTTTGTTAGCCCAGCGCCCCAACCAACAGAGCTAAGCTACTTATTGTGTTTAGTTACTTAATGTTTTGATTATATAGTTTCTCGTTGCTGTGCCATATTTTAGTTATATATTACGCTCAGTACACTGAGCTTGTGTGTGGATGTGTTTGAATTTGGTTTTCCAAAATATGTTCAGTGCATAGATTTAGTAAGCTCGAACGTTTTCAAATGATCACTTGGTTTAGGTTGTATCAAAATAAGCAAGTCCAAGACCCGACTCAAACTGATCTCATGTAACGTTTAAAAGAGTTACTTCTAGTTTTAAATAAGCACTTCTAGTATTAGTTTATAAATAAGCTCTTCTAGTATTAGTTTATAAATAAGCACTTGAGTTTCGCGTTGGGCCTTATGGCTTATTAAGGTTTGGTTTTGGACTCGCGATAGTGAATGATGATAGGTTTATAATTGTTGAGTTCTCTTTGTTGCATGGCCACCCAAGAGTTTAGGTGGCCACATTTGCTCGAAAAAAAATGATTAACGAGGATAGGAAAAATAAAAAGTAAGGCTTATATGATATGCAAACGTGTATATATACGTCGACTGTTGTAGTATATTAGCAATATCTTAGTTTGTTAAGTTTTTAACCACACAAGACTCTCATGATACACTAAGTTATTTTGGTTTGAGTTCACACGTGATTTGGTGAATAAATAGCTTATCACACAATGTACCACATGTGTATTTCAAAGAAGGTTAGATATCTTATGTAAATGAAATCGGTTCGAATACTTACAACGCCCAAAAGATGGTGACGAGATACGATGGTTAGTGTAGATGGTTACAAACGGAGGACAACTGAGATTTGACCTTTAACCTCGTCCAACAATCTGAACGACTAAACCCAAAAGATATTAGCACTTTTTGTCTTGACACCAAGCTCGTCTCCTTTGTTCATTCTTGCTCGACAGTAACCCAAAGAAAGAACTAAATGTGTTTTTGTGTTGTGATAGTGAGATGTGAAAAGGTGATGGTGTAAGGTTCGGTTAAAGGCTCGCTCCATAATAAATCAAGATCAGTTCCTAGTTTCCACCTTGGCTTAACAGAAACTACAATAGGGTATGTGTGATTGTATGTTTTTGTAAGGATGTCGAACTACATGCAACCTTATATACTCAAGATGGAGCGTGATCAGTGGCAGAATTAAGAGACGTGGGAGTTCTTGGATTGGGGAACATTGGAGGTGGCTTGTGAATGTTCATCAGATGAACAAGTGTCGAGTGAGTTCAGAAATCTTTACAAGGCATCTCATTTGATTGGGAAGCAAGGGAGGTGGTGTAAGAGTTGTACATGATCCTTCCTTAGGTTATACTTGGGGCAGGTTTGTATTCATATGGCAGTGGGCAAAAGAAGAAAGAATCAGCATGGTGTTTGTAAGAAGGTGACCTGTAGGTGGTTTCTTGGTCTCGCCTAGTCGATCAAGAGAAAGGAACAAAAAGTGGCTTAGTTTTTCAGGTAGCAATGTACACGAGATTTAGAGACAAATGGCATTCTTGAGTTCTTGAAGCAATGTTAACTAGGAGGTGTAATAATATGATTATGTTGTTAGTCGAAATTGGAAGAGAATGAGCCAAATTCTAAGTTACATGCAACTGGAAATATTAGAACAAAAAGGGTGTAGCTGGGCCTAATCGCGACTGGAACCAAAAGGTAAAATAACCTGAAGGTGCGCTTGAACTTGTGACCAGCTTGGGTTCGTTTGGAGTGCAAGCCCAAAGAAAGTAAAAGATAATTAAGAGTCCGTTTTGGAAGCATGTGATAAGTTATACAAAATTTACCCAAAGTGAGTTGGGGTCTTCAAAAAGGCAATGTTTCGTTCAGTAAATGTGCGAGACTTTAGATGACATTAGTTATTCTTGATTTTCAGCTAGGTGGGCAATGAAGTGGTAAAATGAAATGGCCATGTTGTGTGTCGAATTTAAGCACAAGCGAGCCAAAGTATATGTATGTCGCGGCTCGAAACAAAGAAAAGAAAGAAAAATAATTTAAGTGTGCGCTTGGTCTTATTTGGTGGGCTTGTGTGTAAGAGGTAAATGTTAGTTGGTTTGAGAGTTTGTATGTGGTCGATAGTATGTATGTCTCCAAGGGTTGGTTCGTATTATGCGTCGACCATAACAAATGAATATCAAAGGTTCGGTTGGTTTTGTAGCTCACGATAGGTCCAAAAAGTATTTAAAAGGGTGCGTTTGGATTGTGATGAGCAATGGGCCGTGGCCCATTGTGTTTAGTGAGTAATTAGGATAAATTTTCCGTAAGCTTAGAAATTATATAACACGTATTTGGTTAATTACCGAAACATATATTCATTAAATATAAATGTTTTAAGTTTAAAAAGTTCATGTTTAAATATCGTTTCAAGGTGAAAAGTGGATAATGTTACAATTTATAAACATAAAAAAAAAAAAAAAAAAAAAAAAAAAAAAAAGAAAAAAAAAAATTGTTATTGGTAAAAATGGTTAATTTATGTTGTAACTATGTATTAATCGTAGGAAAATTTTTACGGGATGTTATATTACCTACCCGTTAAACTGAATCCCGTCCCGGGATTCCAGGCGAAGGTGGTTGTAAAGGTGAATGGAAATAGTCATTCCTAATGATCTAATCTCTGAGTGGTTTTTAAGTTCTTTCCAGCTTAACGTATCTACTACTACATTAGCTTCTCCCTTGATGATGACAGATCTGAATATGGTTTTTAAAGAAAAACTTGGGGAACTTTAGTTCGAAATATAATTTTTACGTGGCAACATTAAATGTAGTTTTTAAGGTGTAAACAGTATTTTACTACAGTGGTGTACAGTACCCAACTCTTATTCTCTTTAAATAACCCACTAGTATACCCTTTTTACCTAACTTTTCTTCCTCATTTTATTTTCGGTCGACAATGCCGCACTTCATCACCATTCTTGCAATCTTGTATGCCATTGCTACTGCTATTCATCTAGTGTATGTTCCGAACGAAGATCGTGCTATGTTGGTTGGGATCTTAATGTTTCTTGTACCACTCGTGGTTCTATCGATCATTGTTGACAAGTTTTGGAAGTGAGGAATAGTGTCGTAGTGTAGTGGTCGGAATATTGAAATAAGGTTCGTTGTGTTTCCATGTAATTTCGAATGTATGAATGAAATTTTTTTATTTCGCTTTATGCTGTCTTAGCTTATGTTGATCTCTTGCTTGTTTTTACTGCTTATTAATTGTTATATTAATATATAGAAAGTCATTAGGTATCCAAAGCGTTTTAGAGTTGGTTGGTCAAGTTTACAAAGGTGGGTCCTAATAAATTTATAACCGAAACTATATATGGAAGTTTTGCCTGTCTTTGTTTGGAACCGAGTATTTAAATACATATGATTTTTGGTATAGTTGGATATGGTATTTGGGTTGAGCTTTGATGAAAATTTGACCATCGAAGGATCGATAAATTGGAAAAGATTCGTCACATTTGTTTCTTGCGTACATGAAAATTTGAGATGTACAAAAATATTGATAGGGTGCTTAGAAATGTCACGGAAAAATAGTTCGAAACTATAGGTCATGAGACGGTTGGGAGTAATATTTAGGTTTTGGGCTTGAGTAATGTCGGGCTTAAGTTGTTGGATCAAGTCCAAGAATAATACAACGGTGTGTTTGGTTACTGAAATTTTGTGACCCAAAGGTGTGTTGGCATATGGAAGCAGTGGGTTAAGGCCCAGGTTATGAAGGTGTATTTGGTTTAAGCGAGTATGAAGTGTTTATCGATACGTATTTTATCATTTTATGTTACATAAGGTTACGAGATGATCTGAGGTCGTTGAAATTTCGTAAAATATTTGAGAGTTTGGAAAGATTATCAATAAGCTCACAATTTCTTAAAGACTAAGTGGTCAATTCGTGTGAGAGTGTATTATTCATATGTGGCGTGTTCATGATTTAGTTATGGTGTTACATGTTTAACGTGATCTGTTCCTGCCACTTGTGTTAAAAGTGAAAGTCAAGATAAAATTTTATCACACATTTCAAAAATTTGTTGCTATTTTTAATAGACACAGGCTTTTGAAAATTTTACCGTTTGAATACAAACGGTCATAAAAATAATTGAGAATTTTTCCAATTCCTTATAAATACCATTGGTACGTGTTGGGTTATCCACTCACACACACAAAACAATCAATGACCTGCAAGCTACCACATACCGCTGAACAATTTCGACAATATATCAAGGCAGAAACCGAGAATAGTGATTTGGATCGCCAAAATGCTATTGTGAAGGTCATCCTAAAGTTTGAGGTCACGAAACAACTGAAACAACGGCTTAGGGAACGCTACATAGGGTGTACAGACATATTAGATGATAGAAAATATGTGATCGACACGTTCTTGCATGATGAATATCGTAAGGATGCTGCGGTGATTGAATCGTTATGGGCTTGTGTTCATCAGGTAGAGAATCAAATTTCCAACAAAATCCGTTGGAGTTTTGAAGAGAATGTTGAAGTTGCTAGGGTTGAACCACAACAACAACAACAACAACAAAAACAGCAGCAGCAACAACAACAACCACAACAACAACAATTTCTACCACCACCACCACCACAACAACTACTACAACAAGGTGCATCAAGTTCTTCTGCACCAAGAGTGGTTGTGCAACAACAACAATTTCCTCATCTGGATCAATTCCAGCCAAGTTTCGTGGAAAATGTGGCGGTCGACGATGGTGGTTGGACTTCTGACATGGAGCGGGAGCTGAGTAGGTTGTAGGCTCAAATAGAAGAAGAGAGGTTGGCAAGCTTCGACCCTTATGCTGATGGATATGATTCTAACAATTCTCAGACTTGGGATCACCCAGACTACCGCTGAAGTGTAATGTTTAATTTAGCATCGTTTGTAATGTTTTTATGTATTTCTGTTCAGTCTGCATTTTAATAATATGTTGTTTGAATAAAGTTCCTTGTGATCATACATTGGATGAGAATTTGTTTATTCTGTTTAGATTTTCTTTATAATTACAAAAATCTGTGCGGGTAACCTACCCGTTAAACAAAAGAGTTTTGTTGATACAAGTTTTTACAAAGAGAAGAGGGTAGAAAAATTTCTTGAATTATCAGCTTTCGTGGGTAGAAATTTAGTTTGGGGAAAAGTGAGTGCACATGGCATTTTCCATCAGCTGGGAGGATCAATCGTTTAGTGACGTCAAGGTTTACCTAATGATCTTGGTAACGTTAGCATTACCGATGCTAGTCATATCGTTGTGTATCAATATTCGTGGTTTCTAGTGAGATTTAGGGGTTCGTGGTTTCATATGCCTGTTAACTCAGAAGTAATTAAACATATTTATCTATATTTCATTATTTATATAGAGAAGCGTCCCAAACTATGTAACTAAAGAAATATAAACTTATGGTTCAATGATTTACAATTTCTTGATTTGAATAAAAGGGCGTCCCAATCCATTCAAATTAAGACGTTGTAAATCATTTTAAGATTCTGACTTAACATCCGTACTAATTGACAAAATAATTTATGCGCGGATTTTTCGAGAGTACGAAAAGAGTATGTCATATGCATCTATAAAGATGAGAGCGAGAAAATTAAGGAGGATTGGTATAGTATTCAAAATAGTTGGGGGAGCATATATATATTAATATACTAGAGTGTTGTTGTAGCATAAACTATATAAAAGTCACATAATCGTCTGGCGGATGGAAATATGAAGACACGGTATTGTAATAATCCCGATTAGTAAATATAAGTCATTAGCATAATCATAACATGTTAACATATATAAGAAATCATGTAAAAGTAATGTCTCTACCAGATGTTGGAAACGCGTAGGCACGGAGGGCATAAGGTGGTATTTTGTAAAAGTGGTCCGTTTTAAAAGTGTAGTTATAGTCCAATGTTCAAAACACTTGGTTCTCTATAACTGTAGCTCTGATGCCAATCTGTAACATCCCCAAAATCATCACGTCAGTGGAAGACTTAAAATGTCAGCGGAAGACTTTTTGGGTGTTACTTCGAGGATCTTTATCACAATCATAGAAAACGACACAAAAGTGACGCTTTAAAATTTAATTCATTCAAAATACAAAATATTCGAGACATCAAGATGTTTCATAGTTTAAATAACAAGTTTATTTGAAATAAGTCAAAACGTTTATTTAAGCCCATGTCGGGTTACAAGCCCACTCCGTGCCTTCAAGTTCCTTCTCGTTTAGTTACCTAAGATAAACACATGCTAAAAGTGTCAACACAAAGGTTGGTGAGTTCATAGAGTTTATAGTTTTAATTATTAATTAGAAAATGAGTGATTTCATTATCAATTCAAAAATAGTTTGTTGGTTTGCCCTTCACTGGGTCAACATCCAAAATAGTAATTGGTTTATAAATTCATTTAACACGAGTTTCGATATTTGGGCCACGTTGGTGCGTCCATAACATAAATAGTTTACGGGGAACCATATTTAAACAGTTAAAACTGTATCCGAACAGTTTGTAGAGAACCGTATTTAAATAGTTGAAACTGTATCCAAACAGTTTGTGGAGAACCGTATTTAAACAGTTGAAACTGTATCCAAACAGTTTGTGGAGAACCGTATTTAAACAGTTGAAACCGTATCCAAACAGTTTGTTCCATAATTCCAAATATCGATAGTAAAATCGTTAGAAAAGTTGTTATACATGCATCTATTCCAAAGAGTTTATAAAACAGTTAAACGATAGAAAGTGTAGCTATGAACTTATAGTAATATGTAAATAGTTAACGAGTACTTGTAAAAGTATAAAGCAATAGTTAAGCATGTATCTCCCCCAAAAATGTGTATAAATCATTATAAAACAATTAAGAGTAGGGGCTATGACTCACTTGAAGATTATGATAGGCATAGATAACGTAATGTCAGAGATAGAATGGAAACAACTTCAAAGATAACCTGAATGATATGGAAGTTCGAGATAAGTTTGACTTATCGAGAATAGTGATTCGAATAGTGTTAGATGACAGAATGACTCCTGTGGCAGAGGTGGCTTGTGTGGCAAAACGTTTAATAATTCAAGAGCAAGTTATATACTATATAACTTGTCTTTATGTATAAGTATCGTTTAATGTTTATATTCGTTATGAATTAATGATATGTATCAAAAGTTGGTGAATGATAAATTTGTAGTTTATCTCTAGTTAAATAATTTGATGAGTTTTGTAGAAATAATCATTCCCTGATGTGTATCCAAGTTATTGATAATAATGTTAAGTTATATATTTTATAATTCAAGTTATACAAAAATATTATTTCATTATAGTTACGAATGTAGATATTGGTATAGTCGTAAAATGTTAACTTGTCAAACCGTAATTAAGTTTCAGAATAAGCCTTAAGGTTATACAAAGTTATTCTTTTAACGCCAATAGTTAAATGATTTTCGTACTCAGTCCAAAATATGTTTACAAACTTACAAAAGTTTTTAAGAAAATGATAAGTGGTTCAAAGTTTGGGGCTATAAACGTAATTATTAATATAAGTTATAAAACTTATTAAAGTTTTTAAGTAAGTTGACAAGTTATCTTATGTTAAGGGCTGAAACTGCCAAAAGGTTAAAGTTTCAAAAATAGCAAAAATAGTAAAACTGCCATATGCAGGATTCGAACCAAAGACCTCACGTTTGTTAGCCCAGCGCCCCAACCAACAGAGCTAAGCTACTTATTGTGTTTAGTTACTTAATGTTTTGATTATATAGTTTCTCGTTGCTGTGCCATATTTTAGTTATATATTACGCTCAGTACACTGAGCTTGTGTCCGGATGTATTTGAATTTGGTTTTCCAAAATATGTTCAGTGCATAGATTTAGTAAGCTCGAACGTTTTCAAATGATCACTTGGTTTAGGTTGTATCAAAATAAGCAAGTCCAAGACCCGACTCAAACTGATCTCATGTAACGTTTAAAAGAGTTACTTCTAGTTTTAAATAAGCACTTCTAGTATTAGTTTATAAATAAGCTCTTCTAGTATTAGTTTATAAATAAGCACTTGAGTTTCGCGTTGGGCCTTATGGCTTATTAAGGTTTGGTTTTGGACTCGCGATAGTGAATGATGATAGGTTTATAATTGTTGAGTTCTCTTTGTTGCATGGCCACCCAAGAGTTTAGGTGGCCACATTTGCTCGAAAAAAAATGATTAACGAGGATAGGAAAAATAAAAGGTAAGGCTTATATGATATGCAAACGTGTATATATACGTCGACTGTTGTAGTATATTAGCAATATCTTAGTTTGTTAAGTTTCTAACCACACAAGACTCTCATGATACACTAAGTTATTTTGGTTTGAGTTCACACGTGATTTGGTGAATAAATAGCTTATCACACAATGTACCACATGTGTATTTCAAAGAAGGTTAGATATCTTATGTAAATGAAATCGGTTCGAATACTTACAATGCCCAAAAGATGGTGACGAGATACGATGGTTAGTGTAGATGGTTACAAACGGAGGACAACTGAGATTTGACCTTTAACCTCGTCCAACAATCTAAACGACTAAACCCAAAAGATATTAGCACTTTTTGTCTTGACACCAAGCTCGTCTCCTTTGTTCATTCTTGCTCGACAGTAACCCAAAGAAAGAACTAAATGTGTTTTTGTGTTGTGATAGTGAGATGTGAAAAGGTGATGGTGTAAGGTTCGGTTAAAGGCTCGCTCCATAATAAATCAAGATCAGTTCCTAGTTTACACCTTGGCTTGACAGAAACTACAAGAGGGTATGTGTGATTGTATGTTTTTGTAAGGATGTCGAACTACATGCAACCTTATATACTCAAGATGGAGCGTGATCAGTGGCAGAATTAAGAGACGTGGGAGTTCTTGGATTGGGGAACATTGGAGGTGGCTTGTGAATGTTCATCAGATGAACAAGTGTCGAATGAGTTCAGAAATCTTTACAAGGCATCTCATTTGATTGGGAAGCAAGGGAGGTGGTGTAAGAGTTGTACATGATCCTTCCTTAGGTTATACTTGGGGCAGGTTTGTATTCATATGGCAGTAGGCAAAAGAAGAAAGAATCAGCATGGTGTTTGTAAGAAGGTGACCTGTAGGTGGTTTCTTGGTCTCGGCTAGTCGATCAAGAGAAAGGAACAAAAAGTGGCTTAGTTTTTCAGGTAGCAATGTACACGAGATTTAGAGGCAAATGGCATTCTTGAGTTCTTGAAGCAATGTTAACTAGGAGGTGTAATAATATGATTATGTTGTTAGTCGAAATTGGAAGAGAATGAGCCAAATTCTAAGTTACATGCAACTGGAAATATTAGAACAAAAAGGGTGTAGCTGGGCCTAATCGCGACTGGAACCAAAAGGTAAAATAACCTGAAGGTGCGCTTGAACTTGTGACCAGCTTGGGTTCGTTTGGAGTGCAAGCCCAAAGAAAGTAAAAGATAATTAAGAGTTCGTTTTGGAAGCATGTGATAAGTTATACAAAATTTACCCAAAGTGAGTTGGGGTCTTCAAAAAGGCAATGTTTCGTTCAGTAAATGTGCGAGACTTTAGATGACATTAGTTATTCTTGATTTTCAGCTAGGTGGGCAATGAAGTGGTAAAATGAAATGGCCATGTTGTGTGTCGAATTTAAGCACAAGCGAGCCAAAGTATATGTACGTCGCGGCTCGAAACAAAGAAAAGAAAGAAAAATAATTTAAGTGTGCGCTTGGTCTTATTTGGTGGGCTTGTGTGTAAGAGGTAAATGTTAGTTGGTTTGAGAGTTTGTATGTGGTCGATAGTATGTATGTCTCCAAGGGTTGGTTCGTATTATGTGTCGACCATAACAAATGAATATCAAAGGTTCAGTTGGTTTTGTAGCTCACGATAGGTCCAAAAAGTATTTAAAAGGGTGCATTTGGATTGTGATGAGCAATGGGCCGTGGCCCATTGTGTTTAGTGAGTAATTAGGATAAATTTTCCGTAAGCTTAGAAATTATATAACACGTATTTGGTTAATTACCGAAACATATATTTATTAAATATAAATGTTTTAAGTTTAAAAAGTTCATGTTTAAATATCGTTTCAAGGTGAAAAGTGGATAATGTTACAATTTATAAACATAAAAAAAAAAATTTGTTATTGGTAAAAATGGTTAATTTATGTTGTAACTATATATTAATCGTAGGAAAATTTTTACGGGATGTTATAACTTCAACAACCAGAAATTCCACAATGGAAGTGGGAGCGTATTACAATGGACTTTGTCACTAAACTACCCAAGACGTCGGGAGGTTACGATGCTATTTGGGTAATTGTTGATCGTCTTACTAAATCAGCCCATTTCATACCCATTAGAGAGACTTATTCCATGGAACAACTTGCCAGACTTTATGTCAAGGAAATAGTCTCGAGACATGGAGCACCAATCTCCATTATTTCTGACAGAGATAGTCGCTTTACTTCAAACTTTTGGAGGTCATTACAAGATTCCTTTGGATCCAAGTTAGACATGAGCACTGCTTACCATCCACAGACTGATGGTCAGAGTGAGAGAACTATTCAGACACTGGAGGACATGCTGCGAGCATGTGTGATTGACTTTGGGAATGGTTGGGCTAACCATTTGCCATTAATCGAGTTCTCTTATAATAACAGTTACCATTCAAGTATTAAAGCAGCACCATTTGAGGCACTTTATGGTCGTAAGTGTCGTTCCCCAGTTTGTTGGGCAGAAGTTGGAGAGGTACAATGCACAGGTCCAGAGATGGTTAGGGAAACAACAGAAAATATAATACAAATTCGAGATAGGCTTGAAACAGCTAGAAGCCGACAAAAGAGTTATGCAGATGTTAGACGCAAACCATTGGAATTCCAGGTTGGAGACAAGGTCATGTTGAAAGTCTCGCCCTGGAAAGGCGTGATACGATTTGGAAAGCATGGAAAGTTGAACCCGAGATACATTGGTCCATTTAAGATACTGGAAAGGATTGGTCCAGTAGCTTACAAGCTTGAACTACCATCAGAACTCAGCAACGTACATAACACATTTCATGTCTCAAACCTCAAGAAATGCCTTTCAGATGAGTCATCCGTTATACCATTGGAAGAGATTCAGCTAGATGACAAGCTTAACTTTGTGGAGGAACCAGTTCAAATCATGGACCGAGAGGTCAAACAGTTGAAGCAGAGTCGAATTCTGATCGTTAAGGTTCGCTGGAATTCTCGAAGAGGACCCGAGTTTACTTAGGAACGAGAAGATCAAATGCAACGCAAGTATCCACACCTTTTCACCAAACCTATTACCGAAACCAACACTAGCTGAATTCAGGGACTGAATTCCTTTTTGTGTGGGCGACTGTCACAACTCACCATTTCAGGTCATTTTCTAAACTTCGACATTTTACTATTCATAAATCACTATTCATCAAAACACTATTCATCGTTTTACTATTCATCATTTTCGAGGTCAATTTGATATTCTGAGAAACATTTGAAAATTTTACTATTCACTAAACACTATTCATTGCCGGAAAAGTTTTCACTATTCACTTGCATTACTCATTTCATCGTAAATTTAGTTTACGGGTATTCAAATTCGCGTAACCGGATTGGTTTAGGTGCGAATTCATTTCATTAGTGCTAAGGACACTGCATACGGACTAGAGATAGTCTGCATATCATCATAACAGCATTTTCATGTTATACCACTCTTAGGATTTTCAAATTTATATATTTGATACATTTAACGTTTTCCTTATAAGTATTTATAATAAACGTTAACACCCGGTTTATAAACACGACGAATATATCTAAATATTCCCACAATGGTCCCGACATATTTTTATATCCATTTTATCATCATAAAAGTTATAACATTCATTTACCCAGTATTTTGGAAATTTATTTTATTTATAACGTAAGTTTATAAATATTACGACGGTTTTCGTGAAAACTAAACAATAATCACCCGAACACTCAGTAATTGTACCCAACATATTTTTAACATTTTTACAACTTTATTTTATCCCGAATAACTTCGTTAACATTTATTTCTATCAAACCCGGTACCCGATTTTAACTAATAACACAAATATACACTAAATCCTACACTAGAATCCTAATTAAATCAAAACTACCCCAACCCACCCCCCCCCCCCCCCCATCCACATGAGCCGGCCCCTAAAGTCCTCACCAAGGCAATTTTGTACACTTTTCTTAACCCCTAGCATTTATGTACAAGTATTATACTATATAACTTATCAAGTATATCTACAAAAACCTCCTAAACATAAACATACATAATCTTTAGAATCAAAAAGCTCTCATCTCATCTCTTCCATCATCAAACCCACAACCAAACCCAAAATTCAAGATCAAGTGATTATTTTCCAAGAGTTAAAGCATAGAAGTTGTTCATTTTACCTTCCTTATCAAGAATCTTACAACAAAAACACAAGTAACACAAAGTTTCTTATCATCTAATCACCTATTATTTCAAAGTGAGTTATCAAAATTATTTTCATGTTTTCATCTAATTAACACTTGTATCTTATGGTTTTCATGCTTAATTTCATGCACAAGCTAGCTATACCACTTTATTTTTGTAGACTTTTTGAACATACAAACCCTAGAATTTGTTTTAGGTACTCCCTTGTTAAATTAACTTGTTTAGTGATCATTAGGAACCCATGGCACCCTAAGAAGGTGTATGGTAGGATTAGTATAGCTTTGTGGAGTTTGCAAGAGTTTTGGTTGAGGTTGAAACTAGTTTTGAACCTTGGAAATGGATTTGTAACAAGTATATAAACATTCTGTCCCATATTGTTAAATCCAGGAAAATCAGTAAACATAAAAGAAACTTTGGCAAAATTTTTAGAAAATACTTTCAAAAACGAATCCGTAGGCGAAAGAACGGACTAAAAAGAGCTTATAACGAAGAAGTTATGATTTTTGCAAGTTTATTGACGAAAAGTATTTTTTCTGAAAATGTATGCTGTTGGACGTTTTTCGTCAGACAAAAAGAGGCTTTAGACGTAACCCGGAGGAGCCAAGCTTTCCAAAATATATTACTACATACTAAGACGTAACCGTGGATATAAAGAACAAGTAAAACGGACTTATAACGACAAAGATATTCACGTTTCAATATCGGCAAAACTAATATTAGTTTGACAGCTTTTAGAAATAATAACGCTAAAACTACGTAGTAACTCTAGATTTCTAGAAATAATACCAAGTACCCAAATTCATAACTAATAAAGTATTAGTGATTACAAGTATATTTGTATCACTACAAGGCGTTATTTCAAGGATTTCAACCCGAGGATTTACACACTAACATTGATACATACGATATATATATATATATATGTATATATATTTTAACTAGTTTTATTTTTCTAATAGCCATATTTTCCAAAGTCTTGGAAAATATATATTTTTGATAACAACAAGTATTTTCCAAAGAGTAGAGTGGTATAGGAACATGTGCATGGACATTCATAACATCATTTGGTGATCTAAATTAGATCGTTCATCATTCATATTAGGTTGAAGCAGCTAACCGTTCATTGTTGTTCATTTCACATCATCACAGTATCATCAGTTAAGGTGAGTTTTCATAGCCCCGTATACATTTTATGATTGTTTTCAAATCCCACGGGGGAGAATACATTGCACCATTTTAGTACGAGCCCAAGTATCAAAACTTATGTACATTGCTTAAGTAGCTAGTCTGCCTTGTGTTATTCCCCTATATCATCATGAACCGTTAATTTGCCTATTAAGCGAGAGTGAGTGGATAGATCTATTGAGGGTGACGCCTCCATCCGTGGTAGTATTTACCAACAGTAAGCGGATGCATTTCATTTCTGTCACAGTTGAGTGTTTTGGCAGAACATTCAGGAGGGGCATAAATTTCATCAGTCTAGCTTCGGTCTCATGAGCTTAAGGTCAATTGTACTATTTTACGTGACTTTTGTCATGCACTTATACTTGTGGTGGCCGTACAACATAACATTTCATAAACCTATGATTATTCACCAACTTTATGTTGACCGTTTTCGCAATGTATTTTCAGGTAACTAAGGCATTATCATATTACATGCATGGAGTCACATTAGGGTGTGCCTGGGATGACGCACTACATTATGGATTTTTCATGCACTTGTGTAAATTATCGTTTGAAATTTCCTGGACTTGTTTTCTGTAAACGTTTCAACCTTTGGGACCTATGTTTTGTAACACTGGATGTTTTTAAATAAATCAAACGATGTGTTTTCCAAACGACACTTTAGGTCGTTCAATATATCCTTGTTATGGTGCTATGACAGTTACACCCCCAGGCATTCCATTCCGCTGCAAGTCAGGTAAATTGGGGGTGTGACAAATTGTTACTGTTGGGAATTATATTAACAGTTACCATGGCTAAGTATGAAGATTACAACTGCTGAAGAATGCACTAGCAGTGGAAACTCATTACCACTGCTAGTACATATTATTACCATTGCTGTTAGGATAACTGTTAGGAAACTTGTAAAGATAAATATAGAATAGATCTTGTGTATATCTTATTCTATTAGAGTTATATGTATCTTGTAGAAGAGGACTCCTTGTGCTATAAAAGGAGGTCCTAGGTTAAGGTTAGTTATATGTTTTTCTAGAGCTTCAATGTGTAACCCTAGTGATACAAAGATCACTCGTATTATTATCATTAATAATATTGGAGCTAACAGTTTGATACATACATTATTCTCATTCATATACAACTGTTTCATTCACAATCAAACTTCTAAATATTACTAAGTAGATTCCGCATACTTAGTGATATAACTCAAAGTATCATTCTAACACAGATCAAGGTGTTTAGATCCATCAAGTGGTATCAGAGCCAGGCTTTGATACTTTGATTTAGAAGACCCCAAGTTCACTCAGAAGATTCAATGGAGACAGAAACTAGTCAGTCCAACATTGCTGCTAAGCTTCCCAAGCTTAAGTTGAATGACTATGAGATGTGGAGGCTTATGATCGAACAATTCTTTATGGTGCAAGACTATGCACTATGGGAGATCATTATGTTTGGAAATTCTTTCAAACCTGGTACTACCTCAGAAACAATTGATGGCAAGGAAGTAATAAAGGTTAACACTGGACCAGTCACAAATGATGAAAGACTTCAGATGAAGAATGACCTGAAGGCCAGAGGCTTGCTGTTAATGACACTTCCCAGAGATCAAATTCTTGCTTTCAGCAAGTACAAGACTGCACAAACTTTGTTTGAGGAGACCTGCAATGTTTTTGGTGGTAATGATTCCACCAAGAAGACTCAGAAGACCTTGTTGAAACAGACTTATGAAAACTTTGGTTCAACAAGTAATGAATCTATTGATAGCATCTTCACAAGGCTACAAAAGATTGTTACTCAACTCACTGTGTTTGGAATTGAGGTGGAAAGGGAATACCTCAATCTAAAGTTCTTAAGAAATTTACCCTCTAAGTTTGGTACAAATGTTGCAGTATGGGAAGACAAGCCAGAATTGGAGAATATGAAGCTTAATGATTTGTACAATAACTTTAAGGTTATTGAACAGAGATTGAAGAAGGCTGGCAAACTAAGTTCAGGATCAGGGAACTTAGCACTCATATCATCATCTGTTGATGATAGTTCAGATGAAGAGAGTGATAGTGATGATGATGATGATGCTAATATTGTTGTTTCCACTGGTAGTGGAGGTGTTTCCACTGCTAGTTCAAAAAGACAGATTGCTGGTCTTAGTGATTCTACCTTTTATGCTTTTCTGTCAAGTCAAATGGGTGGTTCAATCCTCACACATGAAGACTTGGATCAAATTGATGAGGATGACATGGAAGAGATGGACATTAAATGGCAGGTTGCATTACTAAGCTTAAAGGCAAAGAAGTTCTGGAGGAAGACTGGTAGGAAGATCACCATAAATGGCAATGAAACTGTAGGATTTGATAAAAAGAAGGTGGAGTGCTACAACTGTCATAAGAAGGGGCACTTTGCCAGGGAATGCAGGAAACCAAAGAAACCTAATAACAGGTCAACTTGGTATAAGCAGGACAAGAAGAAAGAACCTACAACTGAAGAACCAAAGGTGCTATTGGCCATTGATGGAGTGAGCTATGATTGGAGCTTTATGGCTGAGGATGAAGAAGATGGTTCAGAGTCTGCAATGATTGCTACAGAGCTTGCACTTATGGCTTTTTCTGACTCTGAGGTACAAATTAATAATGCTTGTTCTAAAACTTGTAAGGCTTTAAAAGATTATCATAAACTTAAAGAACAATATGATGAACAATTGCTAGAGTTAAATCAAACTAATTATAACTTAGCAAATCATAAAAGAGGCCTTGCTGTTTTAGAAAAACAATTAGAGCATTATAGAGCCAATGAATCTAAGTTCAATGATGATATTATTGTTTTGAAAAGAAACTTAGATTATAAGGTTGCAGTGAATAAGGCTCTTAGGGAAGAGTTAGAAAAGGTTAAAAGGGCCAATGAGAATATACAGATAACTTGTAATACACTAGATCATCAATCCAAGTATATTGACAAAATTTGGGAGGCCCAAGTTGTGAACAAAGCCAAATTAGGAGTAGGATATATATATATCTGTTCCACCACCTCTAAGAGGTGTTCCATCACCTCCTGGCATTGACTTAGCTCACACAGGATTAGAAGAATTCCAGGAACCAACCATGACCTATAGACCAAAATTTGTTAAAGAAACTGCTATTGAAAAGGTTCAGGTTGAGGTTGATACATTTGATAGTGCTAGTGACTCATCTCTTAAAGATGAAAGTTTGAATGTTGAGTCTAAAACTAGTGTTCCTGAGAGTGTTCATGTGGAAGTTAAAAAAAGTATTCCTAAAGTTGTCAAAGAGAAGCCTAGGTCACAAGCTAATTACACTAGGCCTACTACTAGATATGCAGAGATGTACAGAAGTAGGTCAACAACTCCTAGGGGGAATAAGAGGAGTTGGAATCATGTCAAATCTAGGCAATTTGGTAGTGACTTTGTGTTTAACAACAAACCCTGTCACATATGTGGTAGTTTTGAACATCTTCATTATAATTGTAACTATCACATGGATAGAAGGGAAGTGTTTGGGAATACCAGGGTGAATGGAAATAATGCTAATAACTTTACTCACCCAAATTCACTAAGCAAGATGATTCCCAGGTCTGTTTTGCTTAACTCTGGCATCAAAACTCTTTCCACTGCTAAACCAGCAGTTGCCACTGCCAAAAATACAAACAGAGTTTACCCTAAGTTTCCTGTTAAGAGTGCAAAACCTATCACAACTTTTGTTAAATCTGCACAAACAGGGAAAAAGACCTATTTTGAAAAGAAAGTTTACAATAATCACAAGTGGGCACCTAAAACTTCAAAACCAGTAGTTTCCACTGCTAAGCCAGCAGTTACCACTGCAAGGCCAAAAGTTTTCACTGGTGGTTCTGTGAACAACAAAAGGGTAAATGTGGGAAATACTGTTAAGGCCTCAGCACATTGGGAATGGAAACCAAAAGGATCTATCACCTCAAACAATCCCAATGGTGTATCAATGACCTTTGACAGATACAATTATATTGATACACGAGGATGATCCAAGTCATTTGTGGCTTGGGTCCCCAAAAGGAACTAATTCATTTATTTTATGTGCAGGAACATTCAAAGCCTAAAGATGATCAAGGATATTCAGACAGTGGATGTTCCAGGCACATGACTGGCAATAAGTCCTATCTTTCAGATTTCAAACCTTATGATGGACAATTTGTCAGCTTTAGAGGTGGTATTGGAGGCAAAGTTTCTGGCAAAGAAACAATCAAGGCTGGAAACTTGGACTTTGAGAATGTGTACTATGTGAAAGAACTCAAGTACAACCTTTTCAGTGTGTCACAGATGTGTGACAAGAAGCATAGAGTTCTATTCACCGAAGATGAATGCTATATCTTATCTAAGGATTATAAGCTCCTTGATGAAAGTGATATTTTGCTTAAAATCCCTAGAAAAGGTAATCTATATAGCATTGACATGAAGAATATAGTGGCTAAAGATGATGTTACTTGCTTGCTTGCAAAAGCCACTTTGGATGAATCCATGCTTTGGCACAGAAGACTTGGTCATGTTAATTTCAATACCATTAACAAGATTGTGAAAGATGGTCTAGTCAGAGGTTTACCAGAGAAGAGATTTGAAAATGACCAAACATGTGTTGCCTGTCTTAATGGTAAGCAACACAGAGCTTCATGCAAGACCAAGGCATACAATTCTATTGATCATCCACTTTACATGTTGCATATGGACTTGTTTGGTCCTACATCTGTAAGCAGCATAAATTTGAAGAAGTATTGTCTTGTTGTGACTGATGACTTTAGTAGATTTACATGGGTTTTCTTTTTAAGAACCAAGGATGAAACCACTGGCATCCTTAAGACATTCATCACTGAAGTTGAAAATCAAGTTGAAAAGAAGATAAAGATCATCAGATGTGACAATGGGACAGAGTTCAAGAACAAAGTTATGGATGATTTCTACAAAGACAAAGGTATTAAGAGAGAATTTAGTGTTTCAAGAACTCCTCAACAAAATGGAGTTGCTGAAAGAAGGAACATAACACTAATTGAGGCTGCTAGAACCATGTTAGCTGATTCAAAGCTACCAGTGACTTTTTGGGCTGAAGCAGTTAACACTGGTTGTTACATTCAGAACAGGGTTTTAGTAGTTAAAACAAAGAACAAGACACCTTATGAGCTATTCAGAGGAAGACCCCCAACTTTGGAATTTATGAGGCCATTTGGATGTCATGTCACAATTCTCAATACCATTGATTATCTGGGAAAATTTGAAGAAAAGTCTGATGAAGGCTTCTTTGTTGGATATTCTATGGTTAGCAAGGCTTTTAGAGTCTATAACTTAAGAACAAAGAAGATTGAAGAGAATTTGCATGTTGAGTTTCTTGAAAACAAAACTAACATAGCAGGTTCAGGACCAGAATGGTTATTTGATCTTGAGACATTATCAAATACAATGAATTATGTACCTCTTACTTCAAGTACTAGAGACAAAAATCTTGAAGAATCAAAAGAATTCATTGATGAAGATGAATCTTGCAAAGATGATGAAGATGATAAAGATCAAATTGTTATGCCACTTTGGGACTTTGTTGACAATAATGAAAACTCTCAACCTTCAAAGGATTCTGAAAAGGAAAGTGATGCAAATGCTGTGAATTTTGATGTACTGAATAAAGAAATTCCTACTAGCAGTGGTAACTCAATTCCCACTACTACAACAGAAGTTTCCACTGATGGTCCAAATGTGGGAAGTTCATCTCAGGAATCACCCAGTGATGATGTTGAGATCTCAAACATGCCAACAACATATGATATTCCTAGCACATTACAGACTTCAATTCACAAAGTGCATCCACTTGAAAATGTTATTGGTGAGCTACAATCAGGTGTGAAGACTAGAAGACAGACAAAGAAAGATGATGTTCATGGGTTCATTAGTGAAGTTTATGAGTCCAAGAAGCGTAGGAACAAGAATGAATGTTTGTTTTTCTGTTTTCTATCACAAGTGGAGCCTAAAAATGTTTATAAGGCTTTAAAAGAATCTAGTTGGGTTGAAGCCATGCAAGAGGAGTTGTTGCAGTTCAAACTTCAAAAGGTTTGGGTTCTTTGTGATTTACCTGATGGTATGAAGGTGATTGGTACTAAGTCGGTTTTCAGAAACAAGAAAGATGAAAGAGGTATTGTTATCAGGAACAAAGCTAGATTGGTTACTCAAGGATACACTCCAGAGGAGGGTATTGACTATGAAGAAGTTTTTGCTCATGTTGCAAGGATTGAGGCTATTAGATTGTTTCTAGCCTATGCATCCTTTATGGGATTTACTGTCTATCAAATGGATATTAAGAGTGCCTTCCTATATGGAAAGATTGATGAGGAGGTCTATGTCTCTCAACCTCCAGGTTTTGAAGATCCTCAACACCCTAATAAAGTGTATAAAGTTGTTAAGGCTCTTTATGGCTTACATCAAGCTTCAAGGAAGTGGTATGAAACCTTAGCTACCTATCTGTTGAACAATGGGTTTCATAGAGGAAAGATTGATCAAACTTTGTTCATCAAGAAAGACAAGGGTGATATTCTACTTGTTCAAGTATATGTTGATGATATCATCTTTGGATCTACTAGACAAGAGATGTGCAAAGAGTTTGAAAAGCTGATGAAAGATGAATTTCAAATGAGTTCTATGGGAGAACTTACATTCTTTTTGTGGCTGCAAGTACAACAGAGTAAATAAGGCATCTTTATCAGTCAAGACAAATATGTGACTGAGACTATAAGGAAGTTCAAATTTACTGATGCAAAACCTTCAAATACCCCTGCTGATAAGACTACTCATCTATTGTTGAAGAATGCTAGTGGAGCTGATGTTGATGTGCACACTTACAGATCCATGATTGGTTCTCTGATATATCTTACTTCATCAAGACTAGACATTATGTTTGCTGTATGTGCTTGTGCAAGATTTCAAGTTACTCCAAAGACATCACATATGACAGCAGTATAGAAGATTTTTAGGTATTTGAAGACATATCCTAATCTAGGATTGTGGATCCAAGAGAATCCCTTATGGAATTGATCACATACTCAGATAGTGATTATGCTGGTGCAAGTTTGGATAGAAGGTCAACTACAGGAGGATGTCAATTTCTTGGATGTAGATTGGTGTCATGGCAGTGTAAGAAACAAACAATGGTGGCTACTTCAACCACTGAAGCAGAATATGTAGCTGCTGCTAGCTGTTGTGCTCAGATCTTATGGCTTCAGAATCAATTGTTGGATTATAGGTACAATTTCATGAACACCATTATCTATATAGACAATAGTAGTACCATATGCATTATTAAAAATCTTGTACAACACACTAAAACTAAACATATTGAAATTAGACATCATTTTATCAGATATTGTTTTGAGAAAAAGCTTATTAATGTTGTCAAAATTCATACTGATGACAACTATGCTGATTTATTAACAAAAGGGCTTGATGTGGGTAGGTTTCAGTACTTGGTAACAGGTATTGGAATGCTAAATCCATAAATTTTTTATGTCTAATAATTTTCAGTGTTGCAGGATAGTTTTTAGGTACTAATATTGTTTGTATATGTTTGTATAGTTTTCTATTAACTTGTATGCAGAGACATTAAAGCACGGTGGAAACCATGATACAATAGTGGAAAGATTTGCTCTCTCAGTGATAAAAGAAAAAGTTAAAAGTACTTTTATTCATTCATTTATAAGGAAACAAATCCATTCAGAGAGTTCAGACACAAACATAACATCACAAAGCATAAAGATAAACAACCAAACACCTAAACCTTCAGACCAACTACTCCATGGGATTCTTCCCTTTACCCTCATAATCATGCTTGCCCTTGGAAGCTTTCTTTCTCTTGTCATCAAAAGAAAGTTGCTTTCTTGGACAAGCAAGGCCCAGAACTTGCTTGGGAGGCTTTGGAAATTGTGAAGGCTTCTCAACAGCAGGCCACTTCATGTTGACTATGGTTGACTCCAAAGCTGTAGTGAGGGCTCTTGGAAGTTCCTTGGACAAGGTGTAGGTTGGATCATCATCATCAGAGGAAGAACTTGAATAAAACTCTAGAGATGGAGCAGGAGCAGCTGAAATCATCTTGTTAGGCTTCATGTTGGAAGATGTAGCTGTTGCAGCACTTGGTGGAAAATAATCACTCCATCTAGTTGAAGGTTCCTCTGAGTCAGAGCAATAATTGATTTCCTCATCAGAAGAATCATCTGATGATATGTAGATCAATGGAAACCAGCTCATGATGTTTTGTAGGGTTTGTGATATTGGAGATTAGTTTTGATGAAAACTAAAGTGTTAATGAGCCCCCTTTTATAAGCAAAGTCAAGGTCGAAGGATAATTAATGCAAGTTATTTACTCTTATCTGTTTTGGTAGGTTGAAGGAGTAAATATGGATATTATTGGGTTGACTTTGGAGAGATATTTTTATGAATAGTAACTTGGTCAAAAAGTTACTTTGGGTTAAATTATATGGGTTATGTTAGGTGTTTCTTACTTATGTAGAATACAAACCCATATTGTTTGAGACATTGGAGTTATAAGGCGTGTATCTCAGACACACAACAAATTTTTATTGATTCACCATGTCTAATCAACATAAGAATCAACTAGTCCAGAGCAAACGGCTCCTGGTAAAGACTTCTCAAATCCGTTTTATGGTTGATAGTTTACCAAAAACTATATGGTTATCAACTCACCATATTCCATGTGATGAAGAGTTGGCTAGTCCATAGCAAACGGCTCATGGTAAAGACATATCAAATCCGTTTATAGCTGATAGTTTGCTAAAAACTATGATAAGAGCGGCTAATTTTCATGTTTTACTTACCACTGCTCTTTGATATTTTGTGAAAATTTACCACTGCTAGTTCACAAGTTACCACTGCAAGTGTAATTTTTCCACTGGTGAACTAGCCGTTACAACTGTTGTGTCAGTAATCTTATTTTTTAACTAGCCGTTGTAAAATAACCGTGTTTCCTTATTAATAGGGTAACTTTTTGTGAATTATCCACTTACCAATTTTAGTTTATTCTTTTTAGAAAGATAGATTCTTTCTTATGATAATTCACATTACGCATACTTCTCAAACCCTATTAGTATAAATTCTTCATCATACGGCTTGATTCTCATTATCGATGACTAACACTTTTATCTTTCTTTCACAAAAATCATGGCGATTCTAAACTTTGTTGAGGAGCACAACCAAGTGGCCTATTTACAAAAGTCAAACGAGAAGAGTGGCCCCGTTTTCCATCAGATTGCGGATTTTCTTAATACAACCCATATAAGGTATGCTTTAACTGTTAATCCCACAATCTTTGTTTCTCATATCAAACAGTTCTGGAACACAATAGAGTCCATAACTCTGGAACAGGGAGACACACAAGAAACTGTGGAAGCTCTTAGAGCCACAGTGGATGGGGTAACCATTGATGTTACTGAGTCATCCTTGAGGAGAGTTCTCCAATTGGATGATCTCAATGGTATCATCACATTACCCAATTCAGATATTTTCAAAAATATTGCTTCCATGGGGTATGATACATCTGATCAAAAAGTAACTTTCAGAAAAGGATGTCTTTGTCCCCATTGGAGATTTTTAATACATACTCTTTTACATTGTCTAAGTCCTAAGAAAACCTCTTATGAGCAATTTACATCAACCATGGCTTACCCTTTGGTTTGCTTGGCCACTGATAGGACTTTCAATTTTTCAAAGTTTAATTTCAATAATATGAAAGGCAATGTAAAGAGTTCATATAAATTTTTGATGTATCCAAGGTTTGTGCAAGCAGTGAACTGAATTTCAACTGCAAACACACAAAAGAGTTTATGAAACCCCCTGTCTTAAGCCAAAAGTTTTTCAGAATATGTGTAAGGCTTCAGAACTTTGGAAAGGGGAGGTTCACCCACTTTTTCCTGAAATGCTTTCAAAGATTTCACAGGTACAGGGTGAAGATGCAACTATCCCAGTTGCATCCCATCACAAACCCACTATTGTAGTTCCACCTATTCAACATACCCCTGCAGTAACTCACACATATGAGAGGAGGCAAAAACAGCCAACTCCTCTCATCTCAACATTGCATCTTGCTGAACCTTTTGGTTTAGGAGCAAGGAGTGGTGGTTCAAGGCTTCCTCCTAGTCCAGCTAGAGAAGAGCCTGAATCAATGCCCTATGATTCACCTCTCCCAACAGGTCACACAGTTAGAAGTGTTGAGGGCAGTGTGCAACCAAATGAATTGATGGAATTATGTACCAAGTTAGTCAAACAGGTTCAAGCTTTGGAGAAAGATTTGGCAATGACTAAACAACAACATGCCACAGAGCTTAACCATATGAAGGCAGAGATTAAAAGATTACAGGATGAAGTTGAAAGTCTCAAGAAGCACATATCTTCCACTCCACCTCATAATGATGATGACTCTGTCTACTTTAGTGAAGATTTGGAGAATTCTCCCAAACAGGGGAGGATTAGAACTGAAGCAGAGTTTAAGGGGAGGAAATTAAATTTTGAACAGGATTTTGGTGACTTAGATGATGTTGTTAATGTTCAAGATAAGGGAGATGCAGCTGTGGGTTCTAAAGAAATTTTTGCTGAAGCAGTGGAAACTCATAAAGTCACAGTGGAAACAGTTACAGATGTAATGGATGTTGCTGATGCAGAATTTCAAAGGAAAAGAGTAGAAAAAGGAAAAGTTCAAGTTGTTGATGAATCATCTGAGCAATTAAAGAAGATTTCAAAGAAAGAACAAGCTCAGATAGATTATGATGCAGAATTAGCAAAGAAATTAGCAGAAGCTGAAATTGAAAAGAAGAAAAAGCAAGAGGAGGATGAGATTGCAAGTTTCATGGAAGCTAAAAGGTTGGACAAATTGGAAATAGTGATGGAAGAACCACTTTCAGTTGTTCCACCAACAATATTACATGAGAAACCTCCTATGTTCACTTATGTGCCTACAGAAGAAGAAATTGAGTTCATGATTGCAAATGATCCAGTGATTAGAAAGAAGGCAATTGAACTCATTGCTAATACAACTCTAGATGAAAATCAAAGGTCTGCTCAACTAAAGGACTTCATTCAGATGAAGAATCAACAGGCTCTTGATGATATCATTGGCACAGTTAGAAAGGGTCAAAAGAAACCAAGGCAACCTACAAAGACACAAATTATTGCTGAGATGAAGACCTATTGTTGTCATGTTGGAAATATGAAAATGGCACAATTCAAAGGAATGACACATGATCAGATTGAAGGTATTTACTACAGGGTTAAAAGACAAGATAGTAATTTTATTCCTATGGATAAAGAACCTGTAGCAATAAAGTCAAAAAGGTCAGGAGTGAGTCTTGGATCTAAAGATGCAAAGAAATTGAAGACTCAGGAGTCATCCCAAGCAGAAGAAGGTGTTAGCAAGTTGACTGAAGAACAAGTTACCAATATGGTGTATATTAAAACTGATGTGCTTAATATAGAACCTTTACAAACAAGATATCCAGTAGTTGGTTGGGAAATCTATTCGGATGATTTTGGTGTAGCATGGAATATTATCAGAACTGGAAATGTCACAAGTATTTGCAGAGATTTTGAAGATGTTGTTAGATCTTGTGATAGAGAAGATTTGGATACTTTGTGGAGGATTATTCAAGATCAGTTCAAGAAAGATGAACTTGTTGATGTCAAAGCTCAAGAGTTGTAGGTTCACTTTAGAAGATTATATGAACCTGACCCAAGTGACAGGTATTGGAGATTTGAAGCTCACAATATGAATACTTTGTGGAAATTCTATGATTCAAGTGTTGTACATCATGTTTCTACTCAAGATGGAGTTGATGTGTTTATGTTAACTGAGAAAGAATATCCATTGAGAGCTGGAGTTCTAACTGTTATGATGTCAGTAAGGCTTAGATGTTGAGAAAGAAGTGAAGTCATAGAAGATTTGTTACAGAGGATTTATGATCAAAGTGTGAGAGCTGATAAGGAGTTAAGAAAAAGAAGATAAGTGTTTGGAAGAATTCCCATATCCTCATGTCTACTGATTGCTTGAAGAAACTTATTGATTTACATGTTAATCATAAGTTTAGGGGAGGATTGTTGGGAATTATATTAACAGTTACCATGGCTAAGTATGAAGATTACAACTGCTGAAGAATGCACTAGCAGTAGAAACTCATTACCACTACTAGTACATATTATTACCACTGCTGTTAGGATAACTGTTAGGAAACTTGTAAAGATAAATATAGAATAGATCTTGTGTATATCTTATTTTATTAGAGTTATACGTATCTTGTAGAAGAGGACTCCTTGTGCTATAAAAGGAGGTCCTAGGTTAAGGTTAGATATACGTTTTTCTAGAGCTTCAAGGTGTAACCCTAGTGATACAAAGATCACTCGTATTATTATCATTAATAATATTGGAGCTAACAGTTTGATACATACATTATTCTCATTCATATACAACTGTTTCATTCACAATCAAACTTCTAAATATTACTAAGTAGATTCCGCATACTTAGTGATATAACTAAAAGTATCATTCTAACACAGATCAAGGTGTTTAGATCCATCAGTTACGTATGGACATTCAAAGGTGTTGGAAAGTTAAAAGCACGCTATTTTCTTTCACTGGCTATGAAACACTTAGAATGTTGTCAAATTTAGTAGGAGTATTTTGTACTTATTACTAAGTAAGGAATTATTGTAATGATCTTTAATTTAGTGAGAGTTACAAGCTTTGACATCTTGGTAGCTAAAGATAACTACTTTCAAAAAGTAGACACTCATAGTTTAAGGTTAGTCTTGTACGTTTCCTTACTAGACATTGTTGTTCTACATCTACTTGTTATGCTAAAATCTATGACACAATCATATTGATCACATAAACAAACGCATGGTGATATGTGTCTAAATACACATATCTTTTATATTGTTTAAACCCACAAAACAGCCAAAAACACACAAATGACCATATAAATGTTACAAATATCATTGAAATGTGTTTTTATGTGATTTAGGTACAAAAAGATTAAAAACAAGTGAAAAGCATGCAAAGTTCACACAATTGTCATTTTCAGTCCCTGGAGTTTCATAAATTGGCAAAACTAGTCCCTGAAGGTTTAAAAAAAAGAAAAGTCAACTTAAGTCCTTGGGATATCAAACATGTTCACTATTAATCCCTGGATGAAAGTTTTCACAAAATGGCAACTTTTACCCCTCAAGTTACAAAAATGGCAAATTTAGTCCCTGGGTATTTTAAAAGTGTATTTTATCAAATAATACCCTTGTACTATTCATAAGTTACAATTTGAACCCTTTTGATAACTTTTGGGAAATTACAATTTCACCCCTTCATCTTTGGTGAAATTACATAAATGGTCCCTGGAGGTTTTAAAAAATTGAAATATACAATTATTGTCCTTGTACTAATGTTATTGATTGGCCCTAAACAGTCAACTTAAATTAACCAAGTAAATGGTCAACAAAGTCAAACTACCTAGACCAATACTCCGTGGATAGTATAGTGTGTCCCCGGGTCGTTATGTCCCAGCGAGATTGAAATGGTGCTTTGGAAATCGTTTAGGAATGAGGCACTGAGGACAATAGCCAAGATGATTTGGAATTGATTTTGCTACTGATATTTTGGTATTTGTACAATGAGATAATATTCACAAATAACATGTACACAGATTTATGCACAAATTCACAATCAGGAATCACGTAACAGACAGAAAAGTGGGTTTTATCAGATTACAAACTACAGGGGGTGCAAGTGAACTTTTTTAAAACTTAAAATTAAAAAGAAAATTTAAAATGAAAATTAAATGATAAAAATGATTATTTTAATATTTAAATATTATTTAATTAATAAAACTATTTAAAATCTAATTTAAATTAACTAATAATTATAAAGATTACAAATTAAACTAAAAATTTGCAAAAATAATTTCTAAACTTTAAAATGAACTTGAAGAAAGTATAAAAATAAAAATAAATATTTTTGTCTTTTTATGAATTTTTTATCAATTAAAAACTATTTATATTAATTAAACTAATTAAACTATTTTAAATTACAAATAATACTAAATTAACTTAGAAAATTATGTAAAAATTTATAAAACTATTTAACCATCACAAGAATCCTACAAAATTATAAAAAATTCTAAAAATTATATTTAGGCTATTTTACTAATTAATTACCTTTTAATTAATTTAAATCTAATTTAAATGATTAAAATAAGAAAAATGGAAAATGAACAGTAGAAACTAAAAATATATTTTCAAAAAGTCTTAACTAATTTATAAAACCGAGAAAAAATATAAAAACCTACTGTTGTTAATAAAAATTTAAGAAAACTAATTAATTACTAATATTATCTATTTAATTATTTAAAATACTTTTAAATCTAATAAATAGTAAACTGATTAGGAAAAATCTAAGAAATTATTTTAAATACTTAAAGGTACTAGGAAATTAAGAAAATTATAAAAATGGAAAAGTGCTTATAAATAAGCTGAAAGGAAAAATGAAAAAGATAGATTCTATTAAATAGAAGCTATCACTATTTTTATGTTTGGTTTTTTGGAGTTTTTCTTTTTGACAACTAAATACAAGATGAAAATAAGTAACTTTTGTGAAACAACTTTTTTTCTAGCTTAAAAATAAGCTGTATGCACCCCTTATCTAAAACAGTTTTACTTTCTTTGAATGAGTAGCAATTTAAGCACAAATGACTGTATGTGGGGTCCACTGATGTCAATTAAGGTACAAATAAGTTACTTGGACTTAAATAAGCTAACAACAACAAGCTATGAATACTGATAAGCTAATAAGCAACAGAATAAGCACTTGATACTTTGCACTTAACAAAGAAATGGGACAAACTTGAGAACTGATTCCAGGTGGGGTCCACTGATTTCTAGGTCAAACTATGAACCCTGGTAGGAGGAGGGTTGGGAAAACCCAAGGTGAACCACTGGGGCCCATTGAGGTGGCCTACAACAGCCACCAAAGGTGGTGGTGTTGTGGTGATATGCTGATGCAGGGGAGGTCAGTCCCCCTGCAAGTGTGTTTCAAGCTTTGTGGGGCCCACAATAAAATTCACAAAAATCAAACAAAGATGAGACCTTAAAGTAGAGCTGGGGGGCTTTAATTAGAAACAAGTTTCAGCTCTTGAACCCAATCACAAAATTCTAATTAATTCTAACCATTTTTGGAAAAATCTGAGAGATGAAATTTGACTTTGCAATGAAAACTTGATACTTTGACTTTTCTGAATTTAGATTCCTATTTTATTGACTGAAATGGATGTGATTAGCTAAAACAAGACCAAACCAAGTTAAATCAACACTTTGTGCAATGAAATGATGGTTTGTGGACACTAATCTCCACACATTGGACAGTTAAGAGAGGATTTAAGTGATTTTGACTGTTAACTGCTTGAAACTTTGAATTTAAGACTTTACTAGACCTAAACTTTGTGAATGAAATCTACTAATACCCAAATAGCAACAACACAACCACAATATCACCCAAGGCACCAAACACTCCTTTACACAGATTGAACTCTTAATTCCCAAGAGATTTTGAGATTTAGACCACCAATCTTACTTATAGGCACTTGTTTTGATTAAATAAACTGAGATGAACTAATAGAAACAATAATTAACAAGTTATACCACAAATGACCACTTATACTAAATTGACTGTGTGACTAAGATTCTTAGTAACTACAATTTTTAATGAACAAGGTCCCTATGTTAAGCTATAATAGATCTAAATAATACTAAATGAGCACAAACAAACACAAAATAACAAACAAACACAGAAATTATAAGATATTAAGATTTGAGAGGAAATTCAAAATAAGCAAATCTTACAAACCACCCTTAGCATGAACAAAGGGTTTTCCACTGATGCCTATCTTTAGATAGGCTTATTCCACTTCCTAGCTTGCCCACCAATGCTTCTCAATACCTGCAATCAAACTCAAAACAACACAGTTGACTATTGTTGACCTCTTTTTATATTTTTAATTTTTTCTATTAATACTGAGTTTTATGGTCTCTATGAGCTTCAATAAGCTTAAGGGAACCTAAGTGAGCTTATATCAGTCCATGAACCTTGGTACAATTGACTACTAAACTTATTAAGAAATTCAGAAACTTAAGTGAATTGCATAAACAAGAACAGAACTGAAACTTGGAGTTTTATTACTTGAAAAGACTTAGAATACAACTAGATAGCTACTACAATACTTGAATCATGAAAAGTACACTGAATTTGAAATACTATTTTAATTCGACATGAAAATTACACTAAATTAACTACTTGTGGTCTTCCTTGCATTCTTCTTCCTTATATAGGCCACCATTAGGGTTTGTGTGAGCCTCTGAGTAAATCCCATCAATAACCTGAACCGTTGGATCACTTTAAACCAATCTCAGCCTTTGAAATCTTTTTCGCGCCAAAAAATGATAAGAGCAAATTGGACTGTTTAGCGTGTAGGGGGGAAAGCATTTATTGTGGGTTGTCTAGTTGGGTGAGGGTGGTGGGTTTGTGATGATGTATTTAATGCAAGTGAGGGGTGGTGGAGTTTGGCAGGTTGTGGGGGAGGAGGGAAGAAGAAGGCTGGGGTGGTTGTTTGACCGTGTTGACCAAGGGGGTCAAAGTTTGACCCTGTTTATATTATTATGGGATGGGCTGGTTTGTGGAGTGGGCCAAGAAAAAGGGAAAGTGGGCTTGGTATTGGATTGGGTTTGGTTTATGGGGAGTAGTATTATCTAAGGTCCGGTTTGGTTTAAGTATTTCACAAGGACCATTTTTGTAATTCACCAAAAGTTGGAGGGTTAAACTTGGCACTCTTCTAAAGTATTTCAAGGGGTGTTTCTTGCCAAGTTATGAATAGTATGAGGTCCTTGTATGATTTTTCCATTTTAATTTCACCAGGGACTATTTCTGCCAAACTTTCAAACTTCAGGGACCAATTGTGTAATTTCACCAAACTTTTCCACCAAGGACCAATCCTGCCATAAAAGATTAGTGCAAGGACAAAATTTGTTTTTCTCAAAGTTTTAATATCCCAGGGACCATTTTTGAGTGCTACAAGCAACTAGCAACTAGAACCACTTTTGGCGCCAAATTGCATTTAAATGGCTGGGATTAGTTTCAGTCATCCAATGGCTCAGGTTATTGATGGAAAATGCTCAGAAGCATGTGGGAATATCAAAAAGCATATAAAGAAGAGGGGAGATGCAGTGTTACAAAATATCTAGTGTAATTTAGTTTATCTAAAATCGTATTAGTCAATTTCAAGTTTCCTTTGTATCTTTAAGCTTTCAAGTTGTATTTCTAAGATTCTCAGTGTTAATCAAAGCTATTTTCAGTTTCAATTTCAGTTTCTCATTTCAAATTCAAGTTTATGCAATTTTAAGCTCAAAATTCTCATATAGCTTAATTGTTGTTTATACTTGTTGTTATGGACTCATAAGCTCATGTAAGCTCCCCTTATAGCTTTTGAAAGCTATTATAAACCTTAAAAACTAGTGGTACTAGTTTACATTAAATACTAAAAAATTCAAGAAAAATAGAAAATAAAATAAAAAGCCAGTGTTAATGGTGAAAACTGCAAGGAGCATGGCTATTTTGGATTGCCATGGGTTTTAGAGCCTTTTGGGAGGCTTTAGGATGTGTGATTGACCCTTGGTTCAATGTTTTGTGCACTTGATCCATTTGTAAGCAATATTTCCATTTTATGCTTTTTACTTTAATCATGCTTGTTACTGCTTAATTATTGTTCCTATGTGTTTATTTGATGCTTGTTAGTAATATTACAGCTTAAAATATGGTACTTATTCATTAGTTTTATTAGTTGCTCATTCCATGTGTTTAACTGCCTTTTATGCATTATCTTGTATCTTCAGTTGTTGTTGTTATTATTAATGTTTTCATGCTCAAATAAGTTCATTGTACTATTTTATGTGCTTATGTTTCAAGATTATGGCCTAGATTAGTGTCTTGCTTTGAAAATCATATTTGACATATTTTTAAGGAGTGTTTGGCTCAGGGTTGCTTACTGAGCTCCATTGTGTTGGAGTGTGAGTTTTTGATTCAAACTAGTTAATTAGGTTCATATAAACTCAGTTTAACCATCATTTTAGTCACTACCCAAGAAATAGTCAAAATCATAGTTTAGAAAGCCTCACAGTCCACTGTGTGGACTTTTAGACCATCAAACCTCCAATTTAGCTCATAACTTATAGCTCTAGGTTATCTTAGCTTTCTTTTGGCTTATTAACATGTTTTCAGTAGATTAGAAGCTTTCAAAGTTCATTAAAGTCAAACCAATTGTAAATTTCTAAAAGTCAAATTCAACCTTTTTCAGAAAAATCAAAACTTGCAAGAATTTTAGGGAATTTTGTGCTTTGATTCAAGGATTGAAACTTTTAGGAATCATAGTCCCCCAGCTGAACTTTGTGATCCTACCTTTACTATATTTTTGTGATTTTTTTTGTGGCCCCCACCTTCACCCAAACATACCTGGAGGGGAAGAAGCTCCCATGTGCACAGCATACCACCACCACTGCCACCACTTTGGGTGGTGCTACAGCCCTACTCAGTGGGTCCCACAACCCAATTCTTGGTTCTTTCAACCCCCCTCCTGGCCACCTTCCTATTTTGAGCAAGCTTGTGAGCTTAAGCTCCCTGGGACCCACCTGAATCCTCCCCTAAACTCTGTCCCATTTTTCTGTGTACAAGTAGGTAACCTAGTGCTTATTTCTAGCTTATTGGCTTATCCAAGAGGTTTATTTGCTGGATTCTGGCTTATTCATGTCCACTTTACCCATCTGAACCAAGTTTTACCCCTGTGGACCCCACATAAGCTAATTTGAGCTTATTTCCTAGTTTGGTCAACCAAAGTCAACTGTCAAGCTTATAAGCACTCACAAGTGCTTATTTTTTAGTTCTAAACTAGTTGTTTTTACAAAAGTCTCTTAATTTTAGTTATTAAATAGTTTTGTAAAAAGAAATCCAAGAAAAAACCAAACTTAATTATAGTGATAGCTTCTATTTAATAGAAGTTATCTTTTTCATTTTTCTTTTTAGCTTATTATTAAGCACTTATATCTTTTCATATTTTTCCTTAGTTCCTAATAGTTTGAAGTATTTTTAAGAATTTTTCTAGATTTTTCCTTTGTCATTTAGTGATTTTTAGAATTAATAATAGTTTAATTAATTATTAATTAATAATAAAGAATTAAATAGCAAAATTAGATTTCATTAAGTAATACCTAGTTTTTATAATTTTTATAGCTTTTATATAAGTTAAAATATTTTTAGGAATTTTTCTAAAATTTCTACTGTTCATTTTCTATTTTTTTTAATATAATTAGCTTAATTGGTAATTAAGTAATAATTAGAATAGTAATTAATAAAATAGTTAAAATACATAAAACTAACTTTTTACAATTTTTTAAGATTCCTGTGATGGTTAATTAGATATATAAAAATTTTCTTAATTATCTAAGTCTTTTTAGTATTTTTAATAATTTAAATCAGTTTAATTAGTTAATTAATAATTAATTAATAATAATTAGATAAATAGTGTGAAAAATATAAATTCAGTTCTAAAATAAGTTTTATAATATTTTAGATTTTTCTAAGTCATTAATTTATTTTTCTAGGTTTATTTTACATTTTCTTATTTATTAGTGTATTATTAAATAATTAAAAATAGTTATTAAATAATAATAATTAATTAAATAGTTATAAAAATAATTTTAAATTTCCAATAAATTTTCTTTTACTTTTAGGATTCCAAAAATATAATTTTCACATTTGTGGGAGTTATATTTGACAGAATTCACGTTTAGTTTCGTACGTTTACGTTTATTTAAATTTAAACGTACATTTTTATTTCTTTTTACATTTTTAGGTTTTCTTAACTTTTAAATAAGTTAGTAATTATAAAGTAAATATTTTAAGTCTGTTTAATTTGCATTTAAGCCCCTAAGGCATGCAAATTCCTACTTTAGTTAAAATCGTTTTGTTTCGTATATTTACGTTTAAATATTAAACGTACGAGTTTTCCAGTTCCTTTGCATTTGTGATTATCTGATTTCACGTATTAGTTGATATAGCTTATCAAAGCTATTCAACTTATATTTCAGTAGTATAATCACTTGAACCCTTTTCCTGTTCAATTCACCTGATCTCAAAGTCGTCTTATTTCAGATTTCACGCCTCGTTGGGATCTAACGACCCGGGGAGACACTACACTCCACGGAGTTTTGGTTTAGGCTGTTTGACTTGTTGACCATTACTTGGTTGATAATTTCTGACTGTTTACCACCAATCACATGGCGTGTTGTTTATCAACTATATGAGGTTGTTCCATGCACAAGTGGGAGAAATGTTATATTTAAATGTGCGCAAGAAACAATTCATAAAGATATGATTTAAAGGATTCTCTTGAATGCAAGGTAAGAGACTAACGTTATAATAGGGCTTATACACATCTAATTTAAGAAACACTTGAAGTTGTAATTTACATCATGTGAGAGCTTGGCTAGATTACAATGGAAAGGTAAATTCATACTTTCATTACAAGCAGATCAACTGATGTAATGGAAATATGTTAATTTGCAGTTTCTAAATTAGATACCTTTTAGAACATGTGACTGATGAGTGTCTAAATACTCATCATTTTATACCAATCTGAACTGCCAAAACATCCAAAAACACTCAAATATGCATCAAAATACTTAAAATATCTTATAAGTGTGTTTTATATGTTTCAAATGCAAAATATGCAAAAACAGATGAAAAACGTACAAAGTTTGCATAATTGGCAGTTTCAGTCCCTCAAGTTTCACAATTTAGCAAAACTAGTCCCTGAAGGTTTTAAATGAATAAAAAGTCAACTTAAGTCCTTGGGAAACCAAAAATGTTCACAAATGATCCCTGGATGAAAGTTTACACAATCTGGCAACTTTTACCCCTCAAGTTACAAAATTGGCAAAATAAGTCCCTGGGTATTCAAAACTTGGAAATTTCACAAAATACCTTTGTACTATGCATGAACTTACAATTTGGAACTCTTTTTGATAACTTTGAGGAAATTACAATTTAACCCCCTAAACTTTGGAAAATTACATAAATGGTCCTCGGGGTATTTTAAATTGTAATAAATGAAAAAAATAGTCCTTTGGTTTATCTAATTTAACAATATTGGTCCTTGTGATAAATTATTAAATGTTGCAGGTTTGATCCTTAAATTTCAGCTTGTTACAACTTTGGTCCTTGGGCCAATTTACAACCGGATCTATTGTTTCACTTCATAAATCCAAACATAAACCCAAAACATAAACCAACCCAACACCCTACCCTTGGCCTGTTTTGTTTTCTTGGCCCAACAAAACCAAAGCCCGTTTGTTTAATAAATAAAATACCGGGTCAACCGGTCAAACCCACAACCAATACCACTCTTCCCTCCTTTCTTTCTTCTTCTTCCTCACACCGACTGCAAAACCAAAACCACTCCTCTCACCCACAGTTTCACTACCACCTCACCACCTACTATTGCTACCATGTTGCCACCACTCTCACAAGTTCCCAAGCAGGATTTAATGCCCAAAAACGGCTACACGCAACCAAAACCACTTTTCCCGCCAAAAGTTTAATAGATGGCTAGGATGTGTTGCAGTGATCCAATGGCTCTGGAAAGAAGTGGGATTTGACCCTTGACTCAAGTGGACATCAAATTGCTATAAAGATCAGAAGAAGGAGAAGGAAACATTACCTTGGCATTAGGCCATTGTCACATAGATGTAGAATTTACTGCTTATCTTTAAATTCAATGTATTTTTATTGCTTTCAATGATGTATTAAACTTTTCTAAAGCTTAATATACCATTATTTACAGTTTTATTGGATTCCACTTTAAATTTCAAGTTTCTAAATTTCATGTCATTTAAATACCATTGTCTTTCAATTCTGTTTGATTAAGGATGTTAATGGACTCTATATGACACTACTTAGCTCTCAGTAAGCTTTAGCAAGCCTTTAGAAGCCATTAAACAGACTGTGATCTTTTAAATTAGAAAATCATTAAAAATAGAGAAAATGAAAAAATAATCAAAAATAGTGGGATAATGAAGAAGATGATGAAGCAGGGTTGAATTTGGAGTGCTATGGGTATTAGGAGCTTATTGGTAAGCTAATAGGTGTAATCTTGTCCATTTGTTCTATGTCTCAGTCCTATTCTCATTTGTAAGCATTTTTTCTAATTTTTGCAATTTACTGTTCCTATTTATTATATGTTGTGATTTCTGTATCTTTATGCTTATTTGTTGTTGTTAAGTATTTTTATAGTTTAAAATTGTATGTTCATGTGTTAGTTTATAGAATTGCTTAGATTTCAATTTTCACTATGAAAATGAGATACTAGTGATTTCAGTGTTGTTGTTGTTATTATTGTTGTTTTACTGTTTGATCATGTTTCTTTGTAGTTATTTAATGTTTTTCTAGCTTAATATTTAGTTCTTATGTTTTGAATTTAAATTGTGCTTTGAATCCACTTTGACTGTCACTATGCAAAATTATGGACAATCATAAGCTGAACTTATTTGACTGCTTGTTCATGCTAAAAAAGGTGTTATTTGACAAACAATTACCTCTGGATTGGAAATGATTAGTTTATACAGTTACTTGTTATGAAAATATCAATTTAGGTTCATTAAAGGGGTGTTTGGATCTATTTATTAAACTGTGTATAGGGTGTCTTAGGGTGTTGTTCTTGTTTGATGTGGACTCTAAGGGGTCTATTAGACTCAGTGAGACATTAGCCAAATGCTGTAGCAAGCAAGAAAGTCAATTTGACATTTGATTTTTCTAAGTTTGAGCACTGGATGGCTGTTAGATCAAACAACCTTGCAAATGTGTTTAAATGTTAGTTATGTTTGTTAGTTTCATGTTCTTACATCTTATTTTAGCTTATTGAGTCAGTAAATTGGATTGTAAATCCATTTTAGTCAACTTTAGTGTTTATGTGTAAAAGTCAAAATTCCATTTTCATGTTTTTGAATTAAATGTTAATTTTTGTGGTGTCTTTGTTATTAAGTTATAGACTTTAAGCTTTTAGGGTTTCAATGTTTAACTGCTTACCTTGTTTATGTAATTTTGTTGAATTTTATTATCTATGTCTAAGTGCTTATTTTTATGCTTAATTATGTCTGTTTTTGCCCTGTCTCACAGTCCCCAAGCCATTTTCACAAGCATCCTGCTTGTTGATTAATGAGCTTGGGGCTGTGTTATTTGTTGTTATTGAAACCCTACTAGCTGTTTGTTATTGCACAGGTTTATTTTTCTGCTTTTTAGCTTATTTAGTCACCTAATTACACCCACCTTTTTGTTACATATCACTCATCACACTGAAGCAAACAGTGTGATGAGTTGATTTTCACAAAGTTCTAACAAGTTCCTCAGTAGCTTGAGATGGTGATTCTTGGCTTTTCATAAAGCCAAGGTACCCAACTCAATGCCTCAATATGAGTTGAGCTTATCAGAGCTTATTTGATAGGTAATCATTGAGCTTGTTGTTGTCCACTCACAACAGCTTCCTGAGAAATCAGGAAGCTTACACCATTACCAACAGCTCTACTAAGCTCTATATAGATCTTTAGATTGGGTAAATTAGTTTCTCTGGAAGCTTATCTATCCCACTCTAAGATCCAGGACTTAATTTCCATATTGCAGCTCATTTCATAGGG